>JAMXDE010000011.1:1860030-2480040 GCA_026770025.1 Craspedostauros australis | reverse complement strand
AACCGTTCCCATCCTGGGAGGCATCCCAAGCCAGCGACGCAACGGGACCCTGGACCGCAGGCGTCACCAAATGGGAACTGGACCGGCCTCCAGACGAGTCACACACCCAGGTGAGGACCAAACTCTCAACAAACAGAGAATCCTCCATAACGGTGCTGACTCCACCAACCAGTCCAACCGCGAGAGCAAGGGACCACGGACAAGTTCCCAAGAAAGGAGGGAACACCAGCAGTTCATTCGCCTGGTGCGAAAAACCACATGGCAAGAACCGGGACTCCTCACCATGGCGTACATCGCTGACGCCAACGCAGAGTCAGGGATGGACTTGCGTTCCTAGGACTCACCAGCCGCCTCACTATGAAGATTGCCACAAGGCACTTCGACGACTTCCATCTGCAAAGGGGATCACTACGACGGTCCAGAACAACGAGGACAGCCTCAGTGTTATTCCGTGACAGTCTGATCCAGTCCTCGAAGACCAGCTCATGAACCGATCGAGCCGAAGTTCCACGATAACTCAATCACTCTTTCGTGAGTTCATGAACAGCAAACTCGGCCAACTCTTTGGATGAAAAGACGCCCTCGCAGGCCCAAACCGTGAAGTTCAACGCAGACGTTTCCAAACGAGAACGTTGGTTCATGGCAGTCCACCTTCGTTGCTCTTTGCAAGGCCTCGACGACGCGGTCGCTTGACCTCGTCTCCTCAGCAGGACCGCTCCTCGATGCCTTCTGCAGGCTGGAGGACAGATCGGTCTGGGAGCAGTACCGACGTCCTTCTATGTGATGAAGGATGACCTTGAGGAAATCCTCATGCGTCCCGTTCACGTACGAGTATGCTCGCCCCAAGCTTGCCGCAAAAGACCTCACATGGATGGCTATCTGTAACAGCCGAGTGTGTACGAGAACGAAGTGCGCGGAAATCGCTGCACGCATCAGGCGTACAAAGATAACACGTACCCAGGACTCGTACGCCCAACAACGTCGTCCAGAATGCCAAGCGCCAACGTCCGAGCAACACAAGGGTTCTCAAGAACGACGAAAGAGAAAACAACTTCAAGAATCCAAGGAACGGGACGCCAACGCAACGCCGGCCAAGGCTGGTCGTTCCAAAGCTCCCAAGACGGTGAACCACACGCAAGCTTGTCAACGACAGACGTTCATGTGTGCGCCAAGTGTCGCCGCTGGCGTCTCTCGCAATAACACGAGAGCCACCCGGACAACTTCAGTTCAAGGCGAAGGCAAAGGCAAGCAAGCTCCAAACAGGACAACCTCTCCATTGACATGGCGCGTGGACATGTTCACAGCGCCTCATCAGCCGAAGACACCTGGTGGTCTCTCGTCTGGAACCTCTTCACCTCTTCAACTACTTCGGTAGCATCGCTGAAATGTTTCTCCTCTCGCTCACCCAGTCCATCACCATCGAGTAGAGTATGGGTGGTACATCGCGGCAGCTAATGCTGAGCTGATCGCCGAACTCTACTCCTCCTCCACACGAACGTTCACGAAGACCGACTCAATAACTCTGCTGCCTAGTCTACAACACGGCACGAGTCAAAGAACGGTTTCAAGCAAGTGCACAAACGTCCCACACACTTCAATGGAGCTGTGAACACGCAGTCTCACGACCTCGTGATGGAAAGCTTGACCCAGATGGACCCAAACCAGTGAACGTGTCGAAAGTGAACTCCCCACGGACAAAACGGTGTGGCGTCCCCGGCTCGGACAAAACTCGCAACACAGATCAAAACGTCGTCATGGAATCAATCGAAAATCCACGTTATGGTAAAAACCAAACACTCCGACAGCAAAATTGCCCGCCAGGAAGGTCGCACCTCATCCATCTCACGAAATCTTTGAGCTGTACCCAACTCGCGGACTTGATTGATGTATGATCAAATCAAAAGCAACAATTGACAATGACATGCCAGCACTACTCCTCTGCAAGATCTAGCTTCCACTCCAATCGCAATGCTTTCGCATCTCCAGCTAAGCTAGAGTTATCTCTCACCCGATGCTCCATTCGAACTTGTATGGGACAGCGGCAGCATCAATTTCTGTAACAAATGACCTCAACGATTTGTTTCTACTCCACGTCCTCCCACCAAGACCGACCTTTCCAACGGATCCAAGAAAATCAAGTGAATGCGTTGGGACCGTCGAATGTATGTCCTTGATGTAACTGGAAGCCCTCGCAAATTGCGACTGCCTTGCTTCCATGTCCGAGTCAAGGTCAAGCTAATCAGACTTCCAGTCTTCTTGAAGAATATCAGGGAGAACGATTGTTCGACAAGTCCTCTGCAAACTCAGCGGAATCCTGGGACAGTGACGATCGCAATGCAATCGTAGCGAACTACAAGGAATCCACAAGGCTGCCAACATTCGTCGGCTACAGCGCCGACAACATCCATGAGTTCAGCGCACTAACGTCCATCGTCTTACCGTATCAGACCACAACGTGAATCTCACCAACCGCATAAAGGAACTTCTTCGGTTGCACTATCGTCTCGAATTTATCCTTCAGTCGAGTGAAGTTCTGCTGGTCGGGTGCACCCACTGGTCAGAATCGCTAGAAGATGACCACAGCTGCGGCAAGGTCACAGCCTTCCGCTCTGCGCCGCTTGCCACTTCGGAAAGTTGCCCCGTCGCCTCACCAGGAATAATCAACATGTCATTCGTGACAAACAAGAGTTTTGCGCACCGATCACTTGTTCCCAGGACAACAAGGATCAGTGGGACACTTCGTCGGGCCGAACCGCCAGGACGCTCTTCTCAGACGAGGCAAAGGCGATCCAAACGTAAATGTACAAAGGAGGCGCCACTTCGTCGATCACGCTCGGAAATCATGTGGACCAGAGAGCGCTAACCACACACGCCATTTCGAAGCCAAGGAACGGTTCGAACTGATGTGTCGAATGTGGGAGTCCCGTGCGATCCTATCTATCGGATAACGCAACTACCTTCACCTCGCCCGAATACTCCAAAACACCGAGAATTTCTCAAGTCCATCGATTCGCAGCGTCGGCGCACATCATCACAATGGATCGCCGAGCGAAGCATTCGAACAATTCTTCCAATGGCCCGAACCATGATGATGCATCAAAGCATCATGGCAACAATGTTGACGCTCAAAACTGTGGCCAATGGCCGTAGTGCAGCCGCGTATATCTACAATCGTGTACCTAACCCCGCAACAGTCTCACACCTTACGAGTTCTGTCGCGCATTCGTTCCCCCTAAGCAACTTCACAACCTGCCGTATGGGGCAGCCCAGTCTATGTCCTAACAAAGCACTGGCGACGGACGCAAGATACCTCGAGGGAACCAAGAGGAGAAAGATACGTAAACAGGGTCTTCCACGAAGCAGCTCAACCCGACCTTTGGTTCATCACACGGACAGGTCAATCACACCTCAGTCACTGTTGTGTTCGATGACTGGTTCGCAACGATGCTCCGACTTGAAGCACCTTCCAAGCTATCAATCGGAGAATGGACTCGCATGTTTGTGACACCACCTTTTCAATATCATTTGATGACGACGATGTGGAACAATGGAGCAGGACGACATCTTCGCTTCAGACACGCGAGACCACAACCGGTTACAACGCAACGACGACCATACTCCACCACCGCCAACCGAACGCGAAACCAACAAACCGTTCGTGAAATGGCGCACAGGTATTGGCGAAGAGTCGCAACACGACACACCAGACCAGATCTCATGAGTGACCTCTTGCCCCTCCGATGCCCGTCCAGAGGGAGGCAACAGACCAAATCTCGAAGAGGAGCTATGATGAGCCCCCGGTACCTGACCCTTATAGAATCACAGGACAGCGAACACTCAACGCAATTGGACTCACCTCCCGAGGTCACCAATTCCAGGCCGACAACTCCATTACCCTCCTTCAGATCGGCGCCAACTGAAAACGGTTCCACAACACCACATGCCTAGCTTGAATCAATGCCAGTAAGACCCGAAGCACGAGAAGTCGCAAACAACCAAAGCGATTCCGTATGCGCGCATGGGAGGCAAAGCCGCATGGTTTCGACGACGAAAGATACGATGTACTACTTTGTTCTGTTGCCGCAGTGGCCAGCATGGAAGAAATGCACAGGAGGCAACAACCAGGGAACTACACCCTGATTCTGCATCAATCATCACATTCTCACAAGCTGTCGTCGATTGCTTACACACAATTGAAACCCCTTCAACGTGAAGGCAGCGACTCTCTCTCCATCGACTTACACCAATTCAAGGTGGATGCAACTACCTACTGCGCAGACTTCGACTCCAATTCAACACTTTGAATCCGCAACCAACCAAACGTAGTCCTTCCAACATTCGCGCCAAAGGCGACTGAAGCAAGAGAAGACAGCATCAACATGGCCGATGGTGGCAGCCGGATCCAGACAACATGCGTCGAAGAGGGGACCAACGCCATTCCAAGACGTCTACGAGGACTTCTACCGGACATGGAGAGACACTTCTGAAGTCGATCTTCCACTGCGAGATTCGTTGCGACGACCCTCAGGAGACAAGCGACTGATACGCTGTCGGCCCAAGTTTCGTCAACAGATGAGCACTGTCATTCGAACCGGCACCATGAACCCCAGCTTCGATGCCTTTGACTACATGTCATCGGCCAAACCTGAGCCATGGTCGTACCAGGATCCGGAATAGTTGATGATGAAAGGTTTTCTTCCTCCCGAAAGCAGAATCAGTGGAAACACCTTTTCAAAAGAACTCGCTCCGTGTGGAACGCCATCTCTGAGAATCATCACTATCGTCTCGCATTCGAACTACTCCGTCGCCAAGCCACGACCATCCGCTTCCAGGGCCATGGCCACAGCCAAGTGAATTTCGAAAGTCGAGAAGTTTGTCCAAGGGATGATCGAAACCAACACTGCCACCTCTCAATGGTGGCTCCAGCAACGCGTGTCTCTGACAAAATTGGATCGACACTTGAAGTTGACCCATCGTCCATCCGGACACAGGCAACATGCATTCCAGAGCACGCATGGGCGAACATCGAAACAAACATGCTTACGCCGCTCTCCATCATCGAGCCGCAACGAGACTCAACGAACTTCCCAACATACGTTGATGGACACATGATAAGTTACTTTGCGACAGGCGGCGACTTGGACATCACCGAACGCTCATCCGTGTACAAGGCATCCAACAGTGACCCTGACACACTCTCCTTCGACGAAGCAATTCGCGACGACAACAAGGACGAATGGATGCAAGCAGCCCAAAAGGAAATCAAGGCCCTCACGGAAAAGGGAACGTGGGAAGAGATCCAAAAGGCCGACGTCGGTCAACGATCGAATCTTCCCAGGGACCTGGGTCTTTCCGCCGCAAGCGCTTGCCAGACGGGACAATCAAGAAATACAAGGGTCGCTTGGTGTTGCCGCGGAGACCTTATGAAATGAAGATGCATCCACCTACGCGCCAGTCGTGGCCTGGTCATCGGTTCGCGTTTTCCTGAGCACATCCATCGTGATGGGTTGGACAACCACGTCAATCGACTTCACCAACGCCTTCGTACAGGCTCCATCCACAAGCCTGTGATCTCCACCTCCTCGCGGTTTTCAAATCAAGCAAAGGACCCAACACCTGTCTCCGACTCCGCAAGAGCCTCTACGGATTGACGATCGCACCGCGCTTGTGGTACGAGCACCTCTATCCGGGCCACTGATTACAGTCGGCTTCAAAGCCTGCGATCAAGAGCAATGCCTATTCATCAAGCACAACATCATGATCGTTCTTTACATTGGACGATGCAGGAATCGCCTCAAGACCAAAAGGATGCTGACGACTTCATTGCATCAATGCGTGAACCCCTCAGGGTTCGAGCTACCCAGGAAGGCAGCTTCACTGAATTCCCTGGGGATTGAGCTCTGCCGCGACCCAAAGGCGGATACCGTCCATCTTCGACAACCAGGATTGATCAAAAAGATCCTTGAGACACACAAGATGTCGAACTGCAATCCATTGCCCGGTACCTACTACCCAACTCGCAATCGGACAGTGCAAGGATGAACCAGCCATGAACGAGAAATGGAACTACCGCTCTGTCGTCGGCATGCTGCTCTACCTCACAACGAACACTCGCCCCGATCTCGCCTTCGCAGTCTCCCAAGTCGCTCGCTCGGACACGATCCCCGCCGCTCCACACGCCAAAGCTGTCAAGCGCATCATGCGCTATCTCAAGCACACGGAAACAATGGGCACCATTGTTCGCCCTACAGGGCAACTCGATCTCAAGTGCTACGTGGACGCTGACTTCGCAGGCCTCTATCAACGTGAGGACAGCAAAGACCCGGTGTCGGTCAAGTCACGCACGGGATATCTCATCACATTGGGTGGATGCCCTCTCATTTGGAAGTCAAAACTCCAAACTGAGATCGCGTTATCCACGATGGAGTCCGAGTACGCCGCTCTCTCCCTGGCAATGCGAACATTGATTCCCATCCAACAACTCATTCGCCAAGTGATCAACAACGCCGGCACCGACATGCCGCTGTTACACCAACCTCCAATGCACTGTCTTCGAGGACAACCAAGCCTGCATTTCCCTCGCCACAATCATCAGCCGACCGCGCGCACCAAACACTTCTTAACCAAGTGGCACTTCTTTTGGTACTGGGTCAAGGCGGGCTTCATCTGCATTCAGCACATCTCTACGCCGGAGCAACTCGCCGACATCTTCACCAAAGGATTGTCCATCGTAGTCTTCGAATACCTACGATTCAAGATCATGGGCTGGTAACAACCAGCAAATAACAAACAACAACGAAGGATGAAGTTTTCATCGATACCACAACTCCATCACGACCCAACACTGAGAGGGAGAGTTGAGATTCAATGAGGGGACAGACTATTACCGAACACGGTACAACCCCGATGGGAGAAAATTCTTGTTTTGGCGCGAAATCTTCCGACTTGATCGACCACCAAATCTTCTCTCCTCCTTTCTCTCCTCCATTCACGAATCCATCATGACTCAAACATGACCGACCTGACTCACACCTCACCTTGGGAACTATATGCTCCTCAGATCCTTTTACTACAACATACCTCGATTCCCTCCATGCTGACGACTACTGCATCATTGCCGTAGTCTCAACGTGTGAATCCTACTTGCTTCAACTTGAGCAATGGAATCCGAGGATCAGCTCCAGTCACAGCCACTGCTTCATGACTGTCACTAACATGCGTCATGGCCTACACTACAGCGTATCTACATGTGCGGAGAGCAAAGCACTGTAATGATCATCTACCCTTGAGCACTGAACCAAGTACATCAGTGCAGGAACTCGCCAAGTTGTGTGGCATCGTTTCTTCATCCTACTAACACTACAAGCTAACTCATAATATACACAGACAAGGATTAGCTACAAAGCACTCATCTACTCATCGTTACAGTAACAACTCTTTAATCAGTACACCTCTCTTGAACTGCATTACACGGCTATCCCGAAGCTGGCAGATTCAAGAGACATCCTCCACCGATTCGCGCCGACTACGCCCGAATCCTAACTCACATCGACGACTTCGATAATGTTCTTCGCGGTGGCGTCGAGTGCGTTAGAATGACATCGGGTTCTTGTTCCATTGTTCTTCACAGAACATTGTTTGTGGTCGCACGAATGATGTGGTTTGGACAACCAGCAGGGCAATTGGGACCTCTCCAACCTGCTCTCTCGTTGCTGCAATCGTTGATGCTTTTCTGCGGCCAATGTGCTGTGGAACATGACCATCATGCTTCTACAGGCACTGTGTGCCTGCGATATTCCTTCGTTGTTCACATCTCTGTCATCATCGACAAAATCGTGCACACACACACACACACACACACACACACACACACACACACACACACACACACACACACACACACCAACCCAAGCCATCATTCCATCTTTCGTTCGCCACCATGATCCGTATTGGTATTGCCAATACGTGGAGGTGGCTCCCCATGTCTCCAACGGCAAGTACTTTAATCTGGGCATGGCCTTCATTGTCGGCCTGAGCAAGACGGTAAAGAATAGGAATGATGAATATGCAGACAGAGGCGATGAACCCCTCGCAGCAGATGAAGAGGCATTCGTGAAGGTGAATCCTGTTCTCTCACGAGATCATTGCTACGTCGTTCCGGAGTCATGTGCAGGGTGTGCAACATGGAGGCTCCGGCAAGGGCAACCAAACAGGAACCCAGTGACGCCTTTCCATTACCATCGTTGCTGTCTCCCAACCATCACTCTGCCGCCGAGCTCCGCAACCTCACGACTGCAGCTCCCAGCGCCACCCAGAAAGAAGCAGAGAAACCGGAAATAACGCCAATCCGACGCCTTCTAATACGTTGTTTGGATGACAAGGCCGAAGTGCTGGCCGATTTGCAAAAGCATCACAACGACATGAACAAAAGGGGTTGGTTGCGGACGGTTGCAGGCAGCAGCGGGCAAACAGCACCAAAAGGAAAGAAGCATCTGGATGAGGAAGAGAACGACAACATCGTCAAGCTTCGTCTCATCCTTGGCTCACCTTCCTTTCTCATCAGTTGCATTGCACATGCATGGGGTGTAGACAGGAGCTGCGTTTCGCGCGTGTTGAAAGATTTCCACGAAGGCAATACGGAACGGAAGAAGCGCGATGACGCTGGGCTTTCTGTGTTTCACGAGCACGCGCATACAAGCTTCAACACTTCACAGCTCGGAAAGCCTTCGAGAGGATGTTGCGTGCAGACAATGCTGGGCAGAAACTGAACAAAGAATACATCGACATGGCCTTCACCAATGCGACAACAGACCAAAAGAAGGCTGCAGAGGACCTTGCAAAGGAGTGGCATGACCGTGGTCCGCACCTCCTGAGCGATCTTCAACGGTGTTGCAGAGGTCCGGAGGAGCCCTATCCTGGCGGGACATTGCAAGCGAAATTGCGGGAAGTGGAATAGTGCACATTGTCAGTCCCATGTCCATCCAAAAGTTCGTACTGGGGCTCGAAGGCAGCAAGTACACATCCACCAAAATCCTCCCCTTCCTCAGCAAAGGTACAGTGCAGAAGCGCATCAATTGGGCCAACGAGTTCTGCATGTTCTGGGAGTCAGCGAAGCGCTTCAAAAACACGCAAGTGATTGTTGTTCACATGGATGAGAAGTGGTTCTGGTCGATTGTCGGACGAAAGCACATCAAGTCCGTTGAGAAATTGAAGGTGAAA
Organism: Craspedostauros australis; assembly: GCA_026770025.1. Classification (NCBI taxonomy): domain Eukaryota; phylum Bacillariophyta; class Bacillariophyceae; order Mastogloiales; family Achnanthaceae; genus Craspedostauros; species Craspedostauros australis. The sequence continues at coordinate 2,470,821 of JAMXDE010000011.1, read as the reverse complement.
CCAGTTGTGCACCATTGTCAACATCGCAACCACTTGGTCAAGACTATGGCCATTGCTTCTTCCGCCTTTGTGCCCAACGACAACTGCCTCGAGAAGGGCGGAACGGCGCACCTCTTGAACTTCGAGCGAGTTGGTCATTGGAAGGTCGCGATGAAGGATTCGTTCGGCCGCGTCTACGACAGCAGGGGCAACTACAAATGCCCACCAACCCCAGAGAACCGCTTGAGGAAGAAAGGTGAGCGCAGGTGGCAAACGCTGGAGATCACAGGGACCAAAGAAGAAGTGAACAGCAAGAAGAAGTTCAGTCTCAAAAAGTACTTCGAGACCTCGGAGATCCCAGCCATCCAAGATCTTGTTGCCAGAGTCCGCGGAGACAACAAAGAGATGTGAGTCGTTGTTCGCTACCAAATGGATGGTGCGGGGCCTCATCAAAACCAGGAACTGCTGGAGTTCATCAACGAACGGTTCAAAGGCCTCGGTTGGCATCTCCGCATTCAACCTCCAAACTCCCCAATCACCAACGTCAATGACGACTGCGTCTTCCCTGTATTGTCGCGTAATGTGTCGTCATACCAAGCCAGAAACTACGGAAGCAACATCATGTCGTCTGAAGAATTGTGGCAAGCTTCCCTGAAGTGCTGGGAGCACTTGTCACTCAAGACACTTGCCACTGCCTCCATTCGTCATCACCAAATTGCTTACGCGATCTGTGCCTGCAAAGGCAGCAACAAGTTCGTGACGGAATCCAGAGGGCTCAGGATGAACGTGACCAAGAGGCAAGTCCCAATGAAAGATGAAGATGGACAAGTCATCGGCGTGGAGTACACCGACATGGAATTGGCATGCCCAGTGCGGGATGAAACGAAAGAGCGACAGCAACAAACTGAAATACGAGAAACCGAATGTGGAGGCCACTCGCGAGCAGATCCTTCAGAAGATGAGCGTGGCGGAATTGAGTTGCATCGAGCAACACCATGGGGGAACTCTGTGACGCTGAGAGAGAGGAATTGGCTGCCATGATAAAAAAGAAAGTCGAGCAACAGGATATAGATAGTAGGCAACCTGCAAAGGCCACCAGCAAGAGGAAGGGCAAGGACGGAACGAAGACAACATCGAGGCCCTTGAAGAAGGCGAAGACAGCAGCAACAAGACCACAGCAAAGGCAACTGCAAAGGGCAGCAGCAAAGGCAACCGCAAAGTGCAGCAACAAGAAGACCACAGCAAAGGCAACTGCGAAGCCATGCAAGAGCGAGGGAGTAGTCACCAAGAGCGCGAGCAACAGCCTTCCGGTTGAACGGCCGCAAGAGAGTCAGCATGTAGCCGCTGCATCCCGAAGAAGTAGAGTAATACGATACATTTATTAGCATTTCGTAGAACAACAACAGATCGTGCATGTGTGTTGATGGTTGTGTGTGATGTCAAAGTGCACAAGTAGCTACTATAGACGTATTGGCCTGTTGTTGCGTGCCCTGGCCGGAGCTCTTGTTCTTATTTGTGAGTTGTCCGAAGACAATCCCCCCGACCAGTATATTGACTAATATGATTTGTAAAGAGGTAAGAAGGTACAGAGAAAGTTGTCACGCCCCTTGATCTTGAGGTAGACCCGGATAGAAGAGAGCTGTGACAAGAAGCGTTAGTGTTGGCTTCGCCAATGCCTTGGTGAGCATGTCAGCGAAGTTGTGAGCCGATGGGACGTGTACTGGGACCAGTATCCCGGCGCCGACGGCCTCCCGGACTCGATGAAATGAGATGGCCACATGCTTCTTCTGCAGCAGGCTGTCTGCGATGGTCGTGTTCGAGATTACCGCATTGTTGTCACAGAATGTGATCGTTGGCGATTTGACGCGTACTCCCAGCGATCGGAGCGCATATCGTAGTGCAATGATTTCCTCTGTCACTGATCGCATCGCGTTGAATTCTGTGCTGTACGTTGACGTGGTAACCGATGTTTGCCTCTTGCTCACGAAGTACACAGGTGTCCTGCCAAGGAATAGTATGATGCCAGTGTTGGATCGTCGTGTGACGAGATCGTGTGCGTGGTCCGCATTGACGAATGCATACATGGGTAGCTCTGGATAAATCGGCTTGGGCGATCGGTCGTCGATGTCCTCCGTCGCCTCAGGGTACTCTTCCTTCGTTTGCACTACCAAGTCTGGGTTGGAGGGCGTCGAATCGAAGTTTTCAAGTATCATGGGTCTGGAGTCGACTTGCGTTCTGAGTGTGGACTTTGCCTTGAGGTAGCCCCAGATCTTGAGCACTCGCACAAGGTGTCCTTTGCGTGGTGATGCAGTGAATCGAGAAAGTGAAGAAGCTGCAAAAGCAACGTCGAAACGCCCAAGTTGAACAACCCAGTTCAGCATGCCAATAAGCTGCTGGAACTGTTGATGTTCATCAGGTGTGAGTAGTTTGGAGTTGTCCGTTTCCGGATGATCCTTGTTGCGCATGGCCACGAGCTGTTTGTTCAGCACACCATGTTGCCGCTCGACTTTGTCCAGTGCGTTCGCGATGTATTTGTCACATCCGACGCTCCATTTGCCCTTGGCATTCTTGGAATAGTTGTTGCCCAGATAGTATTTGGGTGGTCCAATGTCTTTGATTGTGTAGACCTTGCTGGATAGACTTCATGTATTGATCTGGATCCCTTGCACGATCTTGAAGTCGTCAACATGTGTGCAGATGTAATCATAGCCAGTATCATCTCTGAGCTTGATCCATACATCTTTTGATCGTGTCGAGATGGGGAGAACCCCATGGATGAGAGTGTGTTTGCAAAGTGAGCATGGAAGCGTTGTGCACTCGATCAAAGTCCATACAGCACCTTCTTGAGTACGATGGTCTGACCTTCACGGTGATTGAATTCCTTTCCAGCTCTCACGTAGATCTTCTCGTTGGTGTATGCGTTGACGAATGCGTTGCCAACGTCGCCGCACAGTTGTTTCAGCTTGTTGGCGTCAGCAATGATGTCGAGTATTCAAACACTGGTGGACTTCACTGTGGACAAGTATACTCTGATGTTGTCAGCGAGTTTGATGAGGTGGCCTCCGGTGACCAGGCGCCCCTTGCGTCGCAGATCCTGTTTCACTGCGAAGACTAGCCGTTTCTTGGTGCTATGATAGTCTGAGGAAGGTTGGTATGTTGATGGATGAAACTTGAAGCAGTTGAGTTTGATGAAAGCGTCGATCTCCTTCTTTGCCGCGTCTCTCCACAATGTGTTGCCGTTGGACTCGTCAAGCTGGAGTGCGTGCTTCATGTTGCGCGGCACTTCCACTCCGTAGTGAAACACGGTGGCGAAGAAGTCCTTCTTTGGTTTCTTCTTCCCTGGCCACATGCGTCTCAAGATGGATATTTATCATCGTCGTCAACTGTGAATATGTGCGTGCGTTCGATGCGTCGCATGCGTCTTCGTATTGCGCGCACAGCGTGCTTTGCCCATTTCAGCATTGTCGTCGATTGCCGATTGTGTCTGTCATGCCGTTTCGGTTCGTTTGCGATGATGTATCGCGCCACGAGCTCGGGATGGTCTGCCCTCAGGATGTTGTATCGGAACCACTGCATCTCATCGTTGTCCCATTTCACATTGAGATGGAGATGTCCGCCTTGGAATGAATGGCCATCGACAGATGCGATTGCTGGGTCGTTCGTTTCGTCTTTTGTGATCTGATTTTGGAACATTTCGTCATGCTCGCACTCAGCCAGAGTGTCGATACGCCCCTGAATCCGTTGCTGGGGTGGATCTGGAATCCTCACCGGTTCATAGCCATCGGATTCGTCCGAGATGTTGCCAGTTGAGGGATCGTCGTCCCCGTCTTTGTCGGATATTGCGCCCGTGGGCCCGCTGTCGCGGTCGTCATCGTCGTCTGCGATGACATTTGGCTGATCGAACCATCGGTCTGCGTTGGGAGTACTGTTTCGTTCACCGCGACGCCCCTGACCTCCGGTGGTCCTGCTTCAGGAATGTGAGCCGCCGCCCCTGACCGCATGGCAACCGCGTCGATGGCCTCACGGACCTGTTGAGCAAGCTGCGCCGGAATAGTCTTGGTTCGCACCCGCTTCTCCGATTTGCCATTGGTTGTGTAGTGTATGAGATCAAGGCGTGCGATTCGTTGCACTTCCTCGTCAGTGATTTGCGGTGCACTTGCGCCTTCCGCGATTCGTGGTTTCACAATGTTGCGCACCAGGGCCGTGCCCTTGGTGACGTCTTCGCCTTTTGGCAACCAAATGTGGTAGGTGAAAGGGTCCCCATGGTCCCATGCAATTCCCAAGAAGTGTCCAGGCTTGAATGGGTGATGTGGGAACTTTGTCATCGGCTCGAAATACCAGACCGGCTGAAAGGATGTGAATCCGAACATGGAGATGTCCAGAGTGTTCCCGCGGAGCATCTCGACAGGAGTTCGCTATTGGATGCTTTCCTTCACCGTGTAGTTCCATACATCAATCGCATGTTGCACCGTGTGACACCAGAATGTGAGAGGTGCAGTGGCCACCCACAACATCTGGTATGCGTGCCGTTTGATATCGCCGATAGCTCTTTCCGCGCAGTTCTGATTTTGGTTCATTGGAGCAGTGAAGGAGTGCTTGATCATGTACCTCGTGGTGACAGCCTTCCATGCCTTGCCGGCTTGGACTTGTGAGTTGTCCGAGATGAGTAGATCGGGTGCCCCGACTTGAAAAATGAATTCCGTTAGCGCCCCTGGCGCCATCGCCTCTCTGCGTAGCGGTTTGGCCCAGATGAACTTGGATTCGCTGTGCGTGAAGAGTTGGATGCATCAGTAATGTCGAATGGATGGGACTGTGGAGAAAAATGGATCTGTGTCCACTCTTCCCTTGATTCGGTGTGGTTGCAGCGCACCTGCTTGCTGTGCTCGGTACTGCCTCGGGATGAGTCTTGACTCTGCTTCGATGGGAGTCTCTGCCAGCTGGGTGGATGCTTCCTTGGTCTTCGCCACCACTTGCGGTGGGAGATGTTGGACTACTTTGTCGAAGTCGACATGTGTGTGTGATCGCCTTAGGCGTCGGTGCCTGTCGCATATCGTGATGTGCGCGGCTTGGGTGAGCTCGTGAGCTGTTGGTTTGCGGATTGGGATGCGCAGGGTATTTCCGTCATGATTTGCCAGTGGGATGCTGATGTCACCAGACAATATCCGTTGCTGCCCATCGTGTTGTCGAAGTCTGTCGTAGACGCGCACGCCGGAAGCTCGCATGTGGTGCATGTTGAATAGCAACTCCATCTGCCGTGGATGCTTGTCGAGAGCCACGAAATATGCCTTGATGAGAATCACTCCGCCGTCTGACGGATCGTATGCTGCCACTGCGTCAACCATTGCAAACGCATCGACCGGTGAATCCACGGTCGCGCCGCGAGCGTGGAGCTTCTGCAGATGCTGTCGGGTCACTTCCCATCCAGACTCGTGTACAATGCCGCTGTCCGCCCCTGAGTCTAGAATGATATAGCCGTGGCTACTATTCGTTACTCTTGCCCGTCGAATCGTGTGCTCTGTATTTGGGTGGGTTGTGCTGTGACGCGACACCTGTAGCGTTTCCGGGGCTCTGGCTGCCGGCTTACTCTCCGCAGTATCATGCGCCAGGTCAGTGTTATCCCGATCCTTGATATGAATGCTGACTTCCGATTGACGGCATGTGACAGCCGCTGGTGGTTGTCAGGAACTGTTGTCACATGGTCCATACTTCTTGACACAATTGGTCTTGTTGCCGAATCTTGCGCGCTTGTGGGACTTGCGCTGAGCTTGTTGCTCTTGGGTCTTGGCGAACTCAGCAGGCTTGGCGCGTTTGAGCGCAGCCTTGCTGATTTGTTCTCAGGTGTTGCGGAAGTGGCATGAAGACTCCACCACTAGCACTTGTGCTGCGGCAGGTAGGCTTCTGAACACCATGTTTGGCAGACGGTAGTGGGAGGACTTCTTGCGGTCACCAGATGCTTCGTCGTACGGCCGCTTGCGGTCCGGACGACTGTCTTTCTGATGCGTGCGGCGACTGCGTCCTGGAGACTTGTCGAGGATCTTGTCATGGCGCATGAGCGTTTCGCGGACCCAGGAGAATGATTCCTTTGTCTGCTGTAGGCTGGTGATCATGCTTGCAAATCGCTCGTCGCGGATGTTGCAGAAGAATCTTGCAATCTTCTCCTGATCGTTCATCGGCTTGCCGTTGTCCTCGATAGCGTGAATAGACATCGAGAAGTCGTTGATGAATGTTGCAAATGGACTGTCCCCAGTGTAGATGAGCTTGGAGAGCCTTGCCTCCTCCTCTGCCACGATGCCAGCCCGATTCTCGCTGGACTCGTAGATCCAAATGAGAGATTGGAATGCGGCGTGACAGCTTGGTTCCTCAGCATTGACGATGTACTGCGCGTCGCCCTTGCATGTCCTGGACTTGAAGACCGCATAGAATTGAGTGTCCACTGATGCTCGGTAGTGTGCTGGCTTCTCCGCTTCCATGTAGTCTGCATATCTGGTGGTGACCAGTTGTTGCATGAAGTCCGTCTTCCACTGGTACCACTCGATGTTGAGTCCGCTGAATGGCTCGGCCTCTGGCATGGTGACCTTATCATATCGCTAGCCAGATGGCATAGATGGCGATCGTTGCAGGTCCGGCTGGCGCTGTGGTGAGTGCACCACAACCTCGCGGCTTGAAGCATCTGCGAGCTCTCGGCTTGTTGCCTTCATGTCCGCCTCTAACTGCAACTGAATTGCTCGGAGTGCAACTGGGGTCTCGATAGATGGCACTTCATATCCAGAGAACTTGATGAACTTGTCGATTGCGTCCCAATCGGTGGCCTGATCGATCTGTCGCTCTTTTGCGAAAGCAAGGATGCAAAGAATGTTTTCAATGTTGATCAAAGTAAGCGTTGGCAAAAGAGACAATGCTTGGATGATGTTTTCTCCGGACTCTGGATGGATCGTTCGATCCTTCCAAGTTTCTTGTGGATGAACTCCATGTCCGCATCTTCAAGCTCAACAAGCTCCTTGATGACGGTCGTCCAGGTACGGTTGTTATTAGCTCAAACTAGTATTCCTATTAGTCGTGTTAAGATTTAGTCTAGTTAGTCAAATGACCGACTGCTCAGAGTTTGAGCGGGATTGAAGCGTGACTCGATGTCGGTGGGATGGGGTCCCACCCTCGAATCGTGCTTTACTTAAGACGATGTCGCGTGTCCGCTGAATTTGGGTTTGGGCGATCGGGCCATCCCACGCCACTTATGGGCGTGACATGACCTGTCCTGAACGGACAATCGGGTCAAACCGTTGGATGAACCTTGTTCCCCCAAATTGATCGGAGGAGAGTGAACAACAAACTCTCTCTCCGACCGTCACGAAATTGATGTCTCCTCTTGGAAATGGCAACATCGACACCGCGATGATTGCACGTACGGAGACTCAACGCTCCACTATACCACTACTAATAGAGATGTTGCAGATCCAACTATAATGGATGCTGCACATCACATGCTCACAATCCAATTGAAAGTCTCATTTGGATTCGTACAGCTTTAAGACTAAGACACACTCCCACTCTCAAACTCACCAACCTACTGCACTACCACGGATTGATCACCCTTCGGCGTTCAGTAAGTTCACCTCGTTTTCATTATCGTTTTATCAGATTAACAGTCGCACTCGCTCCACACCTGTGTTGATCGAGTGAATATCCACTTCATCTGCTTCCAGCATCCTCAGCTACCTCACGTGACGACGTGACACTCTCTGCCCAGTCCTCTGTGCAGACACACTCTTCTGTTCGGATTCCACCGTTCAGCTCCACTCGGCTTCGGCCCTCGCGCGCTCACCACACTCCAGACATCACAGTCCAAGTGTGTAAACTCCTTCTTTCCAAACTGCTTCACACGCCAATCCTCTCTTGAATCGAAAACAACTCGTCACAGACGATTGATCAAGTGTGCTTTCCTGCTCTATTTCTTGAATCGTACAACAACATCGCCCACGGCGATCTACGCGAGAAACCAGAAATAACAAGACAAACAAATACTCCGCCAACTACAACAAAACAAACACAAAACAAACAATTTCCATCACATCAATCACATCAACTATCACCCATCACCCATCTCCGAACGCTTTCACCATGGCTACCAACACCGACGTCATCGACATCAACGAGTACACCATACTCAACCACGTCTTGTCTGTCATCGGCATTCAGGCCCATTCTTGGCAACGTCGCGCTCTCAACGAGGCCGGCATCGCCAACGCAATGGACCTGATTCATCTCGATAAGCCTGCTCTCTTGGCAATCGAGGTGACCAACGACGACGACAACACATTCCGTCCCATGAATGTGCTTGTTGTCAACAAGATCCTCGCATTGGTACGCTGGATCAATCTCCAACCACGATTGACTCCCGATGAATGGATGAGTGTCGACATGTACGACATCTCACACCCATCTGTCATCGGGGCCGCGGGTCCTCGGACCCCGGCCAGCTACCATCCCCGAGGAGGTGTCGGCATCATTCCTCCCAGTACCCGCACTCGCCGTACTGTGGACGATGATGAGGATATCGAATCTGTGTCCCCGCCTGATCGGGCCAGATTTGCTACTCCGGTGACCAACCCTTCGGCACGCGTGGCAACAGCGGACACTCCAACCGCTGCTGCTCCTGTGCCGAGTGTTGCATTCGCTCCGGCGAGCGCTCTCCCAGAGTCGTTCACCAAGGAGTTCAGCCGCGGTGTTAAGCGTGAGGTCCTCGCATTCCCCACCCTGAAGGATGACAAGCGCTTCCTTTCGTTCCGGCGCCAATTCGAAGCGATCGCGTATACTCATGGACTTGAGTATCACATCGATCCTTCGTGGGAGCCGGGTCCATCGGACATGTTGTTCTACAACATGCAGAACAGGTACTTGTACTCTGTTCTGAGCCTCCATGTCAAGACTTCGCGTGGCGACCAACTCCTTCGCAAGCATCAAGCGAGCAAGGACGGTCGAGCTGTGTATCAGAGTCTCATTGAGATTTACACCAATGGTGTCAACGGAGAGAGTGCGGCAATGGCACTTCGTGCTCGCATCGCCTCCTTCACCTTGGATAACAGCTGGAAGAAGAACCGCGAGAACTTCGTGGACACCTGGCAGGGAATCATCTCCGATATCGAAGATATGGAAGATGACGCTCTGCCGGACAACACGAAGAAGACGTGGTTGCACAACTCGATTGCTCCGGACAAGGATCTCCTCAATGCTCTCACGAGCACTTCCTACGTCCGCGACGAGATGCTCGCAGCCATGCCCTCCGGTTTCGAGATCAAGGCGGCTGGATTCGATCACCATCTCAACTCGGTTCGGATCCATGCGCAACGCCTCGATTCTTCCCACCCTCGTCAGACGCAAAAGCGTAACGTCAACAACGCTGCGACGGGGAAAGGAAAGGGTGGTTCTTCGGGCAAGTCTCCTGCCAAAGGCAATGGCAAGACTTACACCAACGACAAGCGCGGCCGTATTCCGAATGAGGAATGGGCCACCATGTCTTGGGCCCAGAAGAAGGACTACATGCACAACAACCCCTCCCGTAGTGCTGGCAAGGGCGACACCTCGCGTGCCGCTAATAAAGCCAAGTCCTCGGGTAACTCTTCGTCCACTCCGGCGACCAACGCTCCCGCATCCTCCGACGCTGGCGGCAATGCGGATTCAAAGGGCGGTCCTCCGGGATCTGCTATCAACCGCATGCTCGCGCAGGCTCGTCAGTCTGGTCAATCGACCGCTGATTTCGTCGATTCTGAGGGCGGGGCGTGGCGACGGGTGAATTCTACCGTGGTCCGATACAACTTCGAGACCTCGGTGGAGACGACGACGGGTGCGCTCGTCGACAGTGGCGCCAATGGCGGCCTCGCTGGCGACGACGTGCTAGTTCTGTGCAAGACGGGCACCACGGCGGACGTGAGCGGCATTGGTGATTCCACCATTGCGAGTCTGGACATTGGTACGGTCGCGGCCCTGCTTCACACGAGCAGCGGCCCGATCATCGCCAAGTTCCATCAGTACGCTCTGTACGGGAAGGGCAAGTCCATCCACTCCACCAACCAACTCTCTGCGTTCGGTATGGATGTGAATGAACGCCCGCGTGGTCTCCCTGGTGGTCGGCAAACTGTCGTCACACCTGAGGGGCACGTCATCCCGCTATCCATTCGTGCTGGCCTGTCCTACATGGATATGCGCCCGCCAACTCCTGCTGAGATGGATCGGTACCCTCATGTGGACTTCACGTCCGATGATGTCTGGGACCCTTCCATTCTCGATCAGGAGTTTGGCCTTGATGATGTCCGCGCTCTCGCGGACGATGATGATGATGGTTCCGCGTTCGCCGACCTCGATCGCCTGCATGTATATGCGGCGTCGACGGATGAGGCGCGCGGTACTGTACCGCATTCCGGGTCCGCAGGCAACTCCGGTTCCGTTCGTGTTCGCAGCTCGCCTATCGACTATGAGGCACTGCGTCCGCACTTCGGCTGGGTCCCTGCTCGTCGGATCAAGGACACTCTCGGTTGCACTTCCCAGTGGTACCGCACTTCGGAACGATTCGCGATGCGCAAGCATTTCCGCACTCGTTTTCCGGCGGCCAACGTCGATCGTCTACACGAGACGGTCGCGATGGACACTTTCTTCTCTGATACACCCGCTCATGATGACGGTGTCCCTGGCCATGGTGGCTGCACCATGATTCAGGTGTTCGTTGCGCTCGACTCTCGGTACACATCGGGATTCCCGATGGCGTCCGAGCGGCAGGTCGCGGACTCCTTGCTCGACTTCATCCGTCGACATGGAGCGCCCGACTTGTTAATGTCGGACAACGCGAAATCAGAGGTGGGATTCAAAGTGCAAGACATCCTGCGTCAATACGCAATCAAGGATCACCAGAGTGAACCTGAGCACCAACACCAGAACGGAGCCGAGCGTCGCATACAGGACATCAAACGTACTGTCAACGGCGTCATGGATCGCACGGGTACCCCGTCGCGGTTCTGGCTCATCTGCACGATGTATGTCATTGACCTCTTCAATCACATCGCGCAGCGCACGTGTGGTAATGTGACCCCGTCACAGGCTGCCTTCGGGCAGCGTCCGGATGTCAGCAAGTACCTTGCGTACTACTGGTGGCAGCCGGTCTACTACCGTGTGGAACGTCCTGGCTTCCCGAGTGAGTCCAAGGAGCGCCGCGGCCACTGGGCTGGTCCGTGCCTCCACAAGGGCGACGACCTCACGTTTTGGGTGCTCGACGATGCGACACAACAACTCCTGCCTCGGTCTGCTATCCGCGCCGCCAATGATGCCTCTACTCGCAACTTAAGAGCCGACTATCCTTTTCCACTCGTGGGGGAGGATGCCGATTCTGCGACTACTGTATCAGACAGCGATGACGGTGACTACACAGACAACACCATTCCCTCCGATGTTGAACCCATCGTTCACGCATTATCGGATGCTGTTTTGTTCTCACATCAAGAGACAGAATCACGCACAAGTGGAAAGGACGTCGTATCCGTTCCAAAGTTCACACCCGAAGAACTTTTGGGCAAAACCATTTTGTTCCACCACAATGGACAAAACGTCCGTGCCGAAGTGATCCAAAAGATCAACGATTCAGACGCTGAGAACCATCAGCGTATCAAGATGCTCCTATCACTTAACGATGGGGAGCTTCACGAACTGATTTCGTATGTCGAACTTTCCGACGTCTTCGAGCAACAAACCACGGATGGTGCAACGAACAACCCGCAGGCAGGGAGCACATGGTCTTTCCAAGACATCGTGGACCACGAAGGTCCCCTCGCTCAGACATCCCCATCCTACAAGGGATCAAAGTACAATGTCACTGTACTATGGGATGACGGTTCCAAAACATCCAAACCGTTATCTGTCATTGCGAAGGACGACCCGGTCTCCTGCGCTACTTATGCGCGGAAACACGATTTGCTTGGTGTTCCTGGGTGGAAGCGTTTCCGACAAATCGGTATTCGCCAACACTCGATCGCTCGTGCAATCGCCACCAACAAGGCGAACCGCAGCAACACACCCGTATTCCAATTCGGCGTTCAGGTACCGCGCAACCACAAGGAAGCGCTGATGCTTGACGCCAAGAATGGCAACACGCTGTGGGCTGACGCCGAGCGCAAGGAGATGGACCAGCTCACGAGCTACGAAACCTTCAAGACCCTCGGATACCATGCCAAGGTACCCGATGGGTTCCAGAAGATCCGTTTGCAATGGGTATACGCCGTGAAGCACGATCTGCGCCATAAGGCCAGATGCGTAGCCGGCGGCCACTTGACCGCACCATGCAAGGACACAGCATATGCTGGAGTCGTCAGTCTCCGTTCTCTCCGCCTCGCACTACTCGCTGGGGAGATGAATGGACTACAGACCATGGTCGGCGACATCGGCAACGCGTACTTGGAAGCCTACACCAAGGAACGCATCTGCTTCGTCGCTGGAGACGAGTTCGGAGACAAGGCCGGTCACACGATGCAAATCGTCAAGGCACTCTACGGTCTCCGCACTTCCGGCGCACGCTTCCATGAAGCGCTCGCAGACACACTCAGGGACCTGCAATTCTTCCAATGCAGATCCGACCCTGATGTGTGGATGCGCGACGGTGGTGACCACTGGGAATACGTCTGCGTCTACGTGGACGATCTCATGGCCACCATGAAGGACCCGCAAGCCTTCTTCGACACCCTCACTTCGGTCTACGGATACAAGCTGAAGGGCGTCGGACCCGTCTCCTACCACCTCGGCGCAGACTTCGGTCGCGATAGCGATGGCACCATGAAAATGAGCCCGCAGTCGTACATCAAGCGCATGCTCGGCAACTACGAGCGCATGTTCGGCTGTGCCCCCACCAAGGCCAGCTGCCCACTCGACCATTCCGACAGCCCGGAACTCGACAAGTCGCCTGAGCTCTCCGAGATCGACAAACGCAAGTTCATGTCGCTGATCGGGGCGCTACAATGGTGCATCACCCTCGGACGGTTCGACATCTCTGTCGCCGTCATGACCCTCGCACGCTTCCGTGCCGCCCCTCGCAAAGGTCACCTCGAGCGCGCACAACGCGTCTACGGGTACCTGCGCAAGCATCCCGATGCCGCCATCCGGTTCCGCACGGGCGTCCCAAACCACGAAGAGAGTTTTGTTGTTCCCAAACACGACTGGCTCTATTCCGTGTACGGGCACACACAGGAGGAAACTGACCCAGACGTGCCCACTCCAAAAGGCGCGATCGTCCGCACCACCACCTTTGTGGATGCAAACCTCCTCCACTGCAAGGTCACCGGCAGGTCGGCAACTGGCATCCTACACCTTGTTAACCAAACTCCCATCGAGTGGTTCAGCAAGCGCCAAGCCACCGTCGAGACTGCGACCTACGGGTCCGAGTTCGTTGCTGCCCGACAGGCCACCGAACAGATCATCTCTCTCCGCCTCGCTCTCCGCGAAATGGGCATTCCCATCGACGGTCCCAGTTGGATGTTCGGTGATAACCAAAGTGTCATCACCTCATCTACTGTGCCTATGAGCATGTTGTCCAAGCGGCATAATGCTCTCGCCTACCACAGAGTCCGCTCCGCCATCGCAGCCGGGGTCCTCTACTTCGTCAAAATACACGGCTCACAAAATGTGGCCGACATCATGACCAAGTTCCTGCCATGGGCATCCTTCTGGCCCCTCGTCAAGCCTCTGCTCTTCTGGAAGGGTAACAGCCCCTCTCCGGATCGCGTCACCTGAACTGCTACCTACATCAAGACACACTTTGGGGAGTATTAGCTCAAACTAGTATTCCTATTAGTCGTGTTAAGATTTAGTCTAGTTAGTCAAATGACCGACTGCTCAGAGTTTGAGCGGGATTGAAGCGTGACTCGATGTCGGTGGGATGGGGTCCCACCCTCGAATCGTGCTTTACTTAAGACGATGTCGCGTGTCCGCTGAATTTGGGTTTGGGCGATCGGGCCATCCCACGCCACTTGATAGAACGATATTGAAAACGAGGGTAACTTACTGTACGCCGAAGGGTGATCAATCCGTGGTAGTGCAGTAGGTTGGTGAGTTTGTGTGTGAGTGTGTGTCTTAGTCTTAAAAGCTGATACGAATCCAAATGAGACTTTCAAAAGGATTGTGAGCAGGTGATGAGCAGCATCCATTAGAGCTGGATCTGCATCATCTCTATTAGTAGTGGTATAGTGGAGCGTTGAGTCTCCCACGTGCAATCATCGCGGTGCCGATGTTGCCATTCGAGAGAGGAGACATCAATTTCGTGATGGTCGGAGAGAGAGTTTGTTGTTCACTCTCTTCCGATCAATTTGGGGGACTTTGTTCATCCAACGGTTTGATCTGCTTGTCCATCCAGGACAGGTCATGTCACGCCCATAAGTGGCGTGGGATGGCATGATCGCCCAAACCCAAATTCAGCGGACATGCGACATCGTCATAAGTAGAGCACGATTCGTGGGGAGAGACCCCGTGGGACCCCATCCCACCGACATCGAGTCACGCTTCAATCCCGCTCAAACATTCTGAGCAGTCGGGCATTTGACTAACTAGACTAAATCTTAACACGACTAATGGGAATACTAGTTTGAGCTAATACTCCCCAAAGTGTGTCTCGATGTAGGTAGCAGTTCAGGTACCGTGACCTTGAGGGATGCTGGATCCTTTCCAGAAGAGCAGTGGCTTGACGAGGGGCCAGAAGGACGCCCATGGGAGGAACTTGGTCATGATGTCGGCCACATTTTGTGAGCCATGAATTTTGACGAAGTAGAGTACCCCGGCAGCGACTGCGGAGCGGACCCTGTGGTAGGCGAGAGCATTGTGCCGCTTGGACAGCATGCTCATGGGCACAGTGGACGAGGTGATGACGCTTTGGTTATCACCAAACATCCAGCTGGGACCGTCGATGGGAATGCCCATCTCGCGGAGAGCGAGACGGAGAGAGATGATCTGTTCGGTGGCCTGCCTGGCGGCGACGAACTCAGATCCGTAGGTTGCGGTCTCGACAGTGGCTTGGCGCTTGCTGAACCACTCGATGGGAGTTTGGTTAACAAGATGGAGAACGCCGGTTGCGGACCTGCCGGTGACCTTGCAGTGGAGGAGGTTTGCATCCACGAAAGTTGTGGTGCGGACGATCGCGCCTTTGGGAGTGGGCACGTCTGGGTCGGTTTCCTCTTGTGTTTTCCCGTACACGGAGTAGAGCCAGTCGTGTTTGGGGACCACAAAACTCTCTTCGTGATGGGGAACCCCGGTACGGAACCGGATGGCGGCATCGGGATGCTTGCGCAGATACCCGTAGACGCGTTGAGCGCGCTCGAGGTGACCTTTGCGAGGAGCGGCACGGAAGCGTGCGAGGGTCATGACGGCGACGGAGATGTCGAACCGTCCGAGGGTGATGCACCATTGTAGAGCCCCGATCAGCGACATGAACTTGCGTTTGTCGATCTCGGAGAGCTCTGGTGAAGTGTCGAGTTCCGGGCTGTCGGAATGGTCGAGAGGGCAGCTGGCCTTCGTGGGGGCACAGCCGAACATGCGCTCGTAGTTTCCGAGCATGCGCTTGATGTACGATTGCGGGCTCATTTTCATGGTGCCATCGCTATCGCGACCGAAGTCTGCGCCGAGGTGGTATTTGACGGGTCCGACACCCTTCAACTTGTATCCGTAGACGGAGGTGAGGGTATCGAAGAAGGCTTGCGGGTCCTTCATGGTGGCCATGAGGTCGTCCACGTATACGCAGACGTACTCCCAATGGTCACCACCGTCACGCATCCACACATCAGGGTCGGATCTGCATTGGAAGAATTGCAGGTCCCTGAGTGTGTCCGCGAGCGCTTCGTGGAAGCGTGCGCCGGAAGTGCGGAGGCCGTAGAGTGCCTTGACGATTTGCATCGTGTGGCCGGCCTTGTCTCCGAACTCGTCTCCAGCGACGAAGCAGATGCGTTCCTTGGTGTAGGCTTCCAAGTACGCGTTGCCGATGTCGCCGACCATGGTCTGAAGCCCGTTCATCTCCCCAGCGAGTAGTGCGAGGCGGAGGGAACGGAGGCTGACGACTCCAGCGTAGGCTGTGTCCTTGCATGGCGCTGTCAGGTGGCCGCCGGCGACACATCTGGCCTTGTGGCGCAGATCGTGCTTCACGGCGTATACCCATTGCAACCGAATCTTCTGGAACCCATCGGGTACCTTGGCATGGTATCCGAGGGTCTTGAAGGTCTCGTAGCTCGTGAGCTGGTCCATTTCCTTGCGCTCGGCGTCAGCCCACAGCGTGTTACCATTCTTGGCGTCAAGCATCAGCGCTTCCTTGTGGTTGCGCGGTACCTGAACGCCGAACTGGAATACGGGTGTGTTGCTGCGGTTCGCCTTGTTGGTGGCGATTGCACGAGCGATCGAGTGTTGGCGAATACCGATTTGTCGGAAACGCTTCCACCCGGGAACCCCAAGCAAATCGTGTTTCCGCGCATAAATAGCGCAAGAGACCGGGTCATCCTTCGCAATGACAGATAACGGTTCAGACGTTTTGGAACCGTCATCCCAAAGCACAGTGACATTGTACTTTGATCCCTTGTAGGATGGGGATGTCTGAGGGAGGGGACCTTCGTGATCCACGATGTCTTGGAAGGACCATTGATTCTCTGCCTGCGGGTTGTCCGCAGCACCATCTGTGGTTTGTCGCTCGAAGACGTCGGAAAGTTCGACATACGAAATCAGTTCGTGAAGCTCCCCATCGTTGAGTGATAGGAGCATCTTGATACGCTGATGGTTCTCAGCGTCTGAATCGTTGATCTTTTGGATCACTTCGGCACGGACGTTTTGTCCATTGCGGTGGAACAAAACCGTCTTGCCCAGAAGTTCTTCAGGAGTGAACTTTGGAACAGAAACGACGTCCTTTCCACTTGTGCGTGATTCTGTCTCTTGATGTGAGAACAAAACAGCATCCGATAATGCGTGAACGATGGGTTCAACATCGGAGGGGATGGTGTTGTCTGTGTAGTCACCGTCATCGCTGTCTGATACAGTAGTCGCAGAATCGGCATCCTCCCCCACGAGTGGAAAAGGATAGTCGGCTCTTAAGTTGCGAGTAGAGGCATCATTGGCGGCGCGGATAGCAGACCGAGGCAGGAGTTGTTGCGTTGCATCGTCGAGCACCCAAAACGTGAGGTCGTCGCCCTTGTGGAGACACGGACCAGCCCAGTGTCCGCGGCGCTCCTTGGACTCACTCGGGAAGCCAGGACGTTCCACACGGTAGTAGACCGGTTGCCACCAGTAGTACGCAAGGTACTTGCTGACATCCGGACGCTGCCCGAAGGCAGCCTGTGACGGGGTCACATTACCACACGTGCGCTGCGCGATGTGATTGAACAAGTCAATGACGTACATTGTGCAGATGAGCCAGAACCGCGACGGGGTACCCGTGCGATCCATGACGCCGTTCACAGTACGCTTGATGTCCTGTATGCGGCGCTCAGCTCCGTTCTGGTGTTGGTGCTCGGGTTCACTCTGGTGATCCTTGATTGCGTATTGACGCAGGATGTCTTGTACCTTGAATCCCACCTCTGATTTCGCGTTGTCCGACATTAGTAGGTCGGGCGCTCCATGCCGACGAATGAAATCGAGCAAGGAGTCCGCGACCTGCCGCTCGGACGCCATCGGGAACCCCGATGTGTACCGAGAGTCGAGCGCAACGAACACCTGGATCATGGTGCAGCCACCATGGCCAGGGACACCGTCATCATGAGCGGGTGTATCAGAGAAGAAAGTATCCATCGCGACCGTCTCATGAAGACGATCAACGTTGGCCGCCGGAAAACGAGTGCGGAAATGCTTGCGCATCGCGAAACGTTCCGAAGTGCGGTACCACTGGGAAGTGCAACCGAGAGTGTCCTTGATCCGACGAGCAGGGATCCAGCCGAAGTGTGGACGCAGTGCCTCATAGTCGATGGGCGAGTTGTGAACACGAACGGAACCGGAATTGCCAGCGGACCCGGAATACGGGACTGTCCCGCGGGCCTCATCCGTCGATGCCGCATATACATGCAGGCGATCGAGGTCGGCGAGCGCGGAATCATCATCATCATCGTCCGCGAGAGCGCGGACATCATCAAGACCGAACTCCTGATCGAGGATGGAAGGGTCCCAGATGTCATCGGACGTGAAGTCCACATGAGGGTACTGATCCATCTCAGCAGGGGTCGGTGGACGCATATCCATGTAGGACAGGCCAGCACGGATAGACAGCGGGATGACGTGCCCCTCAGGCGTGACGACAGTTTGCCGACCGCCAGGGAGTCCACGTGGGCGTTCATTCACATCCATACCGAACGCGGAGAGTTGGTTGGTAGAGTGGATGGACTTGCCCTTCCCGTATAGAGCGTACTGATGGAACTTGGCGATGATCGGGCCACTGCTTGTATGAAGCAGGGCCGCGACCGTACCAATATCCAGACTTGCAATGGTGGAATCACCAATGCCGCTCACGTCTGCCGTGGTACCCGTCTTGCACAGGACCAGAACGTCGTCGCCAGCAAGGCCGCCATTGGCGCCACTGTCGACGAGTGCACCCGTCTTCGCCGCCACCGAGGTCTCGAAGTTGTATCGGACCACGGTGGAGTTGACACGTCGCCATGCGCCACCCTCAGAATCGACGAAGTCAGCGGTCGATTGACTGGACTGACGCGCCTGGGCGAGCATGCGGTTGATGGCAGATCCCGGGGGACCGCCCTTGGGTTCCGCAGTGCCCCCGGAACCTGACGGCGTGGAGGACCCTGGTACCGTGTCTGACGAAGAGTTCCCAGAGGACTTGGCTTTATTGGCAGCACGTGAAGTGTCGCCCTTGCCAGCACCACGGGACGAGTTGTTGTGCATGTAGTCCTTCTTCTGGGCCCAAGACATCGTTGCCCACTCCTCATTCGGAATGCGGGTACGCTTGTCGTTGGTGTAAGTCTTGCCGTTGCCTTTGGCAGGAGACTTGCCCGAAGAACTACCCTTTCCCTTGCCGGTCGTAGCGTTGTTGACATTACGCTTTTGAACCTGACGAGGATGAGAGGAATCGAGGCGTTGAGCATGGATCCGAACCGAGTTGAGGTGGTGATCGAATCCAGCCGCCTTGATCTCGAAACCGGATGGCATGGCCGCGAGCATCTCGTCACGGACGTAGGATGTGCTCGTGAGAGCATTGAGAAGATCCTTGTCCGGAGCGATCGAGTTGTGCAGCCATGTCTTCTTCGTGTTGTCCGGCAGAGCGTCATCTTCCATATCTTCGATATCGGAGATGATTCCCTGCCAGGTGTCCACGAAGTTCTCACGGTTCTTCTTCCAGCTGTTATCCAAGGTGAAGGAGGCGATGCGAGCACGAAGTGCCATTGCCGCGCTCTCACCGTTGACACCATTGGTGTAAGTCTCAATGAGACTCTGATAGACAGCTCGACCGTCCTTGCTTGCTTGGTGCTTGCGAAGGAGCTGGTCGCCACGCGAAGTCTTGACATGGAGGCTCAGAACAGAGTAGAGGTACCTGTTCTGCATGTTGTAGAACAACATGTCCGATGGACCCGGTTCCCACGAAGGATCGATGTGATACTCAAGACCATGAGTATACGCGATCGCTTCGAATTGGCGCCGGAACGAAAGGAAGCGCTTGTCGTCCTTCAGTGTGGGGAATGCGAGGGCCTCACGCTTGACACCACGGCTGAACTCCTTGGTGAACGACTCTGGGAGAGCGCTCGATGGAGCGAATGCAACACTTGGCACAGGGGCACCAGCGATTGGAGTTTCCGCTGGTGCAACGTGTGCCGAAGGTTCGGTCACCGGAGTAGCAAATCTGGTCCGATCAGGAGGAGACACAGATTCGATGTCCTCATCGTCATCCACAGTACGGCGAGTGCGAGTACTGGGAGGAACAATGCCGACACCTCCTCGGGGTCGGTAGCTGGCCGGGGTCCGGGGACCCGCGACCCCGATGACGGATGGGTGCGAGATGTCGTACATGTCGACACTCATCCATTCATCGGGAGTCAATCGTGGTTGGAGATTGATCCAGCGTACCAATGCGAGGATCTTGTTGACAACAAGCACATTCATGGGACGGAATGTGTTGTCGTCGTCGTCGGTCACCTCGATTGCCAAGAGGGCAGGCTTATCGAGATGAATCAGATCCATTGCGTTGGCGATGCCGGCCTCGTTGAGAGCGCGACGTTGCCAAGAATGGGCCTGAATGCCGATGACAGACAAGACGTGGTTGAGTATGGTGTACTCGTTGGTGTCGGTGACATTGGTGTTGGTAGCCATGATGGAAGCGTTCGGAGATGGGTGATGGTTGATGGTTGATGTGATGTGATGTAGATTGTTTGTTTTGTGTTTGTTTTGTTGTAGTTGGCGGAGTGTTTGTTTGTTTTGTTATTTCTGGTTTCTCGCGTAGATCGCCGTGGGCGATGTTGTTGTACGATTCAAGAAATAGAACAGGAAAGCACACTTGATCAATCGTCTGTGACGAGATGTTTCGATTCAAGAGAGGATTGGCGTGTGAAGCAGTTTGGAAAGAGAGAGTGTACACACTTGGACTGTGATGTCTGGAGTGTGGTGAGCGCGCGAGGGCCGAAGCCGAGTGGAGCTGAACGGTGGAGTCCGAACAGAAGAGTGTGTCTGCACAGAGGACTGGGCAGAGAGTGTCACGTCGTCACGTGGGGTAGCTGAGGATGCTTGAAGCAGAGGAAGTGGATATTCACTCGATCAACACAGGTGTGGAGCGAGTGCGACTGTTAATCTGATAGAACGATATTGAAAACGAGGGTAACTTACTGTACGCCGAAGGGTGATCAATCCGTGGTAGTGCAGTAGGTTGGTGAGTTTGTGTGTGAGTGTGTGTCTTAGTCTTAAAAGCTGATACGAATCCAAATGAGACTTTCAAAAGGATTGTGAGCAGGTGATGAGCAGCATCCATTAGAGCTGGATCTGCATCATCTCTATTAGTAGTGGTATAGTGGAGCGTTGAGTCTCCCACGTGCAATCATCGCGGTGCCGATGTTGCCATTCGAGAGAGGAGACATCAATTTCGTGATGGTCGGAGAGAGAGTTTGTTGTTCACTCTCTTCCGATCAATTTGGGGGACTTTGTTCATCCAACGGTTTGATCTGCTTGTCCATCCAGGACAGGTCATGTCACGCCCATAAGTGGCGTGGGATGGCATGATCGCCCAAACCCAAATTCAGCGGACATGCGACATCGTCATAAGTAGAGCACGATTCGTGGGGAGAGACCCCGTGGGACCCCATCCCACCGACATCGAGTCACGCTTCAATCCCGCTCAAACATTCTGAGCAGTCGGGCATTTGACTAACTAGACTAAATCTTAACACGACTAATGGGAATACTAGTTTGAGCTAATACCACTTATGGGCGTGACATGACCTGTCCTGAACGGACAATCGGGTCAAACCGTTGGATGAACCTTGTTCCCCCAAATTGATCGGAGGAGAGTGAACAACAAACTCTCTCTCCGACCGTCACGAAATTGATGTCTCCTCTTGGAAATGGCAACATCGACACCGCGATGATTGCACGTACGGAGACTCAACGCTCCACTATGTTACTACTAATAGAGATGTTGCAGATCCAACTATAATGGATGCTGCACATCACATGCTCACAATCCAATTGAAAGTTTCATTTGGATTCGTACAGCTCTAAAGACTAAGACACACTCTTGCAATCAAACTCACCAACCTACTGCACTACCACGGATTGATCACCCTTCGGCGTTCAGTAAGTTCACCTCGTTTTCATTATCGTTTTATCAGTTGTTGATTGGTCTTGCCATGGTGGTTGATACTGTAATGTGATAAGCTTGGTGGTAGATCACAACTCTTAATCTGTCAAAGTGCACAAGTAACTACTGTAGACGCATTGGCCCGTTGCTGCGTGCCCTGGTCGGAGCTCTTGTTCTTTATTTGTGAGTTGTCCCCGACCAGTATTTTGACTAATATGATTAATAAAGAGGTAAGAAGGTACAGAGAAAGTTGTCATGTGATGTCGATGTGCATGGCTTGTGAATTTTGGTTTGGGCACGGAGTTCTGCGTGATGTTGATGTTGATGGTTTGTGTGTGTTTTTGTTGGTGATGGGTTGAGCGAGTTTGGGCGTGGGCATCGCGAGTTCTGCATGATGCGGATGGCTTGTGTGTGTGCGCTGCGGCTTGGTTGTGCGGGCTTTTGTACGTGTGACCATAAAAATGCACACAACGCGCAGATTTGGCCATGAAAAGTGACTCTCTGTTCCGAGTGAATTCTCGGCAGATTGCGTCCAGGTTCGGAACAAAACCATTGATATGTACGAGGTTTGTTCCATGTTACGAGCTCTGTATTCGTGACTGTTTGTCAAAACGGGAATCCAGGGAACAAATCTAGAAACAGTCTGTAGATAGTAATTGCCGTTACCCCCACTTGAGGAGCAGGAGGAGGTAATCACTGTCAGTATCTGTACGGGAGGATGTGTGTGTGTGTGTGTGCTAATGATGGATTTATGGGAGGAGACTGTCTCCGTTGTCACTCTTCAGAGGCGGAGGCTGCGGACGTCTGTCCTGCGTACGTATGCCAACACCCCCCCCCCCCCCCCCCCCCCCCCCCCCACGCTGGAAGATGTCCAGCGGGAAAAATTGCTCTGACCGAGCGACGCCCATCATGGTCTTGAGCGAAAGACGGGCGGAAGCGACCCATTATCAAGTCAGTATGGCGGAAAAAGAGAACCGACGGCGTCTGTTTGGTGCATGCATCCGCTGCGTTGAGATCGGATGCGACGTCCTCGATAAGAATAAGATCCCGATCCACCCAGTCACTGACCGCGAAGGTTCGGATATCAATATGTCTCGAATTCCGTGTAGGCTGACTTGCGTTGGCCATCATGCGTGCTCCTCGATTGTCCTCGAAAATGAGAGTGGCGTGCTGTTGCGACACCCCGATCTCATCGAGGATG
Organism: Craspedostauros australis; assembly: GCA_026770025.1. Classification (NCBI taxonomy): domain Eukaryota; phylum Bacillariophyta; class Bacillariophyceae; order Mastogloiales; family Achnanthaceae; genus Craspedostauros; species Craspedostauros australis. Next base: position 2,447,866 of record JAMXDE010000011.1, on the reverse strand, counting down.
GAACGAAGCCACAGAGCCATGCGGCCAGCATCGCTGGCAGCGACAAACTCGGCTTCGGAGCTGCTGAGGGACACGGTCGGTTGAACACGAGTCTTCCACGCGACGGCAGCGCCGCCGAACATGAACACGATGCCGGTGACCGAGCGCCGATGGCGAATATCGGAGCCCCAGTCGGCGTCCACGTATCCATAGACCGTGGAGAATCGGACTGTCTCATGATTGTCCACGTTGTGCGAAAAGTCCTCAGGCGGTGAAAGGGGCAGCAGCACGGGGATGTCTGGAAGTTCGGGTAGGGGTGACGGCCGCCAGTATGTGATTCCAAGTTCCCTTGTGGCAGCAATGTATCGGAAGAGGTACTTGACCGCCTCATAATGGATCTTGGCTGGGTTGACGGAAAACTGGCTGAGCTTCACCACGGGGAATGATATGTCCGGACGGCATGAAACCATGGCCCAAATTAGTTCACCAATGGCCTGTCGATAACTGAAGAACGATGCCTGTAGTTGTCGCCGTTCTCCTTCAGTAGCTGGGACGTCCGCATTGTCCAGTTGTCGATTGTACCCATTGTCCGTGCGCATGGGGAGTCGTTGCGACGACCGCAGATCTTGCCATCCATGCTTCTGGAGCACCTTGTTCAGATAGGTGGTGCAGTGTACCGTCACATGCGATCGGCCCTGAGTGAGATCAAGCCCATTGTAGTGGGAGAAGAGTCCATGCCGAGTGATTGGCTGATTGAGTTGCTCGTCAAGCAAATCACAGAACGCGACGTAGGTGGTCTGCCGTGACGTGGCGACTGCGAAGTCGTCGACTTGCCGGAGTATGTAGACACGCTCACCGCGGATGAGTCCAGTGTAAAGGCACGGGGCGTGCGTGGTGGACGTCAGGCCCATGCGCTTCATGATCCCATTGACATGGATGCTCCATTGTCGAGGCGCCTCAGGATGACCCTGTAGGTTCTTGAGAACGGGCACAACATGGCCACGAGGAATGGTAGCACCATGCTTCTGCTCCCACCACGAACGGAATTGATCGTCCACCTTCATGTAGTATCGTTGCGCGCTGGCCGGAGCTTCAGCAAAAGCATTGGCGACGTCAGCTCCAAAGATGAGCAGGCGTTGGACGGCAGCAATAGCAACAAGGATGCGAAATTCAGTGAGATCCGGCGTGGCAGCATAGGTATGACCAAAGACACGGACGTTGCCTCCTCGGGTGGAACCATCGCAGACTGCGCGGGCCTTCTTGCGGTTGTTTTCATGGGCCTTCACAACATACACCCACACCCAATTGAACACCGCTGCACCGGAAGGAGCGTCCACTGGATCACCGAACATCCCTTGATGGTGGTACTGCTCCATCTGCTTGAACTCCGCAGCTTGCCACTCATCCCAGTCATCCCGCAGCAACAACTTGCGCCGTGTGAGCTTGGGAGCATCAGTGACAGCGCGAGCTTGCGGCGAAATCTGCCGAAGGACGTCGTGGACATGCCGAAGCTGGTCGAAGTAGAGCTGCGGGACACCCTGTTGTGACAGCGCGTTGCGTGCCTCATCAAAAGCGAAGATCGCGACGATCGGACCCGCCTTGCGCTGCCGTGCATCCGAGATGACGCGAACGACTTCATCACCACTGGAAATGTTGTTGCCATCCAGCGTGAGCAAATGTGCAGACCGGAGACATGACCGCCATCGGGGAATGCGAGCAGCCGGAGTGTCAGGTGTACACGTCTGCAGCTGCAGCCGTCCTCGCGCATCGTCGGGCACAAGCACCAGTCCAGCGCACGGGTCCGAGCCAGACACCTCAATGTCTTGTGCGAATGGAAAGCCAAAAGGTTCGCTCGCCATCTCCAGCGATCGCGCAAAGTGACGAACGGTGGAAGAGCATGCTGCAGCGGCGGCGTGCAACTCTGAATCACCGCATGCCACGCAGGACTCGACCAGGATGCGGTGTTCACCGGAACCGTCGACTGGGATATGACCACCCTTCACTGGGACCGATGCGTCAACGCCATGAGGTGCGTGAAATCCCAGCTCGAACAAAAGCTGCGGTCCTGGAGGCCGACTGCTGGACGTGAAGTGAGCCTCGTCGAACATGATGTTGCCAGCAGTCTTTATGCGGCCAGAGTCAAGGTCGTAGTATCGATGAAGGGTTGGCGTTGCAGTGTGCCCCACGAAGACGCCATTGTAGGTATGTATGTCGAGCTTCGCAGGCGGATGCCCAGGCTTTCGGACAGTGACGCGGGATCCAAAAACACGCAGGTGTTGAAGATCAGGCTTGACTCCATGTTCGAGCTCGTATGGCGTCTTGGAGACGGACGCATGCCACAGTCGGTTCTTCAAGTAGACCGAATGCACAAGTGCAAGGGCCCAAAACTGTGGCTTGAGACCAGCTGAGTATAGCAGAGCCCTCGTCATGACGCCAAAAGTGCGGTTCAGCCGCTCCACTTTTCCATTCATCCAGGAGCAGCCAGCGCCAGTGGGTTCAAGGTTGTACCCGGCATCACGGACGGCCACTTGGAAAGCCCCAGATCGAGCGAGCTCGCCGCCAGTGTCCACTCGTACCGCGCGATGACCTGAGCGCCGACCAAAATCACCCAGGAGCTTAGTGAAGATCTCAACTGGAGGTGATCTGTCCTTGGTCGGGAACACCCAGGTGTACCGCGTGTATGCATCAGTGATGAGCAGGTACGACGTGAACCCCTCAAGGGATAGCACAACGCGGCGGTGAGCACCTTTGCCACGAAGCTTGGCAGCGCCATAAGCCTCATTGGTAGCACGCATGAAGCCAAAGTTGGCATGGAAGCGAGCGCCCGGATGTGGCTGGACAAAATCCACGTTGGGTCCACGAGCTGCCTTCTGCCGATGAGCTTGGCTGCACGTCTCGCAGTGCCGCATAGGATGTGCGCTCGACCTCAGCTTGCCAGGCATGCCAGTAGCATGTGCCGGGAGCTTCTCCAGCTGTGACATGCCAGGGTGCCCCAGGCGCATGTGCCAAAGCTCGGCCTGCAGTGCGGGCGACGAAGTCTGGATGGAGAACGCCATGGGCGACCGAGTGGCGTCACCAGTGAAGAAGTACAGCCCATTGGACTGGGTCATGGATGCAGAGCAATCGCCACGCGCACCATGGAACGTGAGGGTGGCACCTCCTGAGTCGGACGCGAAGGTGAACCGTTGGAAGTCGTTGTCGCTCTGCCGCACGATGGACTGTGGCGAGATAAGCGTCTCCGCCAGATGAGGGCACAGCGCAGTGCGGACGGAGATGGAAGACCCTTCACATGTGGGCACGTCCAGGAAGCCTTCACCAGGGCACACCATGGACTCGGCATGGGCATCGGCAGCCGCAAGCATGAGTGGCGACGGGAATGGCTGGTGGCCCCGCAAAACCTCCTTGTATGGGGTAGCACTCACATTGGCGCCGATGTCACACTGGCCCACTCCATTGAAGGGATTCCAAGCCCGGACGCGGGGCCCATCAGTGCGAGCGGCATGGACGCGGCAAGCCCTGACCACGGCATATCCCACAAGCTTGAGTGGTTGGATTGCCGAAGCAGCAGGTGAAGAAAGCGCGGAAACCTCATCATTGCGATGACCTGCTGGTTTCCCGCTGTAGCGATCGTTGGATAATGGCCGCTCACCAGAGTTCGCTTACTCCTGGCCGGCAGTCCAAAAATCCTGATCGACGGACTCAAGTACCTCATCAGACACCATGAGGCCAGCGAGGGACTCGTGATCCTCACCGCCAAAACGCTGTATGGCCCAAGCATTTGCCTTGAAAGTCTGCTTGGTGAAGTGCCCGCGGAACTTGTCGCGCATGCTGGCCGCATAATCAGGGTGAGACGTGGCGAACTCGGTCATGTGCGCATGGCACCCAAAAGTCTTGCATGTGTCCTTGGTGTGGCCCATGTTGCAGCAGGCTTCACAGAAGGCACCAGGCATGGGTTTGTAGAATGCATGCTGGCGCCGTTCTGGACGCTGCCCGCGGCCACCACCGTCATTGCGCCCTTGGCTGCGCGTGTTGACGCGATGTGCGACACCCCGTGTAGGAGTCTGGGGAAGATCGGCAACCTCCTGCCCAAGTTGCTCCACGCGTAGGTTGAGCGGAAGCTCTCGGGCTGAGGCAACACCACGAACCGCGGTATGAAAGTGTCCCAGCTCGTACCCATGGCCGCGGAGCTCCTCAAGGAAGTGGTGGGTGAGTTCCAGCTGAGAGATGTGGCGACGAAACACAAGGCTCTCCACGAGCTGATAGCTGAGAAGCTGTTCAGCATATGTGGCCACCAAGCCATGGAACGCCGGCGCCTTGTGGACCTGTGTCTGCACCGCATCGTACGCGCCAGGGAGCAGGGTGTGTAGGAACACGTACGCCGACAGCCGATGTGGCATGATGCCTATGCTGCTGGTGTACTTCAGGCGAAGCGCCGCATGCTCCAGGTTGATGATGCCGTCGGCCTGCAGCTTAACCACCAGCTGATCATTCATGGCAAAGACACGGGGACCGTGAACATTGCGCGGAATGACAGAGGTGGACGGCTGGAAGGAGCTCAGCGGGCAAAAGTGCAAGTCCGCGCATGCGGCAGCAGCCTGGAACTGGCCATACCAGTTGAACACGGCGGTTGGCGAGTTGTCCTTCAGGGGAAGACGCCACTTGTCCCACGCCGGGCCGACACCGTAGTCCAGACGCTCGAGAGCGGGTGGGACCTCGTAGGTACGGTGCCGACGGAATGCGGGGCTGGCGTTAGCCACAGAGTAGTCCACGCCAGAGTCGGTGACGTAGTCGAAATCCGCGGTCTCACAACGGGGACTCTCGAAGCCAGCAGGCGGGAGAGTATGCGAGTCCACAGCAGGAGCAGTAGAAGCCGCACCATCGCCAGGCGTGCTGTCGTCGCGAGGAGGAGTATCACCTTCAGGCGGCACGGTCGCAGCAGGATCGGCCACCTTGGAGATGTCCACGACCTCGTCACCCGCGCGTAGACCTGTGTGAGCAGTGCGCGAAGCGACAGAGGCCACCGACATGGGGACGGAGCGGAAGTCGGGCGGAATCGGATTCTCGAGGCGCATGAAAGGACGGAATTCGCGCGCCGAGAGGTTGGATGCCCACTGCTCGTCAGTGTCGCCGGATTGCAAATACCACGCGCGAAGGCGCCACAAGTGCCGCACATGAAGTGGGCTCGTTGCAGACCACACGCAGAGGCACTCGTGAAAGCCATCATCGGGCGCGTAGAAGAGGTCGTAGAGCTCGTCGTCAGTGCGCACCTGCAGCTCCTCCATGGCGGTCGGAAACCATTTCCATCCAAGGCGAAGCGAAATGGTTTGAGCGGTTGTCACCGTCGCAGCGGGCGGAGCGGTGTCATCAGCGGGGGCCATGGTAGAGAGTGGAACGAAGTGCGGAGCGAAGAAAGGGTGACGAGAGGGCATACAGCTCGAGGCCAGGGAATGAAACGTCCTGAAACGAAGAGCACGAAGAAAGGAGAGGATGTGATCACAATAGCGTGAAACAAGCCATAACCTGTCAGTATCTGTACGGGAGGATGTGTGTGTGTGTGTGTGTGCTAATGATGGATTTATGGGAGGAGACTGTCTCCGTTGTCACTCTTCAGAGGCGGAGGCTGCGGACGTCTGTCCTGCGTACGTATGCCAACAATCACGACCCAAAACAAGAGAAAACCCCACTACTAGCTTTTGCGTGGTGAAATTACCTTTTTACTGACTTGTACCTGTTTACTGACTTGCAGAGTTTGGTCATTTGTGGAGACGGGTTGGGTTAAATGAATTTGCTGGCTCTTTGCGAGAAAGTGACCCCCACTTTTACAAATGACCGGAGACTGTGTGTCATGTTTTGCATGCACTGGCGCCAGCAGGACCCCTTTGGTTTTTGATCTGGTCGTGGAATCACCGCTGTTGCATTCGCCTCCGAAGATCTGGATTGCATTCAACAGACAGACACCAGTCGCCGCGAAATCCACTCGTGGTTGTTGGGGGGAGAGCCGAGGATGACCCCTCCATCGAAAGGTGGTGAGGCCTCCGGATTGAGTTCTTCACACTTGTTTCTGCTGTTGCCTCCACGGTTGTTTGGACTTCGACCACGAAGATGGGCCAGAGAGGCGCGTCCCAAACACGCAACGAAACACAAATCAAATGCATGCCGACACAAAATAAACAAACTAACAAACAAACTCACAAAACTAACGAACAAACACAGCATAATCATCCTCCCACAGAAAGTGTTTCGTCACCATGGATAAGCAACCCTATTGTGTGGACTCGAAGAGCTCCACGGCTGCGCAAGTACAGCGCGATGTTGTCTCTGTCAACGACATCGAGGCTGGCACCACCAAGGCCAACACCATCACCACTGAGCACGAGATCATCCACAAGTCCATCCAAACCAAGTCCTTCGTCGAACACATCAAGTACATCGTCGAACTCAAGTCCGACACCGTCTTCTCCACCTGGTACAATGAAAAAGGCAAGGCAGCCAACAACTACACCTTCCAACAGCTCTGGGATGAAGCAGGACACTGCGCCCACCTTCTTCGCAACAAATGGGGTGTGAAGAAAGATGACCGCGTCGTCCTCTGCTACGACTTTGGACTCCACTTCTTCGCCATGTTCCTGGGATGCCTCCGTGCGGGAGTGACAGCCGTGTTGGTCTACCCTCCTGGACCGCCGCTCGTCAAGTCGCTCACCAAGATGAACAAGGTCATCGAGGATTGCGCCCCGGCAATCATCCTCACCCAAACATCCATCAACTTGTTCCGCGCCGCCGATCGCGCCAACCCAGCATCCAAGAGCCGCGCCATGTGGCCGAGCGGTGTCAAGTACCAAGTCACCGACCGCATCATCCGTCACGATCCGTTCATCGCGGACAAGACCAACGGCAGGAACAAGCAAGCCAAGACAGGCTTCTTTTCCAGCCTCGTGTCCGGCCGCTCATCGTCGCCGCCACCTTCATTCGACGAGCCCAACATCAAAGGCTCGGACCTCGCCTTCCTCCAGTACACATCTGGAAGCACGGGCAACCCCAAGGGCGTGATGGTGACCCACAACGCGCTGAGAGCCAACATCGAGCTCGTTCAGAGCTACTGGCTAGAGTCATTCAAAGACCAGCTGGGTGGCGCAAGCCAAGTCCCGGAGCGCATCGCGACATGCTCCTGGCTTCCCCAGTACCACGACATGGGCCTCATCGAGATGGGCATTGCGCCGTTGGCGGGTGCCTATCGTTCTCACATGATTTCGCCGATTGCTTTCATCCGCAACCCATTGCTCTGGGTTGATCTCATGTCGCAGCACAGGTGCCACATCAGCGCTGCCCCTGACTTCGGTTATCGGCTGGTCACCCGCAAGTACAACGAGGCCGTGGAGAGCCCCAAAGGGAAGACGAATCCCATCCCCAAGCTGGACCTCTCGAGCGTGCTTCATCTCCAAAACGCCGCTGAACCAATCCGGCTTGACACCGAGAAGAACTTCGCCGATGCATTCTGCCAGTACAACTTGCGCGAGGACTGGTTCCTCGCAGCGTACGGACTGGCGGAGAACGTGGTTGGCGTCAGCTACAACCATGGCTTCCATCTCTCAACCATGAGACCAGATGAAGATCTCCAACCATTCATCGCCATCGCCCAGCGCAGCAATCTGCACAGCTCGGTCGACATCATCATCGTGGACCCGGACACTCGCGTGCAACGTCCAGACAACGTCACTGGGGAGATCTGGGTTGCGGGAGCGTCCGTTACCGCTGGATACTACAATCAGCCACAGCTCAGCAAGGAGGCCTTCCAAGCCACGCTGCGAGTGGAGGGTGATTCATCGTCCGATGCCGATGCCAGTGCCGATGGCAAGATGTACTTGCGCACAGGTGACTACGGATTCTATCAAGACGACTACCTCTACATCTGCGGCCGCAAGAAGGACATCGTCATCGTCAACGGTGTCAACTACTATCCCCAAGACATCGAACACGCCGTCGAGGAGGCATCGTCCGCTGTCCGTCCAGGTTGCGTGGCCGCCTTCTCGTCCAACGATTCGGGCGACGATGGACAGCTGGAGATCGTCTTCGAGATCCGAGCTAGCCACGCGAAGGATGCCGAGACGGTCTGCCAACAGGTCAGGAGGAACGTCATTTCACAGATCGGATTGACACCGGCAACAGTCGCAGCCGTGGAAGAGCGATCCATCTCCAAAACGACGAGCGGAAAGATCCAGAGACGCCAAAATCGCCAGCGCCTCCATGAAGGAACGCAGAAGATGGTGCTGGATGTCATCGGAAAATCGAACTTCTTCAGTTCGCACGGCAGCAATCTTGCAAGTCAATCCAAGCGATTCTCGATGAGAAAGTCCATCATCGAGAACGTCAACATCGAAGAGATGGACTTCTATGACCTTGTGGAGAGCTGTACAGGAACTGAAGTCAACCCCGACGATGAGTGGAAGGATGTTGGATTGTCCTCCATGATGGAGCTGGAGCTCCGCCAGTCCCTTTCTGAGCGATACAACACGACCCTTCCCGCAAATATCATCCAGCTCTTTCCGAGAGTGATGGATCTCAAGACTTTCCTCGAGGCATCAAAGGGGGAGCCCCTACCAACCAACCTCCCAACCCTCAAGAGGATCCTCTCCATCCCGAATGAGAAGTTTCTGTCCCAATCGACAGTCGCTATCATCCAGGCCATCGGTGTGCTCGTCGCAGTCCTCATCTTCTCGCTCCCCATCGTCCCAGCGTACGAAGTTGGAAAATCCATCGCTGGCTCCGACGTCCTCTCCGGTCATGAATGGGTGCTGTTACCATTGATCGTTCCAGTCTGGGCTATTGCGCTCACCTTCATGGTCATCCTCTCGAAGTGGATTGTCATTGGCAAATACACAGAAGGGTACGTCAATCAGACCAACATCTATTTCATCAGATGGTGGTTCGTGGACAGGCTCGTGCATCTTTGGGAAAACTTCGTCGGACGCTTCATCGTGGGCACGCCTTTGATGACGTTGTTCTGCTACTTGATGGGCGCTGATGTTCATCGGTCTTGCAACATTTCCTCCTTCATTCGGGAGTTCGATCTGGCGAAGGTCGATGCCAATGCCTTGGTGTGCAAGCCAATCCGCTGTCGAATGTTCGGACCATGGAAAGATGAAGAAGGTCCCAGCTTGCGGTTCCGCAAGATCCAGGTGGGACCGAATGCCATGATCATGGGAATTCTCAGCCCAGGCGTCAAGGTCGGTTCCAATTGCCATGTGCAGCACATTTCTGTGCTGGCTGAGGGCGCCCAAGCACCATCCAGCACTGTCATCAGAGGCAATCCTGGATATATCAAAAGCACAACATTTGCAACAGCAAAAGCGACATCGTCACAAAACAGCAACAGCGTCAGTGTTGACCGCGGTGATAGCGACAGCTACCGTAACGGCGACGATCCGCAACAAGCAGTTGCAAGTACAGAGATCGACATAGACGAAAGCGCAATGTCAAGAAACGATGCCAGATGGATCATCCTGGGTGGTATGAAGATGACATGGCTGCTTGTCGAGATATACATAACCTTCTGCTGCTTCCTGATTTCTAATATCTTGGTCCGAGATCATCTTCCAGACTGGAGATATTCCAAACTGCAATATTGGATTATATCCATCGGTCTAACATCAGTACTGCTGATGATATCCAGCATCATGCTCAAGTGGGTGATGATCGGCAAGAAAAGGCCAGGCAAAGCGAGGGCGGGCATCTTGAGTGAATTCACCGATTGGGCATGCGACTACCACTTCAACCTGGCATGTCTGATGCTCGACGGACCGACGCACAATTCGATCATCTGGACTCTGGTCCAAATGGCTCATGGACTGGACATCGATCTGCGATCAAAAGTCTTCTGCGACAGCTTCCACCCATCGAAAGTCGACCTCATCACCATTCGACGATCCTTCGTTTCCAAGGTTTCCTTCCACATCGAAGAGGATGGCCAATACAAAGCTATCAAAGTTGAAGACAGCAGCATCGGATTTAATGTGGTCTGCGGTCCAGGCGCGACGGTCCGTAATGCCTTGGTGTCTCCAGCCACATACATTGCCACCGACCTGATCCACGAACAACGTCACCCCAGTAACAGGTCTCTCACAAATTGTGAATTGATTCAGATCACCTTCCTGAGCACGATTCTGTACATCGCCATGATAATCATGATCGCTGCCAGCTTCGTCCCAGCATTCGAGCTGTGGATGCACGCCATCAAGCCACAAACGCCTTTGAGCGCGGTGCCGGTTGTCGTAACGTGCGTTATCATCCACACTGTCGTCTGGCTCATCCTGTTGCGAGCAGTTGAGACGGTCGCGCTGGCGGGAAGCAGCAACCGCACCGAACCATGGTGTATTCCATTGTACATGGTCTACCAATCCTTGTGCTACTGGATCCAAATCTGGTCCTTTGCATCACTTCTATGGGGCACCGCGATGATGAATGCAGTGCTCCGATTCAAAGGTGCAGATGTACAGGGAAGGTTGCTGTATTTTGGTTCTTGCGTTTGCGAAACTGCCCTGGTGACATTCAGTGATGGGAGTGTGGTGGATGAATCAAGCATCGCTGGTCATTACGGCGAATTCTTGACGCTGACTCTCGGAAAATGTTTCATCGACGGCGTCATGCACCAACAAGCATTTGCTCTGGCGAGGAGGGAACCAACACAACCAGGCGGAAGCCTGATTGAGCATCGTCCAGGGAAGATGGTTGGTGACGATCAAGCATCGTGCAAGGGACAACTGCGATTACCGCCCATCTTGGCGTTGGTCGAAGAAGGCCGCGGGTCCACTGACCCAGGAACTGCGCTCGATCGTTGCAGTATGCAAGATCTGGATACCACTGCACAATCCTGAACGATTCGATCAGATTCAGGTTATCATTGTTTCGGGCGGGACAGACTGGTCAAGGCCTTCTCCACGAGTGCACGGTTGCTGTGCTGTCTTCACGAGTGGCGCCCTCATGGACGTGATTATATGTCGTATTCTACGCAAGTATTAGTTTTCTATACCGCTCTACTTCTTCTCTGGCTCTTCTTCGATGGCCACCTTCGGCTTCGAACATCCAGAGTGCTATGCTGTCAACAACAACTCCTGGAGATCAGTGCCATTGGCTGTCTCACTGGCCTTGATGAATGACATGTCGCCAGAGCAGATGTACTGGAGGATGCATCGTATGTGTTTTGAGTGATGTTGAGGCAGAATCATGGTCACATGTTGGGAGCTGTCATCTGTGCTTGTTTGGACAGTACCGGAATCAATGATTGCTTTGATTTCATGGTAGAGCGAATGAGAAGATAGCAACGTCCGCTTTTGATGGCTTGTTGTGTGTGTCCAGATCCAACCAAGAAGGCGGCGTCGGTCATGACCTCGTCGCTGGGAGTGTGGGATTCGTTCTGGTCAATATTTGTGCTTGTGTCAGTGCTGGCACTTGCAAATTTGGTGTGCGACAGGGGGCTGGATTCTGCGGTGGCGATCTGTTCCTTTGACAGCCGTCCCTGACCCTTTGCCCTCTGCCTGATCAATTCGTCATAGAAAATGGAAGCATACGTGTAAACCTCTCGGTTTCGTATCACCAATCGTTGGCACTGTAGTCAGTCATCAAAATCACCATCAATACACTCAAATGCGGTCATGCCACATTTATTGGTCATGCTGGGATCCGTTCCGCACGATCCGAGCAAATACTTCAAACTGCTCGGCATCGACATCATCAGGTTCGGTGAGTGCGAGATGGAGCACAGTGTCACCGCTACTTGTTTTGAATGTTGATGCCGACATCGTGTGACTCCATGAAGTACTTCGTGACATCTTCAGACTTGCAAAAACATGCGATGTGAGATGGAAGGTGACCGTAGTGGTCTTCAGCGTTGATGTTCGTGCCATCCGACATCTGCCAAGAACTTCACAGTACGTGTGTCGTTATCGTGGCATGCGGATTGGAGAGCAGACACGCTAGATTCGCTTGGAGCGCTCACATCAACTCCATGTGAATCGATCAAGTTGACCTCCGTAGCATGCATTGCGCAGTGCGTAGCGCATCACCCAGCTGTCATCCTCCATATTCGCTATGAAGTCTTCAAACAAATATTATACTTGGTAAGGGTCCAGATGCCAATAGTTGCATGTATCGCACAGAAGGGTCTCATCGTATTTATGCTTGGCCAAACACCACGTTTTGGTTTCTGCTGCTTGCTACGTCTGACAGTCTGGGGATCTCCATCTTCAATGCAATCAGAAGACCCTCCGTTGCGATTCCGGCATCTGAGCTGTCGACGCCTTCATCGCCAACATCTCCGTTGTTGCTGTTCGCGTTGCGGGAACTGCTACGACCGAGGAAACGTTGAGCGTTTGGCTGTGGCATTACTCTCCTGATACCTCTGGGGAACGACGCGCGGCTGTACGAGGATACGATGAATCCAACGTGACGAAGTGGGCCAGGAAGGAACATCGTTGCTTGTGCTCGCAGCGAGTCGCTCGTCAATGGAGTATAGTACCGTATGCGATGTTGATGCGGCTGATGTTGACAACGAACTCAAGTATTTTATGGGACGAATCTGCCATGCACTCTTCTATTTGCTTTTCTGTCCTTTTTCGTCCACGATAGATACAAGTAGTTGTGTTGATGTACTTACGAGTACTCGTCCGAGTTACTCAAACTCGTGACTTGACGTCCGAAGTTGTTGGTACAACTACGGCTATGTCCGACTTTTTCGAGACAAGTTTGGTCAGTGCATGGATTTGTATCGCAGGAACATGTTGAGGTTGAGGAGAGGCCCGGCAATGGCACAGATTGCATCAGACATCGGCATCGTAATCTCCGCACTATAATACTCTGACACAGTACTCGTGGAACTGTTGATTGTGTTCGTTGAAATTCGTTGATGGATGTCGTTAATGTTACGTGCAGAATAAGCATGCTGTTATGACATGCGTGCTTCGCATCTCATTTGATTGAGCGAGATCTGGATGTGGGGTTCCTCACCCTTTGGTGAGATGGGGGAAAGTGGCGCCATGGTCTGAGATTCACGATAAATCTCACAATGCCGCTGGGGCCTGATGCGTATGTGTGTGTTGATGAGTTGTTGTGTTGTTGTGGCGCATTGTGGTTGCACCTCGATGCGCCAAGTGGCAATGTGCTTACTTCTGCACACCCATCTCCTCATCGGCATCAGCCTCGGAGCTCTCGTTCTCCTCGTCCTGGTTCAGCTTGTTCATGGCAGCAGTCTCCATGCGAAGGGCAGATTCGAAGACGACGGCATCATCCTCGTTGCTGCAGGCGTTGATCTCCTCGCGGAGGCTCTTGATGTTAGACAGGACGCGCTCGCGACGGACGGAGTACGACTCGCTCTGTGCGGCCAAAGCCTTCTGGAGCTCGAGGTACTCGCGTGGGACGGCGGAGGAACCGGCCTCACCGACAAGCACGTTAGTTCCCAAATGCATGTTGCGGTTGCTCTGGTGGTCTGGTTTCATGCCGGCGGCGCGCTCCTCTGGGGTGCCAATGTACACCTCATCGAGCTGGAAGCCAGAGACGGCCTTGTGGATGGAGGCAAGGACCCAGGCTCCGGAGCAGATACCGGTGGCTTCCAACAACAGACAGAACTGGAGGAAGATGTAGACGATTGGGTTGGAAAGGAAGGCGATTGGGAAGACGGATGCAACCAGCTGCCATGTGATGGAGGCGATGATGGTGGTGATGAGGGCTCCGAGAAGTCCGGTGTTGAAGAATTCCTGGGTGCTGTCGGAGACCCCGAAGATGTTCTCGCCGGTTCCGACCTCGACATCGAGGGTGGTGACACGGGCGATGATGAAGAAGCACATGGTCACGCAGATCTGGCGTCCGATCATGAATCCTGGAAGGTTGCGCCCGTCACCGCGGAAGAGGAGCTCGCAGGTCTTGCGGGCCATTGGGTGGTCTCCACGGTCCTCCTTTGGAAGCTTGGCGACGGCAAAGAAGGCGATCTGCATACCCTCGAGCATACCGACGATGGACATGAAGAGGAAGAAGAGGATGACGGCGACTCCGTTTGGCACTCCGGCCCACATGGTGGTCTTTCCGTCAAAGAGGGCGACGAGGGTGACGGCCATGGCGTAGCACAGGATGGCAAGGGAGATGAGGATGCGGCCCCAGTAGAAGAGGTTCTGGGCACCGTCGCGTGGTGGTTCCTTCGACTCGATTTCCTTGCCGGAGGCCCAGACGAAGAACATCTGGACGAGGTAGCACGAGTGCAGAAGTCCGGAGAACTCGATGGCGAGGGCGACGTAGAGGGTGAAGACGGCGAAGAAGTTGTTGATGTAGTCAAGCATGCACAGGGAGGCATTGACTTGGGAGTTGAGCTGTCCGGCTTGAGCGGTCATGAGGATCATGGCGGCTCCGGATCCGAGGAAGATCTGGATGATGATGTCTGGGAGTCCGAAGACCTCGGCATCGGCAAGCGGGGCACCGCACTGGTTGATGGTGAAGACCATGAGGAGGACCATGAACTGACGTCCCATGAGGTAGCGATCGAGGTTGTCACCCTTGTGGGCGAGGGAGGTGCACTGGTGGGCGGTTGGGTGGGATTCGACGTAGAGGTCGCGGTCGACTGGTGGGAGACCGACGAGGGAACCCTGTCCTCCCTCAACCATGTTGAGCCAGACGAGGGCCGTGATCATGATGACGACGGCGACCACTGGGTGGACCTCGGACGAGACCTTGGTCTGCTCATTGAAGATGAGTCCGCAGACGATGGTGATCGAGAAGATGAGGAGTCCGGTGGAGTACACCGACTTGATGAGCTGAATGGGATCCATCTTGTTTGCTTGTTGTTTGTTGTTGGATTGTCTGTTGATACTCTGGTTGTTGCTGTGATTGAGCGTTGCAGAGATTGCAAGATCTGAGATTGTGAGATGTAGGAGAGTTGGAGACTGGTGGTGTGATAGATGATGAGGATTTGCGTGTTGTTGTACGAGGTTGTGTATTCGTCACGAGTCCTCGCATGACGACTTCTTGGGTGCTTTCACTTGACCTTCCTCGACCTTCCCTTCGTTGCATCAAGTTGCTGATTATTGGTACGCCGTGTTTGCCCCTTTGCGCCTGGTCTGGGAGTTGCATTCAGCAACAAGAGTAATTTTCCACACCAATCTATCGTTGAACACATTGGCTTTGTCATTGGCGTGATGTGATGGTTGTTGGTTTGTTCACGAAAAGATGAGCGAAATGCAGTCCGTGAACTGTTTCGGTACGACCGGCGCGCAAGACGTTGGCAATCGGTATGTTGGTCCTCGTAGTTGAATAAATCCATTCAAGGATTGGACCTTCAAGGTGGTGCTGGCGTGACTTACTTATGGTTCCTTCCAAAGAAGTCCAATGAATCCTGTTTGAATCCTTCAGACTTGGATTCCAGAAGCGCGACAATGATCCTTCGTGTCACTCCTCCCTCCAACAAGTAAAACAGTCGCGTGATTGACTGTCTGCAACAGTTGGATTCGCAGTGTATGTCAACGTTTGCTGTTGTGTCAGTGTGGACTTGTCAGTTTGATTGGAACGACGCACATTCATCGAATGTTCTGTTTGTGTTGGTCTGGAGTGCGATTCGGACGACTGCTGACCTGAAAATACTGATAATATCATACAACACTACCTCCCAGTGAAGGGCATGAGACGAAATAGCCGCCACGAAGCAATATGCACTCTTGATATTTTTGCACCTGTCGCGGTGCCGAAACCACGATTGGTGCTTCCACGAAAACATCACCCGAACCGCGCCCAGACAACTGCACACATCGCAACATGGGGGCGGATTCACACCATGGCACAGCGGCAACGATCCACGCACACGTCGTGTCTGTGCACAGAGATCTGATGTGATACGGGGAAGGACATTGGACAAACCCGTCATGGTTCGAAGGTGTTGGTCGTAGGTCGTCGCTCGTACGTATCCCATGCGATGCCGTGTCATGCACATGTGCCATGTGTTGCCGAGAGACGCGAGAGATTTTGTCTTTTTCTGAGCAGGAGGGCACGTTTTCACGCACACGGCAACCCAAAACGTCAGGATCATGTACGATCGACGGGTACTTGTGGGAAGAGACGGAGGCGCATCCACGCCAACAACAAGAGGAAGAGGAAGAGGAAGTACTTATGGACAGAGCATAGCCCACTCGCGTAGTCGGGGTCATGGAACAGACGAATTGCCGCCGTCATGACGATGTCTCTGAGGAGAACAAGGGACAGGACAAATCCGTCCGGTTTTGCAGACAGAGAATGAGATACGAGTCGAGTTGTCGGAGGACATTGCAAGACACAGGGCCAGCACATGGGACATGAGGAACGTGAGACATTTGGCAACTGACGATCGACAACCAAGCGAGACGGAAGATGGCGTTTTGCTGGGCAGTGTCGCGTCCTCGCCGCTTCTTGTTCTTTGCTTGTGCTTGTTTTTTTTTTCGATCTGCACACAAATTGCAACCACCACAAACACAAGCAACAACAGAAACAACATCAACAACGCATCATGACGAACAACAGATCAGTAAAGTTTGCCGACGAGGTCGATAGCCAGCTCGACACAATCGTGCACATCGAAGCGCGGCGAGGACTTCACAAAAGAGAGACGCAGCAACTGTGGTACACCAGGGACGAGCTGGCAGAGCAGCAGGCAGCAGACCAGGAACTGCTAAAGCAGGCAAGGAGAGATGTCATGAACATGTCAGCCACAGAGGAGGATCAAGACCTTGACATCCGAGGGCTGGAATGGCAATCACCGGAGGCCGACATGGAGCGCATGACGATCACTTTGGACGTCGTGCGCGCTGTGCTGGAAGAGCAACAACGCCAGCTCGTCCAGCAAAGCCAACCAACGCAGCAGAAGATGGAAGACAACATTCAAAAGATCGCGGAAATCAGCTCTGAGCTCTCAAGCGCAAGCCGGAAGAAGGCGAGGAAGATCGGCAAGCAAGATGCGGCCTGCGTGCCGGAAGCAGCGGAAAGAGAGGCGGAGAGGAAGCGGCTACGCGCCGCGGCGAAGAAGGAGAAGATGGCGAAGCTGCAAGAGGAAGTGATCACGAAGACGATCGCCGAGTCGGTTGTCATCAACAGCAGCCCGTTGCAGTCGCCTAAGAAGCAGGCAGAGCAGATGAGACGGACGCGAGGCGGCCTGCAGCAGATGCTTGGCCACTCCCAGGCCCGAAGACAGTAGGAACTCAACTGCTCTTGCGGGGAACTGTACCAACACTCATGAACCATGTGCTAAAACCGTAAAGTAATCTGTTGCATAATACACAACTCCTCAAACGACACCGTGCAATACCGTATGTACAGTACTACGAGTATTCTGTCATGTGCTGGAATAGACTTCAAATAGGGCCATCCACTGTGCTCTGTTTTGCTGCTCCGTCAGTAGCACAGCGTTACATTGCAGCACTTTCCTTTCACCGTACCTACGGATACGGTCACCCCCGTTTTCATCGCAGCTTCCCACGTCCGCCGTGGTGTTCGTCGTTCGGTGATGCTGGATGGCAACCGTTCCCTCACGTTCAAGATCATACAGAGCAATCGGCCGGGATGGTTACCCCCGCCATGATAAAGTTTCTTTTCTCTCTCACATGCACTTGCTGGTGTTCGACAAAGGCAGAACTTCATCAGCCAGGCAAACAACACCAACAAGCATGGCGCAAGAGATGATCGACTGTATTTCTCCGCTGGAGCTTTACAAATATCCCTAATGACGTTTTGCTTGCGTCCGGACACTTTCTCTACGTAGCATGCGTCCGGACGCAAATTGAACGCTCAGTTTGCGTCCGGACGCAAATTGGGCCAATTTGCGTCCGGACGCAAATGTAAGGTCGCCGAAAATACCACTTGTACTACTTAAGTCCCATGTTCCTCCACGATGTCCCGTGTTGCAGAAAAAAAAACCCATTTCGCTCCGAAACCCGAAAATGGGCTGTTTTTTTTTCTGACTCCTTCGAGTAACGCATTTATTTGGCGATTTCAAAAAAAAAAACCTCGCGATGCAACACGGCGTCATTGGTCATGTCTCAGGGGTTCCTTTCCGTGCGCCTGTCTTGCTTTTCTGACGTCATGGGATCTAAGGTAATGAGCTTTTACTTTTTGATTTCGATGTCATCCACCACGATCCTGCCAACAACACCAAAATCCTGGCAACGGTGCAACACAACAAGGAGGGTTGGGCACGAATCATGATTTTTGTTTGTTCAATTACCACAACCACAGCGATTATTATCGATGTAAGACATGAGTCATGTCGTGAGTCGAGATGGCCAGCGAAAAAGGGTTTGAAAAAAAAACGGCTTCTCGTAAAGCGTATTTGGGCTAGTCCTTTGAGTCGCCGCTTGCGTCCGGACGCAAATTGGCCCAATTTGCGTGGGGACGCAAACTGCACCTCCAATTTGCGTCCGGACGCAAGGTACGTAGGCCAGTACCAGGCCAAAATCATTAGGGATATGCGCATCAAGACTTCACGACTAACCGAAACCGAATCGACAATAGACCCCTTCACAAGTGCTCTAGGGGAAGTTGTCAACGGTGATAACTGGAGGTGGTTGTAAGGGTCATAATTTCATAACTGGTCAGCCTCGTTCACCCCGATTTCAAGTCACGACCATCAGTCCCGTATCCAAATCTGCCCCCAAGACTAAATCAGTGCCCGTCAATCCATTGATTCCTTCCATACATCACCATTTCTCTCCACGACCATTTTCCTCGTATCACCCCGTCCAGGGTTGTCATGTCGTCATTTGCGGATTGTTAAGATAAGCATTATGTGCATCCTATTATATTGTGGAGAGTATAGTATACTTCTCATACCATAGGATGAGTCACTGTGCTCTATTGTATTATATAATATTATGCTGCATAGTATTCGCAAGTGTTGCTGTTGCCGTGAATGTGGATGTGAACGTGTAGGGATGCCACAAACAACCCTGTGCTACTTGACACAACACACATAAGGGAGGAAGCACACAACAGAGCCCAATCGTCTACAATGTGAGGAATCAACGCACCACCGAAGCCGTCACAACATCACGACCCACACTGTTGGATACCATCGCAGTCTGATATCGACCAAAAGCGACGGCACCATGTCTGTCCACAGTGAGCACAAGCCATGTACTTGTGTTGTAAGAGCTATCTAAATATATCTAACCCTAATGGACAACATGCCACATAGCTTGCTAAAATGTCATGTTGTCCGATTCACAATTGGCAGGATGATACTTGACCTCGCTGAATGGGGCTGTATGCTTACACATCCACAGCTTCAGTTTCGCACATCTCTTGCTGCTTCACACATTCACAAATACATGTGTCTTGCCCAAGTGCAGTTTTCAACTGCCATATACCAGATGGATGTGTATGTTTGTACGTATGTGTTGCTCCTCACCATCCGCAGTTCATCTCCATACTATTCACTTTGCGTTGCCACTTTCCTGCTTCCCCCGTCTTCCTTTCTCCATTGGCTGTGCTGCTGGTGTCCATTCCTTCATTCATTGAATGCTCAACGTACCTATCCCAACTATCGCAGCATTCACTGCAATCGTTTGCTTGCCAATCATCTCATTGTCAATGCTTTGATGATACAAATGGCCATTGTAGCTTCCCACTCGCGCCTTCTTTGCTTCTGGGTATCGTTGATGCATTCCACATCTTCCTTTGCTTTCTTCTCAAGAGCCATCACTTTGTATGTCAGGTTGCAATTGTCATCCATAGACCCTGTTTTGCAAGAGTGCTCTTCCATTGCCTCAACTTCAGCCTCTGCCATGTCCATTGCTCTCCACATCCTCCAAGATCTCTTCCGACCTTCCAACAAAGGCAGATCCTACCAGAAATGGTTCTTCAATGCTGACTTGAAAGTCAGATACTTCGTTGCAATGGCAGTGACATCGATGTAGTCGAACTTACAACTATTGAAACGGAGACGATAGTTGGGTAAAAGTTCGTATCTAATGCAATGTTTGACGGATTGTGTCTGTTTCATGTTGCTTCGCTCCGATGTCCTTTTCTCTGTGTTGCACCTTTCGTGCTCGTTTCTGTGGCTGTTGTTGCTCGCTGCTGTTCATGACTCACTCGAGCCCTCGTGACTGGTTTCGCTCCAACAACAACAGCGAATATCAGATGGTCGTGGTGGCGCCGTGGCTTGCGGATCAACGGGCAACGCTTCGATGCCGGGCTCTAGCACTTCAGCCAATTGATCGAACGATGGCCTGGTGAGTCCGATGAAGTTGTAGAACTCCATGAAGTCGCCATGCTCTCAAATCAAAGACCAGAAAGATAGCACTTGATGATGGAAGATGCCGGAGCTGAGGTACCAACCCCTTCGCACACTTGTAGGCATGGTGTCGAGGATGCAGTGTGCCACAGCACACATGAGGAGGTGTTGCTGTGCAGCAAGATGCTCAAGAACGACAAGGATGATGGCAATCAAGGCAGCCTGGCGCTGGCGATGATGGTGGGAAGATATGATCCGCTGGAGTTCATCAGATGATAAATACAGAGGTACACTAGGTGCATCTAAAGAAGGAGTTAAATTTCAACAGACAGTTGCGATGCAACGGGTGGGAACGAATAATCAATTTGCAGTAGAGCACATCGGATCAATCTGGTGTGAGCACAAAGTTTCCCTCTGATGTAGCCGTTGAGAACGAATTTTGGACTACCACGACTCGTCAGAGAGATTATGAAATTATGAACGGTCTCCGAGGAGCGTTCATATTCGCGGACAAGGAGTTCATAATTATTTCGATTGACGTTATGTCGACGTTGACCCCCAATTCAGTGAGGAGCCGAAAGGTATCTTGTGCCCTAAATGAAGCGATATGATTGGCCGAGAGGCCCAGATTATGAAATTATGACCCTTACAACCACCTCCACTGGAGGTGGTTGTAAGGGTCATAATTTCATAACCGGCCAGCCTCGCCCACCCCGATCTCAAGTCACGACCATCAGTCCCGTTGTCAAATCTGCCCCAAAGACGAAATCAGTTTTTGTCAATCCATTGAGTCCTTCCTCGCATCACCATTTTCCTTGTATGACCCCGTCCAGGGTTGTTATGTTGTCATTTGCGGATTGTTAAGATAAGCATTATGTTCATCCGATTATACTGTGGAGAGTATAGTATATTTTCATACCATAGGATGAGTCACTGTGTTTCATTGTATAGTACTATCCCTTCATGACCTACACGATATAATATCGTTTAACGTTTTCAGTTTTAGGTATGTTAATTGTTGACAACAACATCTACATATACAATGCCAGTTTCTTTGCATCTTTAGAAAGCTGTTGAGCAGAGCTTTCCAATGAATATATTTAAGTTTTAAATTGCTTACTACCAGCTTATCGCTAATCGCGCCTGAATTCCTCGTGAGTTAATTCTGGACCGCGGGAATGAAGTGAAACTGTTCGACGAGGTTCATTGCGAGTCTGGCGACATCACATCCGTTTTTTCCCACATCACACTCACTGAAAATGCCGATGTATTTCGCTTTCAGCGATTCCTTGCATTCCTCTTCCGAGATGGTCGTCTCCTCTCGTGTCCTTTCTGTCTTCGTCAGGTGCTTCCTTCAAGCGTACATGGGTGTGGCTTCGTCATCACTTGTGATGTTCATCTTCATTATGGCTTGGCTTGGCGATATCGTACCTTCCGCAAGGTCAAACAATCATGGAGCTCACACTTTCATCGCACTCACATGCTCATCACACTCGCATAATGATAGCACCCATGCCACCATGCTGCCATCTCCGAAACACACACCAAAGGCACCACCACCCCATCAGGCGGACAGCCCCCACAAGCAAGCAACAGCAAAGTTGGAATCACATCCAACTTCAAGCCCTTCACTATTCCAAGCAGAGAGCACACTTCTGTATGACATCAGTTGCCCATATGTTGTATGGTCAACAATTCTCCCATGTCTCCAACAAACAACAACAGTGTAGATTGAACAGCACATCCGCCACCAATGCCCACTTACCATGTTTTGGGGGGGGGGGGGGGGGGGGGGGAGTGGCCCACCCAATGATCCCACTAATCCAATGGGCAGTGTTGACAGGGAGTTGTGGTCTTCCTACAACAGTTCATCGAATCCACCCAAGCAGACTTCTCCATCTGACCACGCCGATTCCACAAGCCAATGACACACAACGCTTTCCTCCAGGTCAAGCAACAGCAGCATCGAATGCAACAGCTCAACAATCGTCAAGCGAACTATCCACCAGATGGATCGAGCAGCAATGACAAGACACTTTGCCTCAGTCTGCAGAGATCATTTATTCAGTGGCAGTCCAGCTCTGTTCGGATCAAGCATTGGCAGAAGTGCGGATGATGGCTCCACTACCACATTAAGTGAAAGCAAGGATCCAGGAAATATTCCCTGGGACTCCATCGATGGCACAGCATTGGCAAGCAACCCAACCAGGTTTGACAGCCCATGTCTGTTGCAACCAACCAATGATGGATGTACAGATGACAATGCGTTTGGTGCATCTATTCCACAAGAGGCCATGGCTCCATCCCAACCACATCCAGCAAAATGGAAACACCCTCAATGTGAGACAAAGCCAGCACATCAGTATGCTCCACTGCCTGTCAGTACACACAGACCACGCTTCTGGCCTATCCGCAATGTGGAAATGAACATCAACACTAACCTGGAAATCTTCTTTCCACTTTTGCTCCTGGAGAAGATTCAATTCCATACCAACAGTCATCTTTGCAACACTAAATCAATGGCGGCCGCCATCACTGTCCCTGAGCTGTACATCTTCATTTCCATGTACTGCTACATGGGATTCTTCTGAGCTCCAGTGAAACTTGACTACTGGAGAGCTGCCTCAATCTCTGTTCCAACTCATCTACTCATGACATACATGTCCAGAGCAAGATATGAAATGGTATGGAAGCATATGCACATCACTGCATTGTCAACCTTGCACAAAGTGTCTGAATTGTCAGTGGAGACTGCAGCTGAACCACCAGAAGCTGAGGATGACATGAGCCCCATGGACTTTGTTCCACCTTGGGAATGGAATGCATCAGGAGTGTCAGAAGGGTTGCCACCAGAAGCTGAGGAGCCTGCTGCTGGTAGCCCACAGAGCCCAAGCAGGGAGGCAAGAGCATCCACACTATCACAACGGAAACCACCCTCCAACTATCATCCAGCAATCCAAATGGATCATTCATGGTATGCCAAGGTTCAGCCCCTTCTCAACCACACCAACAGTGTGTCAAAGCGGCTGTGTCTGAAACCTGGCTATGCTTGCGCCATAGATGAGATGATGGTTCAATTCAAGGAAAGATCTGCACAAATGCATCACATGCAGTAGAAACCGATCAAGGAAGGCTACAAATTCTATTCCCTTTGCTGCTCAGCCTTCGGGTTCATGTTCCATGTGCTGCCATTGGGGCGCCTGGACAAAACCACCAGGATCAACAACACAGTCACAGAGCTGCTTGCCAAACTCAGTCCTGCTGACAAGCATGTTGTCGCCATGGACAATCTATTCACTACAAAGACCGTCATTGAGAAGTTGAGGGAGATGGGCGTGGGCATTGTGGGAACTGCAAGGAATCGTCGTGGATTCCCTCCCAAGGAAATTAAGGACATCGAAGATGATCGCTTCAATTCCCTTTGCATCTGGACAGAGAGTGACAAGTATGTCATTACTTGATGGGTGGACAACAATGTGATGCACATGGTAAGTACAGTCCAATATGGAAATGAGACAGTTGCAAAGAATCGACATCGCCCACGACAGACTACAACGCACAAGAACCATCTGAAGACTGTCTGGGGTGATGACTGGAATGCTGCAAACAGGATCCCAAGAATGATCGATGACTACAATCATTGGATGGGAGGGGTGGATCGGTGTGATCAGCGTATCGCATACTATCAACCAAATCTGCAGTGTCGAAGGGTATGGATGCCAATCATGTTTCACCTACTTGACATACTGAGGATGAACTCATGGATCGCACACAATCACCTTGTGGAGGAAGAAGATCGAATGGATCACAAAGCATATGGCTTGGCAATGGTGGAAGCGAAGACGTGCGAAAAACTAGGACGTGTGAAGTCCGTGGCACAAGGAGGGCAGGGAGAATCCCACAGGAAATAGGACCAAGGACGAGGATGAGCAGTACCCAACCAGAACTAAGCGAGGATAGGTTCATGTGTGTGTATGAAGACCACAGACTGATAATCGACGAGGATGGAAAGCAACGACTTCGCGAATATTGCTGTTACTTGAGGGCCACTAATAACATTTCTGGCCTAGACGGAAACACTCCTAAGATGGTCCAACGGATCTGCAGCTTGTGCAAAGTGCATGCCTGCAAAGAACATTGGGGGAATATACCATGGAAGGTGACGAAGTATGGAAACACACAAACTCAGTGGGTCCCAACGATAGCATTACTAAACGATGCTACAGATATAGTTTTGACATCGGCCGTGGTAGGCCAAACGCGTTCAAAATTTAACAAGGTGTCGAGATAAACGATAAAATTGTGCAATTATCTCTGGGTCATGAAGGGATACTATGGTGTGGAGTATTCGCAAGTGTTCCCGTGGACGCGGATGATGCCATGGATGATGCCGTGGATGATGCCGTGGATGATGCTGTGGATGATGCCGTGGATGTTGCTGTGGATGATGCCGTGGATGATGCCGTGGATGATGCTGTGGATGATGCTGTGGATGATGCTGTGGATGATGCCGTGGATGTTGCCGTGGATGATGCCGTGGATGATGCCGTGGATGATGCCGTGCATGATGCTGTGGATGATGCCGTGGATGATGCTGTGGATGATGCTGTGGATGATGCCGTGGATGATGCTGTGGATGATGCCATGGATGATGCCGTGGATGATGCCGTGGATGTTGCTGTGGATGATGCCGTGGATGATGCTGTGGATGATGCCGTGGATGATGCTGTGGATGATGCTGTGGATGATGCCGTGGATGATGCTGTAGATGTTACTGTGGATGATGCCGTGGATGATGCGGTGGATGATGCTGTAGATGTTGCTGTGGATGATGCCGTGGATGATGCCGTGGATGATGCCGTGGATGATGCTGTGGATGATGCCGTGGATGATGCCGTGGATGATGCCGTGGATGATGCCGTGGATGATGCTGTGGATGTTGCTGTGGATGATGCCGTGGATGATGCCATGGATGATGCCGTGGATGATGCCGTGGATGATGCTGTGGATGATGCTGTGGATGATGCCGTGGATGATGCCGTGGATGATGCTGTAGATGTTGCTGTGGATGATGCCGTGGATGATGCTGTGGATGATGCCGTGGATGATGCCGTGGATGTTGCTGTGGATGATGCCGTGGATGATGCCGTGGATGATGCTGTGGATGATGCTGTGGATGATGCTGTGGATGATGCTGTGGATGTTGCTGTGGATGATGCCGTGGATGATGCCATGGATGATGCCGTGGATGATGCCGTGGATGATGCTGTGGATGATGCTGTGGATGATGCCGTGGATGATGCCGTGGATGATGCCGTGGATGATGCTGTGGATGATGCTGTGGATGATGCCATGGATGATGCTGTGGATGATGCCGTGGATGATGCCGTGGATGATGCCGTGGATGATGCCGTGGATGATGCCGTGGATGATGCCGTGGATGATGCCGTGGATGATGCCGTGGATGATGCCATGGATGATGCCGTGGATGATGCCGTGGATGATGCCGTGGATGATGCTGTGGATGATGCCGTGGATGATGCCGTGGATGATGCCGTGGATGTTGCTGTGGATGATGCCGTGGATGATGCCGTGGATGATGCCGTGGATGATGCCGTGGATGATGCTGTGGATGATGCCGTGGATGATGCCGTGGATGATGCTGTAGATGTTGCTGTGGATGATGCCGTGGATGATGCTGTGGATGATGTCGTGGATGATGCCGTGGATGTTGCTGTGGATGATGCCGTGGATGATGCTGTGGATGTTGCTGTGGATGATGCCGTGGATGATGCTGTGGATGATGCCGTGGATGATGCCGTGGATGATGCTGTGGATGATGCCGTGGATGTTGTCGTGGATGATGCTGTAGATGTTGCTGTGGATGATGCCGTGGATGATGCCGTGGATGATGCTGTGGATGATGCCGTGGATGATGCCGTGGATGATGCCGTGGATGTTGCTGTGGATGATGCTGTGGATGTTGCTGTGGATGATGCCGTGGATGATGCCGTGGATGATGCCGTGGATGATGCCGTGGATGATGCTGTGGATGATGCTGTGGATGATGCCGTGGATGATGCTGTGGATGATGCCGTGGATGATGCTGTGGATGATGCTGTGGATGTTGCTGTGGATGATGCCGTGGATGATGCCGTGGATGATGCCGTGGATGATGCTGTGGATGATGCTGTGGATGATGCTGTAGATGTTACTGTGGATGATGCCGTGGATGATGCCGTGGATGTTGCTGTGGATGATGCCGTGGATGATGCCGTGGATGATGCCATGGATGATGCCGTGGATGATGCTGTGGATGATGCTGTGGATGATGCGGTGGATGATGCCGTGGATGATGCTGTGGATGTTGCCGTGGATGATGCCGTGGATGATGCTGTGGATGATGTCGTGGATGATGCCGTGGATGATGCTGTGGATGTTGCTGTGGATGATGCTGTGGATGATGCTGTGGATGTTGCCATGGATGATGCCGTGGATGTGTTGGCATGCCACAAACAACGCGGTGCTACTTGACACAACACGCACAAGGGAGGAAGCACACAACAGAGCCAGCTTGAAGAATGAACGCGACACCGAAGCTGTCACAACATCACTACCCACACTGTTGGATACCATCACAGTCTGATGTCGACCAGCAACGACGCCATCATTTCCGTCCACGGTGAGGACAAGCCATGTATTAGTGTCGTATGAGCTATCTAAATATATCAAACCCAAATGGACAACACGCAACGTTGCAAAAAAAAAAGTCATGTGGTCCGATTCAGAATCGGAAGGATTTTACTCGACCTCGCTGAATGGGGTGGTATTTTGACACATTGACAGCTTCAGCTTCGCGCATCTCTTGCTGCGTCACACATTCACAAATACATGTGTCTTTCCTAAGTGCAGTTTTCAACTGCCATATACCAGATGAATATATGTATGTATGTACGTATGTGTTGCTCCGCGCCATCCGCAGTTCATCTCCATACTATTTTGTTTGCCTCATCGCTTTTCTGCTTCTCTTGGTCTTCCTTTCTCCATCTCCTGTGCTGCTGGTGTCCACTCCTTCATTCATTGAACGCTCAACGTACCTATCCCAACCGTTGCAGCGCTCAGTGCAATCACTGGCTTGCCAATCGTCTCCTTGTCTTTGCTTTGATGATACAAATGGCAATGGCAGCTTCCCACTCGCATCTTCTTCGCTTCTTGGCATCGTTGATGCATTCCACATCTTCTATTACTTTCTTCTCAAGAGCCATCACTTCGTATCTCGGTTTACAATTACCATCCACAGTCCACTATTGACAAGAGTGCTCTTCCATTTCAGTCAACCTTAGACTCTACCATGTCCATTGCTTCCTACGTCCTCCAGGATCTGTTCCGACCATCCGATGAAGGCAGATCCTACCATGACGATGCTGCTTGGTTTTATCGCGTTTTCGTGGGAGGCGATATGCCACTGGACCAAGTCCCCACCATCGATGAGGTCATAGCCGGAATCCATCATGCTCAGGTCGTTGGTGACGACAGAGCCAACGCCATCGTCGGCTCCCTTCGCTTGACCGACGTTGAGGAGCTCTGGCCAGGCTACACCGAGCCGCCATTGACCCGTCCTGGCCGTCTTTGGCAGGCTGCCAACAACCTCGCCGCATTTCCCGCCGCATCCAACGAAGACGACGTTGTCGTGGTTCCAACTCCAGTTTCCAGCGCACCCGCCGCCAACGGAAAAGGTCGCAAAGTGGGAGCCCTAAAGTGGACAGGCCAGGAGATCCATTTGTTGCTCACTACAGTGGGCAGGCTGCTTCCTGTCGGTGCAAAGATGTGGGATGCGGTTGAGAAGGAGTGCTCTGATGTTTACAAGTTCTGGCGCCGCAACGGAACCGCGTGCAAGCGCAAATTCCAGTTGTTGGCAACGAGCGCCCGGCCAACTGGGGCATGCGATGTCCCTGGAGACGTCAGTTGGGCACACCGTATCATGGAGAATATTAGGACAAAGGAGACCATCGGTTTCTCAGGACTGAACGAGGGGGGGCTTGAAGACGTCGCAGACGAGGTTGACGAGACCGTGGCTGCTGCTGCCGCAGGGCGTGCCGGTGGCGCTGTGCCAACCGCGGTGCAACGTGAAGCGGACAAATTACAAAAGGCCAGAGTTGCCAGTGGGCTGTTCTCTGCGGAAGGAACGCCAGTGCGCCCTCTCCCTCGAAAGCGGAAGGCAGACATGCTTGCATCAACGATGCTTGACATGCAGAATTCAACCACCGAATTGTCCAATAAGTTGTCTGGATGCCTCGGAGAACTTATCGGAGTCATGAAGAGCCCTATTTTGGCTCCGCCATCTCCCGCCAATGACGCAAGGCTGGAGATGATCGACAAGAAGTGCGACCTTCTGGAGAAGACATGCGCTGAGCTGAAGGTGGCGAACGCACACCTCAACCGCACCTGTGGAGGCCTCGCGGAGCAGCTCAGCGTCATGTTCGAGTACTTGAAGAAGAACTAAAACATAGCAACTTTTCTCACAACAGCAACAACAAAACGCATCAGACAATCACACGTTCACAATGTTGGCCATGCATGTATGGTGCAGTTCTGCAAGACATGTATGAACCAAACGCGATAAGCTGCATTGAACATGCTCGCCTAAACATGTCGGGATTCGCGAGACTTGTAGCTAATCTTGCTGCTGGTTGTGCTTTTCGCACAGCATTGACACAGCTTGATGGAGACGATCATATCGATTTAGCTTGCTCCTATTTCATTCGTTTATCATGTGAGAGTCACTCTTAGTTGTTCGATTCGGCCTTGCCTTCATTCACCGTTGCTGCGACATCTGCCATGTACGTACGGATTTGGTTGCGATTGCATGTCTCTGTCTTCCAGTTGTGGAGGAGGATGGCTGACCACATGATTCTCCCGCGCCGAATGTTATCAGTAGGAAGAGGGACAAGCAAACGACGGAAAGTGGCCGTCAACGTGTGATTCCCCCACTCAGAGCACTGGCGCAAGTGTGTAAGGGTGGAGTTGTACGGAGAGTACTGGTGCTTGGACTTCTTTGCCTTGATGACTTTCCCCTTGAGCTTCTTGGCAGTGCTGAACGCGGCATCGGCTGCGACGCTGGCGTTGGTTGGGAGGGCCAGGATGTGCTCGTAGATGTTTCCCCACACGCACGAAGTGGAGTCATGGAAGCTGCCAGGAGTGTTGACTGCGCAGTCAACTACGCGGCCCTTCAGGTCCCACACCAACACAAGGTTGCGGTTGACATCGCGTGTCCACCCATTCCAATCCCTGTTTTGTTCCATGGGATGAGATGGAGCAGCACTGGTGAGCTTCAGGCCGTCAATCACAGCAACTACTCCTGGAGCGCCACGGAATGGCTCACTGAGTTGTCTCATCTCCTCCATGCCTCTGGGACTGCGATCCCAGAACACCCTCGCAAGGTCATGGACGAGCAAGGTTTGGATCACGGAGTCGATGCTTAGTTGGAGATAGTGATGGAACACACTAACAATGCACCCAAATTGCGGTGATAGGTTCTTCAATTCTGACTTGGAAGTCAGATACTTCATTGCAATGGCGGTGATATCGATGTAGTCAAACTTACGACGGCGAATATCTGATGGTCGTGGTGATGCTGTAGCTCGCGGATCGACGGGCAACGCTTCGATGACGGGCTTGAGCACTTCAGCCAATCGATCGAACGATGGCCTGGTGAGTCCAATGAAGTTGTAGAACTCCATGGAGTCACCATACTGTCGAATCAAGGACCAGAACGATACTGCTTGATGACGGAAGATGCTGGAGCTGAGGTACCGACCCCTTCGCACACTTGTTGGCATGGTGTCGATGATGTAGTGTGCCACAGCACACATGAGGAGGCGCTGCTGTGCAGCAAGATGCTCAAGAATGACAAGGATGACAGCAATCAAGGCAGCCTGGCGCCGGCGATGATACTGGAGGGTGGAAGTCATGATGGTGGGGGAAGATATGATCTACTGGAGTTCATCAAATGACGAATGCACAGTTACACTAGGTGCATCCAAAGAAGGAGTTGAACTGCAACAGAGAGTCGCGATGCAACGGGTGGGAACGAATAATCAATTTGCAGTAGAGCACATTGGATTAATCTAGTGTGAGGACGAAGTTTCGCTCCGATGTAGCCGTTGAGAACGAATTTTGGACTACCACGACTCCTCAGAGAGATTATGAAATTATGAACGGTCTCCGAGGAGCGTTCATATTCGCGGACAATGAGTTCATAATTTTTTCGATTGACGTTATGTCGACGTTGACCCCCAATTCGACGAGGAGCCGAAAGGTATCTTGTGCCCTAAATGGAGCGATATGATTGGTCGAGAGGCCCAGATTATGAAATTATGACCCTTACAACCACCTCCACTGGAGGTGTTTGCGTGGCTCATAATTTCATAACTGGCGAGGCTGGCGCGCCCCTATCCCGAGTCACGATCTTAGTCCCGTTAAGAGTATCGACTCAATGGATCGTTATGAGTCGTGTATCCCATCCACGTTTCGATCTGGATCTTGCTCCTTTTGCGCAATCCTGTTCGTTACGGTTGTACAGCCTCCAATTCTTGATATACTTGCCTACCTGCTTCGGATGTTCCTTCATATGCTTCCAACTTGCTAGCGTGCCCCATTTGCCAGGGTGTCTTTTGATAGTCTATGCACTGCATCTTCCATGCATTATTGGTCTTCGTCCTGAATATGCATAGTGCGGATGCGTTGGAGATACTTCAAAACAATTGCAGTCACATCAATATGCGTGAATCTGCAACGTGCCAGATCACATCAACATGGGGTCACAGATCGTTGATTGACAGGAAGAGCCTAGATGGATGGCTTCAAGACAGCGGCGAGTTGGATGAAGGACTCTCTGGTGATACCAACGAAGTTGTAGAACTCCATAGCATCACCATGTTTGAGAATGTTTTGCCAGAAGGTACTAGTGTCACAAGAGAAAATCCCAAGCTCTAGTAGTGGCCTCTGCGCAAAGCAGTTGGCAAGCCACTGTGGAGGTAGTCAGCAACAGCGAACATGAGAAGACGCTGCAGCGCCATGAGTTTCTCATTTATTTTTACATCACAATGATTATAACTGTTAAGTCATGCGCCGACGGGCTTTGATTCCGCCTCGTTTATTCAACATGATAGCATGCTGCGGAAACGGAGTGAAGCCGAGTGATGGCTAGTGTGTGCAAGGTGATATTGTGGGACTGTTGGCTGGCATTGCAGCCAGGTGATCCGATTGCGAGCTGGGGTCAGCGTCCTTTTGCTGGCACAGCTGGAGCATCCAATTGACGAGCACTATGGGAGCGTGGGGGCGGCGTCTCCGAGACCTGATCTCATAGCTTGGGTCCATCCAGACAGTGCCACCATTTGATGTGAAGGGGGGCGCTCCCAAAGGGTTCGGAGCACCGCTGGGACGTCCGCAGGCAGTAGTGCTTGGAGTTGTAGGGCCTGCTCCTGGAGGAGCGCAATCATGTCCTTGGCTGTCTGCTCTGCCTTTGCTGAGTGGCGATCTTGCCATTGCTCCAGGGCTGTGTGCCAGAGTAGATTAGAAACACTGGCCTGCCAGTCACGTAGAAGGCAGGACGCTTGTCGGCGCGCTTGCTGTCCCATGGAAGGCGCATGCTCATGCCAAAGGGAGGCCTATCCACCCCATACTATGGCCATTCACCCTACTGCTGCCTGCTGTAGCTGAATATGTTTGGTGGGCGAATCATGGACGCCAGAAGGGGGGATGCCACCTGCGGAGATGCGTTCGAGCGCTGTGCACAGAAGCTGGGCAACTGGAGGAGGAGTGGTGGGCGGTCGCATGTGCCACGAGTTGCTCAGCAATGATGATGAGGATGGTAGAGCTGGCTACCTCGCGGTGGCTTTGGAGGAAAGAGGAGCAATCCATTATGATAGAGCAGATGCCAATACTATAAAAGGAAATGCTAATCATACTAC
Source organism: Craspedostauros australis (assembly GCA_026770025.1). Taxonomy (NCBI): domain Eukaryota; phylum Bacillariophyta; class Bacillariophyceae; order Mastogloiales; family Achnanthaceae; genus Craspedostauros; species Craspedostauros australis. The sequence goes on along the minus strand of JAMXDE010000011.1, from coordinate 2,415,691 downwards.
AACTCTTGGAACAAGCTATATGATGGAAGGGCACAGTGTGCATGAAAGATGGACAAATAGCACATGTCGATGGTAGAAACAAGGGAGGAAGTAGAGGGTAGCACGACGATACATGCACAACAGAGGTTATGAAAACTGATGCCAACGCGTGCGAGGGAGGAAATCACAAAAAACTCCCAAATTGCCGTTGGAGGAGGGATTTGAGAGGAAGGCACGAGATGAGATCTCGACGAAAAGCGAGAGTTGAGTTATGAACGCTCTTTTTGGGGCGTTCATAACTCAACTCCAGGATTTCATAATTTTTTCGATTGACGTTATACGATCGTTTCGGTCCTGGTCACCCCCTGTTCGAAAGGTATCTTGTGTTCATAATGGAGTGATCTGATTGGCTTAGAAGCCGATATTATGAAATTATGAGCCACGCAAACACCTCCACTATGACGGCATCAGCAACCTCAAGAGAGGGCAGACCGGAATCTCCTCATGGAATGAACTCAGCGCGTTTGTCTCCTTCGTTGTTTGGTTGACATTTTGTGAGGCGAGAAAAACGGATTGTGCCAATTCCGAATCGGACGAATCGAAGATACCATGCGACATGTTTGCGTCCAAGACTTGACACAGGTGACGCACTTGCGCTGTCATCGTGGTGCCACGCGGTTCGGGCTTCGTCACCATCGTGGATGGCCAAATCAAATCAGACCAAGTCAACCGTACTCCGGAGAGTGAGGGTCCGCAACATTGGTGCGGAGTGTTGATGTGTCGATCATCATCCATGACACGAACGGCAGCCAACACAGCGCACAACATTATCTCCAACTGCGAGACAACACATTCCTGCGTCCAACTTCAGCTGTTTGCGTTTGCATTCTTCGCGGTTCCATCCAGAGACATAGCACAAGAGTGCTTGTATTGAATTGGAATACTCCACTCATCGCAGACATAGTCGAAGCAACCGAACAAAGCGAACGCCATCATGAAGATGTCCCCGTCGTTCGCATGGATGCCGGTGTTGCTGGCTGCCACTGCAACCCTGTCGAATGCTCCAACAGCATATGCTTACGTGATGCCCCACAGAAGCATGACCACACGATCGTCCATGCGAACGTCGCTGCCATCGCAGCAGCAGCCATTCACAACGCCGCTGCGCATGTCCGTCGAAGGTGACTTTGATCCATCCGAGCTGTCCAAGGCACGCGACGAAGCTCAGTCGGGATCCTTGAAGGCGCGTCTTCGGGCGCTGTACAAATTCACGCGTCCCCACACGATCCGCGGCACCATCCTGGCCTCCATTGCGGGCACCACGCGCGTGCTGATCGATACGCCCGGTGCATTGGCCACGGCCGATTGGGGCGTCATGCTGCCGCGTGCAATCTTGGGCATGGTGGCGTTGCTGTTGGGGAACGTCTTCATTGTCGGGATCAATCAAATCTACGACGATGACATTGACAAGCTCAACAAGCCCTTCCTGCCAGTGGCGAGCGGTGAAATGAGCAAGAATGCGGCATGGTTGGCGGTGCTCGCTTCGGGTGTGGTTGGACCAGTGATGGTGTAAGTTAATTAGCTGGCTTGCGGTTGGATTGAGCTGCATTTCATTGGACTGGATTGGATTGTAACAGTGTGGTCGATGCAATGATTGGTTGTTTGCTTGCAACGATCGGGTGAGCGAGCAAGTATGAAAATGAGGGAACGGAGACAGATCGAGGATGCGACTCATCGCAGAACTGCACCTGGATGTCATAATGAACGAGTGGAGAGACGCATTCGAGGCGGCGATGGTGATGTTGTTGGCGTTGATATCTTCGCTCTTCCTGAAATATCTTGCGAGACATCCAGGATATTCAGCCGGCAGTTTGTTGCAGCACCACGTCTCAATACCTGTAAATGGCGGAAGCATGATGCCAACGAATCAATCACACAACTGCACCGTAGATGCACATCGGTTTGGCTCTGCGTCATGGGAGACACTTCAGCAGACAGAAAGATCTATTTAAATGAGAACAGACATTCTCGCGTGCACGACCGCTTCAACTCACCGCTGTATCGCACACCCTTCTTTGCCATTCCCTCAATCACACGCAAAAATCAACGCTCCATTCCATCCCGTCTCACTCCTACCATGCACACGCCACAACATATCACAAAACAACACAGCTACAACCTCTTCCCCCAACTGCTGTTCCGATTATACTCCTTCGGTCTGTTTTTGGGCGGCATCTACTCCGTCCCGCCCATCCGCACCAAGCGCAACCCCGTCCTGGCAGGACTCACCATCGCCATTGTGCGCGGTTTCCTTCTCAATTTCGGTATCTACTACGCCGTCAAGCATGCCCTCGGAAAGACCTTCGCCTGGTCTCCCAAGGTTTCCTTCGTGGCACGCTTCATGACGATATTCGCGACCGTCATTGCGGCGACCAAGGATCTGCCGGATATCGAAGGTGACTTGGTACGTCGTCGATTTTGCCATGTTACCGCTGCCTGTTGTACAATGCCATATGTGTTCTCCAGAGAGGAGTACACTCAAGTAGTGTTGAGTGTGCATGGATGTGTCAATGCCGTATGATACCCATCCATCAGGAAGGGAAGCAGTGACACTGGATATTCAGCGTTGTGCATCGTACGTTGGACATTGCTTGTCATGTTTGTTGCGAATGTCGAACACCCACACCTCTCACGCTGCTGGAAATGGATGTACCGCCTGTTGATCGGCACCATTCACGTGCATTCGCACTTCTCCAAACCAACCGACAACGCCTTCACCACAATGGCGCGATTGCAATTCACTAATGTCTGCACCCCTTTCCAGAAATACCAAATTGAGACCTTCGCAACGAGATTAGGCGTGAAGAGGATAGCGTTCGGAGCCTTCCTGTGTTTGCTGGCGAACTACGTGCAAGCCATCGCCACTGGCGTCATGGCAGCACCCGGCATCTTCAACAAGATCCCCATGATCGGCGGCCACGCTGCCCTGGCCATGCTCCTCATCTTCCGACACCGACAACTCCAACCGGAGTCCATGGCGTCCGTCAAGACATTCTACAAACATGTCTGGGACCTGTTCTACATGGAGTATGCTTTGTACACACTGATCTAGAGATAGAGTGAGAGAGACAAAGGGATAGTCATGCAGAAGAATAGTAGAATACCACTCATGCTCATACCTGTTAAGCCTGTAGTCTTTCATTCGTCAACCAGAAGAGTGAGCACTCGTAGTACGATAGCATGGAATGATACAGTGAAGTGGAGCAGAATGCTATACATCTCTCTCTCTCTGCGGAGAGAGAGAGAGAGTAGTGCCCAGTAGAGTAGTCTCTCACTCACACATGCGCCACCCCTGTGATGCAAATACATATAACACTCGTTTCGAGTATGCAGTGCCAATACGCCATGGCGAATCCTTTCCCAATCGACCGAGGGACAGGTGTGGATCTTGTTCTATGGTACACGAGTGCATACATGTACTATCCATGGAGTTGCGAGTTTGTACGAGGAGACACGTTGCGACGCCCGCAATCCCCCTCCATTCCCATGAGCATCGGCGAGCTGGGTCACAATCGAGGACGTCGACAGCAAACGCAGGTTGCGCCATTGTTGGAGGCCCACAAACTGCATTGCAAGTTCAGCAGAAACATGGGCATGATCATGGGGCGTGGGAGTACCAGAGGTGACGTGCCGACCAACAAGCTGGATGATTGATGAGGACGATTGTCTGGCAGTTCCGCATCAGTTCTCCAAACAGCACCCCACATGCAAATACATCCAAAAGAAGATGCAGATGAAGCCATTGGTAGGAAAAGATGAGAGATGAGAGTCTCCATGACACGTTCTCTACCAGCACTTTGGCCCGGTTCGTCGTTGTCACATGTGTGCACGTTAGCACGTTCGCATGTCTGGATGAAGATGAAAAGATGAAGACGAAGACGAAGACGAAGACAAGGGTGGTGATACTTATTGTGGTTGGCACTTTGATCTTTGCATTTTCTCTCTCTTTGGATCCGTGCTCAAGTTGATTGCAAATACACGATCACCCCAATCTTCCTCTCTTCCTGCACTTGCTTGTGTGATGATGTGGCCACGCATTCTCATTTGCCGGATGATGTCGGAATGACCTCCGTCGTTGTCCAATTGTTCGTTTGGTCCAAACACGTACTTGTCGAACAGTGTTTTCTCACCACTTGCACAGTGCGCCCACGAGGATGCACACGTGAACGAGAAATGCAGAACTCTTGACCGGATTCGGCCTGAGTGAGCATTGGGCCCATAACCCATCCTGGGCTTCCACTCAGCTATCGTGCGAGGCTTCTGATTCGTCGAGGAGGCCAAAGACATCGACAATGTTCGGGCACCAAAGCAGGCAGTGCAGGTCACAAAGATGAGATCTCGACGCACGAGGTATCAATGGTGTCACGCAACTCACCAACACCATTGTTCTGTTGTCTCGTTTCTGGCCCTTTTTCCGTGCCTTCGGCTATTTCTGCTCCGCCTGTGCGTGTCTTTCTGCATGATCTTCGTGATACCACAAGTCGGATCTCCAGTTCAACTGTACCCACAACCGCACCTTTCACAGCACCCACCCCTGACGATCGAATCCAAAAGCCAAACGACGCACGTCACAACAATCAAACAACAACAGGGTTGGCATCTTCGTCTCCCAAAGCAGCCTGCTCATAAAATCCGTCTCTCGTCAATCGATCAGCCTTCGATCAGACAAGCCGACTCCAAACCAGTCACCTGGACCAAATCCAAATCAAACCCAAGAACCAAACGACAGACGACCACCATGTGCGGAATCTTCGCCATCTTCTCCTCCAGCCTCCCAGAGGTGGAGCTCCGCAAGGAGCTCATCGACTGCTCCTGCAAGCTCCGCCACCGTGGACCGGATTGGTCCGGCTACAAGGTCATCGAGGCTGACGAGTCCAAGGACGTCCCGCTCCCCCACGGAATCGCACACGAGCGTCTGGCCATCATGGATCCAGAATCCGGATCCCAGCCTCTCGTGTCGCGCGGCGGCAGCGTGATCGTCGCCGCCAACGGTGAGATCTACAACTACAAGGAGCTCTACGACTCCCTCAAAACCAAATACACCCCAATGACCGGCTCCGACTGCGAGTGCATCCTCCCGCTGTACGCAGAGCACGGTGCCACCGTCAACCTCGTCAACCAGCTGCGCGGAATGTTCAGCTTCATCCTCTACGATCGCAAGGTCGACACCTACCTCGTGGCCCGCGACCACATGGGAATCACGCCGCTCTACATCGGATGGGGTAACGACGGTTCCGTCTACGTCGCCTCCGAGATGAAGAGTCTCGTCTCCCGCTGCTCCAGGTTCCAGAACTTCCCACCTGGACACATCTACGTGAGCAAGGGTGAGAATGCCGGCAAGTTCATCCGCTGGTACAAGCCCAACTGGGCCCCAGACATGAAGCCAGGTGGTCCAATGCCAAAGGAGAAGTACTCTTCCGTAAGTGATACATCAAGCACATGCACATGCACATACACACATGTCATCACATGTCATCACAGTGCATCACAGCGCATCATGCACTGCGACCACTTCTCCAACCTGTTGTGACAGCGTCTTTTTCGGATTTTGGGTGTCCACCGCGCTGGTCTGATCACGAGCGTGCCTCGGGTCGGCATCATTTTTCATGCGGTCTCCCACCCACCCACTTGTGAAACATCCACTCACGTATTTGCATCGAAATTCATCTACTCTGCTCCTTGCACAACCACACTCATACATCCATGCTCGTACATGCATGCTTGACATCCAAACGTTACAGGATACCCTCCGCCACGCATTCGAGCGCGCCGTCACGCGCCGCATGATGTCCGACGTCCCGTGGGGTGTCCTTCTGTCCGGTGGACTCGACTCCTCCCTCGTCGCCTCCATCTGCGCACGTCATATCAGCCGTCGCTCCGCCAGCTTTCCAAAGCTCCATTCCTTCACCGTCGGTCTTGAGGGATCCCCAGATCTCAAAGCCGCCAAGCGCGTCGCCGACAAGCTCGGAACCATCCACCACGCCTACACCTACACCCTTGAGGAAGGTGCCGACGCCATCCGCGATGTCATCCGCTCCGTCGAGACCTACGATCTCACCACCATCCGTGCCTCCACGCCCATGTATCTCATGGCCCGTAAGATCAAGGCCATGGGAATCAAGATGGTTCTCAGCGGAGAAGGTGCCGACGAGATCTTCGGAGGATACCTCTACTTCCACAAGGCCCCCAACGGTCAGGAGCTCTTCGACGAGACCGTCGACAAGCTCAGCCGTCTTCACATGTACGATTGCTTGCGCTGCAACAAGGCAATGAGCGCCTGGGGTGTCGAACCACGTGTTCCATTCCTCGATGCCGACTTCCTCCAGGTGGCCATGAACCTCGACCCAGACGAGAAGATGATCCACAAGGGACCAACCATCTCCAAGGAGGACACCAAGATCGAGAAGTGGGCCGTCCGTAAGGCATTCGACACCCCAGACGATCCATACCTTCCAAACGATATCTTGTGGAGACAGAAGGAACAGTTCAGTGACGGTACGTTGTCACCGCATTTGCGTTTCGCATTGCTGCATTGGCGAGGATTTTATCTGGACCGTCGTCGTTGCGGTTGTTTGATGTGTCGTCATTGTAATTGTGCACAAGCGCGCACAGAATGAAAAAAACATCTCACACATTTCGTTATCACTCTCCTGCCTCTTTTTTTGCTCTATTTGATCCAACATCATGCACAACGATGCAATGCAAATGCAATGAACAGGTGTCGGATACGGATGGGTTGACCATTTGAGAGACATCGCCGAGAAGGAGATCTCCGATCAGATGTTCGCCAGCGCCCAGAACAGATTCCCACACAACACCCCAACCACCAAGGAAGGTTACCGCTACCGCATGATCTTCGAGGATCTCTTCCCAGGCGACGCCGCCGAAAAGACCGTGCCAGGTGGAAAGACCATCGCCTGCTCCACCGAGCGTGCCATGAACTGGGACAAGAGCTTCGCCTCGCGTGCCGACCCCAGTGGACGTGCCGCTGGCGTCCACGACTCCGCCTACGACGCAGAGTTCGAGGCCGACACAAAGGTCACGGAGGAGCCACCGAGCAAGAAGCAGAAGGCATAAGCGTCGCAAAGCACGCTGCAATAGCCAGCAACACTGGCGACGAGGAGTGATGGACAAGCGCACGTGCACGCACACAAGGGTGAAGTGTCATTGACGACCAATCCCATTCATCATTCGTCCATCCAATCCATTCATTCATGATATCCATGATATGCAAACACAAAATGCCAAACAGCACCATGCCATACCATACCATATTTACAATCACATGACAGGCAGACTGATACAAGCACCACAGAGAAACGCAATACAACGCAATACAATACAGCACTCATACCGACGTACGAGTTATACATTTACAAGTATGGGGGGCGAGCTACATCTGTGGCCGACTTTCTGCGACACAGACAGAACGGAAAAAACAACAAGCGAGAACAAAGTCTCACTAACTCTGCAACAGTGTGGATGCAGAACGATTTCAACGAGCAGAATCGACAGTTATTCTACCGCTCCACGAGTATATACTCGATTTCAATAAATTGATTAATACAAGATTTGCAGCAGCACACTCGGATCATGTTTGAGCGGAGAGAAAGGAAGGCGCCGCTATGTATGTATGAGCATTCCACTCGAGAGTACAAGTACTCTACTGCTCTCCGTTAGCTGCGTCTTCTTCTGCATCGGTGGGTTCCGCTTTTGACTTGACAACGAAGTTGCCAAACTTGTCCAGCTCCATCTCCTCCTCTGATTCCACGTATTCGCCGTACTCTCCGTATTCATCGTATCCGCCACCGTTATCGAGATCATCATCCGTCGGAGGTAGCTCACCGGGCACACCATGGTTGGGATCCGTGGATACCGTCTTGGTTTCCCGTTGCGCCTCCTGCAGCCATTCATTCTGCTTCGTCACGACATCCTCCGGACCATCGCACGATGCATACAGATCCAGGACCGGACTATTGAGCTTGAAGAATTCCTCACCCCACGAAAACTCCTCCAGCAGTGCCCTCGCCGCCTCCTGCTTGCCACAGATGTACAGCGTCGCTGCCGCGGCCTCCGCGCAACTGAGCTTGCCGGGCCGACCGTAATTGACGTTGTTGGCCGCCACCATGAAGGGCAGCAGCCGGTGATGCCCCGCCTGCATCTGACGGAACGGTATCTCCTGCAACCGCGCCCACGAACAGTCGATGAGAGACATGCCGCTGCGTTCCAGGATCTCCGTATCGGACGGACTCACGGCGACCTTGCCTTCCGGACTCAGCACGATGCCGCGAAACGGCTGCTTCAACGGCATCCTCTGAAAGACGCCGCGTCGCGCCAACCGCGCGCCCGTGCATCGCTTGGGATCGCACTGCGCAAAGTCCCACATGCGCAGCTTCAGGCCCTCCAGGGGATTATTCAGATCGGCGTCGATCTCGGTGCATTGCAGTTCGCCGACGTTGTTGCGTCGTCGCACGTCGTCGTCGGCGATGTCCATGACACCGCCATGGCGGGCGTGCTGCTTGTTGCTGCCACCACCACGGTGGTTCGATCGTTTGCCGTTTCGTTTCTGTTTTCCCATGATTTTGTGCTGTGTGCTGTGATTACCAGTATGAGCAAGAGTATGAGTATGAGTATGAGCGCGTGCGTGTTCTTCGATGTGGATGGGGATGGTGTTGAGCGATGTCGAATGCTGTTGACTTCGGTTTCTCTTTGTTGGTTGGTGGGAGATCCAGGATTGGACAGGAAGACTAGCTCCAAGGTTGATCAAAATACAAGATTCTCCGATTCATGCCTAATTCACGACCAACAGTTCGAGTCATGAGATGCTTTCAATCACGATACTAATTCTGCATGCACAAATCGTCAATCCCCTTTGGACAACTTGTGGCGAAGTGAAGAAAGTGACAGATGCAGACGATGACGCGAGGAGAGAAGATCGTGGTGAACACTTCCTCCCCACACCTTCTCCGAACAAACGCGTGTGCACTGTTCTCATGGTTTCTCCAGGTTCTGGCTGCGATGCTCATAATTCCACAACCCAAACAACTGCATTCCTCAACGGGCATTGCCAACCAATAGCAACAGACAGCAACAGACAGCAACAGACAGCAACTGCAAGAACATCATGAGCCCCAACTGCGCCCGTAACATGAAAACCAAAGTGCTGATCGCTATGTCGGCAATGACGATGGCAGCGTCGTTCCAAGTGGGTTCGGTGCCCGCATTGCAACAAAGGACGATGTTGCCTGGCGCCTTGACCATCCACTCGTCGCAGGCTGAGACCGCTACAGACGCGTCGACGGTCACAGCGACGAAGTCCAAGACGGCCACCCTCAAGCTGCAGGGCAAGACCCAGATCACATCGAAGGAATTCCCGCTGGAATCCATCAAGATGGAGCAGATCCAGGAATTCCTCGACGACGACGATACCATCCAGCTGCTTCTCTCCGGTGGCAAGGATCTGCCCATCTATCCGCAACCCACAAGCGACGATCTCCTCAAGATGTGGCAGTCCGAATGTGAAGAGTCGGGTGCCACCGCTCCCACCGACGCCGACGTTATCTACAATGTCACGACGAGCGGTGTCGACTTTCCCGGATTGCACCTCAAATCGACCGCCAACATTGGCGCCAAGATCATCCCGAATGCGGACAACGGATTGGTCAGCTACGAGTTCACCATGATCAATGATGAGTCCTCCGTCTCCGGATTGCCGCCCGTCGTGTGGGTTTACAACAAGCTCTCGGGTGCCAACAAGCAAAGCGCGGACGCCGACGCCGATGACGAAGGAGAAGGACAAACCAAGACGATGTCGTTGAACAGATTCCAACCCATCATCGAAGATGACAAGATTCGATTTGAAAGTGACGTCGAGCTCGTTGTCAGCATCAATTTCCCCGCCTTCCTGCTGCGCATCCTTCCAACCAACAAAGAGAAGGCGGAGGAGAGCGGAGGGGCATCCATCCAGAAGGTGTTGGATCGCGATTTGGGCAAGGCCTTGACTGCATTCGAGGAGCATTTCGCATCCAAGTTTGCATCAAGCCATTAACTGAAAGGGGAGGGGGATATCGCGCATTCGTGCACTCGTCCGATTTTTAGTGGCGAATTGGTGTTGCATACACGTGCGCTCAAATTGCGATAGCATCTTGGTTGGAGCCAGTTGGATGGAATTGAATTGGACTGGAATGGACTGGCTTGACCTCGGACCTTCAAGAGGGTGAGGTGAAGAGAAGCGATTGGCACATGGGACGAATGGCGCCGATGTAGATTTAAAATTAGGTACCATACCAACAAGAGCAAGACCAGTTGGCGACAGCATGGGGTCCTCAGCAACACGTTGGAGCATACCATATAAGTTATGGGGCGCCGGCGACGGCGGAGATATTGTTTCGCTGCTGCAGTAGAAATAGGGAGACGTAAGAGTTGGCTCTGGGGCGGAGGCTAGCCATCCCCAGCGTAGGCTCTTGGTAGAGATGCCTTGGCTGTCTGCCCAACTCAACTCTCTGGCCTCTTGCTCCAAACATCAGTCTACGAGTATGGGATCACGCACGAGAATACTTCTCATCCAAATCAAGATTCGCGGTCCGCTGAGTCATTCCGATGTTGCTGTTGGTATCTTGGCTGGTGTCAACAAAGATACGATCAACGTCAACAACCCAAACCCCCATCAGCTGACATCAACGCCATTGCCACCACCACGATCTGTGCCGCCGTCTATTCGCATACGACTACTGGAGGAAACATCACATCGCACCTACCCCACGAGCTACGATCTATTCCTACCAACCACACAACATCAGCACAATTTGTGATGCCAACAGGAAGTCTGTCAACCACCGACCACTGCATACACCTTCTTCCCATTCAACGCTGCAAGACGAACGACATCATGAATCTCGCTGCCATCACTCTTCTCGCGCTCGCTTGCGTTCTAAGCCAAACGAGCGCCTTCGCGCCCCAGCCACTCAGCACAGCGCAACGATCGCAGAGAGTGAGTGTAGCTGTTACCTCCAACAGCCATGATGGCGCGGAAGACGCACCAAACCGACGTCAATTCTTGAAGAATGCGTTCTTGGCATCGGCCATTGCCACCGCCACATCAACGACACTGCTCTCGGACGCCCCTGTCGCATCGGCTTCCGGTGGTGCCACGGCCGGCGGAGCCTACCTGCTGTCTGCCAAGCAACGATACAACGAGCGCGTCACCAAATCCATCCAGGCCTTGATCGTCGCGCAGACCGCACTTGAAGGCGGCGATTCCGGTCCTGCCAAGGCCTACTTCAGCGGTGACGAAACTGGAACATGGAAGGACATCACGACGGCAGGATACTTGCTGTCCAATGCCTTCCGACGCAATTCCACGACTGCGCCGGATTCCTTGCCGGCCGTCAAGGTGAGCGGAGTGCAATAGTTGGTTGTTCGTTATTCGTTATTCGTGTGCAGAGTGAATGGCGAATTTGCTTCGGAGAGAAGTGCAGGACAACACGGATTGGCTCAATGCGTGTTTCTTTAGTCTTGTTGTGCGTTTCTATCGTTACGATCGTGGTGGCGTTGGTTCCAAATGGGAGTGCAAGAGTATGGTGCAATGTGGAAGTGTGTGCCCACCCTGTTTACACACCAGCGAGTGCTGAAGATGCACGATCTTCGCACGCCGTCATCACTGCAATACATGACAAACATTTCCTCACCAACACTCTGCTTGCTTGTCGCACTCAACTAAACTCGTTGCTCTTCGTCATCAACTCACCATAACGTTCATCAGAAATGGAAAGCATTCGTGGTCGAAGTGGATGCCTACCAAAAGCTACTGAAGAAGAAGGGAGGCGCGGTTGCATCCGATGCATTCCCAAAGGTCGAGGCTGCTCTTCAAACATGGCTCGAGGAGGTCGATTTGCCACCACCACGCGAGCTTTAAGGTATCATAGAAGTCCTACCATACCATAGTATTATCTGTCTGGAGTTTGGTATGGCACAGTCCAGCCATCCAGACTTTGACATTCGTCTTCAACACTTTGTTTGATGGCGCACGTCCGATGAATGCTGACGATTCAAATCCAAGGTCAACACTCGCTCTCAGTTCACTTTCTCTCTAGAGAGAGAGGAAGCCTACTCTAACTCTAAACAACATTCACACTTGGTTGGTGCTATCTAATATTATTATGGCATGGTGGTCGTGGATCAATGCAACTCTGCTCTACTCTAGCCTGTTCAACAGAGATCTTCACTCTCTCCTGCAACGCCATCAACATCCATCTTGTGCTGGCCACCAAGCGAAGGCAAATCTCCAGTCCGTGTTCTGCCAATCTACGAATGAGGCTAGTCCTAAGAACCTTGGTTATACGTAGCTGGCGATTTATACTTTATTCATGAATGAAGAAATGGTAAAAAAGAGCTGTTAAAAGTCAGGAACACGAGCGTGCCCGAACACAATTAAATGCGCGTGAATCCCAACGGTCATCTACCAATCGTCTGCGAATTTGGAAAAGAGACTCACCCTCCATGTCGCGAAACAACACTCGCCAAACAACCTCGCGGACTTGCACTCGCGCTCGCGCCAGATCACCGTCAACACCACCACAGTCGCCACAGTCGTTACCGTCAACACCACCACAGTCACCACCACCAACAGCGACAACAACAGCAACAGCACCATCATCGCCAGCACTGTTGCCTGACGTCCACATAAAATACCAGATCTTAGCATCACCACCACCAGTCAATGTCGAGTGCACAACCAGAGGAAGCCATCGTTGCCGCTCCAGAAATCACTCCAATGAACATCGCTACCATCTCTGCCGGATTTGAAAAGGGTGACTTCCTCGTTCGCGAGGAGCAAGGAAACCGCGTCTACTTCGACTTCTTCGAGGAGGTGAGTTGCGTAGCATGTGTGGCGCTTCGCGTGGTGGCAATGACAATGCTGGCGACGACACTGATGATGTGCTGAACAGTCAGCAGTCGCCAATGGAGTCAACTGCAGTTCAGCAAGCCCATGGGATCAGATGATGATCTTGGATTAAGAGGCGTAGCGGCATGGCGTTCTATCATGGGCATGCATGCGTTGGCTTGCACAAACAAACAAATGCCGCTGCTGTATCTACCACCACCACGCAAGCGCAAACTTCTCACCCACTCCCCACCTTCCATGCACTGTTAACGAACTCCACTGCTCTGCTGAACATCGATGCATCCAACGAACAGGCATTCAACTACATCTCCAACAAGGGATATGCCCGCATGACCCGTGAGGATGAGAAGCATTGGGTCGACCTCATGAACGTCATCCACGACAGTGTCAAGGGAGGAATGAAGTACAACACTGGAACACTGCTCATGGTCCTGTCCAGACCTGTCGACAAGCCAGAGGGCGTCGAGAAGGTTGAGAAGGTCAAGGCCAAGGTCCCAGTCAAGGCCGAGACCAAGCAGAACCCATAATCAGTCCGCTGACGATGGATACGCGATCGGGTGTGGTGTCAATGATGCCCCCTACCGCGCACGCTTGTTGGAATGGGAGCGCAGACCAATGGAATGGAGTAGGGACAAGTCCCACTCTGTGTAACGCTCAGTTCAACACAACACAACCAAACGAAGCAATCCACAACACATATCCGTTGTATGGATAGGGTGGAAGCGGAAAACAAACGCGCTTCACAGAAACGCCATGGATGGAACTTCGCAATGTACATCTTACTACTACGACCATGAGATATTAAAAGTAAATCTTGATTGTATTTGTTACCTGCGCAATGCGGATATGAACGGCGCAGTAAAAGTGTCTCTTCAATTTACACGATGTTATCGCCAACAACTGTGCGATGCTAATCATAATATGTGAAACAATCCAACATGAGGGGAACGACTCCAGTTCATTGAAGAATTCTTCAAGGTATCTTCCCTAAAACCGTTAGTGGACGTCTTGTTGTTCCTACAGTGCTACCATTTCCTACTCCTGTTCTGTTGTGCTTTGTGCTTCATTGCATTGCTTGCATCACGCTGCACACCTCAACGCTGTGCTGCGGCTGCCTTCAAACTCTGACTCTCCCGGACCTCCGCCGCCAATTCCAGGATGCTTTTGAGCATGCGCGGGTTCAACTTCGTGTCCCCTCCCGGTTTCAGCTGGTACGAAGTGCTCTCCACGTACTCCACGGAACTCGAGATGAGCTCGACGAAGGAGTCCAAGCGCTGTCAAACCATGACAATATGGTACATTGAGAGTATTGCCATTCGTTGCAGTCGTTGTCATCATCGTTGTCATTGTTGCGATAGTGATGGAGAAAGCGAAATGAGACGAGGTTGGAAGTGGAATAATACGTGAGAACCCAGAGCAACATGTTGACAGTCAGAGAGCGAAAGGTGTAACAGAATCAGACACATCATCATCATCATCATCATCATCACGAACGTTGTAGACAATGATATCATGCGTAGATAGATGCTCGTACTCACATTCAGGGACGTCCCAAACTCCTTCAAAATAAGCTCCGTGCGCAGCGCGTTGGTCGGAAGCTGACAGCAGTACGACAGCACGCGCAGGTTCCTGGACTTTTCATCAAAGCCGAACGCGGCCTCGACTTGAATGCGTTCCTTCAACACCTTGAGCAACAAGAGCAGCTTCTCCTCTGCCGACGTTGGAATGGGTGGTTGGATGACTTCGTTTTGGGACTTCTTGAGCTCCTCCTCCAGAATGCGCTTAGCAGCCGGATTGTTGGGATCGAAGGTCTCGACCTTCTCCCCATCATGTGTCTCCGTCTTCCACAGCTCCTGCAAGCGATCTTCCTCGCCTGGGGCTGGCGCCTTGTCGGAAGCATCGCCTGTGGCATTGGCAACCTCAGCAACCTTGGTGTCTTCATGTTGCTCGGGTGGTGGGATGTTCTTGCGGCCTTTTGCGATCCTCTCCACCTTCTTCTCCTGCTGACGAATGGCGTCGGTCAAGTAATCGATGAGAGAATCGTTCAATTCACCACCATCATCGCTGGTGTCATCGCTGCTTCTAGTCATGCTGGAGAGAGTGATGTCCCATTCTTCGATCCCCTCCGACGCCATCTTGTCCAGCAGCATCGTCACCGTCTCACGGGCGATGCGACCAACTTCGGCCTTGCGGTATCCTTCAAGGAATGTTCGAACCTTGATAGCCTCTCGGTAATGCCCGCCGCCCTTCCTCTTGTCGTCACCTGCCGGACCGTCGTATCCCACGGCGCGCAGTTCGAATTCGTCCATCACAGATCCCAGAACCTGACCGCGGCCCGCTCTCAAGAAGCGAGACGTGGCGCTGAGGTCGTCGCTGGATACCTCCCGGGGATCGAAACCTTTGTATCCGTCCGGCGATGTGTACTTGGAACGGCGCATCACTCCCATCATGGAGAGTTCATCCGGGTCTTGCAGGAATCCAGGAGCACCCGTCATGGTCAGCAGCGCGGACACAAGCTCCGCAACCTTCTCCTTGGCCTCATCGAGCTGCGAATCCGTGTGCGCGCCCTTGGTCTGGGCCCCCGCGGCGCCTGCGCTCGTATCCCACGCGCTTCTCTGCGCATCGTCACCTCCAGCCACCATGGGATCCATGTTTCCGATCTGCCCTGGTTGGGCTGCAGCAACGCCCGTCAAGTCATTTATGTCCGTGGTGGAGTACACGGTCACAACTCGTTCTCCCTTCTCGTTTGGTTCAATGTCTGGCGGCGGAGGCATCGTCGGGTACTTCTTGTAGTTGTCTCTCTCCATGACCGCCCATTTGGTTTCGGCGGTTATGTGAGGTGTTGCATCGTCATCATCGCCATCATCCTCGTCATCATCCTCGTCGTCGTCTTCATCTGCAGCGTCATCGTCGTCTTTATCCGTAGCTTGCACATCGGTGGACACTGACGTCTCTTCGCCATCTCCTGACTTTGTGGAAGTCACGGTTTTATTCTTTGAGTTTGACTCGTCCACCTGAGGGCTCTGATAATAGAAGAACCCGACCTCCGCCTCGTCTTCCATCGCATCGTCATCTAATGGCTTGCTACCACTCTCCACAATCTCGTATCGTTCCTTCTCATTGCCTGTACCCTCTTCCACGCGTTTCTTGCGCTCGAGAAGATTCTGACGCTCCTGCTCTGCTTTTTCTTCCGCGAAATCTCGGAGGCGTTGCAATAGGACCGGCTTGGATCCATCCTTCGACAGTCGGAACTGATCGCACAGATCCTGCAACATTTCGATCGTGGCCTCGCGCAACAGCTCTTCGTCATCCATTTGTGCATCATCGTCGTCGTTGTTGTCGTTGCTGGCATCGGTAACAGCATCTTGGATCTGTGGTGCCTCCTTGTCGCCGCTCACATTGGTACTGCGATCGAGATCGGCATCGACATTGGTAGGAATGTCGATGGTGGCACTTTGATCTTCCTCGTTCTTTGTCGATCTGGTTGCCGACAGCGCTACCATTGGCAGGTTATTGCCGTTGTAGATTTTCTGATTGCTGATCTGATGGCTGTTGCAACGAGTAATGGTATCGAGTCGTCGCATCATCCATGGCCGGATGCCCATGTCACGCTGCCCTTCCTCATGAATGGAAATCGAAGATCCGCGCGGGATGTTGACAAATGGAGAGGTGATGAATGCATCGGCGACAAAAGCATTGGTGATGCCGACGGCCAAGGCCACCAGCACGACTGGTGCTTGTCCTTTCATGTTGATGGCAGGTGGTGGCAGTTGATGGCTCGGAATTGGGTGTCGGATGGTCGAGTGGTGTGCTCTGTGGAGCTTTTGAGACACGGACTCCTCTATCGACTAGTTCGCGACCACTGATACGGTTGCGCTCAGAGTTGTGATGTATGGTATTCTATATGGTATTCTATTATAATAGGTTTGGTGGAGTAATCGCCTGACCAAATGGGCGACAGTGCTGTCGGAGTGCTGGTATGGCTGTTGGTGCTGTTGGTGATGCTATTGGTCGGAGACCTCCACTCCACTTCTCGCACTCTGGTACGGACAGTGCTATCGTTGATGTGTCTGGTGGTTTCTGTGCTGCGAGACGTCGCGATCTTTCTCTGTTTGATTTTGATGGCTTCGCTTTGATTGATTCTTTGTGCTTTTCTTCTTCTTTCCTTTCGCCCGAGCGAATTGGTTGGTGGAATGACACTATTGCGACTCAATCGACCAATATAGGCCTTTGACTAAATTGACCAATATGTACACGACTCATTGTTCTCATCATGACGTCACCTCTTTGCTGTGACCTCCGTGGGGATGTGATCACGGATCGCAATCACATCTTCCGAGAATCATTGGTCATTTAGGGAGAAGTGAAAGCGAACAATTGCTCAACTTCCGAGCTGAAGAACTGAACCGAACAAAATTGGGTCAAGAAGTTTGTCCTCTCTCTTCTTGCGCAGAGCCAACGAGTGAAAAGGTGGACTGCGTTGAATCGCCGTGGGACGTTCTTGATGTCACTTCAGCGTTTTCCCAAAATGTGAGCGAAGGTCGTTTGTGACCGAAAGTGCAACATCCGACTTCGATCTGATCACCGGAAGCAGGAGAAGCAAGAGGTGAGAGAGCGGAAGCGGAAGTGAGGCGCCATTGGAAAGAAGAGACAAGAGGCAGTGCGCAATGATGACTGTGGTGATGCTATGTATGATAGTCGTACATGTCCGGAGAGCTGAGCAGAGTGTTGGTGTTGGTGCCGGTGTTGCAGCGATTGTGGCCTCTCTCTCTCCTCTTGGGACACGTGATGTTCAATCCGATGCTATGTTGGTCCCAGCGAGGGAGAACTGCCGCTTCTGCTTTGGAACAAATGCAAGGGCCCAACAACGGCACACAACACATCTCCATCACCGCCCACAAACTTCCATGAGATAGGAAGGTATAAAAGGATCCATCCAGGCAACCCTTTGTGAGGGCGCCTCTTCGTCAACAACCGCAACTACAACCGCAACAACATCTGCAACAACGTCAACGTCAACATCGCCACATACCCATCCCAACGTCCATCACATCAACCGCGTCAACCACATCAACAACCTCCACCACGTCCACAATCGAGTTCCAAATTGTGGCGCCCAAAAGAACCTTCGAACTCCAGTTGCGGGCATCATACAAAACACCGGCAGCAGAAAACAGAAAGCAGAGGCAAAGGGAACTCCTCCTCCGAGCTGACATCGCTCTCAGACGACGACAGAACAAAGAAGAATGAAGATGGGTGGATTGGCCTGCGATCGTCGGTTGATGCCCAAAGACTCCGAGAAAACCCATCACAACGGATCTCCTAGACGGATCGACAACAACAACGACAGCAACAACAGCAACAACAACAACAACAATATTCGTCCCATAAACAGAGGAAGCGCAGAACAAGCCAAGATGCAGATGCAGATGAAGAGAGAGGCTCCAGTTGCATGTGCTGCTAGTACAAACACAAACAGGAGAGACAATTTCATGACGGCAGGACCACCAAGATCGGCAACAACGATGGCAACATCAGAACGTGTCACAAAGAGAAGGCGCCAGGTATCCATCAGCGACCAATCGGTGCCGTTCGCGCCGCTCGCACCAGCGCCTGTGATGGCAGCGGGGGCAGGGACCAAAGGCAGGCGCCGACAACGCAATGCTAGACCACGTGGCAACAGTAGCACAGGTATCAACAACAACAGCAACAACAACAACAACAGTGCTCCTGCCGCAAACCAGCGACACGAAGACCGCAACAGCGTCAACTTCGACAACAGCGACATCCAATCCGTTTGGGGACTGCCGATCCATCCTGTCGACATGAACTTCGGCAACACCTTCACGGCTCCCATCCAACACCTTCCCGTTGGCATGCCGCTACCACTGCCGCCGACCTTGGCCAGGCGGTACGAATGCACGTGGGACGCACCACTCCAGCTTGCCGGTGCAAACGGTGCTCCAAACATCATCATCACGGCGAACATGGATGGCCGCCAACGCACGAACAGCATTAGCAGTATCACCAGCAACATCACCGCCGGAAGCAGCGGCTACAATCCTAGCAACAACGCCAACAGCGACGCTGTGATCACGGCAGGCTCTGACACAAGACCGCTGTTTGTTGCCTCTCCGTTGGCATCGCCACGAATACTTAGCAATCCCTCGTTGGGGGTTCGTGGAGGCAACATGCTAGCGCAGTCGCAACCATCTAACGGTACGTTAAAGTCATGTTTCAAGAGGCGGCCTTATCAACCCTCCAACAACGAACCCAACCTCGAGCACCAAAGCACGAAAACTTCCATGGTGCGGTTTCAACAGAGCAAGCGTCCGTCGATCGAATGCGCAGTCGCACTGGCAGCGCTGAGCAACCCTTGCGTCACGTCCGCAATATAGGCGGATCCGCATCTTCATAAACCATAGCTAGGCCAACGAGACTACAGTATGGTACGTGCTCGTGTATGCACGGAGTAGAACAGAGTACCTGGGAGTCCCAGTGTTCCCCATGACGAATGCAAAACATGAACATCCAGCGTCACAACTCGAATCGGCTTTGGCAAAAAGTCTGCAAGGCACGGGAATTCCACTGAAACTGGTGTTCGGATGTTCGTGGTCAGTCCACGATTCAATCGTGTGTAGGACAATTAACCTTTGGTCGATCTTGTCAATCCCACATCGCTGAATTTCATCTTCACCATTTAATTGACGTTATAAGCGTTATTCGTCAACGAAGCACTTTCAACGTTTGTTGAGTACTTTCAACGTTTGTTCAGTACTTTCAACGTTTGTTCAGTACTTTCAACGTTTGTTGAGTACTTTCAACGTTTGTTGAGTACTTTCAACGTTTGTTCAGTACTTTCAACGTTTGTTCAGTACTTTCAACGTTTGTTGAGTACTTTCAACGTTTGTTGAGCACTTTCAACGTTTGTTGAGCACTTTCAACGTTTGTTGAGCACTTTCAACGTTTGTTGACGGGGTACATGGTGTTCGGATTTCAAACATTAAACGGTTATATACGTTATCATTGTGGATATACTCCGAGTGTTGAGTCGTTCCAATCAAGTCACGTACGAAGTTGATGATTAGTCAGAGTGGTCGAATGCGAACGTGTGACAGTTTCAGCGGAATTCCCGTGCCTTGCTGTCGCCTTGCACGCATCTACAACATGTGACAATCTGCTCTGACGAAACAGAAGCACCGCACAACTTCCCGCATTCGCTTTGGCGAGCATTTTCTGGTCCAGGAAACTCAGTGAGGAACAATGACGAGCTCGGCTCTTCTCCCTTGACGCGCACGTGTGTCTAGCCTCAAATTGGTATTCTACGAGTCCTACAACCTTGTTGCAATCTCGCATTCACGAAACATGACTGATTTGTCGTCCTCGTTTCTTGAATTGCAACTATAACGGTCATTAACGTACGTAGACACACATCGCGGATTTTGTGCCCACAACATCTCGCGGCTTTGTTGTTCGTTGTTTTGTGTGCGTGTGTGCGACAGTCGAAAAACGGTCGAATGATTGCACAAGTTGACGACATCGATGCGTCCTCCACGAGCATTGATACCACGCGTCTCTCTCTGCGGGTGTGTGGTTGATGTGTGCGTATGGTATTGTGCGGTAGAGGACGTCAACAAGGTAATCTCAAAGCATCAACAGCAGCATCGACATCGACAGTAACAGTAACAGCAATACTCGTTGGGCACTTGCTTTCCGTATCTTGCGCCCATCACGACGTGATCCATCGAAACGGTTTTCGGAATCCGACAAGTGCAGCGAGACCAACGACGGCAACAGCGAGCACAGAAACAACCATGGGCGGCGACAACAAACAGAGCCTGTATCGCAAGCTCCAGCATCTGTTCGAATGGTCTACCAAGATTGGAAGACAAAGACATGGCGGCGTTTCGGCAGAGATGTGCCATGATGGCTCCTCCATGCTGCAACCACAGGACGCGAACGAAGACCATGCCAAAAAAAGCGGCGGCAACAACAGCGGCAACCTCAGTGCCATCACTAACGCACAGCATGACATGCAATCGACGCAAGAAGACTGCGTGAATTTGCTGGACGAAATCACCGCGTTCCTGCATGCATGGAGACGGCTTCGCAACAGGAACGGACTGCCGGTCAGCATCCTGCGCAATATCTACATGGTAATCGTCAAGAACATCGGCACGGCACATCAGCATCTACGCCAGAACCTGCTGATGGCAATCTCTGCGCAAAGAGATGACGCTGATTGTCAGGTGCTATACTTGGACATGCTACCGTTGGCACTCTTGCTGAGCCAGGACAATGCCCAGACCGTAATCGAACGCGACGTCATTCCAGCCTTCGAAAGTGCCGTGCGTAAAAATCCAAAGATGGTGTTTGCCTTGCTACAATGTTTGGCACAGCTTCATCCTGATGAAGATGGATATGAACATGCCAATACTCATCCGAGCACTGCATCCACAAACACAGAAGCGACAGCGGAAGGTACGGGACGTGCTGTTACCATCGGGAATGGAGATGGTGACAATGATAAAGAAGACTTCCTGTTCCAATTTGCGATCCGATCATTGGCGTGGGTGGAAGATGAGGATTTCACGGCGTTGTTCCATGAGATTATCGCGATTTCCAATTCGGATGCTCACGTCCGACATTGTATACATGCATTGCGAAACGAGGTTGGGTGCATGGTGCGCAATCGAGGGAGAAAGTCAGGTCGTCGGCTGGAGTTGCTCGCCGACATTTGTCATGCGCTGTCGTGCCAATTGCACCAGCGGCACCAGCAGCGAGGGCATCCGATTCAGCAAAGCTTTGCGAAGACGTATTTTTGCATCATTGAAGAACTGTTAGGAGGAACTTTCAACCATGATGAAGGAATGGGCACCGTTCAGCAGGCTCGCACTCATACCATGACAAGTCTCAAACATCCGTCACGGATCATTTGCGTCGATGTCTACGTCATGCTCAAACTCTGCGAGATGAACCAATACCGTGCATCCATACTGTCCACAGTGCGGCTCCTGGGAATGAACGGGAAATTCCCATACGGCGCATTCGATGCGATGGTCTGCATTCCAGAAATGAAGCCAGTGCTTGCGAATGACTACTTGACCACAACCTTGGTGACATGGTTCGTCCGACTGATGCAATCCGACGCTGACGATGACTCCCATGACACTGCATCTTCTTCCGCCCAGCTCAAGCCATGCATGACAGCAACATACAAACAAATGACTTCGCAGTCCAAAATCTTCTTCTTGGAGGGACTGCAGCAAGCGGATAAACGTCGCAATCGACAAGTACTCGTACCTCTGGAGCACTCCACAACCAATCAGCGTGAGTCCATAGGAACACAAGCGGAAGTACCAGCAGCACGAATAACACCATCACCAACACTGTCAGCAACGCTGGTCAAGGTACCAAGACAACGAACTCAGAGAAGAACGAGAGTTGATCCTGCTCGGCGCCTATATCTCGGCTTCGTTGCAGATATCGCATCGTCCGACGACTGGACGGAACTGTCCTCAACAATCAGGTACCTAATTGCCGAGCTGGAAGCTGAGGAATGTTCAGAGACGGCCGACATGATCAACAGATGCGTCATTGCGGTTCTTCAAAACGACACGAACGCTGGCTCAGCATCTTTGCGGGGCTTCATCCTCAGCGCCATCCGAAACCTTCTCATGGGACTTTCAGATACATCGCTGATCAACGCGCTGAGGCTGTACCGGCGCATCATCGACACAGACGATGCCCTGGAGTCGCGGGATGCAGGTGATAGATTGAAGCACTGCGTGTTCCAGCTATTCATGGATGCCACGTACGGTCAAATCGATTACAGAATCGGATCCGAGGCATTGTGCTGCATGACGACGATGGCTGTCAGCTGTCCAACTCCGAAGGATGGGCTCAGGGCATTCAAGGTCATGCAGCAGGGTCTCACGAATGCAGGGCTTGTCCTCAACCTGGATTGGTACTTGGCTCAGCACCAGAGTCACAAGAGCAAAGGCGACTTGGGCTTCCAATCATACACCAGCTTCTTTCCGCAGCATCACCCCACCGACAACGCCAACGGACATGCGGAGTCACCCTCGTCCCGAAACCTCGTGTTTTCAACATCCACACTTCTGACCGATGCCAAAGTCAACAGCACCTCGACATGGATGGATACCTGCAGATGGGTTCATGACTTGACGTACGAGTACCTGAAAGTCGGCCGCACCATCGCTCTCACCCGCAAATCATCGACACCGTCGACTCCCACATCAGCAGCATCCAAATGGAAGCCGGAGGCATGGCTGAAGTCACCGATCGAGTTTTCGTCCACCTACCTCGATTGCTTCAATGCTACTACAGCAAGGCAGATGATGCTGCTTCGATGTCTGCAGCAATGCCTGGGATCCTTCGAGCTGAACGGCACCGAGGCAGAGTTCACCTTGCACGAACGGGAGCTGCAGGAAATCCTCTTTTGCATCAATCCAGAATATGGAATTCTTGGACTTGTGCAGGAGCTGAAGCGCTACTGCCTATCGCTGCTGATCGGAATGGGTCTGTCGTCAGCGATTCTTTCCAATCTATACACACACCACCAGGATGAACTCGCGGCAATGCAGACGCAAGCTCATGCTCATGCTCAAGTCCGGGGCCATTCGCCAAATCTATCACCAGCCGTGTGCGCAAGCGGTCAGTCATTTTCAAGCTCTGTCACCAGTGGCAACGTTGCCGCCAATGACGTCACCCTTCGACAATTGAGCTATCAGCTGGCCAAGCTCTTCACCATTCGCGGCAAACTGCCAGTGATCAAACAGATGCTGAAGATGGTGGTGCGCTCGATGGAGGCACCAAAGAAGAAATCGGGCAAGCAACTGAGCAAGCAGACGAGAGAGATCAAACGCAAACGGAGTATCCTTCACAGGATGCTCAACGAGGTAAGACGAACAGGAAACAATGTTGTTGACGGTGACGACAATGAAGAGGATGGATTGCTGAGGCCTCGTCATTCCAATGGAGAAGATCGCCGGTCCACATGATGCCAGTTTCTCACCAATTTCGGTGATCGTGCGTATTCCTCCTATCTCCCCTTTCCCTTCTGAACGACGCTTACTTACATTGATATTGGTTCATTGCAGGACAACCAATTGAATCTTGGCGCCACCGTCCAAACAATCTGCGAAACGATCGATGTCGCATTTCAGCAGTTCTTTCAACCCAACGTATTCATCGATGCTGGAGTTCTTTGGACATGCTTGGGTTGCCCAGAACTCCAGAGAGTTCTGCGTAGTCACAAATTTGGCACGAATCGAGCGGACGCCACGGATGATTCTTATCGGGTGCTCCGTCTGGCAACTGATTGTATGAACCAACTCATCACCTGGCTCCGGCTACCGCCACAGCGGCACCCACAACAGCACTCAAATCGCAACGAACACCATCATCTGGAACGTGACGTCCCGAAGGTGACCGACGCAAAGAGCGGATCGTCGCACGTCGGCATTTCACGCATGCATCTCCGGGACGGTATCCACGAGAAATATTTCGACAATCTTGTTCAATTGCTGAATCGTATTTCAGCTGCGAAGGGACCATCGAATCGATCATCTTCGAAGAGGAAGGTGAGACTCTACCTGTATCGAAGATGGCCTCTTGCTGTGCTCGTGTCGTGAAGTATACAACTCTTGATGCAATGTGCGTGTTCGCTCTTCTAACGTCCCGTCCGCCCCCAATACGTATTTGCTTCCAGAAATTGCATCAAAGTGATATTCACAAGCAGAGCCTCTTGCACTGCCATTTGCTGGTGCTGTCGCTCCGAGAGGCATGCAAGAGCAAGCAACAGTCTCGAAACAGCGTAGAGGAACACTTCCTACGACCACTGAAGCATGCTCTGGACAAACATGGACACCTTCACACGAATCAGAAGCATCGTCACAGCGTCGCCGATCTAAGCATCAACCTTGATCAGCACCTCGACCTGAATTATCCCTCACACGATCGTGGACGTGGTGAGAACGACGAGAACGACGAGAACGATCGCAGCGATGGAAATTCATCCATTCGACATTCCGTCGCCAACTCTCTGCTATCCCATGTTCGTCGTTGCCGAGATTCTGCCATGACATTTCAACTGCTGGAAATCCTATGCCTGTTAGCAGCGCATTCTACCGAAGCCGATGCTGACAGCAATGGTACTGGCGACTACGGCATGATGAATACGATGTTGGATCTGAGCTGGGCGATGCTTCATGAAGGCTCAATTCCAATTTCCACAAAACAGAGCGCGAGCAACGGCAAGCTCGGCGATCTTTCCATCCATCTGCTGGAGGTTGTATCAATGATAGAGTCTGCCACGGAGACATCATCGGTTTCGGAGCTTCTGAAGAATCTAAAATCAGAATCGCAATGCAACGGGCTTGCCGCATTGAAGGATGATTGCACCGACTCATCACTGCTTTCGAATCAACGCGGTGTGACAAAGGGAAGCGCCCAGAACAAGCTCCATGATCAGATATCACGGTGTTTGACAAGACGATACGATAAGGGCACAAACTTCGTTGAGGGCATGCGGAGGCATTGGAGCTTGTGCATTCTACAAGTTCAGGAACAACCCGAGAGGTTGCTTGGATTTCTGTTGGCATGCACGGAGACAGTCATGGAATTCCTCCGGAAGGCCGTGTGTGCCACCGACCGCAGCAATGGCAACAGCCCTCAGACTCAGAAATACCACCGCCAACACGATGGTGATCTCGACAACGATCAACACGTTGAAGACACCGCCGACGACGGCGATGATTATTACTATGATGATGACGACGACGACGACTACAGACCTCAAAAGGATGAAACACCAATGATCCGATATGACGCCACATGCGCCTTCAAGGATCTGTCGCTGTCGTCTCTCGCTTCGGCTTACGAAGTGCTGCTGCACATGACGATTGCTTCTCTGATCTTCGTAGATCCTACCACTCGATCAACCAAACGGAGGCCAGGGACAGAAACTGCAGCCAAACCGAGTCGCAACAGCGACAGTCCTTTCCGATACGTCGAAGTAATATTCGAAACATTCGGAGTGCTGATCCAAACGTATCGTCACCATCGAACGGTCTTCCCACCAAGTTTCGGCCGAACCGTGTCGAGCGCGTCGAAGCTCATGCTTTCCCTCTCAACAGACAAGCTATACCAGTGCACAGAATGGCGTTCCGCCCAACCAAGCGTCTCGTTGGTCCAAAAGGCAGAAGGTATGGCAGACCCTGCCTCGGCCGAGTCTTTCAACGAGCTGACGAATCTGGCAAGACTGCACGTTTGCCAGAAATTGGAAGCATGGTGTGGTGCCTCGGAATGGACCGTCGCAAAGAAACGCAAGATCGCTGTCAAGCCATCGTCGACTTTCTCCTTGAATCACTCTGATGGAGGGATTGTTGGTGATGGTGGTGACGGCAAGGTATCGGAATATTTGATACGGGCTGTTGCGACATTTCGGAAGCGATTGGATGAAATGTCTCCAGGCAATCAAGCCGCGTTGCATGACGCATCCGCGAGTACTCAACGCAGCATGCCACAGATGTTTGGATCGCGATCGCCGACGGTTGATTCAGGAGCAACGATGCCAGGACACGGCAGCAATGCAAACATGACCTCTGTGGCACGGTTTATCGCACGGCCGATTCGAAAAGAGTTGACATCCATTCACTTTGAGGAGCACGTGCCACTAGTTGCGACTCGACGAAATGGTGCCGAAGCCAATGCCGGCACCAGCGCGAGTACACCACAACCGCAACCACGACGAAAGAGAGCAGCACTCGTCCAAGTGGATTTCCGAGGTGTGCCAAACTCCATGCACACACGCGACGAGGATGGCAAGACACCGCCGGTCAAACCAAATGATGATGACGAAGAAGAGTCCATTTCTCTCGGATCATCAGAGGAAGACTTTGTGGATGATGATGACGATGATGACGACGATGACAGCCATGGCAATGGGAGTGACTTCGATCAGCATGCGACTCTGGACGATGAAAGCTTAGGAATATCCGATTCGTTCGAAAGCCATGACGAGATGATGTAAAAAAAGCAACGGAAACACCACCGAAACGAAAAGAATAATCTATGCAAGTAGTCTTCCAGAGCACTGATTTACGTAATACTCATTCTCTACGTGCTCAGAGGTGTATCCTCCTTCACAGTCGTCGGAGCTGTTGTCGTAGTCGTCGCCTTGATTGCGATCTTTGCTTCCGCTAGTGAGGCGGATGGAGTTGGCGTCGACATGGCCAGCTCTTCGATGATGTCCTCGAAGCTGGCAACGGCGCAGATGCCAGGATCACGCCAGCTGTACAATTCGTTTCCGGATGCCGCATCGATCACGATGCAGGCACCGAGCTGAGTGAGAACTCCAGAATCCAACGCCTCCTGATCGGGCGACAGCTCCTTCCAATTCTTGATCGATATGCCCACCATGGACTGCAATCGCAGCGTGGCAAGCTCCAAGGGCCGACGCGGCCAATCCCCGACGACGGGAAGCTCTGAGAATTTGTTGGTGATGGAACCATCCGACGCCATGTCCAACGCGGTGTCGGGCCAGCGACCCTTCTTCTGGCCAACGGCCAAGGCATCCTCAATCCAGCGCTGCGGCTTGAGCGGATTGCCAAGGTACCCGCCGATGACGGCCGGCAAGGTGGCCCACGCACCGAGTCCCCACAGCATACCGAACAGCTTGAGGAAGGGATTGACGTCGCCATTCTCCGGCAACCAGCCGCGTTCGACGCCCCATTCCCGCGCGATCGTGCCCTTGTTATCGACGAAGACGTCCACCTCGTCCAGATCCAAATCCACAACGTCCGACAGCGCCTTCGCGGCCTTCGGTTGGCAGCTGAGCAGGAGGCCGAATTTGGAAACGTTGCAGCGTTCCTTGAGTTCCGGCAGGTAGTACCGCAGGCGTTGGGCGTATTCGATGGCGTTGAAATCAGCGGCGTACGTGCCCAGGATGAGCATGGTCCGGCCGGAGTCGGGTTCGGAGAGATAGGCTCCGAGATCCACATCGTCGCCCGTCGTGATGGATCTGGCCTTGGCGCCCATCAAGGGTGCGTAGGCATCCACGTTGGATGCGAGGCATGCCAGCAACACGAAGATCGTAGACGTGAATGCGGTGACTCGGACCATGTTGATTGATTGACTGATGGATTGGAATATCTTGTGTTGTTGCAATTATGCCAAAGACCCAGCAATTGCAAATGGAGGACCCCAAGGGATTGATCGCAATGCAGAGGAATGAGTTGCAATAATGGTTGTGTGAGCTGTTGGAGTTGGTGAGTTGGTTGGCGTTGCGCATTCAAGTGTTTGGCGTGCCGAAGAACGTCACTGTTGAGTCATCCTTATCCACGTCTCAAAGGTCGCATTCTCCGAGGAACCTGAATTGATCCAATCGAACTACTCGAGATGGTGTCGCAGCCATCTCACGGACGAAGGAAGAACAGCGAGCATGGCCAAGGAAACATGAGGCCGAGTTCGGGATTTTGTGTTCCCTCGTCTCTGTCGTGGTTTTGGACAACACGAAGATCCTCAAACTTGGAGCCTTGTTGGGAACACACACCACCACCAACGAAACAGCGACGACAACCTCCCTTGGCAGCCACACCAGCAAGTGCAGCTGCGACCAGACCTATTGTATTATATCTTCCATGGGGTTATACACGGAACAGACGACCACAACACAAACACACACACACACACAAATAGTCGAATAGCATTGCAGTAACGAGACAGCATGTCGACAGAAGGCAAGCCAGAAGACGCAACCGCGGCAGCCGCTGCTGCACCAGAAGCCTCGGATGAGACCGCACAAGTCGCCGCAGTCAAGGAACGCCTCGGCTTCTTCTTTTCCAACGCCAACGTGCGACAGGACAACTTCCTGCGCAAGTACCTGCTGCAGGAGGATGGCTCCGCGGGTGCCGTGCCGATCGAGTCCCTCCTCAAATTCAACACCATTCGCAAAATCACGACGGACGCCAACGTCGTCGCCAAGGCCGCCGCAGAGCTGCCCGATCTGCTGGTGGTCGATGATGCCAAGGTGCACATCTCTCGCAAGGACCCATTCACGCGGGACATGATGCAGGGCCACATCCCCCTCACTTTGTACGTGCGCAATGTGCCCGTGACGCAACCACCCAAGCCGGATGGCGAAGACAAGAAGGACGATGCTGGTGGCGGCGGCGATGGGAAGTTCAAGAGGGAACGGCCACGCTACGCGGTCACTGTGGAGGACGTCCGCAAGCTCTTCGATTCCTACGGCAAGGTCGCCATGATCAAGCTCCGCCATTCCACCGGATTCTATGACAAGGGGGATTTTGACATTGGTCTTGGGGACAGCAGCCGCAAGCCAAAGCGAAAGCGCAATTACCCCATCGGCCACGCCATGGTGGAATTCGAAAAGCTCGAGGACGCGGAAAAGGCTGCTGCCGCGACGCTCACATGGAAGGACGGGAAGGAGCAGGAGCCATCCACGCCGTTGGAGCTTGGCGAGGGCGACACCAAATCCAAGCTCGCTGTCATGATGTTTGCTGAGTACGTAGAATTGAGGAAGGTGGAGAAGGTCAAGGAGGATGCCGAGCGAGAGGAGAAGTACGGCAAGAAGCGAAAGGAAGCCGGCGATGCGGAGGAGGCGGAACCGCCGACCTACAAGTACGACTGGAAGCCAGGCTGCGTCATCCAGATCAAGGGACTGCCAGACTCGTGCGATCGTGAGACGCTGCTGGAGGCCGTGTCGAAGTCCATGGAGATCTCGGTAGACGCCGTCAAGGACAAGAAGATCTACGTCGACTACTCCAGAGGACAGACCGAGGGGGCCATCCGATTCCGCGAACCAACCGAAGATGTCGCCAAGCTTGCCGACAAGCTCAAATCGGGCGACCAGACCATCAAGGACAGCAAGGTCGCCGACGCGTTCATCCTCAAGGACGCCGAGGAGAAGGAGTACTGGGACAAGTTCATAGAGTTCAAGACCAAGCAGATGCGTCACAAGTTCGAGGAGAAGAACGCCAAGAGACGAAAGCGCGGTCGTCGCAACTGAGCTGGCGCAATTCGGACTGCGTCTCATGTCAAGATAAAGTATACTGTACTCAATAGTCCATGAGAATGCAACGCACAGCATCTTCGTACCCCAGCGAAACACTGGAGAGAGTACCAGTACGAATAGAGAGTAGTCATATCATACTCGTACACACACAATAGGAACAGCGAGCCGAATGTGAATAGCCGACCGTACAACACAATCCCACTCCGCGGACTCGACACTCCATTCAGTGTTGCTTTGAGTTGCACACCAAACTGATCTTGTTGTTGGTGCGATGGGCAACCGTGAGAAGGAATTCCAACTTTCATCGAACACCACGGCATGAGGGCCAACCTCTCTCTCGTTCCGAAGATCGATGTGATACCCGCACCGCACCCGGGACTACGGTAGGTCTCTCCTTGATCGATGACACCTCTTGTGGTTGCGTATCAGGTATCATCTCTGGTGTTTTTAGCGCTGGCGGTGTTACCTGTGCAGGTGGCGATGTCGGTATCAGTATTTGTGATCGCGCTGGTTGGCCCAAGGAGGGCTTGTTCTCCAGCTCGTCGAACCCCACGTGGGATGATCGGGGGTTCGCAGAAACGTTGCAGCTGGCAGCCCAGTCAGTACCGACGCGGTGCCAAACGGCGACTTTGTCTTGGCTGAGTCGTTTGGCTGCTTTGATTTTGGTTGTGAAGGTCCTGCTTGCGAAGATGCACGTCGTCTTGAAGGGCCGTTGCTCTCGACGTCTGTTTCATTGAATGAGAACAGACGACTACGACGCAGACTGCGTCGTTGCACACGCCTGTTGGAAGGCAGATGTGATGGGGCGGTGCTAGCTTCCGTGGGTGCAATGACAACAACCGTGGTGCTGCCAGCAGCCAGTGATGCCGAGCGATGCTGTGCGCCGTTGGTCGATGGTTCGTTTTGCGGTGTCGGTGTTACATGGATGTGAGTTGAACTCTTCAGCCTGTTCGGATGAATCATGGGTATTCCTATCGAGTCTTTCTCCGTGCCATTCATGGCATCGTCGAGTTGCTCTGCATCCAGATCCTCGGCACCGAGGCTGCTTTGCCCATGACGTGCCTTGGATGTTGCAACCTCCTTGTGCTCTTCGCTAGTTCCATCATCATTGGCAGTCTCACTGCGCGTGATTGGCTCGCTTGGGTTGTCCCCGCCTCTCTCATCGTCCTTCGGGGTGTCGTCACTTTCTCGACTGCTGTGGCTTCGGCAACTTCCATCCATTGCAGGTAATTGAACTCTCCATTGATGAACACTCTAGTAGAGTACTCGTTGTCGGGCGCATGGTGCTTCTTGTAGACTGCCTGCAGGATGAGTATTCAATAAATGTGAGTTTGAGGCGGATAAAACGTCCGCTGGCATACCTTGTTCCTGGAGGAGCGGGGTAGTGCTGTCGCTGTCGTTTGGTGGTGCTCGGGTTGTTGCCGTCACCCGATGTGCGTTAGTGTCGTTGGCTGACGGAAAGAATGGGGAGTGGCATGGGCTTGGCGCGTGGGACACGCAAAGAACAACAGGAAACGCCACTTTGCTTGGTAAATTGTTTTTATTGTTTTTTGTGTGCGGTATCTTTGTTTTGTTCCTCCTCAATGCCTCAGCGTGTTTGATTGGCTCACAACATGGTATCCTCCAATCACCATTCGTGTATCATTCACGAATTCCACTCATGACGTCATCGATGGTGTTGTTGTCACAGCGACATTCTATGAGCGCCAGTTTCGAAGAGAACGCTGTTCCACGTCACCGTGTTTGTGGCAGATGGGTTCGGGTTTTGGGTGTTCGCATGTCGTAACGACATTCCAACATCAGGAGCGCTTTGTGTTTACGTGTTTGATGGCTGATGTTGCTGTCGCAGAAGAATGCTGATGTCTCACCGAACAAATCAGATGGTGGGAGAACAAAAGCAAAACCAGAAACGGAAACGACAACGGCCTCGTGGTCACAAGCACGTGTGGGATCGTGAGTGTGGGAGAGGAGGGAAGAGCCGATGAGAACAGGACCATCAACCACAAACCCGCGGAGAAGGAAGCGAAAACGAAGGCAGGCGTCATCTCTGGAAGCAGCGCAATCCGATCCGAGACACAAACCAAGAGGCCACAAGAGGAGAGAGGAGGACACGACGGAGCTGAGCAAAGAACTGAGCAAAGGAACCGTGTCAGAGAGGTGTCTGCCACACCCGAAGTTGGACAACGTGAGATTGCGTTCTGTTGCCACCACACCCTCCCTCTCGGATCACGAGATCGTCAGATCATGACAATCGAGGCCCCAGTCAACCAAAGCCATCACACCGATCACATTGATCATTCCGACTGTATTGATCACATCGTTCACAACAACCACATTGAACACATTGACAACGTCAATCACAAAGATCAAACAATCAGTGGCAGCAGCCTCAACAAAGACGGCAAAAGCAACGCGACCAGCAGCAAAATCGGCATGGACAGCAACACCATGTTTGCACCAGCATCCACCAGCGCATTCTGTCAATCCAATCCCCAGATGGCCAACAGACCGGACAGGGCTCTCGCCGCCCATTTCATCCCCATCGATCATGCCACCATGAGCGACGTCGACCATCATCGTCACCATCTCAAGATGGACGATGCCATCGCAAAGAGCGCGGAGCACAGACACCTTTTCAGCAACGTCTACCAGGATCATCACAGGATGAGAATCGCCGTGCTCCTCCAACGCACATCCGGCAAGGCGCACTACCGCAACATCTGCGCCATCTCCAAGGTGGCCTCGTCGTGTGAGATTGCGGAATTCATCTTCCTGCAAGAATCCGACGCCATCCAGCCGCCGCTGTCGGAATGGATGCTCACGCACCGAAGCGAGGTTCCCAACGACGGAGACGATGTCGTGATCAGCCACGGCGACGAGGGATTCGGCAACATGCTCAAGCGAAAGGACATCGATGCTGTTTACGTCGTTGTTCCGCCAGGGTGAGTGTCTGCGCAAACACGCATGAAATGTTTCAGTATTGCGTTCCTATCCCATCTATGGGACTTCCGGCATGCAAGCCCACATGCGCATTCTTGATTGTATTCGTATGCTGGCTGCGAACGGAAGCCCTTGTCGGGCCACGAAACGAACGCCCGCCCACAGATGGAGTTCTACGCTGGTATGCCAACAGGCTTGTGCTCGCAATGGCGCCATTCCGAATGGAAGTGATGATTGTTACCCACGAGCTGCTGTTGCTACCATACTCCACACGGATACACACGTGCAAAAAACAACAACAAGTACTCAACTCACCACCACCTTTTGCTGACTCTTGACTTTCCACTCCTGGTTCGCTTTCATGCTATCCTCGTACCTGTATCGCCATCTCCAAAATCACGAACTCGGCCTTGCAAATACACACGCAGGTTGGAGCAGAAGTATGTCATCCAGGCGTTGGATGCCAAGAAGCACGTTCTTGTCAAGGATCCCGTGTCAACGTATTTGGGAGAATTCGTGGAGCAGCTCGATCATGCCAAGAAGCAAGGCAAGTTCATCCAATTCTCAACCATGTTCATCCACCAGTACAGAGTGCAACGATTCATGGACAGGGTCCTGCGAGAGGAGCTGTTCGGACGAATCAACAGCATCGAGGCCGACCTGTTGTTGAACGTCGACGACCTCAAGAAGGTGGGCGTCTCGCTCCCGCTCAGCCCACAGACCGGGTGCATCCGTTCCTTGGGTCGTTTCTGCATCCTCTTCAGCGTTCTTGTCTTCGCCAGGGTTGACAGCACCGCAACGTCTGCCAGAGTCATCAGATACGTCAAGGGAGCGAATGGAGAACTTCAAAGTGCAACCTGCAAGATCAAGTTCACAAAGGTAAGTGCATGTGTATGGGTACGAATGAATCGTTTATGTGCGTGCGGGGGCATGCGAATGAAACGGAGATTGCATGATTTTGCGTTTCTGTACCGTCCACTCAACTCCGCTCCACTCTACCCTCTACCACCACACTCACCGAAAATGATACTCAACATTCTATCGTTCCATTCTACCGTTTTCATCCCGTTTCTTCCGTTCCATCATCTTGCCATTCCAGAACCGAGAAGCGACGTTCAAGGTCGCCTACACTGACTTCTCCACGCGCCAATCAATCGCGGTGCATGCGGACGCCAGCATCGCCACGATGGAAGACTTCGTCCTTGAGCATCCAGATGGCCTGGCATCCTACAGGGTGTACGAGAAGGGAGAGTCGCCCGCTGGAAAGCAGGAGATCCGCAGCGGAGAAGCGATCGATGTGGCCGGCGGCCCAATGAGGGACACCATGATGTGGCGGACGTTCGCCCAATTGAGCACGATTGTGGATAACAACGGCTGGGACCAGAAACCGTCGTCACCCTGCCAGGAGCTGGCCAATGTCGCCATGACGACCAAGCTCATCCTGCTGGCGCTTCTCAACAGCGTCGAAATGGGCTGCAAGGACATCCCGCTGTCGTCCATCAACGCATGAAGCGAAACGCTACCACCGCCTACTCTCTGTTATCCTCGACGAGCTACTACAATGCAATCATACAAATAAATTAACACAGCTGCGACAATGTTTTCGTGTCTCACACATAGGTGGAATGTGCGCCCTCCGTGGCAACAGCGCCGCGTCGGAAGATGATCAAGTTAACGCTGCGATGAAGGGTGTGAACATGCTGTGAGACAAACAGACATACGCGCACAGCAACATACATAAACAGACACTGTATTAGACATACAGGAAGAAACACAAACATTCAAGACTGTCCGAAATGTGCGTACGTCGTTTCGATCCATTCGACTATTCATGACGACAAACAAGACATGCTGTGTCACGAGTGTTCGAAAAAGGTGGTTGCGACGAACCGATCGCGCGGAAACGGTTCCGATCTTGTGGAAGATCTTTGTCGACGCGTCGTCGTGTGTTGTGGTGTGATGAAGATACGCACCCCACCAACAGCTGCAACAAACTGCCCCTGCATCCACCCTCCACAAATCATAAATCACAATTCGGTTGCAAGCCATTCGAACAGCCGAGCAAGTTCTCCAAATCAACCAACACTCTACTATTATATTCTATTCTATCATATATTAGACGAAAGATGACAGAAAGCAGCCCCAAGCTCCGCGTTGGCATGCTCGGATGCGCGTACATCTCGTACAAGACGGTGACGGCCATTCTGTCGAAGGATTCGAACTGCGAGATGACGGCCATTGCCTCCAGATCCCTGGAAAAGGCGCAGGAGTTCGCCAAGACGATGTTCGGCGACGATGCCTCCAAGATTGCGACCTTCGGCAGCTACGACGAGCTCATCGCCTCGGATCTCGTCGAGGCGCTGTACCTGCCGCTGCCCACCACGCTGCACAAGGAATGGGTCTTCAAGGCCCTGCGCGGCGGCAAGCACGTGGTGCTGGAGAAGCCCGTGGCCATCTCGTCCGGCGAGTACGCGGAGATGCTGGCTGAGGCCTACAAGCACAACAGGTTCATCCTGGACGGCACCATGTTCCCGCACCATCCTCGCACGCAGCAGATCCTTGACGCCGTGTCGTCCAACAAGCTGGGCGACGTCGATCGCATCGAGGCCAATTTCACCTTCCTGGCGGACGCCGTCTTTCAGGAGACCAACATCCGCGCGCGCAAGGACGCCGACCTGCTCGGCGCCATCGGCGATCTGGGCTGGTACTGCATCCGATTCGCACAGATGGTCTTCGGTCAGGCCCTCGGCAAGAAACCCGTCAGCGCGCAGGTCGTCGACTTCAAGCTCAGCAAGCACGGCGTGCCGTTGGATGCCACCTGTGTTGTGCGCTTTGAGGGCGGCTGCGTGCTGTGGTTCCATTGCGGATTCATGACGGCCTTCCGTCAGCGATTCGAGATCTGCGGTACTCAAAAGTCGGTGATTCTGGATGATCTCGTGCTGCCCACGAAGGGGCCTGTCTCGTTCGACATCAAGTCATCGGCTTTGAACAACTACGCCATCCTGACATCGAATGAGATCGAGAAGGTGGAATGCGAGGATTGCCCCGTCCACGTAAGTCACAGTATCTGTGCAGGTGTGCATTTGAGCATTCATTTGGTTGTTGGCTGCTTGTGTTGGGGATTGCAACACCTTGCAGGGCAACTGTATGACTGATCATGGTGTCGATTGTGACGACAATCCACAGGCCAGCGGCACCATAATCTCGCTGTTTTGTACTGACATGTTCACTCACCATCTCAATCACTCAACGCCCATCCTCGAACAAACAAACTACTTGCGCTGCTGAACGAATACAGGAGATCCTGTTGTGGGCCAAGTTCGCAGAGATCGTCAAGACGATGGATGCCACCAGCGCGGATGCCACCAAATGGACAACCAGCAACGAGGACACGGCCAAGGCGGCCAACGGATTTGCCGACGTGTCCATGGTCAACCAACAGATTGCCGATGCCCTCATGAAGAGCTTGGATGGCAACTGCGTTTCGGTGGATATTTAATTATCGAATAACTGCGTATGCTGCATCGTATCGCTTACATGACGCGCATTACAAGTGGTTGAGCCAACAGTGCGATCGTCGGCAGCAGCAGAAACAGGCAGTCAATGTGCACGCTTGGCGCATGGTGAGAACGAGCACCCCAACCATTCCAGCTACAAGACCAACACCTCACTTCGTCTCCATTTGGCAACAATTCAGTAGTAGCGCAGCGTACTATTCTCTAGCAGGTTTCCTGTTCTACTCCAGTGCCTCAATCCATCCGAATGCTTCCGGTCTTGAGACTCTTCATATCCTGGCGTTGCCCACGGCCGCGATTGCGGTTGTCGCCACCTCGCTTGCTATTGCGTCCGCCGCCGTTGCGTTGGTTGCGATCATTCTTGCTGCGGTTGTTGTTCTTGGGGTTCGGATAGAATGGACGGATGATGGGATTGGGATAATCGACGCCCAGCTGGCAGTTGTGTTCCGTCTGCTGGAAGTGCGTCATCTTCCATGGCTCATGCACGAACTGCGTCGGCACGTCCTTCAGCTCGGGCAGCCAATGACGCACGTAATCGCCGTGCTGATCGTAATCCTTCGATTGCTTGACGATGTTGAAGCGATTCAACCGTCCGCCTGTCATGCCTGCCGCGGCGCACCAGTTGCCCCAGTTGGAATGCACATCGTAGTCCATCAAGATGCTTTCAAAGTAATCAGCACCGTACCGCCAATCCTGGTTGAGCTCGAGCGCCAGGAAGGACGCCACGTTCTGACGACCGCGATTCGACATGAATCCCGTGGCCGCCAGCTCGCGCATGTTGGCATCGACGAGCGGGAATCCTGTGCGTCCTTCGATCCAGGCCTGCACATTCTTTTCGTAATGCTTCCACGGTTTGTCGCTGTTGATCGTGCCGCCGGGATAGAAGAGACGATCGCCGTGCTTCTTGGCGAAGAACTTGAAGAAGTCGCGCCACAGCATCTCGAAGACGACCCAGTACGTCGATTTGTTGGCGACGCGCGTCTGTTCGTACTTTTGGCATTCGCGGGCGACGTAGCGCGGTGACAGGAATCCGTGCGCCAGCCATGGTGCGAATTTGGTGGAATAATCGGCACCGATCATGCCATTGCGCGTGTCAAAGTACTTGCGCAGGAGGTCTTTGTCCCAGATGTAATCCTGGACGCGTGCCAATGCGGCCGTTTCACCGCCTTGGAATGGCATGACGCCGCGCGGATCGACAGTGTTGGCGAACTTGCATTGTTCGGCATTGTATCCCAAATCCTCCAAGGATGGGAGTGCGGTGCTGTGCGTCTTGATGGTCACAGGGATCTTGTCAGGTGCCAGGAAGGCCATGGACTTGGGCGCCAGCAACGGCGTGTGAATCTTGCACTTCTTCTCCACCTTGTTGCGGAACGGTGTGAAGCTGTTGGGCATGTCGACGAGATCGGATTGGTACGGCAGATCCTCGATGTCGTACATGGTGGAACCCCAGACGGCCTCATGCGAAGCAAAGAGCTTCTTGACCTTGTTGGCCACGGCCGTCTCCTCCGAACACACCTCATCCTGGTAGACTAGCATGGTCTTGCCGGCGTCGACGTCCTTGAGGGTGGCGGCGAAGAACTCCTCAGGCTTGGCATTGGCCACGACGAGCTTGGAACCGATCTTCTCCAAGGAGCTGCGCAGATCCTGCACGCCCTCCAGAACGAACTTGGCACGCTGCGGCGAACACTTGAGGTTTCCAAAGTCCGATCTGGCATTGTCGCCGAAGATGCGCGGATCGAAGCAGAAGACCGGCACCACGCTGCAGTCCGCCTGCTTGGCAACTTGCGCCGACTTGACGAGCGCCGGGTTGTCGTGCACGCGCAGGTCTCCCATGCGGAACCAGTGGAAGACGACGCTGGAGGTACCGGCCGGTGATGAGGATGCCTTCGATGACGACATGGTGGACAACGAAGCAACGGGCTTGGCGGAGAGGCCGAAACTGGTTCTGGCAAGCATCAATATTCCCAGTGACAACGATGACAACAGAACGGAGATTCGCATCGTAGTCATTTTATGTGCCATGCGTCATGTTGCCTGTCGTCTGGTGCATCAAGCAGAGAAGAGCAGAGAACAACCGCTGCGACAATTCACAAAGAAAGCGACAACGCTGATGGCCCCGGCTGACTGATGAGTTGGCCAGGAGCCCGTCTGATCTGTTTGTGGTGGATTGTCGTTGTTGGTGTTGGCATTTTCGTTTTCTGCTTTTGGGATGATGTGTCTGACTCACACCTTGTCACATCACGTGTCTTCCAGTGACATTTTGACACGTGACTGGAAGCATCGTGATTGAGCCTGACAAAAAGCAGACTTGAATCATATGTGTCGAAATGGGAGGTGTGTGAAATATTCGTATCTCGTCTTAATTATTGTGTAGAATTGCTTTGTGACCAACACGAAAGCACAAACGCGAAAGAAAACGAAAAGTCCACCAAATTCAGTCATCTTTTGCCTCCCTCCAACGAGATACTACTACGAGCGAGAGCAGGGAGACCAAGAGAAGAGATGCGGACGGCATGCGACAGAGCGCCGTAATCAGAGAGACTCACACCAACAATACGAGTGCTCTGGAGGGTACAAGTTGTCCGAGTATCACTTTGCACTCGCCTCCGAGTCACACCACATACCTCATACCACATACCTCATACTTCAATGCAAACAGAGTCCGTTGGAAACAATCATCATGAAGCGAGCGGCCGCACAATCGGAAAGCAGACTTGATGGCAAATCAACAAGCGCATGGCCGCAGACGCCACATCAAGCGATGCCAACACCACCCATGCCATCCTCACTGTCCACAATGAAGAGCAAGCGACGGAAGGGAATCCCTCTGTTTGCATATGTGATCGCATTTCCACTTGTCTTGATGATGGCCTTTGTGTACAGTTCCATGGCCCGGCTTCCCACGACAACGATGACAGCG
This sequence comes from Craspedostauros australis, assembly GCA_026770025.1. Taxonomy (NCBI): domain Eukaryota; phylum Bacillariophyta; class Bacillariophyceae; order Mastogloiales; family Achnanthaceae; genus Craspedostauros; species Craspedostauros australis. Next base: position 2,376,314 of record JAMXDE010000011.1, on the reverse strand, counting down.
AATGAGGTGACTCCTGCATTGGAAGGTCAATCACAGCAGAGCAGTAGTGGTGGTGGTGGTGGTGGTGGTGGTGACACAGGGACTGCAGGATCGGCTTCGTTACACATTGATACACAGCAGCAGCAGCAGCAGCAACAACAGTCAAGCCCGACGAAGATGATCGAAGTACAGAGCACGCACGCGAAGCTCCCATCGGCCACAAATCTGCTGCAGCGACCGAATCCGCCGCCCTACGACGACTCCGACATCATCAAGCTCTCGCCCGACCTCATCACGAGCGAGAACACCGTCGTCACGGCCTACTTTCGCGTGGCATCCAAATTCAAGCCCGACAAATACACGCGATGGATGTCCAACATGCTGAGTCTGCAGGATGCTATGATCATCTTCACGTCGCCCGACCTCGTCGATCAGATTCAACAGATGCGACAGCATGCGCGCAACCGCACCGTCATCGTGCCGCTCGCGTTGCAGGATCTGCCGATTGGTAAGCTGCATACGGCAGACTTTTGGCAGACCCAGTTGGACCGCGATCCGGAACGGCGCATCCATCGCTCGTACGAACTGTTCTGGATTTGGCTGTCCAAATCATGGTGGGTCATGGAAGCCATCCGTCTCAATATCTTCGACAGCGACCTCTTCTTATGGTCCGACATCGGATGCTTCCGCGATCGCCGATACAACAACGAGACCATGATTCTGCATCGAGACGTCGTGCCGCAAAACGAGATGATGCAGATGGCGCACCACACTCCGAATCCGCCGCAGTCGGAAACGCTGTTCAATGACAAGTACCACCACAAGGCCAACTTTTATCACAGCGGATCGCAGATGGTGGCGTACATCGAGACGTGGAAGATGTTCCATCGGTACTTCCTCGAGACGATCGATGCCTTTTTGGAGCGAAACATGATCATCGTCGAAGATCAGGCCATCCTGCAGTCGGTGTGCCTCACGTATCCCGAAATCTGCGCGTACATACCATTCAAGGAGGTGCCGGATAACAACTACTTCGGGTTACGATACGTGGTGCACAATGGTGGGGAATTCAAGCTGTGGAGGAAGGTTGGGTGATGTTTTTGTTGACACAGATGCTATCAGATGAATGGTGTGTCACATGTGCCATGCAAGTAAAGGATTCTATGTCATGGCAGAGTGGGGCGTTTCTCTCTCTCCACGCATTCGCCACTCAAACTTCAACAAATATTCTGTAGAGCAGCCATTTCGCCTAACACCGTGGAGCAGGGGAATGGTTTGTTGACAGGAGAGTAGATCACCATATCATAGTCGTACCATGCCATGCCATGCTCCCATCGATTTCTGTATCTAGTCCACCCCAAAACCATGAGCGATCTGATGGTTTCTTTAACGTTTCGTCTGGTGGAATATACTGCTCCTGATTACACCGATCGCATCGAACATGCTGCTGCGCGTTTTTTCCCAATTTTTTGCTCTTCTACATGGACACATAGCTCGACCGCCCATTACAATTGTGAATGGGCGTCATTGCCAGCAATTCTTGATCTCGGTGCACACGTGCGCACCATTCGTACCACACCTTGCCGCGCGATGTCTTTCTCCACATCTTGACTGTGACCGTGGAGCGGGCTGGAACGAGGAGGGGTTCGCGGAATGGAAAGTACAGCGGGAACCACGAGAACATGCTCGTGGAGAAGTTGTGCGGTGCGATGGAGATGATGGCTGATTTGCCTGCCTTGTTTTCGTACAGGACGGCCGAGAAGGATCCCAGCAGACCGTGCAGATTCAGCGCTGTTTGCATATCCTGCGTGCATTGGCTCATGATGCCGGCGACGCCAGCATCGACCGGGCCGTACCCGCAGCCCGATGCCGCTGCGAGGGTGGAGTCCGGCGTGAAATCCAGGGTCGCCACGCGCTCCTTGTTCGTGATGTTGGTGGGATGCTCGAATGTCCAGCAGTTCTGTTCCGCATGCGTCTGGCTGGCAGCGTGAGATCGGACAACGTAGGGCGTTTCCATGGCACGTTGCAGGCCGGTGGAGTGACCACCCTGCTTGGGATACTCGGCCTGGTACTTGACCTGGGAATGCAATTTCATGGACGATACCGGCGCCAACGAGGCAGTGTATCTGGTTGGAATGGAGATGGTGGTCTCCTTGCAGCATTGCGACGCAAGCAGCGGATCGAGACACTCCGGCGACAATTCGTTGTCACCGAACGACCCCAGCAGCTCAGACACGACGATATCGATGCTGTTGCCTCCGATCTTTTCTTTCGTAAGACCTCTCGCATCCGAATGAACGACGGTGACGATGCCTCTCCACAGCGGATCCTGCTGCGCCATGCTCTCCAGGTAGAGCACGGCCGATGGATTCTTCTCCACAGCGAAGACCCTGAGGGAGATATGCGATGGTGGGCTGAGATCGAGGTAGGCCTTGATGGAGGACGTGACAAGAGGACCGCGTCCCGACCCCGCCACGGCGATGATGATCTGCCGCGGTGATCCAGGAGGCACGTGCTGCAATCCCTCCTGCAGGGCCAGGAAGACGGCGTCCTGATATCTCACGTACTTGATGGGATCCTTCTCGAAGGTCTCGTACATGGAGAACTCCAAATGATCTCGCAGGGGTTCGAGAGGACGTTGCAGACTATCGAGGTAGGGTTTTTCGACTATGGAGCCGTCGGAGTCGAGCTCCTTGAGTTCCTTCTTGCCGCGGATGTACTGCAGGTACTGCAAGTAGGTGAGGCAACCGGTGGAGCTGGCGGTGGCCGAGGCGGTGGGATCCGGATGCAGGGAGGGTCCCTCGAGCACGACGCGCAGCGTGCGACCGATGCGCTTGAGGACCTCCGTGAAGAGGACCTGATGCGATTTGGCCAGAGTGGGAAACCCGCTCTTGTTGGTCAAGAAGACGTTGGTGGGGAAGATGACGGCGCGCAGCTGCAGACCGATGGCGTGGTGGACCAGACGGATCTTCTCCGCGACGGACGCCGCCGTGTTGGCACCTGCCGCCGTAACCGGTTTCCCGGCAAGGCTCTGGGGATTGTCCATGGTGAGGATCATGCCTATGTTGCCGAGACCGTCGCAAAGCTGATGCAGGGCGCTGAAGTTGGAGAGGGAGTGCTCCGTCATCTGCGTGCGGATCCAGAACTGTATGTGCGTGCTGGCCTGCGACTTTTCGAATGCGAGGGATTGGATGATCTGCGCGTAGTCCATCATGTCGCTGGGATCGGACGGTGCCTCCGGCAGGATGGCCGCCGGGATGCCCATGTGCGTGGCCCACTCGATCTGCGCCCGGAACCTGGAGATCTGCAGCTCCATGCTCTCTGCCTGCGGCACCACTCCCACCACGGCCGTTCTCCACCAGCGCCCGTTGAGCTGTCTCACATCCTGGCGCGCATCCAGCTTGTGCGGCAGCTCCGTCGTCACGAAGTCGAATCCATCATCGCGCGATGTCTGCAGCACCAGCGATGCGTTGGCTGCGCGCGTCAGGTGTTGCAGTGGAGTGCAGTTGCAGTAGAATAGAGCAGTTGTGGAGTTTCGCATCAGAACAGGGCATTGCAGTAGAGTAGCAGAGAAGCATGGATGGTGTGAGATACGTGTGCTGAGCTTGATTAAGTGGCATGCTGTTCAGTGGCATTGTGCCATGCGAGAGGATGCGCAGGTGCTCTTCTATTGCACAATATTCTATTGTATAATGTAATAGTACTCACGTTCTGCTTGGATTGAGGAAAGGCCCACGACCAAGGAGCCGCGCTGGGGCTCCGCTTGGGTGCTTTCGTTCGACATGCTTCGCGTTCTTCAACCTTGGAGGAGGATGGAAAGAGGATGGCAAGATTATGGATGATGGATGGCGTTCTCCCTTTTCTTCTTCCTCTCTTCCTCTTCTCTTTGTCTGAGTCTTGGTCTCTTCGTGGTGACACACACACTCCCGCTTCTTGTGAGATGGCGTCCACAATGGTGATCGCTGTGGCGGTGTTGGTGGCAAGAACAAGAACAACAAGATGTGTGTGGTTTTGATCCGCTTCGATTTTGGCTTGGTTTGGCGCCATCGATGATTGGTGATTGGATTTGAGATTTGAATCCTCCCTTCTGTCGCATGACAGACGAGGAAAAAATGAGAAGGAAGATCAATAATACGACTGTTCAAGTACTTATGAGACGAGAGATTGTGCGAATCACGATCAAACAATTTCCCAAGATCGAATTCTTGTCAACATGGCGCGAGGATGTGTTCTTCTCGGCGTTCTTGCTGGACTTCGTGGTTGTTTTTGGCATTGCCGAAACGCTCATTGTTGCGTTGCGAAAGGAAGACTGAGAGCGGTTGGAGAGGGTTCAAGCCACAACTTCTGTCACCGTCATTTGCCATCGCCATCGCCATTGTCGTACCTCCGCCGTTGCTGTCATCGCCACCAGGAAAGAAGTCTCTGAGTTATTGCGAGATATTGCTGCGAGACGTTGCTGCGAGATATTGCTGGGAGCTCCAACTCCATCGCACCGTGCCTTTGTTGAGCACTCAAGCGCAGAAGCGAGAAGAAGACTTCACCCATTTCCAACGTAGCCAACGGACACCAAGTGGATACACTGGTACTGAGACTCATACTCATACTCGCACCTATACTTTTGCGGATTGTCCAGCGCACGGTTGACAACCATGTCGTACGCCCCATCGCAATGCACGCCGGACAATCGGTGCTTCAACTGCATCAACGCGCAGAGCGAATGGACGCAGCTGGACATCGCCAAGAAGCGACTGCAGCTGCAGCAGGATCAGCTCACGTTGGATCAGGAGCTGCTGCGCAACAAGCGCAAGAATGAGAAGATCTCCAACAAGCTGCGCATCAAGACGGCCAACGACTCCTTGACCAAGCAATTCCAGGACAAGGAGCAGGCCTACCGCACGCAGATCGCGGCGTTGCAGGCGGATGGATTGCAAGCGCAGATGGAGGACCTCAAGCTGGAGCATACGAAGCAGATCGAGACGGTCCAATCGTCCCTCACGGCGACGCAAAAGTCTCTCGCTGCCATATTCGTGGAGCGCGATAACTTGAAAACGCAGAAGAAGTTCCTGCAGGAACAGTTGGATGGCACGCAGAAGGAACTGCAGGAGCAGCAGGAGCAACTTCAACAGAGACTTCAGCAGCAGCAACAAGAGCAGCAACAAGACCAAGAGAGCAAAGACGATGAGAAAGCAAAAATGGAGTCAGAAGAGCTCGTTGCCATGAAATCGGCAATGGAAGAGTTGCAAAGTGCACTGGATCAACTAAAGGAAGAGAATGCATCGCTTAAGGAATCCCATGAGGAAGACCGGAAGCAGTGGAAGCAGGAGGAAGCACAGCGTGTGGCACAGATCAAGGAGGAAGCGAGAGCAGCTGCCGATGCCGATGCTGCCACGGTCCCAACCGGAACAGATGATGATGGCACGAACGAAGCAGCTTCAGCACCTGCGGCAGACACAGAAGCGTTGGAGGCACTGGAAAAAGAGCTCGAGGAGCTGCGTCAGGAAAAAGATGAGCTTGTAGAAAAGGTCGGCATCTTGGAGATGCAAGCACTGGACGCGGAAATGATGCAACCGCAACATGAAACCACGCCGACAGACAACGAACCATCACCTGAACTTCTCGCAGAGATGGAGCAGCTCAAGCAAACAAACGAAGCATTGCAGGCAAAGCTAGATGCAATGGACGAGAATGCTGAGAAGGAAGCAGCTACATTGCAGGCAAAGCTGGATGCTGCGATGGAGAGTGTCGAGAAGGTGACAGAAGAGCTGAAGGCAAAGCTGGATGCTGTGCAACGAAATGCAGAAAAGGAGACAGACGAATGGAAGGCCAAATTGAACGAAGCGCGGGAAACTGCAGACGAGGAGACACAAGAGTTGAAGGCCAACCTGGAATCTTTCGAGGAGATCACCAAAACCAACGAACAGCTCCAGCAACAGCCGCAGTCACTGCAGGAAAATCAAGGTGGAAAAGACCAAGAGAAGGATGAGCAGTTGAAATCGCTGGAGACTTCCCTTGAAGAAGCCACCGCCAAGGTGACGGAATTGGAACAATCCTTGCAGCAGAAGGAGCAGGACGTCGACATGGCGAAGCAGGACCTTGACAAGCAATTGGAAGACGCCAGGACAACGATAGAAACGCTCAAGCTCGACATCCCACGCAGCAAGATCCTTCTCGAGCAGGAGCAAATCAAGTGCATGGAGCTGGAGACCAAGTTGAAGAAGTACAAGCAGCAGTACCATCATCAGCAGGAACAGGCCAATTCCATGATGGTGGAGGCCGATTCGCTCACCGAAAAGCTGGAGGCACTGCAAGCGCAGCACGATCAAGCGCAGACCGAACTGGAGAACCTCAAGCAACTCAATGAAGACCAGGACGAGCAGCTTGCAAAGGCCAATCAGCAAGTGGCCAAGCAACGGGCCATGCTCAACTCCACCACGGCCCACAATGGCGCAACCGCACCATCCAATGATGCAGCAAGCAGCACCAGCATCCACTTCTCGTTGCACATTGACGACGACGTCGACTGTCAACTGGATCCATCCCAGCATGTCATCGAGCAGGAATACGATGCCACTCATCTGTCGGGACTCTACACAGGCTGGACGAACGATGCTGGCAAGCCCGATGGGCACGGCATACTGCGATTGGATGATGGTGGCATCTATATCGGACGATGGCAGGATGGAGAACGCCATGGTCCCGGCGTCTTCACATCCGTCGATGGAGATCTGTACTACGGGACGTGGTTGACGGACCGGCAAGATGGCCGCGGTGTCTTTGTCTGGCCTGATGGCCAGGTGTATTCGGGGGATTACCAAGGTGGTCAGCGGCACGGCAAAGGGTGAGTGATGGTTCAATGGGGGTTGTTCTTGCAACGTTGCGTTGGCATGTTGGTGCTTGCCTGTTTTTCATTCTCATTTGCTGACTAATCCAATCCCTGTCTTTGATCCCTTCCTATGGTACCATCCAATTACTGTCGTCATCACGCAACGCTCTGCCTACTCTGCGTACACTGCAGCATCACCACCTGGCCATACGGCGCCAAGCACATTGGAGCGTATGCGAGAGACAAACGCAACGGCAAAGGCGTGTACCATTACCCTGACGGACGGCAGTACGATGGCGAATACCAAGATGACAGAACGCACGGCCGCGGCAAGGAAGCTGCAGCGGATGGCAGGATTCTATACGACGGCCAATGGTCACGAGGTGAATTCATCGGCAAGTAGGAGGGAACGAAGGAGGAGTAGGAGTTGTGCACAGCAGATAGAGATCACATCGACCAATGTAATTGTCAGATGTTGTGCTCGACTCGCATGTTGTTGTACGGAAGCACCACCCGCCAAGCTCGAGCTCACTTCATGGAGATACCTCCATCGCAATCTTGGAAGCACAAACGCCGAATTATCCCTTCTAGTTTCATGTACATACTAGTAGCCATGGCTTCGCCTCACGAATGAGCTAAATTAGTCGACATCCACAAGACTCAGTATGCGAACCGTGCGCGAAGAAATGCCACCTCACGGACCATTTCTCGCGCTCAGAGAAGGCAACAACAACACCAAAATGGACGTTGGTGGCAATGCTGGATCTGCGTTGAGTCGCGAGTGTGCTGCGTTCCGGTTCCATCGCGTTCCTCGCCGCAATCAGAAGCGAACAATCGAAGATACAACTCCACACACTTGCACCACTGCGCACGATCGACACAAGAGAGTGCCCAGCATCACTCCGCTCCGATCCACTTTGCTCAAAACGAAAGAAGCAACATGTCGACGTCGATGTCAACACCAACGAAGCCTGGCAAGGAGAATGGCGCCAAGACATGGCAGGACTGGTCGGGTGGAACGGGCGCCCTTCCGGGACGCGACGCCGCCGGCCCTCTGTTCCTGATGATCTCCACTCCTCTGTTCTCCATCATCTTCTACCATGTGGTGACCCAGATGAACGGCAACTTCCTCGGCTTTGCGCAGCTCGTGCTTGAGAATGGCTTCGTCACTGTCATGAACACCATCTGGCCGGACTCGTTCGACCCCGCGACCTGGAAGATGATCGGCTGCTACCTCGGCTTCCAGCTCATCCTGCAAAAGTACCTGCCCGGCAAGGAGTTCAAGGCCACCATGACTCCCAAGGGCAACATCCCCGTGTACACCGCCAACGGAATGCAGGCCTACATCGTCAACATCATCACTCTCATTGGCCTGGCTTACTTTGACATCTTCAACCCTTCCATGGTCTACGACAAGTTCGGCAACATCCTGGCGAGCATGAACATCTTCGCCTGGGCCCTTTGCACGGTGCTCCTCGTCAAGGGACACGTCTCCCCATCCACCACCGACAGCGGCACCACCGGATCCTGGGTGCACGACTTCTTCTGGGGCATGGACCTGTACCCCAACATCCTCGGTTGGGACGTCAAGATGTTCACCAACTGCCGCGCCGGCATGATGTTCTGGGTCGTCGGCATCCTGTGCTTCGCCTACAAGAACCAGGAGCTGCACGGCGGCACCATGCAGCTGGGCATGGCCGTCAACGTCGGCATCCAGCTCATCTACCTCTCCAAGTTCTACTACTGGGAGATGGGGTACATGTGCTCCATGGACATCCAACACGACCGCGCCGGATACTACCTGTGCTGGGGATGCCTCGTGTGGGTGCCGGCCGTGTACACCTCGCACACCTTCTACCTCGTCGAGCACTGTCCCGAATGGTCGCCCACGGGCGCAGTGGCCCTGTTCCTGTGCGGCGCCACCATGGTGTTCATCAACTACGATTCCGACAACCAGCGCTACGTCTTCCGCCAGACCAAGGGCCAGTGCAAGATCTGGGGTAAGATCCCCAACAAGATCATCGCCCAGTACACCACCAGCGGCGGCCTCCAACGCGAGAGCCTCCTCCTCGTCGATGGGTGGTGGAAGATCTCGCGTCACTTCCATTACATGCCCGAGATCCTCGCCAGTCTGTGCTGGAGCTTGCCTGCGTGGAACACCGGCTTCGTCGGTCCCTACTTCTACGTCGTCTACCTCACCATCCTCCTCGTCGATCGCGCCTACCGTGACGACGATCGTTGCTCCAAGAAGTACGGCATCTACTGGAAGCAGTACTGCGACCAAGTCCCCTACAAGATCGTGCCTGGCATTGTGTAGAGAATCAGCAGACACGAGTACTCTTTAGAAGCTAGTTGCTAATTTTCGCTTGTTTGGGGATTCTTGGTAATTATTGGTAACTGTTGGCCTATCACCAACGGCACATGGAACCATTCAATGAGTTGATGGCCGTTGCCTGACATCTTCACATCATTGGGAAGAGGGGTGTGAGAGCTCTCTGTTGATGTGTTCATTGTAGGCAAACGGTATCCGCTTCCTGTTCATCTCGATGCCTCTTTTTACCCTTTATCGGCCTTTTTCATACGGACGACGTATGGACGTGAATACGGATCTTTTCGTTGGTAACCATTGGTAACCGCGTAGAGTCTACGACGTTCTGGTACAGAAATTTGTTGCTTCTTCGTCCAATCTCGACCAACTGTCTTCCAAAGACCCGCATCCAATTCTGTTTCGTCTATTGCTCAAGTGAATGGCATGACTGTATTCGTCACTTCATTCTGCTTCGGGTGGTGTGCTGGTCAGCAGTCCAGAATGCTATTGTGTGTTGCTTTTGGTGTTTGAAGTCAGTCACTAATGCTCGTGACAGCCATGATCATCGATCCGTGAACGCACAACACTTGGCGCCAAAAAATATCGTGCGTTTTTACGTGTTGTAGATTCGAACTGCGTTGCTCACCTGAGTCTCTCTACTTGATGCAAGGTTGTGCCTCGCGCTGATGTCGGATCATCGTGCCGTTGCTTTCAATAGACGCATTATCCTCTCCTTTACCTGCCCATGTAGTCTTGGTCTTCGTCCTTCACTTCCTCCAAAGATATATCAGTTGCAAGTTTTTCGTCACTTCATCGCGTACTATCCTCGCGAGGAAACACCGCTTCCTGGTCACGTGCCACAACTGTCTTCATTGTCGCCGGTTGCTACACCCTCGCAAAGACTAGCCACTTATCTCACGCTCATGCGATGGGTGAAGTCGTTGACGCAGTCGCTGTTCGTGCTCTATCAAACCGCGTTCGAACCGTTTTGTGGAGGCAGCCTGATGTTCTTGACTGATATTCAGCGACGCTATGGTCAATCGAACACTTGCCTCTACCTTGCGCACGCGATACATGCTAGAATGTGCTCACATTGCGTGGAAATTATTCTCGGCGCAATTGCACATGCTCAGCGATGCGGAGGATCCAATGAAGAGCGGTCAGAGCATAACGAGGTTGAACTCCTCGGTGTGAAACAGTCTACTCTGCTCTATTCTGGACTGCTCTTGTGTGCTGCTGCTATCCAAGGGATCATTGCTCCCCCAAGCAGGATGGATGCAACGGCACACATACATCCAAGTTGCCGTTGCCAAGAAGGTTTCTGGTGTACGGTATTCCGGAGAAGAACTGGAACGCTATTGTAGAACCTATTAACCATATCATCAACTACAATGCTATACGATGAACGAATTCACAATGGATGATACCAGGCTATAAGGAACTGATCGTAGCATGTGAGGAACGCATCGGTCGGTACCACATTGTATTGGATCATTTCCACCGCGTGTTCACACGCGCTGGGGCACACAGAAATTCGCCACGATACATCGCGATGATTGGCATTCGTGAATGGCGAGAACGAGTGGCGGCTCCAGAGAAACGAACAGATCTCCACAACTACCCAACCAATCACCACCAAAGCCGGAGAGGGTGATAAAAAGCCACACATGGGAGTGATCACGAAAGGAGAGCTCAAACAAACTGAGCAGCATGGACTTGCCGAGGAGGTTTGTGGCAGACAAGGTGTTTTTTGGGCGTCTTCGAGTGGGACTGACGTGCAACATGTACCAGCGTCTACGTCACAATTGACTCATGCGACTAAATACCACTTGTTACCAAAGGCTACCAAAAATTGGCCTCCCCTTGAGGACAATGATGACTTGTTGACTTGGTTCCTCACTCATTGATCACAAGTGAACACCTCCCAATCAATCAACCAACCATCTCCCTTGTTCCATCCTATTTGCACAACAACACACTCACATGCACCAGAGTATCAATACTGTCTTCATGCGCTGTTCTTGCTATTCGATGAGCAGAGTGCTCCAAGGCAACGCAGGATCGCATCAATCATCGATGTGCCTTCCTTGTCCACAAAGCGGGCAGAAGGATCATCAACTCGGACGAGCCGATCCGCTCTCTTGTCATCCCACGCCTGTTTCAACGTCTCACTGCCCTGCAGTAGAAGATGGAAAGTCTCGCTCATGGGATCCATTTCACCCATTAGACCCACTGCATCCATTGTACCCTCTCGACCCAATGCATCCAGTAGACCCCGATGTTTGCTTGTTCTCATCAGCATCTCCCCAAACAGAGCCAGTGGCCGCGGCCATGTCGGAAGGGAACACATCACTGCTCTCACCTTGTTGCGATGATTTCGCCGCAAGCTACATTCAACAAACGTATTGTACGAATGGGCATGTTCGGCAGGCGGGCATGGTCGAATGTGGAGATAGGTGAGTTGGGTAGTCCGCTCCAAGGCTTGCTGAAGTGCTTCCATTTGTCCCGAGAGGGTCTCGGGCGGAACTTGAAAAATGGTGGGATGCCAACAGCCATCACATGCCAGAGATGACAAGCTCTTGTTTCCCAGGAGCGATACCAAATGGTCGAACCTCGTATCCTGTTCTTGTCGCGATAGCCCGTTCCAAATACCGGAAACACCGAGCTGCTTCAGGTGTGATGTATCCGAAAGAAGTTTGATGAGCTGGTCCATTTCTTGTTGTGAGTAGACTTGTTCGGCGCCGTGGGCCGAACAGAAAGCGATGGTGAGCTTGTTGATGCGCTTGTTTGACTGGAATAGCTTTGCCAAGCTATCGCAACTGATAGGGTTGCATACAAAGAATACTTTAGTGATGCTGCAGTTGTCTGGAGACATCCACCTGCACAAATCGACGCCCCCATTGGCGAGCTTACACATATGAAACAAAGCCCATTTGGAGTTTTGGGAGATATTGAACATGAGCTTGTCGCAATCAACAAGATCGCATGAGCACAAATGCACACGATGTGTCACAAGAGGGATATCGTGGAGCTGCTTCATCTCCACGAAGCTTTGAGTCAAGCGGATGCCTTCATCGAATGGAGATTTGAGTGAATGTTCGGCAGCCAATCGAATTACGAATCGAATCACTTGCTTGTCTTCTTCTCCGAATTGGTCATTGCTGCCAAAGTTCAGATACAGGGATCCAATACCCATCCATCCGCAGTTCTGAAGAAACGATTCGCTCAGTAGAACACGAGGTGATAAAGCAACGTTCTTGTGCCGCACCACCATCGATTCCAAGGCAGCAAAGGCGAATCCTGCTTCGATGGCCATGTTCCAGTGTTCCATCCGTTTGGGTGTGACACTGCAGCAGTCGATCTGCTGTCTTGGAAAACTCTGCACATTGAACACGGTCTTCGGGATCCACCATTTCCGATGGAGTTGTTTCCAGAAAGTCTTGAAGTCTGGATCATGATCGCTGTTGGTATTGGTGTTGGCGACAGCATCCATGTTGTGGTTCATCCTTGTCTTGTCGCTGTTGTCGCAGTTGTTTCTGCTGTTGCTGTTTGTTACTGCTGTTGGTGGCCGTCCCTGTTGGCGAGTAGAACAGGTAGAGCTAATAGAGTATGTAGTCCCAAATCAGTTGCGCTTGGATGGCGATTATGAGCTCATCTGCTGAAGTTTGCTGTCCTCCATTTCATGATCCTGTGCATTGATCATCACGAAGCAACGTATCGTCAGTCAACACGCCTGCATGGACTTGCGCAGTTCCACCACAGTGTATGGCGTTGCGTGGCGTGGTATGGTGGTATGGTACGACCGTGGACAGGCAAATCACGATCCGAAGCTGGCTAGTTCGCTCGCACACACGATACGACCTTCGATGATGCCCAACTTGGCCACGTTGTGCAGTTGTGCCTCTTCATGTGATACCATAGTTCATGTAACATGAGTACATCCCTTTGTGATGGTCTTGGGGGAGTCAACCACGATACTATTACTCCGATCGATACAGTTCTTCGGCAGTTGCATGTCATCGAACGACTCCGATGGGCGGACCCACGATGTGAAGAATCCACGATGTGAAGGAATCACCACGATGACTTCTTCGGTCGGCATCAGAGAGGCGTTTCTCACGTTTCGCCAAGAGGATGATGACGATGACGATGACGATGTTGACACCACTCGTGTTTCAATCCACAACAAACGTATCCAGGACTCATCTCGCCTCACCCAATCATTGCGAACTCTGTGGCGATGACGATGATGGCCATGGTGGTGATGCAGACATCGCTGTAGAATACTGATGCAGATCGTCACAACCGCAATGCTCAACGATGCTCAACGCCGACGTCAAGTATCTATTCACAGAGCATACCAATACTCTGCTTCTCTCTCTCTCTCTCTGCTTCTTGAGAGAGACTTCGGACACTGTCGGCTGGTTGATTTGGTTCCTCACTCATTGATCGCCCAACCACAGAGACAGCCACCACCAGAAGAATCACAGCAACGGCAGCATTGGCATCAATGACACCAACAACGTGGTTGATGCATCAAAAGAGGATGGTTGGTGCCATCTGCATTGCGTGCATGGTGGTGTCAACGAACTCACTGTCATAACCATCCCCACCATCTTCGTTCAACACAGAAGCAGCAACAGCAACGGGAATGGGAATCACCAACCAATACGGAAGGTCGCAGTCATCGATGGTGGCATCGTCGGTCTCTCCTTGGCGCATGCTTTCGAAAACAACAACGGCAACGATGCACACAACATTGATGTGACATGCTTCAATGCGAGACCAGAATTGGACGTCGTCGCAGGTGCGGGCGCGCAACTCAACGGTGGCATGGCGGTACTGAAGCAGATCTCTCCGTCCCTGCAGCGCACGGTGGCCGATGCCGCGCTGCCGTTGACGACCGTGCGATCCAAGACCACCATCTGGATCTCATCCAACGAGGAGTTTCAGCTGCTGCACTTCAATCTCAGACAGATGATCATGGATGCGGGCGGCGACACGACGAAAGCGATGATCCAGGAGGACGGTGGAGTCATGGCGTACCATACTCCATCATGCGAGGAGCGTTGCAGGAGGTGCCGCTGGAGGAGCTGAAGACGATGCCCGTGCATCAATTCAAGCAGGTGATGAATGTGGAATGTGAAAAGACGGAGAAGCGAGATGCCATCCATCTCACATTTCAGGACGGGATGAGGGAAGGGCCGTACGATATGGTGGTGGGCTGTGATGGTGTCGATAGCGTCGTCAAACAGTACATCAACGGTGATGCGCGGTCGCCATCAGACAATCAACGCAATTCGCCAGCTGTGTACTCCGGTATTCGCATCCGGTACGCCATCCAGGATGTCGCCAAAGAGGACAGCGATAGTAGCAGCGGCAGCGGTAGTAGAGACGACGGAACGAACAAAACTGCACAAGATTCCGTCCTGCAGCAACACTTTGGCAACGGCACTCACTGCCTCACTGACAACTGCAGTAATGGTATCAAGCGCGGCACCACCCGATGCTGCTTCATCGTCTTCCGCAACGCCTTGCCCTTCTCCAAACCCGCCGTCAGCAAGGATGACGAGAACGTCGCTTAGAAGGCATCATCCGAGGCCAAACGCATCCAGCAACAGATGCGACAGCAGATTGATGATGCCAAGATCCCCACGCACACCACAAGGTCCATCATTGACCAACTCATGGGTAATGCCGATCGCTTTTTCGCGTTGGGGATCTACTTCCACAGTCCCTTTGTGCGATGGACCAAGGCGATGGTGGCCACCAACGATAACCGCAACCGCAATGGAAGCACCGGCGCAGACAAGGGCGCCATCCTGACTGTCTGTGGTGATGCAGCGCATGTCCATGCCACCGTTCCTTGGACAGGGCGCCAATCAGGCCATCCAAGACGCCTACTTTCTGGCCAACGCATTCGTCAATACAATATGCAGTACGATGAACGAGCCAATGGTGAGAACAGCCTCGAAGACATCCTGCAGACAGAATACAATGACAAGCGATGGTCCACCATCGCGACCATCACGGACGTCACGACCACCACAGCCAAGGCTGGTCTGCTGGGATACCTGGAGGCCTCGTCGGGACTGTTGACCAAGTTCCGGGATGTGTTCGTCTTCACCATTGGCAAGACGGGCGTTGCGAAGAAGATCTTTCTGGATGCTGCCGTTCCGAGGATACGAGAATGCGTGGAGCAGTGTGAAATCGCGATGTGAAATCGTGATGTGGTGCAGATAGGTTCTGTGGACGCTTTCGCTGTCTGTTAATAGACATTCCATACTTCTCACCAACTACCGCACGCAATCACAATCACCCAACCATCTCCCTTGTTCCATCCAGCTCATACAAGAACACACTCACATGCACCAGAGTATCAATACTGTCTTCATTCTCTGTTCTAATTATTCGACGACCAGAGTACTCCAAGGCCATCCAGGATCGCATCAATCATCGCTGTGCCTTTCTTTTCCACACAACAAGCAGAAGCACCATGAACTCAGACGAGCGGATCCGCTCTCCTGTCATCTCATGTCCGCTTCAACATCTCACTGCCCTGCAACAGAAGATGGAAAGTCTCATTGGTGGAACCCATCATACCCCCATGTTTGTTTGTTCTCATCAGCATCTCCCCAAACAAGGCCAGTGGCCGCGACCACGTCGGAAGGGAACACAGCACTGCTCTCACCTTGTTGCGATGATTTCGCTGCAAGATGCGTCCAACAAGTGCCTTGTACACACGGCCATGTTCGTTGGGCGGGCGTGGAGAAATGTCGAGATAGGTGAGATTGGTAGTTTCCTCCAAGGCTTGCTGAAGTGCTTCCATTTGTGCCGAGAGGGTCTCGGGTGGAACCTCAAACATGTCGGGATCCCCATAGTGACGGTATTCGAGAGATGACAAGGTCTTGTTTCCGAGGAGCGATATCAATGTGTCGAACATTGCATCCTGATCTGGCTCCGATATCCCAACCCAAATACCGAAAACCCAAAGCTTCTTCAGGTGTGATGCATTTGAAAGGAGTTGGATGATTCGATCGATTTCTTGTCGCGAGTAGATGTCTTGGGCGCCGTAGTCCCCATAGAAAGTGATGTTGAACTTGTTGATGCGCTTGTTTGACTGGAATAGCTTTGCCAAGCTATCGCAACTGACACGGGTGTCTAAAAAGGATACTTCGGTGATGCTGCAATTGTGTGGAGACAGCCACCTGCACAAATCAGCACCCCCATTGGCGAGCTTACATTTTTGAAACACAGCGTATTTGGAGTTTTGGGAGATGTTGAACATGAGCTTGTCGCAATCAACAAGATCACATGAGCACAAATGCACACGATGTGTCACAAGAGGGATATCGTGGAGCTGCTTCATCTTCACGAAGTGTTGAGCCAAGCTGATGCCTTTGTCGAATGCATATTTGGGTGGGTGTTGGGCAGCCAATCGAATTACGAATCGAATCACTTGCTTGTCTTCTTCTCCGAATTGGTCATCGCAGCCGAATTCCAGACCAAGGGATCGAATGTACATCTGCCAACAGACCTTGAAATACCTAACGCTCAGTAGAACATGAGGTGATACAGCAACGTGCTTGTGCCGCTTCACCATCGATTCCAAGTCAGCAAAGGTGAATCCTGCTTCGATGGCCATGTTCCAGTGTTCCATCCGCTTGGGTGTGACACTGTAGCACTCCATCTGCTCTGCTGGTGTGCACTGTGGAGTGAACACGGTCTTCGGTGACAGCTCTTTGCCCTGGAGTTGCTTCCAGAAAATCTTGAAGTCCGGATCATGATGGCTGTTGGCATTGATGTTGGCGACGGCATCCATGTTGCGGTTCATCCTGCTATGTGTTGTCAATGCTGGTTATTGTGGGGGCTGTCGATAGTGTTGGTTGCACAGCAGGTGGAGCAGGCGGAGTATGTAGTCCCAAATCAGTTGCGGTTGGATGGCGATTATGAGCTCATCTGCTCAAGTTTGCTGTCCTCCATTTCATGATCCTGTGCATTCATCACGAAGGGATCTACCATCAGTCAACACGCCTTCATGGACTTGTGCAGTTCCACCAAGGTGTGTGGTGTGGTATGGCAAGGTACGACCGTGGATATTCACATCATGATCCGAAGCTGCCCAGCTCGCCCGCTCGCACGATACGACCTTCGATGGTGCCCAACTTGTCCACGCTGTGCAGTTGCGCTTCTTTATGTGATACCATAGACCGTGTAATATGAGTACATCCCTCTGTGATGGTCTTGGGGGAGTCAACCACGAAACTTCTCCGATCGATACAGTTCTTCGGGAGTTGGATGCTATCGGGCGGCTCCGATGGGCTGGTCCGCGATGTGGAGAATCCACCACGATGACTTCTTCCGTGGAAATCAGAGGCGTTTCCCGCGTTTTGTCGAGAACATGACGATGGCGATGACGATGATGACACCATTCGTGTTTCAATCGACGACAAGCGTATCCAGGACTCATCTCGCCTCACTCAATCATTGCGAACTCTGTGGCGATGACGATGGTCATGGTGCTGCGGACATCGTTGCAGAATACTGATGCGGATGGTCACAACCGTAACGCTCACATGATGATCACCGCTGCCATTAAGTGTGTATCCACAGAGCACGCATACCAACACACTCTCTCTGCCTCTATCTCTCTGCTTCTAGAGAGACTTCGAACGATGCCGGCTGGTTGACTTGGTTCCTCACTCATTGATCGCCCAACCACAGAGACAGCCGCAACCAGAAGAATCACAGCAATGACAACAGTGAAACCAATGGCATCGTCGATGCATCAAAAGAGGATGATTGGTGCCATCTGCATCGCTTGCATGGTGGTGGCAACGGACTCACTGTCATCACCATCCCCGACACTTTTCTTCCGTTGTGGATTGAGAACCACCGATGGCCATTTCCTCTGACAGGCGCAACAATCGCAACGGCGACACCATCATCAACATCAACCACAGTGTTGTATCGCATCGCATCGCATCAGCCCGTTGCCTCAAGAATCACTGGACAGAGAGAGGGAGAGAGAGAGTGGATCCACCACTGAACATTGGATACTGGATACTGCGCCATCAGCAAGTACGTTAGTCGCAGCAGGCCGTCCATTCAACATTCAACATTGTGCGATTGAACGACTGAACGAAGCAACAGAGCGGATCAATCTCAAAACAACACAATACAAGGCAACACAATACAACACAACAGAAGACAACAGAAGACAACACAAATCGATGGAAGACAACAGATTCCCATTCACCAGCAAGGCTTCACGGTCGTCCTTCTCCACGTCCGGCATTGAACGCAAGATCGGTCACCAGTACGGCCGCAACTCTGCGCCATCACCAAGCTTCATGTCGGCATCGGCAGCATCATCGCCCACCGGCTACGCCTCCGCCTACACCTCCAAGTACATGGACGACCTGGGCAGCAAGCAGCAGACCGTGTACGTCGATGACAATGAGGCAGAGTTCTCCATGCACTCGCAGCAGGACTTCGACGCCGACATGGTGGACTCCATCAGTGCGAGGAGGGTGGTGGACAGCGACGAGGAGCCCTTCGACGAAGGTCTGGATGAAGGCCTGGACGACGACATTGACAGCGACAACAGCGACGACGATTAAGGTGCCGACGCCAACAGCCGCAGTCGCAGTCACAGTCACAGCCAGAGTCACGATGTCAGCGCGGGTGCCGCCGCCAACACGCAGCAGATAGATGACGACATCCACATCATCGACGATGATGACGACGACATCGAGAGTCAGTGTTCCGATGAGGAGGCGGGTGACAAGATGACCGATGGAGGCTTCGACGAGTTCACAGACGAGGACGACTCCATTCGAGACGACTCATTTCGTGACGAATTCCGTTCCACCTCCGACCAGCGCCCACGCCCGATCGGAATATCTCCCAACACCAGCAGCACCACCACCGCGCCGTCCAGGACGCCCCCGCCGGCCAGAGGCAGCCCCAACGCCTCCTCCAACGGGGGGCTCGTCCTTCGGCTTCTCCTCCGCCAAGAGGATGTCCTCCATCCGCCAGGAAGGTGGACTGGAGTCTGTCGTCGAAGGCGAGGAGGGCGACGAGACGGAGCGACCATCCACCAGAACTGTCAACAAACGCAAGCCAGGCGAATTCGGTGCCCATTCCAATGGGGATTCCGGGATCTTCTCTTCCATGATCTCCGCCAAAAACGACGGCACCCAGCGCACGGCCACCACCTCCAATTCATCCAACAGCAACCATGGCAACCAGGACTCCACCAACTCCCTTTCCAAGGAATCCAACCACAGCAATGTGGACATGGACATGGACATGGATGGTGAGAATCCACCTTCCACCAAAGACCCAGCGTCAACGTACATCCGCCAACCGCCTCATGAGCAGCAGTTCCGCTTCAGCCGGAGTGGTCTTGGACAAAAGCCAATCCACTCATTCCGCCATCCTCCCCAACAAGACCAACGACACCAACGAGGACATGCCCACCCAGATCGTCTCGCGCACCAACTCCATCGAAATATCCTTCACTCCCATGATGCCCGCAACTGCTCCGGCGCAAACCATCAATCAAGATCCACCAGTCAAACAGCTCACGCGAAAAGAATCCATCGGACCCTCCAAGGGATCCAGCAAGCATCTCGATCCGAAGAACGTGATCGAACAGGACACCGGCAACACCACAAGCATGCATTCCGTCGACATTGAGGCGCAGATGGCCACCACCACAACGCCGACGCTGCAGGAACCAGCACCAAACAAGAGCAACATCATGGTCCCCGTCATCATCGTGGCTGTCCTCATCATCGGTGGTGGCATCGCAGCAGGCGTCGTGCTCGCGGGCTGAAACATCAGTTTTGTTTTTGCAACTCTCGCTGCCGACGCCTCTGACTTTCGTTGACCGCAAGTCAAACATGCCGATCACCGGAGATAGAGTATCCCAAATAGTAGTATCGTATCATAGTATCATCGTGACTCTCTTTGCTTTGTTTGGTGTTGACGCTGCGCGAGGCGGTTTCTCGTCGTTGCAGGTTTGTGGTCATTGCAGGAACACGCACTGGCATGGGCATACTGGAATTGC
This sequence comes from Craspedostauros australis, assembly GCA_026770025.1. Lineage (NCBI taxonomy): Eukaryota > Bacillariophyta > Bacillariophyceae > Mastogloiales > Achnanthaceae > Craspedostauros > Craspedostauros australis. Next base: position 2,356,127 of record JAMXDE010000011.1, on the reverse strand, counting down.
TCGCAGTCAGTGGATTTGGATGAGAGTAGTTGTCCTACAGTTGTTAAGGTGATACAGCATCGCATCAATCATCGACACACCTTTCTTTGCTTTGTGAACACCGAGCGCCAATCACAAGCTCCATCGTTTTCACGAGTGTGGCCAGTTGGCTGCCAATTTCATTGCGCTGGCAGAAGGCCCATGATCATATCACTTCAGCGCTATTTCTCCTGTCGTGTCTGGTCGTTGCTCATCGGCAATACGATCGTCCCATATCTGTTTCAACATGTCACTGCACTGCAGCAGAATGTGAAAAGTCTCGTTCGTGGAACCCATTGGACCCCAACGTTTGCTTGTTCTCATCAGCATCTCCCCGAAGAGGGCCTGTGGCCGCGACCATGTCAGAAGGGAACGCAGCATTGATCTCATCTTGTTGCGATAATTTCGTCGCAAGGTACGTTCAACAAGCGCATTGTACACATGGCCATGTTCGCCAGGCGGGCGTGGATCAATGTCGAGATGGATGAGTTGGGTAGTCTGCTCCAAGGCTTGCTCAAGTGCTTCTATTTGTGCCGAGAAGATCTCAGGCGGAACCTCAAACATGTTGGGATCCGTAGAGTGAGAGTATATGAGAGATGACAAGCTCTTGTTTCCCAGGAGCGATATCAACGCATCGAATCTTATCATCTGCTCTTGTCGCGATGATCCGTCCCAAATATCGGCAACCCTGAGCTTCTTCAGGTGTGATGCATCTGAAAGGAGTTTGATGATCTGGTTGATTTCTTGTTGTGAGTAGATTCGCAGGGCTCTGTGGACCCAACCGAAATCGATGTTGAGCTTGTTGATGCGCTTGTTTGACTGGAATAGCTTCGCCAAGGTATCGCACGTGATACGGGTGCTGTAAAAGGAGACTTCGGTGACGCTGCAATTGTTTGGAGACAGCCATCTGCACAAATCAGCGCCCCCATTGGCGAGCTTGCAGGTATAAAACCCAACGTATTTGGAGTTTTGGGAGATGTTGAACATGAGCTTGTCGCAACCAACAACATCACATGAATCCAACTTCACACAATGTGTCACAAGAGGGATATCGTGAAGCTGTTTCATCTCCACGAAGCATTGAGTCAAGCGGATGCCTCCATCAAATGGAGATTTGAGTGAATGTTCAGCAGCCAATCGAAGTACGAATCGAATCGCTTCCTTGTCTTCTTCTTCGAATTGGTCAATGGTGCCAAATTCCAGATACAGGGATCGAATGCGAATCCGCCCGCAACCCTGGAGAAACGAAGCACTCAGTATAACGCGAGGTGATAAAGCAACGTGCTTGTGCCGCTCCACCATCGATTCCAAGTCATCAAAAGTGAATCCTACTTCGATGGCCATGCTCCAGTGTTCCATCCGCTTGGGTGTGACGCTGTAGCAGTCGGTCTGCTCTACTTGTGGGCACTGCGGAGTGAACACGATCTTCGCAACCCACCCTTTTTTATGGAGTTGTTTCCAGAAAGTCTTGAAGTCTGGATCCTGATCGCTGTTGGTATTGGTGCTGGAGACAGCATCCACGTTGCGGTTCATCCTTTTCTTGTTGTTGCTGTCGTTGCTGTCGTTGCTGATTGTTACTGATGATGATTGTTGCTGTTGCTGTTGGTGGTACAACCGTACGAGTAGAGTAGGTAGAGCAGGCAGAGTATGTGGTCCCAAATCAGTTGCGCTTGGATGGCGATTGTGAGTTCGTCTGCTCAAGTTTGTTGTCCTCCATTTCATGATCCTGTGCATTGATCACGAAGCAACGTGTCGTCAGTGAACACGCCTGCATGGACTTGCGCAGTTCCACCACGGTGTATGGTGTGGTGTGGTATGATACGACCATGGACATCATGATCCGAAGCTGGCTAGCTCGTTCGCTCGCTCGCTTGCACGATACGACCTTCGATGATGCCCAACTTGGCCACGCTGTGCAGTTATGCCTCTTCATGTGATATCGTTGTTTGTGTTATCTGAGTAGGTACATCTCTCTGTGATGGTCTTGGGGGAGTCAACCACGATACTACTCCGATCGATACACTTCTTCGGGAGTTGGATGTCATTGAACGACCGTAATGGGCAGATCCACGATGTGACGAATCCTTCACGATGCGAGGAATCCTCCACGATGACTTCTTCGGTCGGCATCAAGCCGTTTCTCGTGTTTTGTTGAGAGGATGACGATGAAGATCGTCACAACTGCAATGCTCCACGATGATCACCGTTGCCATCAAGCGTCTATCCACAGAGCATGCCAATACTCTCTCTGTTTCTCTCTCTCTCTCTCTCTCTCTCTCTGTTTCTCTGGAGAGACTGGAACAGCGGAAGTGAATCGACTATTGAAGAAAAAACATAGCAGCTTTATTCGTAGGTAATTAACGCAGTACTCTACACCACAATGGCGCCACGAAGACACTGGTTCAGAACGTCCGAGCATGGAACATGAACGCCACCAACATCATTCCTCTAGTTTGAGTCACGATCCAATTGCGAACAGACATGACTCAATAGCAGTATACTGCATTAATACTACGTGATACCATGTAGTACCCATGGTATCTATCGGTATTACGAGAAAGAGGGAAAAGTGGGCAGAATCACAACAGAGGATGAAAAGCCAATTCGCCGGTCCGATGACCTTCGCATGTCGCAATCAGACATGGCGGCGAAGAAAGTAGATAAGCCCTGTGCCCATACAGGCCCTATTCCGCAACCAGTCATTAGGATTCGATAAATAAACCCATGTCTCCACGATCAATTTACATAATGCACAGGTGCTAAGAGAGAAACGACAAGAAAGACGTTCATCTCGGTTGACAGCAAGACGCGATGCTGCAGGCGCATCCCAACACATAGCCGTGACAAAGCCAGGATCGTTTGGGACTGACTTGCAATTGCGAGGACGACGAGGCGGCACCATGCGTTTTTGTGCGTGTCGTCCACAAAGGTGACAAATTGTGCGTGTTGGTGGCGGCAGTTAGCGGTGACCTTCGACTGTGTCGCCGCGCACGAGTCGTGTGTGCTCGCGGTGGACGCAGGCTCGTGTTCACTTTTGGCGCCGTGACAACGAGGCGAGATACGATCAGAACGACACCGACCAACCAAGACCAACATCAACATTGACGGTAACACGGAGCACGCGGCAAAGGCGAAAAGGCTGGACGAACAAGAGTGCACACAGAGAAACTACGAACAAGCAGGCAAACCACGAGTACTTGTATTCTTACGAGGGCACGAGACGACAACGGGCAATCCCAAGAACAAGAGAAAAAACAACGACACAAGCGCAACCACCAACAGCTAAATTCCAAGCCCACGTCCAAACCCAACCTCGAGAGACCAAAGAAGGAAGGAGCCGAATCCAACAAGAAGAGAGACAAAGCAGCAGCCAGGCTGAGACAGACAAGACAGATCGAATCAACCCGCATGCTCACAAGAAGAGGAAGGAAGGAAGAGACCAACGATCGTGAAGCCAAGTGAAGTCCTCTCTGCGCAAGTCAAAGCAACAAACGTTCAATTGCAAAGGCACAAGCAAGGAGTCATCGTGACCGACATCTGCAGCACCACCCCACAGCCTCCGATCATCGTGCAAAGGATTAGTAGTGAAACCTCACCAAACACAAGTAGAGCAGAGCAAGGAAGAGCAACAAAGCAACAGGCTCAGATACTCATACAGATCCTCAGACAGATAGTAGTACTCAGACAGCAACAACAGCCACGAACAGGTGCCAACATCTCTTGTTCGGATCGAAAAGCGCAAAGCTGAGCACAGTACAGCAGACCACAGAGCAGAGCAAAGTCTTAGTAGTCGCTCAGGATCGCATCATCACGCCTCCCCAACAGACAACAACCACAACACCCACCACCACCACAATAAACACAACAACAACAACAACAACAACATCTAAACTCCCACTCCCATCAGAGACGACAGTACCGTTCCGACCTGCAACTACCACACAACCAAGCGGAATCCAAGCAATCATCACCTTTCCACAACATCGCCACTGCTATAGCCATAGCCATAGCCACTACATCGCCAGATCACAAAGTGCACAATAGAGGCACAATAGAGGGACAATAGAGGCACAAAGGACGGGCCCGCTGAGAAGCAGAGGAACAGACAAACCAAATCAGGAAGCAGCATCAAGTCCCAGGCCATCTTCGTATTCGTTCCATACCCTGCCATACCACGCCCTGCCATACCTGCGCGAGTAGACAGCCAAAGCCAGTCACCCAGTCATCCACCTGCCCACAAACTGATCGACAGCACAACCATGTCTTCTCGTTCCTCCACTCGCTCCGCAGCACGCAGCACCGACGGCAACAACGCCGCCAGCAGCAGCAACAACAACGAATCCGAAGAAGAAGGATCGGAACGACCCACCATGCGATCGACGAAGCAGAGCCTGCTGCGATTCGACCGCTCCTCCGTGCACTCCACCACCAGCTCCCGCGCCAGGCGCAAGCAGCGCAACTGGAGCATCGACCACGAGCTGCACGACATCGTCCTGCCGCCGGCTTTCACAACGCCAGAAGCACTCGCGCAGCGCGCGCAGAGAGAGCAGGCCCACCGCGATGCGCAGGACATCGACTTTGACACGGACGATGACTCCTCCGCCAGCCGCTCGCTCAACGATTCCGATTTCGACAGTTCCGACGATTCCTTCTGCGCCGCTTCCGATGGCTGTGCGCCGGATCAGGAGTTCATGGAGTCCATCCTCATCGACGAGCATCCGGAGCGCCTCAACCTCTTCGACTACACCAAGGTCAAGAAGAAGACCGCCAACGACACTGACAGCAGCGACGACGACAGCAACGACGATGATGACAATGACGATCATTCGCCGCCATCCCCGCGCTCACCGCCGCGACGGCCTCCCAGCCGCATGCTCACGCGCAGCACGGAGAAGATGAAGGGCTTGTCGCTGGCACCGGGCTCTCCGCAAACCACGTCGGACACCACCATCGTCACGGCCGCAAGCAGCGCCACCACCACGCCCACCACCAACACGCTCACGGACGACGACCACAACAACGCCATCACCACCAAGTCATCCAGCCACAACACCAGCGCCACCACGGATCCCGATGACTATGACGACTACGACGAGGACTCCGAGACTTCCGACGTCAACATCGGCCCCTCCTCCAACAAGACCAGCAACGGTCCCGACAAGCCAAACCCAGCGCTGCTGCAGAGCATCGGCCGCAACTCCTCCAAAAAGACCTCCTTGCGCACGCTCGGCGGCACCTTCTTCTCCAGGAGCTTGAGGGAGATCGGCCGATCCTTCCGCAAATCCAACCCCTCCGCCAAAGCGGCTGGCCTCGCGGTGGACACGTGAAGCGGAGCGGTCTCAAAACCACCGCCGTGGAAGCGCTATCACAATATGTTTTGGTGCACAAAAGATTAACTGCCGCTGTGCACAGAGCCGATTTGATCTCAGCCATGCAGCAGTCTGGAAAACAGGGGTGGCAACCAGTCCTCCTTGACATGGGAACACGCGCGGATTGATTCAGGATTGCTCTGCACTATCTCCAGAGACAGACAGAGAAAGTAGACAACATCACGAGCGCAGCCATCGCGAGCTTGTCGTTTTCGTTGGCGCGAACGAACCTTCACAGATGATGATGATGTCTGCCTTCACAATCAAGCCTGCTGGTTGCAAGCGCTTGAGAACAGGAACAGCCCGCGCAACGGCGCCAGGCGGCTGCGCCACAAGCATACATAGCCACGGGTCCAGGACTCCGCAGTTGAATGGATGCTCACGATGAATGACGCAAGGTCCTTCGTGATCGCACAACTGAATGACGAATCCAAGTCCATCCTATCGGCCACTTGCCATGCGATGGGAGCATCGCGGAACACTGTGGGCAAGCGAGATGCTCGCCCCAGAGCAACCGCGCACAGAAATGCAATCAGCATCGTACACCAACTCTCTCTCTCTCCAGAACTACTCTACTCTACAACAATCCAACCTAAACAATCTAATCATGCTGAACAAGACGCGAACCAAGCGCATTACTTTACACATGTGTTCAATGTAGCGGAGTGCGTGCCGTTCACATCGATCGAGTTGGAGCCAAGAGTGAATAGGCACCAACGGAACATCGGAGAGCAAGGAACGGCCAAGCTCGGCACCCGGTCCCCGAAGTGAGGACACGCAAACAAGAGAAGGAGAGAAGCTGCAAAGTCGTGTTCGGTGTCTTCTCCGTCGCCTGTCTTGCTGGCGCGCCGCCGATCGCAAAGGCCCCAACAGCGCATCCACCCATCCACGCATCCCTCTTCCCTTCTTGCTGCGCCCTGGACGCAAAAAGGTGCACCAAGAATGACACGACAAAGAGGAGAGGGACAAGTGACCCGATGGACATTCCTCATGCGTGCTTGTCCGAATGTCGACTTTTTTGTCCGGCAACCGCTATTTTCGGTCGACTGATTCGGTCTTCCCGTATCCGGTCGGATGGGTCGATCGAATGACCAGAGCGTCATTTTGGCGAAATGGTGTGTGTGTGTGCTGTTTGCGTTTCCATCCGACATTTCGTCTCCAACTCTTTACCCCATCTTACACAAATTGCGCGGTGAGCGGAGCGAAGTGAAGTTGAGAGTAGAGCTGAGTTCATTGAAAGGGGAGAGGCAACAAGAGCATTCCATTTGGTTTGGTTGGATGCACCATTTGGAAACGGAGACAGACCCCTTTGTATCCTGCCATACGTACTGGTATCATACGATAGAAGAGAGTCGTACGATCGAAAGCATCCCGAAAGCGTGGAGAACAGAGCAGTGGAGATCCCAGGCGATTCAAAGAGAACGATCGGCCTCAAAACGGAGCACTTCTCTCACCGAGCTGAGCGCTGAACTGAGCTGAGCGCTGAACTGAGCTGAGCGCTGAACTGAGCTGGGCTGGGTGTGCGTGCGTGCGACAGTCATTCACATCGTCGCTGGCGCAGAGTAGAGCACTCTGGTTCATTGTGAAGTTCATCGTTCAGCGTTCAGGGCCTTCGAATAGTGAAGAACAAGCATCGGAGACAGAGCAAGCGCAAACATCGATTCAGCACAAAATCCAAGACTCAAACAAGGAGACACAGTACGAGTATCGTGCCGTATCGTGCCGTATCGTGCCGTATCGTGAAGTATCGTGCCGTATCGTGAAGCATCATTTGCAGAGACACGATGAACGGAATACGCCAGCGTCCCAATGCAGGCGGAGGCCATGGATCGGGCGGAAAGAATCCATCCAAGGGGGCCAAAGCAGCGACATCGTCATCATCGGCACCGGTCGGTGGAGGTGGAGGTGGAGGTGGAGCTGCAGCAACGGCAAGTGCCTCGACGCCTTCCAGACGTGGGGTTTGGGAGACATCGGCGTCGGGCTCGGTCTCATCCAACCCAATGGCAATCAACAGTGGCAACAGTCAGGGCAGCGCGCAATCCATGGAATTCCAAAGATACGACGCCAACAGCGTGGCTTCGGAACCGATGGGATCGAACTTGGTCGTACCCACGACCATTGATCCAATGCACCAGCACCAGCACCAGCACCAGCACCAGCGTCATCAGCAATTTATCCAGCCATCGGCTTCATCGCCGTTACATGCTGCCGCGAAAGATAGAGAGATGTCGCCCAAACAAAGACTGCGGCATACTCCCGCCGCCAACGTCAACAACGCGGTGGAGATGGTGCATGTGCCTCCGGACCGGGTACCCATGCGACGGAGACGAACGACGTCGTCGGCTCGGGTAGGCACGACCGTGGAGACTCCACAACTTTACAATCCATATTACCAAACACAACCCGACAAAACGCAACTAATGCCGAGCACACGGGCGGCATCCATTTCCGGAATGGGACAATTTCCCACCATGAGAAAAGCGCTGGCCGTGCCCGATTCCAAGTACCATGACTACATCCACGGACGGTACCACCCCAGCCGGCGGAAGCGACCCGCACCGCCGGGTGTCGTCAACTCCATGTGCTGCGCGAACCTGTGCTTCAGCATATCCATCGTGGCCGTCGTCTTTCTCATCTTCATCGGAATTCTGCTCGACACGCAACCGATCTATATCAAGGGCAGCGTGCCCAAGCACGTCCAGTACCTCGATCAGACCAATTTGCAACGCACCAAAATCTTTTACGAGACGAAGCCAGTCCAGCGCATGGACATCACGAAGAATGCCTACAAGGCGGCATTCTGCTATTTCCTCACCGCCCTCATGTGCTTGGGATACACACAGAATTGGATCTGGTACATCAAAAGTCGATGGAATCGGTATCACGACATACCCGATGTCAGCCACACCATCAGCACCACGATACCGGCGTATCATGACACAGGGATCACCAGCAGCATCCCGACACCGCAGCAAGCCTACCAGTACAACATGTCCATGACGTCCAGGATTTGGAACGGCATGGGAATCTTTCTGCGCAAGGCGACGTCCAAACGATCGAGACGGCAAACGTCGGCCAAGGATGTGTAGAGTACTACTATGCATGGTTCTCCTGTCCTCGACTTCGTGTTATCATCAACAAGCATGCAACACAGCACCAGCGAAAGCGAGACAAGGAGAGACAGCGCACCAATGAATGTGACTCTGCGCTAACTGCAACAAGAACTCTAGAGAGTACTCTACAAAAGAACGTGGTCCAATTATACGTCGATCATCATGCGACGTCGTGCAAAACTTCGCCAGATTCCAATCGGACCCATGATTTCCATCGCAGGTCTGTTTCCAGCTGCAATTCGTACACTCGCGCACCGCGTTGCCAAGATCCGTATCCACCGTACCCGCTGTGTCGCGCAAAGCAAACCTGAAGGATGGAAGACGATGATAATTGACAGCAGTAATCATTGCCATGCTGTTGTATTCGTTCGTGTATTTGTGTATGTGTTGCATTGCATTTCATGGCATGATGCAGGTATGTGGAGAATAGCAGCGTTTTCAAGTGTGAGCACTCTTGTTGTGTGGATACAAGCCAAGACTTGTTGTGCACAAGCATCCGACGACACAAACGAACGAGCACTCACCTGATGACCAACTGCGAGGAAATGCACGTTCTCCATTGCCTGCAATGCCGACACAATCCCAGCATCCCCGTCCGTCAACCCGGCAATACCGGTGTCATTGCGACCACCCACGCACGCGTCCGCATCGTACGCAAACTCATCGGTCGGAATGTGTTGGAACGCAACGGCGGGAATGTTGGGATCGCGTTGTTGCTGCAGCCAATCGATCTGATCTTGCGTGATCTGCAGTGGCAACGACCCACCACCGCTATCGAGCATGTAGATCTGTGCGACGACCGTCTTCTTGTCATCGTGCACGTCCAACACGTAATTCAATCCACGTGTCAAAGAATTTGTGAATTGCTGATCAATGCGCAAAAGATCGTCACGTCTGTACTTGGCAGGATACGATTTCGATGCGGATTCGTCTTCGTAGTCGGCATCATCGTGATTGCCGAAGATCAAGGCCCATGGCGTGTGGTAACGCGACAGTCGTCGTCCCAGCATCTGATAGTACGCCGTGGCATTGCCCTTGCAGTTGTTGGCCGTCAATTGATCGCCTGTGAGCACAATGAGATCGGGCTGCTCCAAACCAATGACGGTGTCCAGGACAATCCACGTCTTGCGATCCTGTTCTGGACCCCAATCAAGATCTTCGGCTTCACCGAGATGAATGTCCGCGATCTGAAGAATCTTGAAGACCGATGACTGAGACTGCGACGACGACGATGATGATGGAGCTGTGCGCATTCGCAAAATTGGTTTGGTGCGGTTGCGAATGACCAACGCAAGGAAGAGCACAATCAAGGCAATGCCAACGAGCGCGACCCTACGCAACGTAGGTTGATCCCAGAAGTTCCGTGCGTTCTTCTTGGAAGAAGATTCCTCATGAGGCAACGGCTCCTTCAGATGCATTTGCATCGAAAGGTCTTCATCTTGGAATGTATCGGGTTCGTGCCTTCTTTGCATCATCGTAGGTGCATGCGGAAGTGTGGGTGGACAGATAGACAGATGGATAGAATAGATGGATAGAGTAGTTGGATGGAGGAATCACCGTGGGCTGTTTGTATGTTCTCGCAGGGGCGCACGGTAAATTGTCCCCAGTAGGCCCAAACGAGAAGGTACTTAGATAGACCTATAATATTTTAGGCCTATGATGCGCGCCAGCCAGTCGAGGAACGCGCCGGCATGGCCATGTGCTCACTATCCGTGTCTCACCGAACTGGCAGAGTTACGCGTATTTGTGGTATCATCGATATTCACATTTGGGTCTATAAAAGTACCATTCTCCCCACATATAACGTCACGCGCCAGCCCGCTCTTCTTCGCGCCGGCATGGCTGCGCGTGTTGCATCCGAATACACGTGACTGAATGTCCCCCTCGACGTCCACCTGAATGTCCCCCTTCGCTTGTTTGTCCCCCTCAATGTCCCCCTCAACGTCCCCCTTCGCTTTTTTGTCCCCCTCAATGTCCCCCTCGATGTCCCCCTTCGCTTGTTTGTCCCCCTCAATGTCCCCCTCAACGTCCCCCTTCGCTTCTTTGTCTCCCTCAATGTCCCCCTCAATGTCCCCCTCAATGTCCCCCTTCGCTTTTTTGTCCCCCTCAATGTCCTCCTTGGATCTTTCCCTTGCGGCAGCTTGCAGTTGTCATGTGTAACTTGCACATCCGCACGTTAACAATGCGCCGGATTAATGAGATTCCCTACACCTCTCCTCGCCACACTTACACGATTTTGATGCTGATGTTCATGCCAACTGTTTCTCTCTCTTCCTCTTGAGCCAACAAGAAAGCAATTGAAGATGAACAACAGCAGCGATCATCACTCCTGATGACAAACCAAATACTGTCAGGGGACATTCGATGGACACGGAGGAGGACAAAAAAGCGAAGGGGGACACTGAGGGGGACATTGAGGGAGACAAAAAAGCGAAGGGGGACATCGAGGGGGACATTGAGGGGGACAAAAAAGCGAAGGGGGACATCGAGGGGGACATTGAGGGGGACAAACAAGCGAAGGGGGACATTCAGGTGGACGTCGAGGGGGACATTCAGTCACGTGTATTCGGATGCAACACGCTCAGCCATGCCGGCGCGAAGAAGAGTGGGCTGGCGCGTGACGTTATATGTGGGTAGCATGGTACTTTCATAGACCCAAATGTGAATATCGATGATACCACAAATACGCGTAACTCTGCCAGTTCGGTGAGACACGGATAGTGAGCACATGGCCATGCCGGCGCGTTCCTCGACTGGCTGGCGCGCATCATAGGCCTAAAATATTATAGGTCTATCTAAGTACCTTCTCGTTTGGGCCTACTGGGGACAATTTACCGTGCGCCCCAGGTGGCAGCCATGCTGGGTCTCTCCTCGTTGCAGAAATGGGTTTCTGGTCCCAAAGACGGCTTTCCGCTGGTGGGATTTCGGTTGGATTGAGTCACGTTAATCCCAGTCCACAGTCGTGTTCTTGTGGGTATCCTGGATTGGATTGATTCATGAGTTGGCGGCTTCCGCGTGGAATGCGATCACCAGCCAAACCCAACACAACAAACGAACGCACATCACTCGCGACATCAACCAACTTCATCCTTCTTCCTTCATAGGCACTTCATCTCTCAGACAAAATCACAATTTCAATCACAATCATAATCACAAACCAATACATACACATCCATAGTCAAGACAAACGACATCATGAAGTCCACGATCGCCTTCCTCCTTTCCTTCCTGCTGTGCAACGCCGCCACCGCGTTCGTTGTCATGCCGCAACCTTCGCCAGCCACCATGATGAACGCTCGCAGCACGATCCGCCTGCAGGCCGGTCAACGCGACAGCGACGGCGGCGGCGCCGCACTGGCCAAGCCCGACGTTAAGATCGCGCAGAAAACAGAGACCGTCGCCAAAGAAAAGATCAAGCAGAAACAGAAGGCCAAGACGCACGATCCCATCTCGCGACGCAAGGATGAATTCGAGGACGCTCCCATGTTCAAGCTCATGCTGCTGGGCGATGATGGATACGATGCCATGCACGTCGTCGATCGTCTGTGCGCCATCGTCGATGACATCGATGAAGGTCAGGCGGCCGAGGTCCTGCAGCAGGCCAACATGGCGGGCAAGGCCATGTGCGGCAAGTACCCGTTCGAACGTGCCGAGCTCTTCAAGGAGCAGCTGCTGCGATCGGATCCCATGATCTTCAGCGATCTTGAGGAGGAGAACAAGTAATTCGACGAAGTCAATGTGGACCTACGCCATGAGGCATCATGATCGTCGAATTTTGTGAGAGCTGTGGTGCTGGTTGGTATTGGATTGTTTGACGAGTACCACTCGCACCATGTTCGGGTGTTTCATTGGATGGAATCCGGTACGGAAGACGCCGTTGGCCATCGCCTCGCCTCCTTGGATACGCGCAGAAGAACATCGCCATTGAAGACAGCTCGCGGTGCTTGGGGAGATGCTCAGTCACAATCGCATGCACTCTACTATGCTCCATTCACCGATCATGCACTTGGACCAAGGCAGCGCTCGTCCCTGCGTTTATTGAGACAGAATGTCACTGATGCAATGGAAGACATTGCATCAGATGTCGCAACCCAAAGGAAAGACCACACCATAGTCGTCCATCGACAGCATTCGAAATGTATGGCAAAATAAACTAGGAATAGGTCGTGCTTCGTGCAACGTACTATTGTACGAACATTCCAATAGCTGCGATCAAACAACAGTCTTTCATGTCAGAGTACGTCGAGAGTACCATCATGTTTCGCCGTCATCTCAATACGAATACACATACCCCCGGTATAGTCGAGAGAATGGAGTAGCAAAATTGGGGCAGACTCTCTCTAGAGAGTTACTCCGAACAATCGCGAGCAGGATTCCGTTGTCGGAACGTGTTACCGCCTCCGCCACCACCGCCGCCGCCATCGGAAGAAAAATTTGATCCCATCATTTCATCATCGTGATCGGAGGTCTTCTCCGCCTCCTTCAAAAGGCTCGTCATTTCCACGGAGTTCCGTTTTGGCGTTCGATTGCCATTCGATTTAGGCGCCAGCCCCAGGATCTCCATCATGTAGTACGTGCCGCCACCAAGGATGAACACCGTGAACAGAATGGAGGCGGAAGTCATGGCCTTCAATTCAGATTTGACGCGGGATCCTCGCCCCGTTGCGGCATTGTACAACGGGATATCTTCCACGAGAGCGAAGGACATGGCACCGCGCAGGCCGGCGAACCAAAGTACTATCTGCATCTTCTTGTCAATCACGACGCCAGCAGGTCGTCCACCTCCGCCTCCTGTTCCTGAAGCCGCGGCCTGATTGGCATGTTGCGGCAGATTGCCTCTTTGGCAGTGTTCATTTCCCTGCTGCATCCGGATCACGCAGTTGGCGATCGTGCTGAGGATGGGGATCATCAGGCCTCTGCTCACGCTGCAACCAGCGATCGCAAGCATGGTGTGATGGAAGTTCCAATGATACCGCGAGCTGAACAGGAAGAGACCGAGGTAAGCGAAGATCGCGGTCTCCATCGTCGTCGCCACGATCTCCGTGACGAAGCCAACGTGCGTTTTGGCCATGAGTGATAAGTGACCGAGCTTGCCCGTGATCGGGCGACGGCTGCGCGCTAGGCTCGTACTGGTGCTGCCATCATCGTCATCGTCACGATCGAAGCTCGCGGCTTTGCCACTCTTATTCGCATGGCGACCGACGATGTTCATGTCCATCACGAAACCTGTTGCCACGACGGCGACGATGCCGGACCATTCGATGCCGTCACAGATGTAGTACGGGATCAGCGCCCAGCAAAAGAACATGATGACTTCCACGAGAGGCGTTTGGCAACCGTGCATCATCCAGAAGTAGAACGTGGCACAATACCCTGACACCACGCCAATCACCAACGACCCACACGCCACAACGAAGAAATGCACTGTGGCTGCGATGATCGCGTTCGCATCCACCTTCAGATGATCATCGAGGAAATGGACCAGCGTTTGGAACAGCACGATGGCGACCCCATCATTTAGCAACGACTCACCAAAGATCAAGACGTAGATGGTGTCCGTGTCTGTCATGCCCATGTTGCTCAGCACGCTGAGGACAGCGATAGGATCGATACTGGAAATGAGCGCGCCGAATGCCAAGGCATCGATGTAGGGTATCGTTTCGCAGTAGCCATGGTACCATTGGCTGCCCTTGTGCACGATGATGGCTGTGACAGCCGTGGCGAAGATGGTTCCGATGACGGCGAAGAAGATGATGGGGACGATGTGACGATTGAAGGACCGCTTGTCGATGCTGACCGCCGCTTCGAACACGATTGGTGGGACCATGATGCGGAGGAACCATGCTCCGTCAAAGCTGATATCATGGTGCGGATAGTACATCAGGATCCAACCCGAGATTACTGCAATGCAAAGATGGGATGTCGGATTGAATGAAAAGTGTCATGTGCATGTTGTGGGGTACCGTGCATGTTGTGGGGTACCACGCGTACAGTGATCAAACGACAACGGATTGTGAGATTGGAATATGTGCGGTATCGCGTGCGTGTGAAGCATCCAGAGTAGATTCAGGTTCGTGGTGTCCTCTTCGATGGCAACAAGTAACGATATCGCTCATACATGACAAACCAAACACAGAAGCATAGTGCCGCGGTTGTGCAACAGTACAGCGCGCAGGCCACACATGCCACACTCACCACCAACGAGGATGCATCCCGCAGCCTCCGGTAACCACATCAACTTGAAATGCCGAATCAAGGATTTGACCAACCCACAGAGGGCAATGACAGCAACGACGATGAACAGTCGGCGATCGGACAGCTCTTCCTCATCATCCGAACTGCAATTCTCATTGTACACGCTGAGGATGGAAGTGCAGCAGGCTCGGGCCTCGACGGAGGTTGGGTCGTTGAGGACGGCATTCACCACCTCCAGGGTGTCCGCCACCGCCTTGGCCGATTGGGTTGTTTTGCTGTGGTGCTTCGGATTGCCAATGCCGGCATCTGCACCAGTTTGGTTGGCGGAGGCACGCACTGCGTGTGCCAACAACGTGTCCTTGTTTTGAAGCAGCAGCGATTCCTCCAGCACCTTGTCAGAAACATGCGAATTGGACATGGGCAAGGCCAGGCTGGTTCTGGGCCGCGGATGTGGAGTTGCAGTCTTGTTCTCTTTGACGTGTACCGGTGGTGTGGTTTGCACGGTCTCGGATTCCTGCAATTTGCGCTTTTGCTGTCTGACGCTCATCTCCCGAACTCCATGTTGGATCCTCTTTCGATCAATGTCCTTTCGGAAGGAATAGGCTGCTGCATCGTTGAGATCATTTTGGACTTCGAAGAATGCATCTGAAAATTCCTCTTCGATTTCATCCTCCACATCTAATACCACAGGCTTCTCACGAAACCAGTGCTGTATCCGTTTGTTGAAATGGTACATGCTGTTTTGGATGGTCCGAATGGGATTGGAACGATGCTGTCTAGATCGGTGGCGTGACGAGGAGCCTGATTGTTCCCATTCTGATATTGGCCACGGCGATGGCCATGACGATTGGATTCGTGATTCCGGTTCTATTGCCGATAACCGCCTCCTTCCTGCAGCAGCATTCGGGACTGCATCATCATCACCATCAGCAGCACCATCAGCAGCAGCAATAGCTTCGTCTTCCGCACTTTCCTCTTCCCCCATCTCAGTGCACGTGGCCTCGAAGGCCTTGATGAGACCATCGCATTCATCTTTGGAGTCGGTGGCATTGATTACGTAATCAATGACCGTGGCCTCACAGACCAGAGCATCCGCCGCTCTCAGTATGGTTCCCGCCGGCAGCGGGGCATGATGGATGAACTCGTCGGGCTCGCTCCCACGCAGTGTGGATTTGACAGCATCATGACCATTGGGCGGCTTGTCCATATGCACCGTCTCATTGTTTTCTGCCTTGTGTCGTTTGATCTTGGTGTTCTTGGGATTCTTTTTCTTCTTGTTCTTCGAAGGCGCGAACTCTTCGTTGCGTATTCTGGTTTGGCTGGAGTGCCGCTCCCAAAATGAAAATGAATGATGCCGCTCCTCCTTTTCCGGCTGATCCCAATCCAGCGGTTCCGGTGACATTGTGGGGGACGACTTTGCGGAATGTCCATCCTGCTGAGCTGTCTGCTGGTGCTTCCATATCTCCGCATCGAACTTGGCAGATTCGGCGGGATCATACTCGAACATCATGAAGAGCATGGTGAGGGTCGTGAGGAAGGCCACGATGATGAGAAAGCGCCGGCCGCGTTGTTTCCGTTTGCGAATCATGATGGCGCCCGTGTTGACACCCTCTGCGTTGGAAGCCTCGACGACGACAGCGGTCGGGGTTGGAATGGAGACAGTGGCAGTCGTGACTCCAGCGGATGGAGGCGTGGTTCTCGAAAGGCCGGAGTCTTCGGAGGCTGACGCTGACAGAAGGGTTGCTGGCAATGCTGATGGCAACGGCTGGGCTGTATCTGCGTCTATTTGCGTGCTCGTGAGATGTGCTGGGTCGACGTGAGGGTGAGCGTGAGTGCGATGATGGGGATGGCGATGGTGGAAGTCCTGACCCTGGTGCTGGCGTTGGCGTTGACCCTGAGGATTCTGATCTGATGCCTTTCCCACCTTCGGTTCGTTCGCGTCTTTCATTGAATTGTGTTCCTCTCTCTGTCTCTGTCTCTATCTCTCTTCGGTGTTGTCTCTCGCTCTTGCTTTCTGCTTCGTTCGCTAATGTCGTGTCATCGAATGTGAGTTGCACGAGTGGAGTGCTCTGGTTGATGAACTGATTGACTTCGATAGCTCCCAAACGCAGATCGTGGATTGCTTGCCTCCTTGGCCTGCCTTGTTGCCTTCCTGGTTACAAGTATAATAGAATAGAATACTCTGCCACTACTTGCACGAGTCCGTCTCGGATAGTATGCACGAGTAGAAGTAAAGCAGTCGTTTTGCACGTCCTCTTGCCTTCGTTTGGAGAACTAGGTCTCTCTCTCTGCTTGGAATGGATTGACAGAGGATGGTATTATACGAGTGAAGTATGGAGCACCATCTACACCTCTCTACTAATCACAATACAAACAGTATTCCTCTCTCCGGCTCGCATCTCCTGGATCGATCACCAATGCTGTGGGGCCTTCTCTCTTCGGTGGTGGTCTTTCTTGATCGGCTTGATTTGTGCCGAAAGGGGTCGGTGGGATGACTGACCGCCATGGTGAAACACCCGTCCGCCGCATCCGCCAAGTGTGTGCATTTTGTCAATTTTGTGTCTTTGCTTGTTCCTCTTGAGTCGTGTTTCGCTCTTGGTTCGTGCCTTCGAGTCCTATCACTAGCTCTTTTAAAGTTGACGTTCTTGCTAATTTTATAGTACACTCGTTGAACAATGAAGTATTGTAAAGCGCTAACCGTTGATTGATGCCAACCCGCTCATTTCACCACATCAAGCAACACCGCGACCCGACCTCACACAAATCACAACAGACTCGTATCACAAGTGCAAGTGGATGAGAAGAAGGAGACCGACCAATCTCCCAACCATGATATCAGCACAACAACAAAGACGCAGGAGAACTCTCCTGATTGTCCTTTTGTCGGTATTATGGCTGCAGAATCAGACTGTCCATTCCTTCATCCCATCTGGCAGATCCAGTCATGATGCGTTCATGATTGGGAAAGATACCGTGCGGCAACACGCAACATCAGCGCATTCCAGATCACCGAGCTTGGCAAACCAACCACGGACGTCCATGTCATCTTCCTCGCTGGCTTCTTCATCGATCGAAGAAATTGAAACGGCGGCGTCGTTTCTCACGGATCCCATCGACACAAGGCCGCATGAACAGCGTGCGGATGGTCCGCGATTGGCACGCCGCTTGAACCATGCCTTCCGGTACCTGCACCGCCACAACACGACGTCGCTGATCCAAGCCAATCTCACCAGCCGTCAGTACTTGGAGCAGTACTACACCACCGACCAGATCAACGACATGAATCGCTCGTTTCCGCCTTTGCTGGAGCTCGACCCGGTGCGTCATTTGCATCCCAAGATGATGTTCCTGCAGCAGACCATGAAGGTGGACGACGTCTCCTCCATCCCGCCGCAGTACTTTGGGGCGAGGTTGGAAAAGACCATCGCTCCGAGGCATGCTTTCCTGGTCTACAAGGGACTGCCGCATGGCAAAGCGTTGTTCGAGTCAACCCCAACAGCAGCAACAGCAACAGCGGCAACAACGACAGCAGCAGTGACGAAACGAGCCAATCGCAGGCAGCAAATGAGAGGCCAATCCAATCGATGGATCGAGTTCCTCACATCCTGCCGCAAAACCAAGCGCTTCTGCACGCTGTGCAACCAATGGAGACACCCGGATGATCCCGTCATCACAGCCAAAGAAATCGAGGCGTTCGATCGACTCTTCGGACGTGGCTTGCTGGCAGCCGCCCGCGACGAGCTCGTGCAACAGAACAACACATGGCCGCTGCAGTACATCAACATCACATCGTCCGAACTCATCACCTTGATGATCCAGCACGGCGCCAATCCACTCGAATTGGACAACCGCGGCGTCTCCACCTTGCACTGGGCAGCCGGCGCGGGCAACGTCGAAGGTGCGCATGCGCTGCTACCACACTTTCCTGATGCCATCCGCACCAAAGCCAAGCGCGATGGCGCAACGCCGCTGCATTGGGCCGCCGCCGGCGCTAACTCACGAGAATTCGGCATTGGCGGGCATCCGGAAGTCTGCAGCTACTTCTTGCACAACGTGACGTCCATCAGCACCAAGGAGCTGGTCAACCAACTGACGTACGACGGCAACTCGGCGCTGATGTGGGCGGCCTGGTCCGGGACGTTGGGCACGGTCAAGATGATGGTGCGCCATCGTGCCGATGCCACCATCGCCAATCGCAACGGATGCACGGTCGCGCACTGGGCCAGCTCGGGCGGGAACTTGGCAGTCTGCGAATACTTGCACGACGTCATCGGGGTCGACTTTTTCGAACCTAACCATGGAGGCAACACACCGCTGACGCACGCCGTGGCATTCGGGAGGGCGGAGATCGTGGAGTGGTTGCGGAATCTCCGGGATAGCGACGATGATGATATCGCGGAGCAACTTGCGCAGGATTTCGTTGGTTGGACGGGCAATGATCGGCGGCGCATGCAAGTCCTGCAGCTCTTCAACGACGACTATTGGGTGGAAGGCGAAGATGATGGAGAAGATGAGGATGCTGCTGCTGATAGATCAGGATCTGTTGCGGGAGACGCAACGAATATCTATTGAAGAGTGCGGGCGATTGCCAACATCTTGATTCGACCGAAGCCACCTCGACCATCAATGTAATGGTAGTTGCAGTCACAGTCGCAAATGAAGCAGAGCCTGTAGTCGATGGTCATGTTGTTGCTATGAATTATGTGCTGTGAATTATGAACTGCCTGGGCATGTCCATTCGTGTGGGATGCTTCATCCTGCTTATTTCACACATTTGCAGGCGAGATTGGCGTGATTTGGTTTAAAAGTCGTCATCGGAATCGCTGAGTGTGTACGTCTTCCTGGTGGCCGTGGCTCTGGTCCTCCTGGATCGTGTAGATGCGGCCGTGCGCTTGGGCGCGACAGCTGGGACATCGTCGTCCTCGCTGTCGTTGTCGCTGCCGAGGTCCAGGTCGTTATCGCTTTCACTGTCGCTGTCGACGACGATCTCCTTCTTGGCACGGCCGCGGGTCGCTCTGGTGGTCTTCTTTGGAGCAGCTGCTTTCTTTTTCCTGGTGGCAGGCGCGGCAGCAGCAGCCGTCTTCTTGGTGCGAGCGGAGGCACGTGCAACCTTCGCAGCTCGTGGGGAGATGTCCATCACTTCGATGTCGGAGTCGACTGTGTCCGTGCTAAGGTTTCTTGGAGATCGCCTCTTCTTGCCTCGGCTTTCGGTGGAGTCAATGGAAGACGACAGGCTGAGCGATGTGGTGTCGATGGAGGACAACGACGCCAACGCGTCGATGGCCTTCGTTTTGCGTCCCGACGACACCTGCATCTTCTTCTTCAAGCGCTCCGCAAGAGACATCTCGATTTCATCGATGATCTCGACGACGGGTTCGGCAACCTCAGTCTTTGCCACTGTGGCGCGCCTTGCAGCTGGCTTCTTGGCAGGGGCCTTCTTGGCTGCCGCTCGCTTCCTGGGTGTTGTCTTGCGCGTGGCCTTCTTGCCCTGCTTCTTCTGGCTCACCAGTTGGGCTCTCTTTTCCTCCTCGAGCGCCTCGCTTTTCTCCACATCCCTTTCATCGAGGATGCTTTCGATCACGTCGAGGTCGTTCAACCAGATCTGGCTCGGAGTTGTCGCCTGGAGGATGTCGAGTTCCTGCGTCCTCTCGGCTAGGTCCCGAAGCAGCCTCTCGGCCTTCTCGAAGGTGAGAGACCAGATCTTCATACCGAGCAGGTACTCGTATCCGGCGGCGAGCTCGGCGTCGCTTGCGCTGTCGTTGTTGTCATCCTCGTCCTCGTCGCTGTTGCTGCTGTTGTTGGAGGCAGAGGCCTTGGCCTTGCTGGCGAAGAGATCGTAGCCACGTCCCTTCAGCTCGTGGAGCAGCTCCTTGCGCTTGCGGTTGGACACGACGAGGTCGCCGGAGCAAACCTCCTTGACGAAGCGGGCCTTGTTGGACAGGATGCCCTGCTCGCGGCTCAGCTTATCGACGAGGAGCGCCTTGCGCTTGCAGTAGTAGTCCATGCGCAGATCGTAGAACGTGTCCATGATGGCGGTGGCATTGGGGTACTTGGTGATGCGATCCTCCGTGTCGAACAAGTTCATGTTATTGGTGGACAGCGACCCGATGAGCTTGAACTTTGCGTAGAGACCGCCCTTGGGCATCTTCTCCCACTTGTCGATCATGGCCTTCTCAGCCGTGATGGTGAACAGGACGGTGTCGTCGGTGTGGTTCTCCTTGAAGTCCTTGATCTCGGGGACGTTGTTGGTGTCCTTCTTGCTCTTGCTGTCCGTGCCCGTGAGCAGACCTTCGAGGAAGTCCTTGTAGTCCTGCGTCCACTTGCGGATGGGGAGTTCGGTGATCTGCAAGGTGGTATCATCGAGTCTTTCGATGGTGCCCTTCATGGAGAACTTGCCCGAACCTTCTGGCGTGATCGCTCCCTTGAAGCCACCGTAGTACGGCATCATTTCGAACATCGGCTCGCCACGGATTCTGTTTCGCAAGTTCTCGATGATGTGGCGGGGGTTGTAGTTGTTGACGGTGGTGGACCAGCCTGTACCGATACCGTCAGATCCGTTCACGAGGACCATAGGGATGACGGGGACGTAGTACTCCGGCTCAATGGTGAGGCCGTCATCGTTGAGGTAGGAGAGCAGCTCGTCGTCATCGGGGTGGAAGATGGCGCGTGTGATCTTCTCGAGTCTCGTGAAGATGTAACGGGGAGAGGCCGCGTCCTTGCCACCCATACGTCGCGTTCCGAACTGCCCAGATGGGGTGAGCAGGTTGACGTTGTTGGCGCCGAGGAAGGACTGGGCCATGTTGATGATGGCACCGTGCAAACTCGCCTCACCGTGATGGTAGCTGGAGTGCTCACCGATGTACCCGGCAAGCTGCGCCACCTTGACTTCGTCCTTCAGCTTGCGCTTGATGCAACCGAAGAGCACCTTGCGCTGGGATGGCTTGAAGCCATCGATGACGTGCGGGATGGAACGCTGGTTGTCGGATTTGGAGAAGAGGATGAACTCGCGGTTGATGAAGTCGCTGTACTTCACGCCCGTCTTGGCGGCGGCGTAGTCCATGTAGGTGTCCTTCTCGAGATTGTTGAGCCACGTTTTGCGGTCCTCGACACGCGTCTTGCGGAACACCATGTCGATGAGGTCGGATCCCGACACGGATTGATCAGGCAGGACCGCATCCATGTTAATATCCGACGCGGATGCTGGTGCCGTGAGCGCTGCCGCAGAACCATCCTCGATGCTGAGGACCGGCTGCGGTGCTCTGTCCTGCGACAGGGTGTTGAAGTGCACCTCGTGCATATCAAGGTTCGAAAAGTACTCCTTCGCTTCGGCGCTTGTGGAGGTACCCAGTCCCTTGTAGTACCGGATCTTGAAGCCCTTGCCTTCGTTGCCGGTGGATTCCTTCCAGGTCTCGTACTCAGGCAGGGTGAAGAATGTCATCGATTGGCGTCCCTTCGACACCTTCACGATGGGGGTGATGAACTGCTGCAAGAAGCCTGGAATGTCAAGCAGGGACGGCCACATGTGATGGAAGATGTTGATGACGAGTCCCTTGATGTGGGAACCATCGTGATCTTGATCGGACATGATCATGAGATGTCCGTAACGCAGGCTCTTGATGTTCGTGGCATCGTACTGCATGTTGGGCTTGAGGCCCATGATGGTGATGATGTTCTGGATCTCGGAATTCTTCATGAGCTGCGCGTGGGTGGCGTCGCGCACGTTGAGCGGCTTACCGCGCAGTGGAAAGACACCGTAGTAGTCACGTCCGACGACGGAGAGTCCGCTCATCGCCAGGGACTTGGCGGAGTCTCCCTCTGTGAGGATGAGAGTGCAGAGATGCGACTTGGCGGTTCCGGCGTGGTTGGCATCATCGAGCTTGGGGATGCCGGTGAGCTTGCTCTTCTTGACTCCACCCTTCTTCTTCATCTCCCTCTGCTCCTTGAAGCGCGCGAAGGACAGGATGTTGCTGACGATCTCGCTCTTGTCGATCTTCTTGTAGAAGGCGTCGGACAGAGTGATGGTGGAGCCAAAGCTCTTGGGACGGCTCGTGAGGAACTCCTTGGTCTGACTATCGAACGTTGGGTTCTCGATGAGACAGTTGACGAAGATGCAGAGGTGGTTCTTGATCTGGTTCGGCTTGATGTCGGTGCCGCCCTTGTTCTTCTTCTTGAGGGTCTCGCGGAGATGGGCCGCCACCTTGTCGGTGATGTAGTTGACGTGACCACCACCCTTGGAGGTGCAGATCGCGTTGGCGAAGGACACCTGCTGGAAGGAGCCGTCCGTGAAGGAGACTCCGACCTCCCAGCGTTCGTTGCACTTCTCGTAGGCGACAGGCGCGTTGACACCGTCGAACGTCTTGAGGTAGTCCTGGAAGGACTTGATGGGGAGCTTCTTCCCGTTGAGGGACACGGCCAGTCGTTTGCCGGCGCGCGATGCCATGCTGCCGGCGATGTCGTAGGCGCGCTTCGAGAGGAGGGCGACGGTGTCATCATCCAGGCTGTTCATCTTGAAGCGCTGCAGGTCTGGCGAGAAGCTGATCATGGTGTAATCACCGGCCTTCATCTCGGCCTTCGTGCACTTCTTGATGACAGGTGCATCATGCACGGACATGTTGTTGCGGAAGGTCTGCTTGAACTTCTTGCCCGTGTTGGTGTCCACGCACTCCACGATGAAGAGGTCGCTGAAGATGTTGGCGAGCTTGGCACCGTAACCGTTGCGTCCTCCTGTGGTCTTCTTCTCCTTGTCATCGAAGTTGGATCCTGTGAGCAAGTGCCCGAAGATCATGGTGGGGATGTAGCACTTGTGTTCCTTGTGCTCGACGATGGGGATTCCTGTCATTGAGTGTGTGGCAATATTGTGTTGTTGTTGTATTGTTGTATTGTGGTAGTGGCGTCGTTAGTTGGCAAAACATACGAGTAGAAAAAGCGACAGAAACGAAAGCGATGATGTCAGCTGCGATCCTTCAGCATGGATGCTACCAGCACATATGCGCACACATTGATGAGCACTCCAGCAGCGAAAGTGAACGCGGACGTGAACGTGAACGTGAACGTACCTTTTCCGTTGTTCTTCACAGAAATGAGATTTTCCTGCTGGTTGACGAAGATGTCGAGCTTGTCCATGTTGGGATCACGCTGCTTGTTGTCGGCGGCATTTACGACAATCTCATCGAAGATCTTGTAGAGACCTGGCGTGAAGGTGATCTCGCGACTGACGATGAGGTTGTTCATGGCATCGAGGACGAACATTGGCTGGGTGATGGGCTCCACGCTTCCGATGTAGGTGTCTGGACGGATGAGGATGTGCTCCAGCCTGTTCGTTGCAGAAGTTGAGGTTGGGGTTGGGGTTGGATGACGGGTCAAAGACACGGATTCGTGAGATTCAATCAAGATGCAACGGTACGGATGAATGCGTGAGTGAAGCGTTGTGTGAGTCGGCGAAGGAGAGAGCGACATGCTGCTTTAAACGACAGTGCCATAGTCAGCATACTGTCGCGAACCATTGCCATCATGGTTGCCTCCTTCCATCTGAACCATCAAAAGCCACTTACTGAGTCTTCTTCTGGTACATCTCCTCAATGGTCTTCTCTTTCTTGCTGCCACCAGATGCTTTGCTCGGCGGCATATTCTCGATGTTAACAACGTTTTTGTTGGGCGAGATCACAGACAGAACAGCGCCCTTGGTGTTCATGCTGGCCTTTGCCTTGCTGATGCTTCCAAGAGGAGTCATGTTCTCCTCGGCCTCCGACATGACATCCCCGAAGTCACTGTCGTTGTCCTCCATCATGCTGAAATCGCTGTCGCTCATCGCCATCTTGGTTGGTTGGTTGGTTGGTTGGTTGGTTGGTTGGTTGTGGTGGGGTGTTGATTGGTTGTTACGTTCGGTTGGTAAACGAGGTGAATGTTGCTTCGCGCGTCAATGATTCCGCAGCGGCCACTTCAAACACAGAGAGTTTGGTCGAGAGTTGGAATTATGACGGAAAGGATGCGATCTTTCCTTCCTTCCCCACTTCATCGTCCGCTCGATGATTCTCGTTGTTTGCGTGCCAACGCCGCACACTGCATACTGCATACTGCGTGGTGTGGTGTGCTGCTGCTGCTGGTGGTGGTGATGCTGACACTTCGCATCTCAGCATGCAACACTTCACTCCACTTCATTGCAGCATGCGTCGTTGGCGCGCGAACACCAAGAAGCAAGCAAGAAAGTTGATGTTTCTTGGCGCGACGTCGTCGTCGTCGTTTCGTTGCTCGACTATGTTGTCCAACATTCCCACTGTTTGGGGGCAACCAAGAAAAAACGCCGAAAATGTGAACCTGGTTTGATTGTGCCGGCACGGTTTCTTGGTGTTCGGAGCAAGAATTACGTGCGTTGCCTACCAGACTCAACGCAAAAATCTGTTTGAAATCAACGTCCAAAAACGGTTTTCTGGGTTTGACCGGCGTGTCCTGCAACGGAAGCCGATCTTGGACTAAATGGACTTGAATTGTCTGTTTCTTGTCGTGTTGTCCGATTGTAGGATATGTGATACCACTTCAAGTGTCATTTTTGTCTGTGCGAATGTCGTGGATCGGAATTGGCGTCAGGCAGACCAAGCGCGAGTTCAGTGTTGTACGTAGATCGTGGTAGACTTGTCACGTGGGTACGAAGAACGGAGTTGTCAGCTTCGTGTCACGCTGCCATCTCAGCGTGCGGACTGCGTGCGAGATGAAAATGTGGATTTGATTTTCTGCCCAACATCAACGCAATCAACAAGAGAGACCAACAGGCGAGGGTGACCAGCAACAGCACCAACGTTCCCTCACAAAAAGCAAGAAAGAACAACTTTGAAGATCAAGAGTATCGTCAACATGAAGACCATCGCAACCACCACCCTCCTCCTGGCCCTCCTCGTGGGCGTCGCCAGCGCCTTCTTCCGCCCAGCGGCTCCTTACCAAGTGGAGACGCAGCCAGCCGCCGTGCCACGCGGAGGAGCCCAAGCCTCCTTCGATGCTGGTCTTGACAACCCAGAGATCGCCGTCGACCAGAACATCGCCCCAGCCCGCAAGTGCGGATTCTGCATCGGAGTACGTTCACTTGACACCTCATCGTTGCTGTTGCTCTTACTGTTTCTGTCTATCTGCCATGAATGTTGTCTGATGCATCACAGAACAATTTCTGTTTTTTCTGCCGTTTGTGAGTCGAAGGGGTGCGAATGCTGCTGCTGCTGCTCCTCCTCGACATTCCGTTCTCACAACCGTCCGCCCTTCTTGAAATTGTCACATCACAAACGACATCTTCAACCACACATCTCGCCCCACAACTTTCACTACTTGCGAACACAGTGATCCGGGCAGACGAACTGTCCAGTCAGCGGGTTGTAAACCCCTTTCACCTCAGTTCGTCGCCTAGTCGGGTGGGACGGGCATGGACTCAGTTGCAAACAAACAGAGGAAACCGCTGCTTGCCGCGAGCAATGCAGCGCAGCAGCTCTATTCCAAGCCGCAACGGTCCATGCCATCCTGCACCTGACTATAAAGATCCTCTCCTACTTCGCTAGTCCGAGGAGCATCGCGTCGACGAGAATGTGAACCTTGCGCCAAACTGCAACGTGCATCTGCGTGCACAATCATGCCAAGCAACGCTATTGAGCGATGTTTTGCAGCACACAGCACGCAGCAACAACAGCCACCTCAACCAACCCTGCCGCAGCACACCGCACCGCCATCCATCCAGTATTGAACTGTACTGCACTCTCTTTGGAGAATGGTAGTGCATGAGCACTTCTGTACTCAGGGTGTCATCCACAGGCGAAAGGATGCCATGGATCAACGCATGGGTGGGTGGTTGGACACGCGGCGAGGTGGCTCTGTGGCGCTGTGGATACGCACAGGTTAACATTCGAGTCGATTCGACTGCTCTGAAGATTGGAGGAGTGGAGTGATCATCCATGGTGCATGCTCGTAAGGAGAGTTATGCACCTACCAACTTGTTCAGAAGACAGCACGGTATCGACATCGTGTGGAATGCTGCACGCAACGCATCAATTTCTTCAACGTTCCAGAATGACGCCATCAGATCTCCAAGTCTTGAGATCCGAAGGTTGAGATTGGAAACGTTAGTTGATGACGAGCCTGGCCACTTCCGTACGTTGATCGATCCCCGCTGACCCTCAACACAGCCTCGCATTGTTCCGGTGGCTGCTTTTGGGGAACGCGACCCTCTTTCGGAGTTCGAAATCCACGAAACAGCCAATAACACGAATAGCGCAACAGCTTTGGAACCTATTAGCACACACGCAATCGCTGTAGCCAAATAGCAGAGGGAGAGGGAGCGCGTACCATAGTCTCTTCATACGAACTGACATGAACCTAGTGGAGTTGTATTGTTGTGTTGGAGAGGATGTCTGATACGAGCTTACGAGTTGTCCATCTCCAAGCGTCCTCGGAGTGATGCTGTTCTTGTGCTTTTCGGTTTGTTGGATGTCGATTGAGAATTTCCATTCATGGATAGTTCTATCTTTACCAGGTATAGACTACGTCTGTCCAACCATCGGATGGGCTCGACAACCACCTCTCTTGTCCCACCAAAGAACGCAAGAAAGCCAAGAAAAATGTGAAGCGATGGGTCTCCGCAGTTGGAGGCCGAATGTGGGTGACCAACCAATCTTTGGTGAAGATTTCGTTGATGCCAAACCTTCTCGATGAGGAGGAACACCAACATCGACGTGCCCACACACACTCACTCACACTCACTCACTCACACAAACACATCCATCGGCTGCGCTCGACCATTGATCGGGGTGCATCAACCGAGACGACACGACAAGGCAACACCAGCATCAACAGCATCCGACACATTCCAACTCCACTCTAGTGTTTCCGCTGCGAAAGCAACGAAGTCCGACCCATCATCATGTCGGAAAAGAACTTCCAAGGGTACTCGTACCATGAGATGTCCAACAAGGTCGAACGGGCCAGCAAGCCCAGACGGCGCAACAACGAGGCCACCGGCGAGGTCGAGACGTTGCGTGGACGCAAGGCGATCGGGCGCATGGGTGATATGGTCGCCTCCAAGTCCGAACGTCCCGCCGAGCTTCAGAAATCCATGGATCGCAGGACGAAGAAGCAGAAAACATCGGGAGGCTCCAAGCGCAAGGAGAACATCCTCAACGCGACGGGTGGTCAGACCATTCTAGACTTTGACAAGGTCACGGGGTACCAACCCACCACCGAATCCTCGCGTGCGGCGTTCGAGAACATTCTGGTAAGTGCGATATGCTCCTGTTCTTCTTCTTCTTCTTCTCGTGATGAGTCATGTACTGTGCTCAATTGTGCATGTGATCCGAATTGCAGTCTAAAATCAACATCCAACGACCATCAGCTCACCCCAACCACTTACTTATCTCTCCCATCTCTTCTCTTGTCACACCCCAAATCATTCACTCAATCAATCACTCAATCACCCGCTCAATTACAACAGACAACCCTGTCCTCCAAAGCCTACCTCGGGAATCAACCATCCTCCGTCCTGCGCGATGCTGCCGAGGAGATCATTCAGATTCTGAAGGACGGCAGCCTGCGGGATCCGGAACGTCACGAGCAGGTGTCGCGTCTCATGACCGGCAAGGCCGCTCAGAAACGTTCCGGTAGCGGCAAGGGCGGCCTGCCCGCCGACAAGTTCGCCTCCATGGTGCAGCTCGGTAAGCAGCTCGACGATTACGAGGACTACCTGCGACGTGGCTCATCCTCGGGACAGGGCGACGACGCCGAGAAGCTCGACGAGAACATCGGCGTCGCCGTCGTCTTTGATGATGACTCCGATGCCAACAGCGCCGGGGACGGCGGCAGCGGCGAGGAAGGCATGGTCGTCGACCTGTCCTCCGACTCCGAGGCCGAATCCGACGAGGAAAGCAATTCCGATGACGATCTGGCCGGTGCCGATGACGACGAGGAGAAGCTGGTGCAAGGCGATGCGCTGAAGAAGAAGAAAACATCGAAGGACAAGAGCCGCATCCTCAGCGTGCACGAGATCGACGCCCAGTTCCTGCAGCGCAAGCTCGCGCAGCATTTCGACGAGGCGGATGAAGCCGCAGCAGTCGCCGCCAAGGTGCTCGAAAAGCTCGATATTCGCGAGGGCGGGGATGCACGTCAGTGCGAGAACGGACTGCTCGAATTCCTTCCGGTCACCTTGTTGGATACTGTCAAACTGCTCATCCACAACCGCGTGCGCATCTGGGCCTGCATCTCCATGAAGCGTGCCCAAACGGACGAACAGCGCGATGATGTCGAGCAGGCATTGAAGGACGAGGAAACAGGCGAAGGACAGGTGGTGTGGAACGAGATCAACTCCAAGGGAGCTTCCAGTGACTGGACCCGCGGTCGCACACCCGGAGTCCCTGACACGTCGAAGAGCAGCAAGGACGTGTCGAAGGCACTCGATGCCGTCAAGAGCTCCTCCACCAACCCAACCAAGGTGGAATCGATGGACGTCGACGCAGGCCCATCGAAGAAGAACGTCCAGGAGCTGGACCTCAAGGCGCTGTCCTTCGTCGAAGGTGCCAGAGTCATGAGCAACAAGGAATGCAAGCTGCCAGACGAGTCCTGGCGTGCGATGAAGAAGGGATACGAAGAGGTGCACGTGCCGGCCGTCCGCAGCATCATCCCCAAGGGCGAGAAGCTCATCCCCATCAAGAAGCTCCCGAAGTGGACGCATTCGGCCTTCAAGGGCATGGAGAAGCTCAATCGCATCCAATCCCGAATGTGCGACGTCGCCCTGAAATCCTCCGAGAATGTGCTGCTCTGTGCCCCAACTGGAGCAGGAAAGACCAACGTGGCATGCCTCACCATGATGAACATCCTGGGCCAGTACCGCAAGGCGGAGAAACCTGGCGAGGAGGGCATCCGACCGCTCAACGAGCAATTCAACAAGGACGCCTTCAAGATCGTGTACATCGCCCCGATGAAGGCCCTGGTGCAGGAAGTCGTGAAGAACTTTTCCAACCGTCTGCAAGATTACGGCATCGCCGTCCGCGAATTGTCCGGTGACTCGAGCCTGTCGAGACAGCAGATCGGAGAAACGCAGCTGCTCGTGACGACGCCAGAGAAATGGGACATCGTCACGCGACAAGGCGAGGGCCGTGCCTTCACGCAGCTCATCAAGCTCGTCATCATTGACGAAATTCACTTGCTACACGACGAGCGTGGTCCAGTGCTCGAGAGCATCGTCGCCCGTGTGATCCGTCAGGTGGAGACCACCGCAGAACCAATCCGCCTGGTCGGCTTGTCCGCGACGTTACCAAACTACGCCGACGTCGCCACCTTCTTGCGAGTCAAGCCAGACAAGGGCCTGTTCTTCTTCGACCATTCCTACCGTCCAGTTCCATTGCAGATGCAGTATGTGGGCATCACGGAGCGCAACGCCTTCCGTCGCATGCAATTGCAAAACGAGCTTTGCTACGAGAAGTCTCTTATCCAACGCAAGAACGACAACCAGGTGCTCATCTTTGTCCACAGCCGTGCCGAAACGGGCAAGACAGCCAAGGCGCTGCGAGACCTGGCCCTGGAACGTGACGAGTCCTCCATCTTCGTGCGTGAAGGTGGTGCAACGCAGGAGATCCTTCGCGAGGAGTCCGCCAGCGTCAAGAATGCCGATCTCAAGGAGGTGCTGCAGCATGGATTCGCCATCCACCATGCCGGTATGGGCCGCGCAGATC
This sequence comes from Craspedostauros australis, assembly GCA_026770025.1. NCBI lineage: Eukaryota > Bacillariophyta > Bacillariophyceae > Mastogloiales > Achnanthaceae > Craspedostauros > Craspedostauros australis. The sequence goes on along the minus strand of JAMXDE010000011.1, from coordinate 2,325,740 downwards.
GTGAGCTCGTCGAAGACCTGTTCGCCGATCGTCATATCTCCGTTCTGTGCACAACAGCCACCTTGGCGTGGGGAGTCAACCTTCCAGCACACGCCGTGATCATCAGAGGTACCCAGATCTACGACCCGTCCAAGGGCCACTGGGCCGAACTCAGTCCGCTGGATGTGCTGCAGATGCTGGGTCGTGCGGGACGTCCGCAGTACGATACCACAGGAGAAGGTATCATCCTAACACAGCACAACCAGCTGCAGTACTACCTGTCGCTCACCAACCTGCAGCTTCCGGTGGAGAGTCAGCTGATCAAGACTCTGCCAGACCATTTGAATGCCGAGGTTGTGCTCGGCACAGTCCAGACCATCGAAGAAGCAGCAGAGTGGCTGAGCTACACTTTCCTGTACGTGCGCATGCTCCGCAACCCAACACTGTACGGCATCCCCGATCCGGCGAACACCCTGCGCGAGGATGCAACGCTCAAGCAACACCGTTTGGACCTCGTGCACACCGCTGCCTGCATGCTGGAGAAGAGCCACTTGATCCGGTACGATCGAAGGAGCGGTCTCATCCATTCCACGCCGCTCGGCCGTGTCGCCAGTCAGTTCTACATCTCGCATTCCTCCATGTCCGTGTACAACCGTCACATGCGACCAACCATGTCGGACATCGAGATCCTTCGCCTGTTCAGTTTGAGCGGCGAATTCACCCACATCACGGTGCGTGAAGAAGAGAAGCTGGAGCTCGCCAAGCTCGCCGGAAAGGTCCCAATCCCAGTCAAGGAAAGTCCGAACGAGCCTTCCGCCAAGGTCAACATCCTGCTGCAGGCGTACATCTCGCGTCTCAAGCTCGATGGCTTTGCGCTGGTCGCTGACATGGCCTTCATCCAGCAATCCGCGGCCCGTATCATGCGGTGTCTCTTCGAGATCGCCCTTCGCAGAAACTGGGCATCGCTGGCCAAGCTGACACTGGACTGGTCCAACATGGTCGCCAGCCGCATCTGGAAGAGCCAATCGCCGTTGCGACAGTTCCACAACGTCCCGGAGGTCATCGCCCGCAAGCTGGAACGCAAGGTGGACATCGAATGGTCCAGGTACCATCACCTCACCTCGTCCGACCTTGGTGAGCTCGTCGGTGTGCCAAAGATCGGCCGCGTTCTTCACAAGCTGGTGCATCAATTCCCGCGCCTCGAGCTGTCGGGTGCGCAGATCCAACCGATCACCCGGTCCTTGCTGAGGGTGGACCTGACATTGGCTCCGGCCTTCCAGTTCGATGTCGACGTCCATGGGTACTCGCAGCTCTTCCACGTCTTCGTCGAAGACGTGAATGGAGAAGCCATTCTGCACCACGAAGTGCTCTCGTTGAAGTACCGCAGCACGGATGAGGAGCAAGGTCTTGCATTCAACGTGCCCATCCTCGAGCCACTTCCACCGGTGTACTTCGTGCGCGTGGTCTCCGATCGATGGCTCCATTCCATGTCCGTCCTTCCGATCGCCTTCAACCATCTCATCCTACCGGCCAAGTTTTACCCACCCACCGAGCTTTTGGATTTGCAGCCGTTGCAACGAACCGCAGTTGGCGAAGCCGCGCTGGCCAAGCTCTTCAAGTTCAAAGAGTTCAACCCCATCCAAACCCAGTGCTTTCATGAGCTGTTCAAGACGGACCGCAACGCTCTCGTCTGCGCACCGTCAGGATCAGGAAAGACTGTCTGCGCGGAGTTTGCCATCCTTCGGATGCTGATGCAAAGTGCTGATGGCAAGTGCGTCTTCGTGGCCCCCACCGATGACGCTGCAGAGCCGGTGTACAAGGATTGGTGCAAGCGATTCGGCAGCGTCGTCGGGCGTGGCATGATCGTCCGTCTCACGGGTGATATCAACTCCGACCTCAAACTGCTGTCCAGCGGCCGCATCGTCGTGGCATCCATCACCGCATGGGACATGCTCAGCCGCCGTTGGCGTCAGCGCAAGGCTGTGCAGGCCGTGTCCCTCGTCGTATTTGACGAGCTCCACTTCCTCGGCAGCGACATCGGCCCTATCATGGAGGTCGTCATTTCGCGCATGCGCTACATGAGCAGCCAGATGAAGCAGAAGAACGACGTGGGCATTCGCATCGTCGGTCTCAGTGCCTCCCTCGCAAATGCGCGAGACATCGCGGACTGGATGGGCGTGGCTCCAAAGAGCCTGTTCAACTTCTCCCCCAAGGTCCGTCCGATGCCCCTGGAGATGTACTTCCAGTCGTTCGACCAGTCCAACTACTCCGGCCGTCTCATGGCAATGGCCAAGCCTGTGTTCAACGCCATCGCCAAGCACGGCGACGGCAAGCCCACCATCGTGTTCGTCCCAAGCCGTCGCCAGGCTCAGCTCACAGCGATCGACATCATGATGTACCGCAAGAGCCAGAACATGGAACCGTTCCTTGGCAACAAGCACACAGAAGATACCATGGAGGAAGCCGCCAGCGACATGGTGGAGCCTGCGTTGGAGCAGGTCCTGCAATCTGGGGTCGGCTTCGTCCACGGTGGAATGTTGCAGGGAGACTATGACGCAGTCACCAAGCTCTTCGACGAAGGATCCATCAAGGTGCTCGTTTGCCCAGCCGACATGTGCTGGAAGCTCCAGAGCGTGGCGCACCTCGTCGTTGTGATGGGCACAGAAGCCTACGATGGACGCGAGAAGCGGCATGTGGACTACCGCATCGTGGATCTCCTGCACATGCTGGGTCGTCACCAGCCAGACCGCAGCGGAAAGTGTGTCATCATGTGCTACCAGCCCAAGAAGGAGACTCTGAAGAAGCTTCTGTACGAACCACTTCCAGTCGAGAGTCATTTGGACGGATACCTGCACGATCCGCTCATTTCGGAGATCATCACGAAGACCGTCGAGTCCATGCAAGATGCCGTGGACTATCTCACCTGGACCTTCCTGTACCGACGACTGACGAAGAATCCGACCTACTACGGTCTCCAGGGAACTTCCAACGAGCACGTCAGCGAATACCTCAGCGAGATGGTGGAGACCGTCCTGGGTGACCTCGAGGCAAGCAGATGCTGCAAAATGACTGACGAAGGCGACATTTCCGCGCTGAACCTGGGTATGATCGCGGCGTACTACTACATCCAGTACCGCACCGTCGACATCATCGCATCCAGCGTCACCGCCAAGACCAAGGTCAGAGGCATCCTGGAGATCCTCTCCGCGGCCTGGGAGTACGGCTCGTTGCCTCTGCGATTTGGAGAAGAGAAAACAATGAAGATGCTGGCGCGAACCCAGCCCCATCAGATCCCCGATGGTCCATTCGACTCCAACGCAAAGACCCTCGTTCTCCTGCAGTGCCACTTCAGCCGAAAGGCCGTGCCAGCTGATCTGCGCACAGATCAGAAGGAGATCCTCAAGACCGCCGTCAAGCTTATCCAGGCTATCGTCGATGTTATCAGTAGCAATGGCTGGCTGAAGCCAGCCCTCGCAGCAATGGAGCTCAGCCAGATGGTCGTGCAGGCATTGTGGAACAAGGATCACGTGCTGAAGCAGATTCCTCACTTCACCGATGCCATCGTCAACAGGTGCACATCGCACAAGGGTGACGAACCGATCGAGTCTGTCTTTGACATCCTCACCCTGGATGATGATGTCAGAAATGACCTCCTCCGTCTCCCAGACGACAAGATGACTGACGTCGCCGTCTTCTGCAACAACTATCCAAACATCGATGTCTCCATCAAGGTGAAGGATGCCGACGATGTGACGAGCGGAGAACCAGTCTCCGTCACCATCAAGCTGGAGAGGGAGATTGATGAAGATGAGATGACCGAAGAGGAGATGGCGGACCTTGGAACCGTGTCAGCTCCGCTGTACCCAGAAGAGAAGAAGGAGGCATGGTGGGTGGTCATTGGTGACGTTGAGACCAACACCCTCCATGCGCTGAAACGCGTCAGCCTCGCGCAGAAGCAAACCGTCCGGTTGGACTTTTTGGCACCGGAAGAGGCGGGAGACTACAACCTCACTGTGTTCTGCATGAGCGACAGTTACCTCGGTTGCGATCAGGAGTACGAAGTGTCTCTCAGCGTTGCCGCCGCGGACAGTGATGATAGTGGCAGTGATGACGATAGTGATGGCAGCGGTAGCGGCAGTGGCAGCGGCGAGGAGTAAACGAAACGAAACGTCGGCGAGAATGCCAAAGCAACATTACGAGCAAACGAATGCAGAGCAGAAATAGAATCAAAGCAAAACGAACTGACTTGCATGTCAAACGAAACTCTATTTTCCATACTCGTCGATGGAGATAATCAAAGTAAAGTATGGCTCCCGCCGAGGACTCCGTCGGCGATCGAAACAAATCACACTGTAAGAAAACTAGGAAGTCCACTTCACACACACACGCACACACACAAAGAGAGGGAGAGAATGTACTGTACTGTTTAAAAGCAGCTGGGTGGATGCTTTGCCTGCAATTCTTCGGTCGGCGCGTTGTGCATAGCGCCGGTGCTTGTCGTAATCGCATGTAGCCAGGAGGTGGATATCCTCGGCATTCCAATGGTGCGCGTTTGTAAGTCCTTATACCGTGCAGTAACAAGGAAAGCGGCGTGAATACGAGCATTGCAGAGTGCTGAGATTATCGAGGCCGGCCTTGTCCTCTACGAGTATCCTACGGTTCATGCATGGTATCGCTGTGTGTAATTTGATGATTCAGGAAAATACGAGTCTCGGAACAGATTTGATTGGTGGCTGGAAGGGTTCCGATCAGTGTTCGAGCCGTTGCCGGTATCGTGGCCGGTATTGCTGCTACGGCTGTAGCCTTGTCCATGAGCACGGCCAGCAGCATGGCCAGGACCAAGGAGATTGCCTTGGTTGGCATTTCCGCTGTCCATCAAGCGGGATGGCGCTGGTGCCGGTGGCTGGGGAGCACCGAAGGTGTCTCCGAAGTCTTGATTGATCGATGGGAAGTACAGGGAACCATTCATAGCGGCACGGGATGCGACGCTTTCATGACGTGCTGATTCGATTCTTGGCAAGCCACCAGTTGCTCTGCGCAGACCGCTGTAGGCTCTGTTACCGTGCTGGTTGGAGAGGTGTTGTCCATAGGACGGCGGGTAAAGAGCCCCGTGCTGCTGATGGCTCCCCCACGACGATGGTGACCGAGAGTGATCGTCAAAAGAATCAAGACGAAGAGCATCGAAGGAGCTGTCGGCATGTCGATCACCTCGCAGTGGCGGAAGCGTCCCATGCTCGTTCATTGCGACGCCAAGTGTGCCGTCGCCCCCAAGATGGTGATTGCTGAGGGTGCCGCTGTCGGCAGATGACCGCCCATGCCCTCCATTTGCGATATGTTCGATGGGGTGTCCTCCGCCGCCTCGACGGTTATTGATGACGTTTCTCCTTGCAACGGATCTATGCGACGTCCTGGATGCCGCGTCATCCCTTGCTAGTTTGGCTTTGAACTTGCGAGACTTCTCGTTGTAGATGGCTCGCTCACGCTCCTCCTCCTGGATGTACGGGGTTTTCTCCTCCAAGCTGGCACTGCGCCACATCTCCCCGAGGATGCGTGACACGTCGGTGTTGCCGATGGTGGGATTCTCCTCCTTGACCATCTGGCGGCGATTCTTCGAGTACTTGAGGAAGGCCGACATTGGACGCTTGGGTGCTAGTGGGTGCTTCTTGGATCGTTTCTTCGGAATGATCAAAGGGCCTTTGTACGCCGCCTTCTCGCGAACGTATCTATCAAAGCGAGTTGGCGAAGGGCAATCAATGTTGGCGGGGGAGGTAGTAGACGGAGTGGTAAGTTGAGTTGAGTCGATTTCAGGGAAATGGACTGGGACATAGCACTCTGTGCCAAAGATGCGATCATCGCGACGCCATCGCAAACTCGCATGGTTCTTTGCGTGGCTGCTTGTTCTCCTTGGTGTAAAATCAACTTACCTGAGCTTGTCGTTCCTGGCTTCCTCGTCCCAATACGCGCGTTGCTTTGATGACAAGCATCTCCATTCTTTGACGACGACTCGCAACACATTGTCCTTCTCCTCAGTGATGTTGTACTTCCTCATGATCGACGATTTGTTCATATCCGAAAAGCAAATGAATGCGGAACGTGGCTGCTTTGGTGGAGTCTGCTGGGCATTGGCATCGCTCTTCGAAGGACTCGCGGTTGCTATGCCGTAACCTTGGGCAGGTTGCGTGAGATCTACATTCCCAGAGCGAGAAGTCAAAACCTGTCAGATCGAAGCGCGAGTAAAAGGGTGTATCATACGAGTATGAAAGTTGAGACGTGGATTTCAGAGGATGACACCACGGAACGCGTGGGAGGGGCAGCAATGGCAGATATAAGTTGAGTTGGACGAAGCAGTGGCGGCGTGTGCAAGCAAAGCGTGAGCTCGTATGAATGGCTTGTCGATGAGATGCTGTCTGCCATTGGCTTCTATTGTATTGCATCGCGCAGAGTATTGGAGCGAGTCATACACAGAGCAGATTGGGCATGGGAGTATGAAAGTGGAGTACTAGTACGGTACCTTCATCCATCCAACCCGCACATTCACGCGATCACGCATCCATCCATCCATCCATCCATCCAACCCATGCAACCGCTCACAATCCATCAGCTCTTCGACTCATCCATTCAGAGAGCATGCCGCAGGATGAATATGCCATTCAAAGAGTTCGGGAGTACTTTTTCATCAGGAAACGCAACAGTCGACCATGCAACAACTCAGCTCAACCCAACTCATCTTCGTCCCAGTCAAGCCAAGACTGGTAGGCAAAGCTCAGCTCAGGTGTATTCCTTCTCAGTTCTTCGACAATCCGTTCAGCGCTGCGCACTCACCCTTCTTGCATTCGTCGAGTCCATTGTTGATGATGGCCGTAGTGTATCGGATGAGTATGGTCGAGCACCGTAGAGTATATTCGATAATCTGTTGAACTCAAACCAAAATTGTGATCATGTCTTTGCGCTCACACAGGAACATGATCTCTCTTGACAATGCCCTCCTTTCATTGCCCAAGTGGGGAGCAATACAAAATTTCATCCCGAGTTGTCGTCGCTTGTGTTGCTGCTTGTTGTTTGTTGGTGGCAGCTGTATTGGCATGGTTGCTGCTGTTCACACTGAGGCTGCAGTTGTTTCTGTCAACGTTGTTGTGGCTCCGCACGATCGATCCGTTGCAACTTTATCTTTGCTTAAAAGTCAACACATTTGAAATAATCAGTCTCTCCAAAGTGAGGTGCAGCATGTGGTTCCATACTCAAGGTGGACGCGGTTGTGGGACCTATTGGTCAAACTATGGGAATAGTTTTCCATGTCCCGCGGGGTCGGTCCCACCAGGCAAAATCCATCCAAATCGCTCTCCTGGACGTACGGGACAACCGCCGCATCGGTCTGACCATGGAGAGTACGTGCATCTGTCCCCCTCTTCCGCCCTCCACCCGATATCTTGCGTGCATTAATTTTGGATGAATTGAACAATAGACTGGGAGCCGACGATCTTGTGTTGCGATCGTCATGGAGACATCCAAAAAATCCCGCCACACCTCTCTAGGTTTATGTCGTAGACTGTGTCCATTCGTCCGTCGACGACAGCGACGTTCGTGCGTGTTTAGGTGAGTCGTCAGCATTCCATCACTGTTTCGAGGTCAATCAGCAGGGTGGCAGGTTGGGATAGAGTTAGTTCTGCAAGACAAAATGGATCAATGGATGGATGGATATCTACACTGCGCTACACTATGTTTGGTATTGGTACAGCGGGCTGTCAGAGTGGTGTGCTCCATGGAGGATTCATGACAAGGCATGCGAATGGATAAACGTACCGTGAGGTGCAAATCAGATCAATACCTGGCTCTTTTGGTGGCTGGCATGTCGCTTTCTCTTCGTTGTTGTCGTCCGCCGTTGTGGCTACCGTTGTTGCTGCCGCCATCCTCAAGCATCGAAAAAGAAAATCCTGCCTTTTCAGGCACGGGTCCCATATCCTCCCAACCGTCGACCGCCCAACCTCCGGAACCAAACGCGTACGAACCATACCCGGCCTTCCAGCCATTGCGTGCGTAGGCGACAGCGAGACCGGCGTATTTCCCCGATGACATCGTTCCAATCCCAGCTCTCAAGCCCAGGCTCTTCGCACCTCCCGATGGCGCCTGTCGTCTCTGGTCCTCCTTCGGCGTGGCGAGTTTGATTTCCACGTTGCGACCTTGCACCACGACTGGTTGTGCAGCGAGGGCCTTCTGCGCACCACTAGAGCCATTTTCGAATGTGACGAAGCCGAAGCATCTGGACCGGTTTGTGACCTGATCCACCATGACGATTGCATCCACGACGGGTCCGAACTGCTCAAATACGCTCTTGAGCTCATCCTTGTACACGTTGGGTGGTATGCCGCCGACGAATACCTTGTTCTGCAGCTGCTCCGGCGTTGGTTCCTTGCCGTACCGTCCGGCACCGCGTTCGCCTCCGCCGCGCTCACCATGATGTCCCCCGTGACTGGATTGTTGATGCGACCCCGACGATGGCGGTGCGGCTCCCTCGCCACCGCGATGGATGGAGGGAGGGGCGATGCCGCGTGCCTGGGCGCGCTTGACGTCCACGATCTTGTGATTGATCTCGTGGCGCGCTTCGTTCATGACGAGGTCCACCGTCGCAGCGTCCTGGAAGACGACGAAGGCAAAGCCTCTGGGATCGCCCGTGACACGGTCCTTCATCACCTCGACGGACGCGACGGGTCCGTACTGCTGAAAGTGCCATCGCAATGATTCTTCCGTCGTTTGCCATGACAGTCCGCCGACGAAGATCTTGCCTTTGATTGAGTTGGATTGTGGTTCATGTGATACGTGTGGTGCGTGTGATACGTGTGCGTGTGCGTGCGAATGGTGTATTGATGATGGGTGAGCGCGCGTTCGAATCTGATCAGTTGCTTCTTCATCAGACTGGAGTCCGTTGCAGACAAACAACATCCAGCACAACTGCGAATACTCGTACTCACCTTGATCCAACGCAGGCCCACCGCTCTGTTTGTGCTTTTGGCCACCGCCGTAGTGTCCACCGCCACCACCTGATGCGCTGCCGTAGTGATCTCCCATTGTGCGCGCTCGTTTGTGTGTCGTTCCGGTTTGGCTATGCTCTTGCTGCTCTATGAATTGGATTGAATTGGATTGGATTGAGGTTTGTGAAATGGAGAGGCTTGGAATGTGTTGTTCGTGTGGATGTGCGGGTTTGCGCGCGAACGGCAGAGCCGCCATTGTCGATGTCGTTTTTCGGACGAAGAAGATCGAGAACCAAGAAACAGGTCTACATCCAAGGAAGTCTAGCGAGAAAGAAGTGTCGGAATGTTGTCAACACCTTTGCATGTTCGAAGCTGCAGATGTCGGAATGAAGCACAGCATTCAATGGAGATGATACGAAAGATGCTTCTTTAGAAAGAAATGCAACAAAACACAGGAAAGAAGCCAGCTATTGTGCTCTCATTGCACCCCATGGGATAGATCATCTAACTCCATTCGTAGCATGTTGCAACAGTATCAAGAAGTACTTTGGAGACGGTACTATATGGCGCTCAACCAAGAGCGGACAAACGAAGCAAAAAACAACAACAGAAAAGCAGGTCAGCCGTATCGAGGCTCTGTGGATTTGATGGAGCAGACACATCATCTCCGCACACCATCAATCAGCATCAATCAGCATCAACTGACAGCAGCAGCAACACAAGCAAGCAACAGCTCCGAACGATACCCGCAACCATGAGTCTGTGGAATTCGATCCGAGTGATCGGTAGGAGCGCCGAACAGCGTGGCGTTGGCATCACGCGATCGTTGGTCGCAACTGCCGGTGCGGCTGCGAGCACCACCGTACCAGCCTCCCATGGATACCTGCAACCGCAGCAGCAGCGATACTTCTCCAGCAGCCTCCTGCGCCCTCCCTCCTTGGGCCAACCCGAACCACGCACCATGAAGCTGCGCAAGCACGCCGTGCCATTGAACACGGCCGATTACGGCGATCCTCGCGGTCAGTTCGATCAACTCGAAACCGAGCACGATGCCATGGACGACGGCGAGGACATGCAGCTGGCGCAGGAGGCCCTGCGCTTCCAGAAGGAGCTGGATGCCAAGAAGAAGCGCTGGTTGGAGAACGCCAAGGCCCCGGTGCGCGTTCCCATCATCGATGAGCGCGGACGGGCGTACGGCAGAGGTGGGCGCAAGGCGGCCGCCGCGCGCGTTTGGATCCAGCCCGGCTTCGGCGTCGTGACGATCAACCGCCAGGACGTCGTGGATTACTTCAACAGAGACAGCGATCGTGAGCATCTGCTGGAGCCGCTGGCCGCAACGCGTACGTGCGGCAAGTTCGATGTGACGGCGCATGTGCACGGCGGTGGACTGCGAGGCAAGGCCGGTGCCATCCGCCATGGCTTGGCGCGAGCGTTGAATGCGTACAACCCGGATGCGTATCGTCCCGCACTGAAGCGTCTGGGATACCTCACACGCGATCCACGAAAGGTGGAGCGAAAGAAGATCGGGCACGTCAAGGCGCGCAAGAAGCCGCAGTGGGTCAAGCGTTAGTATCGTACTTGCATGGTACGAAGATGGTTCAATTGCCTTAGCTGTCACCTTCGCTCAGTCGGTTGCTTGATCGATTGGATAATTGCGACTACGTAACGCTTGAATGCTGCAGCAATAGCTTTCACTATGAGTCATTATCATCAATGATCAATCATCAGTCTAGAATAGTTGTATCGTTGGGTTTTGACTGCGCAGTTTGTACCATTCAGTACTCCTACGCAAATGCAATGCTTATTTTGGCTGATCCTTTCCATAGGCACCGATCCAATTGATGTCGGTATCACCGTCATCGAGAGCCCAATCCCAATTCCCAAACACCGGAGGTGACTTCAGCACCATACCAGCAACGTGCGCCTCGCGGAGACCAACTGACCGCATGAGCTGCTGGATTTCTTGCGGCGATTTGAATTGATTCCAATCATGCGTGCCCACCGGCAGATACCGCATGATGTACTCCGCCCCCACGATGGCAACGGCCCGACTCTTCAAGGTGCGATTCACCGTCGACAGGAACAGCGTGCCATCCGGTTTCAGCAAGGACGACGCCGCCGTCAGAATGGATTGCGGATCTGGCACATGCTCGATGACTTCCAGCATGCACACGACGTCGAACTTGGGCAGATCGTCTTGCTGCGCCAACCGTTCCGCCGTCCATCCGCCGCGGTAATCGATCGAGCTCGTCGCCGCATCCAGTTGGGCATGTTGCCGCGCCGCTTCGACCAACGCCTCGGACGGATCGATGCTTGTGACGTGCGCGCCAAGGCGAGCGAGGCTTTCCGACAGCAGACCGCCTCCGCAACCGATGTCCAAGGCACGCAGATCCTTCAGCGGTGTCGCATCGGCACTGCCGCCACTGTGAGCGCCATGAGAGGCCAAGTGATCGACGATGTACTGCACGCGGATGGGGTTCATGCCGATCAAAGGATTCTGTTTCGGATCCCACCATGTTTGGCTGAATTGAGAAAACTTGTGAACTTCCGTTTCCGAAACGAACCTGTTGCTGCTGCTGCTGTTGCTGCTGCCGCTGGATAACCTTCGGACGTTCTTTGTTTCTGTTTGTGACGGCAATGCTGATGCTGATGCTGTCCATGACGAGGCTCGTCGGGCGGATATCGACCGTGTTTGCGGATTCGGCGTCTTCCATTGCCATTGCTCCCGTGGGCTCGCAGCCACAGTCATGGAACGAACATCCATTCTCCGCAGTACCGACTCTGATGCGGTGCTTCGGAACACATGCCTTTGGATGCGGGTTGTTGCCGTTTTGGCGGATAGCATCATCATTCCTGTTCTTCTCCGTGAGCTGCTCTTGTACAACTATGACTTGTGGCTGATGGTGCTGGTCTGGATAGCTGCGCTTCACAAAGCAGAGCGAGGAGTGGTCCTCATCCTCCGTGCCTTGATGCCCCCTTGCAGTCGCCTTTCACCCCTTCCCGATCCACACAAACACCTCATTGGTGTCTCACATTTGGGGGATCACCACAAAAAGTGAGGGAAACCCCAAATACTTTCCTCCTCCATCATTCACATTCCTCAAACATGAATAAAAGTATGAACAGTTGAAATTCAAATTCACAACGCGATCTTTCTTCGTTGTGGCACATTTTCTTTGCGACCTGGCACATCACCATCTCCGTCAGCTTCATTCAAACATTCAATCCTCTCCTTGTTGGAATCAGCAACGGCAACAGCACCATTCTCTGTTGCAGTTGTAACACACCGCTCACAACACAACCTCCGAACCTATTCAACCAGAGCCACCAGAAGAAAGAGGCATCCGATCGATGATCATGCAGACCGAAGGCCCGTCCCGCTTCAACGAAAACGAAGCAATGCTCGTCAACAGCGTGACGCAAGACGAAGACGACGAGATCGTGACAGCGCGTGCTCCCACCGATCATCAGTATGGTGCCGATGCATACAATTGCAATTGCACTGATGGCGTTGGCAACGATGATGGGATGGCCACGACTGTGCGCAAGAAGGGCGGATTCGATCCGTACGTCAATCAGCACAATCGAACGTACACCAATCATCATCAGAACACCGGCAAGTGGAATGATCGCAAGGCTGAGGACTTCCACATCTTGTACATGCGGCTCATCAAGCATCAGGAGGCGGAAGAGACATCGGTGGATCAATACATTGGCTTTGTCTTTGACGAAATCATGCGTGAATGCGCCGACCTCATGATGTCTTGCTCATCCCTCAATTCCGCAAAGCGAGAGCTTCCCGTGTCGTCGCTGCGTCAGTGCTTGGCTGCATCGAAGGCATCCAACAATCATCCACTGCGACGTTATCTCAACACGGACCGCCAGCTGAACTACGTCTTGCAATCCCTCACAACGGACCATCGCGTCGCGTGCAACGAGAGTCAGGGTTGCGACGTCTCCTTCGACAGCGATGATTCGAAGGATTCCGATTCGGCAACATCGGTCGTGACTTGCGATGAGATCATCCACTGCTACAAGATCTGCGTCGCCGGCATGCAAGCTCTGGCTAAGAATCAAGCGGATAGAACCGACCGGTCGAAGATAAGGAACAGAGCGATGAAGATGATGGCGTTCTTCCAACCGAGCGATAGTCAGACGGCCAATGACACGATCACAGGACAGTGCGTCCAAGTCAGAACATCGCCTTTGGATCAATCAAGAAGTGCGCGTATTACGCGATTCATGCGATCATGGCGCGGTCTCATGCTCAGTATCTTTGTTGCGTTTGCCTTGGGATCAGCGTGCGCACGGTCATTTATTGGTCATCCACTCGGCGCAGGAGAGAGCTTGTGCGAAGCCTCCCATCTGTGCTCATCTGGGCACAGCAATAGGAAACATGGCAGTGGCTACGGCATGGAAACACCAAGCAAGACAACGTTCAATGCTGCATCACAAGCAAATCAACGAAAGCAACAGGACGGTGGTGGATCTGCTCCATCATCCACTGTTCGTTCCTCGTCATTGCTGCATGGCTCGACATCGAAATCATCAGATGCGTCTCGCCGTCGCAATGCAATCCAATCATTGCTCGTGAAGGAAGTGCGTACAAGTACCAGCTCAACCAGCAACGCACGTCAGCATGTGACAAAGAAGGCCGATTCATCCGTGAGCGCAGTACCCTCTACGACCAAAGATCAAGCACCTATTTCAATCATTGCAAGTGCGACAGCGGCCGGCGGGATCCTGCTCCCGATTCTGGGCATGTCCATCACGCCCACATCTTCGATTCCGTTGGTCGCGGTCGGAACCACTGTGATCGTAGCGTCGCTAGTTGCTCAGGGCATCAAGATCATGGCTGGCCGGCTGTTTGGGAAGTTCCGCCACGTGCAGGGATGAAGCATTGAATCAGAGCAGATCATGATTGCGTCGCATGACATGGCATGGTCGAAGTAGAGATGTAGGACGGAAGTATCGGTATGGCAGTTGTCATACATGATGCCATCTTCAAGTCCTATCATAGTGTAATGATAGAGAGACCCCGCATTTCTAGCTCCCATCCTTTCAGAAGTCGTAGTCTCCACCAACAGTTGTGGCCATCTGGTGCCCTATCTTTGTTTCGCGTAGTGTGGTATCCACGACTGACCAAACTCTCTCGAATGCAATCAGTCCGCAGCCATCCAAACAGATCTTCGTTGTTTTTTGGCGCCATCCCATCACCACGCTCATTGGTGTTATTCCGTGCGTGAAACGGCAGCTTTTCCCACCACTGACAAACAATCAAACCATCACATGGATGAAGCAGACGGAAAGCGAGGTGGTAATATCGTTCTCTCTCTCTCTAGAGAGAGAGAACTTCCATCTTCACCATGAGTACGACGGCCACAGCAGGCCCGTCTTCAAGCCCGTTGTCCCTCAAGGATGAGCACGGCAACCTCCTGCAAGGTCTCAGCCTCGACATTGCCATATTGGAGATGCTCCTCAATCGCCACCGCAACGGGCATGGCCGCACCAAGTACCATCAGCGTTGCTCGATGGCGCTGAAGACGATCACTGATCGTTATCAAATAGAAGAATGCTTCGGAAAAAGGCTGCAGGAGCTCAACGCGAACATCATCAAGCATTTGCAGCAGGACAAATACGACAAGCGACGCATGCAGGATGAATGGGTCATCGAGTCAACGCGCAAGCCAGCGAAGCAGCCGAAGATCCCCGCGGAACAGTCGGAAATAATCGATGATTTATCCATCATTCACGATGTCGTCGTCGAGGCAATACCAGAGGCGCTTTCTCGAATACATCTAGCGGCCAGCTCGTTGCTAATCGAGGTCAGCCGAGGGTACTTTCTCCCATTCTGCACTGTGGCCTTGAGCACGCTGGCCAGAATACGAAGCATCCTCATGAGATTGGCGCATGATGCGCTGGTGCACTACCTGCCGACTTTGCATGCGCAAGTGCTCAACTGCAAGTTTTCAAAACAAGGCAGAGATATCCTCTTTGAGCAATGCCCACTGTTGGTCCAGACAACGAAACCAACAGAAACAGAAACAATGGCGTCCAGCAGCACAAATAGCAGCACCAGCGCCAGCAGCAACACCGAGAACGGCACGGTAAGGAGCACCGCAATGAAGAAAGCCCTGTATGCCATCGCAGAAATTCCATTTAGTGCAGCCGCGCAGGCCACCAAGCGAGATCGAACGATCGAGACAATGCGGCAGCTTGGACTTTCGCTATCTCGAAGCGATATCGATATGTTGGGAAACAGGAAGCTGGTCGGTCCGAAGGCATCGCAACCTGAGAGGCGAAGAAAGAAAGGAGATGGAATGAGCAAGAAGAACTCAACGTCATCAGATGCCAAGCTGGGCAACAGGAGCGATGCAGGTGGGAACAGCGATGCAGATTCCAACATGGAGTCATTGGCGAGGGCGCCTGCTGCCATCGTAAGGATGGACAGTGCTGAAGATCTCGGCGTGGATGCGATGAGCGGGGATGCGGTAGATCCAGACGAAGATCCCACCACCGCCGGTGGAGCCAGCATCAAACAACACATTGACCGGACCGGACGCCGGCGCAGAGCCGCACCCGACGAAGTGGATCAAAATGCATCCCTCCTTGAGCTGGTCAAGGGTCGGCGCAATCATAAAGCAAAAGCCAAACCAAAGACAGCACCATCTGGCGCGTCCTCATCCAATTCCGTGCCGAAGCAGGGGAAGAGGCGGAAAATGCTGAACGATGCAACAACACATCCGGATCCACCCGCAATCGCTGCCAACGCACACCCCGATGACGCAAAGGACAAGAAGAAGAAGAAATCAAAGAAAAAGAAAAAGAAATCCCAGAAGGGAGACTTCTTCGACAGTTTATTCGGTTAGCGCCTTTCGCGGTTTTGTGGATCTTTGTGTTTCTGGCGGTGGGTGCTCTTGGGGCCAGTGCCCGGGCTTTCATTCGGAGATGTGTTGTTGTTTTTGGAGGGGATTAATGTAACGTATTCTACTTCTAATTCAAGGATACTCAGGCATCTCGCTGGATGACCTTTTGACAGATTGACGGCGGGCCTGTAGCAATGTCACCTTCTTCCCCGCACCCCATTCCTCGTACAATCGAATCGCCTCATCAAAATGATACTCCGCACTCTCCTCGTCATCTCTCAGCAGCATGTGTTCAGCCAGTCGTTCGTTTGCCAATGCCTGGTGCTGAGGGAACCCCGTCCGCGCACAAATCCGAATCGCATGTTGGTACAGCTCAACAGCGGCTTGGAATGCGCTTACTTCTTGTCTCTTCTTGTGTGCCTTCCACGCAGCTCTCTCTGCGCTGAGAATGGCAAGGCAATGCACCGCATTCGGGTTGCCCCTATCCACGGAAAGGCGCAGTTCTTTGCGGGATCGTTTAGCCAGCCGCTTGAACTTGCTGCGTTTGGACCTTGAGAGATAGTCATCATGGTGAGAGACGATGGTGGCGGAGAACGAGGAGAGGAAGATGAATGGCATCGTCATGATGTAGCCATGTTTCACTTTCAGCTGGTTGTCGCAGGTTTCCAATGCAAATTGGGCCGCGGCATGGTAGTCACCAAAGTATGCAGACGCAAACACTTTGGTTCGAATCAGCTTTATCTTCAGCGTGCCATCCTTCGTTTGTTCAATACGTTGCATGGTCACCACCTCGTCGAAGACGTCACCCACAAGCAACGCTTGTTGATCAGAACGTCCTCTCAGATTCAAGACCATCTGCCATCTCATTGATAGCTCTTCGCCTGCCTTGCCTTGGTTGAAGTCTTCGCAAACCTTCTTGTACGTCGAAAGGTCTGCGTCCAGATCTTCCAGCGGCTTGGCTGTTAGAAAGCACAGGTCCAGGTAGTAGAGGACTGTCCACATAGCGACGTGAACGTCGCCAGCAGCCATTGCGTCGGGATGGGCGTCAAGAATTGGTTGCTTGCAGCTATCATACGGAATGAGACCGTTCAATACCATGCCATATGAAACGAGTACGGTCCGTGCTATTGCTGACTTGTTGCTCATCGTTTCACACAGTTTCACTGCGTAGTTAGCGTACAGCCTCGCGGTTTCCATGTCACCCAAAACGGGACCAATCAGCATCGCAAGACTTGCCAAGGCAACTGGAGTGAAGCTGGTCCTTCCCACCTTCAACGCACAGTTGATGCCATCAATCGTGATCAGAGGGTGCACCCCTTTATCGCAGATTGCTGCAGACCACCCATGCTTGTCTATGGTTCTCAGAATAAGCTCATCCATTGGATCCTTCGATGGCTGCATCGAATCCAGGTACTCGATCGTCCACGTCTTTGCAGACGCCTTCAACCTCGTGATGCGTTTCATCACTGTCAACAGTCTCACAGTGCTATTCCTCGGATATCGATATCCTAGCTTGGCCATTAATGTGTTCCCCAGCTTCATGACGTCGCTTGCTTTTTTGTTCTGGATCGTGACCATATTTCCATCCATCAGAACGTGATACGCTCTCATCGCATCGATCAGAGGACAATCATCTCTCTTGATCACCATGTTGCCGTACTTCCGCATCATCTCGAACTTGTTGCTTGCGTATGCACATTCTGTGGCTGAAGTGTACAGCTGGAGGCTCATCTGGTAATGCGACTTCCAGTGGTTTGACGGCATCATGTCGATGGCATGCTGCAAATATCTGAACGCTATCCGGAAGGCTGCGTGAGATGCAGCGATGATGCCAGCATCGAAGTTGAGTTTTGCGACGCGGGAGCGTACTGTTTGCGCCATGTCGGTTGTGTCTCCCATTGTCGTTGTCGATGGTGATGGTGGATACTGCGGGATCATATCCAGACGACCGTTGAGGAGATTCGCCACCACGAACAACGACGATTCCAAGTCATCTGGCGACAACCGCTCCATCAAGATGAGCCCGATGCGATGCTGGAGTTCCAGAAGTTGCATCTTCGATGAAACCATTCCTAACGCCGCCTCTTGCACCTTGTCGTGAATGAAGGAGTATTCTGATGCTGGCGGCGCCTTCGGAGATGCTGACGCTGGCGCCATCACTGATGCCGAGGATGCGAATGTGGACCTGCCGTCGGAGCCGCTCTCCTCGCTGTTGACGTCGACATTGACAATGTCCTTGTCGCTGCTGGTGCGCGACTCGATCAGTCCCTCGCCTTCGTAGATCCTTAGGATGTCCAACCATTCATCCTCGCTTGCCGGTGGAGGTCCATCAAACAACGACTCGTACAGCGCTCGATGCCCTGCTTCACTCGTATCATCAGCACCGTCCTCCACGAATCCCTGCAGTACCGTCCGCAGCAATAACCACGAAAATGTGGATCCCAAACACGCAGCCAACGGCAGCAGGTACTGGGCTGTATCGATCTGCTGCAGCTTCCGTTCCATCAGCTCCACCACGTTGATTGTTGCTGGTGTCTCTTGCTTGATCTGGTCATTGTCCCACATCCACTTCATCGTTGCGATATCGTATGATAGAAGGCTATCCTTGACGAGCATTCGCATGAACTGCTGGACGAAAAAGACGTTGCCATCCGTTTTCTTGAACACGATCTCAGCAAGCCCGTAGCTTCTGGAGGTGGCGTCATTGTCGTTGCCGTTGCCGTTGCCGCTATTGCTGGCATCATGGTATATTCCCAACAGTTGCCTGAGCATGGCGTGTACGTCGTTTAACGACAGATTGTTTACCTCCAGATCCACGTACCGAATGAAACGCTCACGCTTCTTCTTCTGGATTGATGACAGCATGGGGCCAACAAGATCTGCCGTGCTGGATACGGTCACATAGTCTAACTCCGAAGCGCCGCTGTTTGTGCCGATATCATTGCGATTGCTGGCAGTGCCATGATCGAGCCCGTCTGTGTTGACGAGGTTGGATCGGAAGCAGATGACGATCATGAGAGACGAGATAGTGGTGTCCATGATCCATGACTCGATCATGTTGAGTGACTCCCTGTCTGCCCATTGGACATCGTCACAAACCCATACGAGGGGGCAGCAGTCGCAGATTATCTTGATGAATCGCCGGAAAGCGAACTTGAGTTGGATAGATTTCTCCTTGAAGCCTTGCATTACTTGTGAGCGGCGCCTCGTGGACGCTCCAATTTTCTCGGCGCCGTCAATATCGCCCTCTGCCGTGTTGGTGCGTGAGTACGCATCGTTTCCGATGACATCAACGAGGTTGGGAATGAGCTTATGCAGCGATTGCAGCTCATCGTTGTTGAGATCCTGTGTGATGCGCTGTCGGATCACATCGAAGCTTCGGGAATCCTGCGTTCCAGGTTGGGCAATGTTGGTGTGTATCCTTGGAAGGTTGCAGATTTGCGAGCACAGGTCGATCATGGCGATTCTGAAACCGGAGTATGGCTCATCCATTTGTTTCAGATCGAATTTTCCGAAGACGAAGAGGACGTTGTTGGCTTTGCATTTGGGACGCAAGGTGGTGGCCAACGTTGACTTTCCGGTGCCAGAGTAACCCGAGATGGACACGAGGGAACGAATGGTGGTCGTTTCGGCGTTCGAATGATTGACGGCGCAGTTGCCCTTCCTCATACGCGTAGTGCTGCCGTCGGTGTCAGCAGTGGCGTCAGTGTCATCGCTGCTGTTGCTCTCATTGCTGCCAGCTTTGTCGATGTTGCGTTGGTTTGGATTGCCATTTTGATCAAGGCCGACAGCACCCTCGTCCCACGAAGACGGTTGGACAACTTTTGCGGGCGTTGCATTCTTGAGGATCTGTCGAAACGCACGGTCCAGGATGCGCCTTTCCTTTTCTCTTCCAAGGAGGCTGACGCGAGAGAAGTCCAGCGAGCTTTGGGAGAGCTCCGCCAACTTTCTGGCCGTACGCATGCGATTCGTCTCTGTCGCCAGCGTTGGCTGGTGCCCGAGCATCTCCTTCGGCACTTCATGTCGACCACAGGGCACTTTCCCTGCTGAGAATTGACGGGAGAGTCCATGCCCCAAGTGCTGGCTGCCAGTGGTGCTTCTCGTGCTGAAGTCCGCAGATGGTTTGGATGACGTGGAGAGGAAGCTCGATGAATCGGAGTGTGAGAGAGAGCGCATCTCGCAGCCAATTGTACGAGCAGCAGGCTTCGCTTGTCTGCGCCCGTTCAGTGATTCGGCATGGTCACGCGCACGCACGCGGCCACGGTCACCATCGGCAGTGCAGGAAGTCATGGTGCTGTGATGTTGGTTCTTGCTGCCACTCTGTGTCATTATGGTTGCCATCTTTGCCATCTTTGCAACTGTGTCAGGATGATGGGAGGATCGCTGCTCATCATGTCGTTATTCCTGTTCCGTTGCTTCTCCATGGCAATGGGCGAGAGAAGTGGTGGGAGGGGAACGCTCCCCGTTTTCTCTGCCATGTCCTCATCTGCCCTCACTCTTTCAGGCATTTTGGTCCTTTCGCGCGATTTTGTGAGCGACACAGGCTGAACACAGGTTTCTCATGATATTTTCGCGGCATGAAGCGGTATCGCCAGGGTGTTGGAAGGACTCTGTTCTGGTGAGGTTGTTTCTCACGTTAATGTCATTTGCGAAGCTCACATTAATTAATGCGACATGTCACCACGTGGATACGGAATCAGAAGCCCATGAGTACTCTTGCGATAGTACTCTTCTCGTATCTGATAAACAGCTTGTATGTTGGTCATAGCTGCAAACAGCCAGAAAACAAACAAACTGCCGTCCCAACAAGACCGCCACACTCCGCGCAACCACATCCGGAGCCATACAGAGCACCATGGAGGACTATGGTGCCGAGTCCAAACACGGCCTCACCATGCTATTATACAATGAAGTAATCTTGATCCAATCATCGATAGAGCTTTAGAGTATTCGTCGAGTAAGTTGCATGGCAATATGGTAACATGGTAACACGGTAACATAGTAGCGGAGTAACATGATGGCATCGCCACATCGCACAAGGCAACAAAACCGGATTTGACTGTTTGTGAATCATTGTGATTCGACAACACGAGAGAGGAGAAGCTGGCCAAACTGACGTGGCGCAAATCTACTCACACAAAACAAACCAGTTGTTCCTCCAAATGCAATCCAACAACACTACAAAACTGCATACAATCATGCCATGCCGTACCAAATCATACCATGCTATACTCGTGCCAATGAAAACTGTGACGATGAGCGCAGTCTCGCATTGCGGTTCACTCACACATTGCCACTGCGATGATGTACTGCTGGATTTGGTGTGGCATCGCATAGCATCGCATGGTTTCGCGCCACCATCCCATCCTCCTCCCATCATCTCATAAAATCAAAGCAACAACAATCGCAAACGCAAACAACACACAGCCACACAGCCACACAACCACACAACCAAACTCTCACCACCCAATAACGCAACAGCATCAATCATGAAGTTCACTATCAACACCATCGTCGCCACCGTCCTCCTCATGGCATCCGCCATGCCAACACCAGCCTTCGCCAAGGAAGGAAGTCTCCGAAAGGGATCCAACGGTGCCGTTCCCACCGACGCCAACGCCAACGCCGAAATCATCAACAATCCACAACGAAGCCGATCCCTGCTCCTCAGATCCCTCCCCCAGCAAACCTACGTCGCTGCCGACTCCCAGATCGCCTTCGTTGGCGGACCGGATGCCGCCTCCGCTCTGGGATCCTCGATCATCATCACAGGCAACATGGTCGACAGCGACGAAGCGACGCTGACCGATCCCGCAGCCAGCACTCCAACCGGTACCGTGTACGGAACATCTTCCCAGGTGTGCATCACCACTGCGACTGGAGCCGTCCCTGCTACCGACATCGCCGCCCATCAATGCACCATCACAGACGAGTTCTTCGCATCTGACGGATCGTCTCTTGGATCTGTCATCATGCAGGCTGGCGGAAAGTACGACTTCACGCCAGGCGTTGGCGGGGAGCTGCCTCCATCCTTCGAGGCGGCTGTGATCGGCGGAACCGGACTGTTCGATGATGTGGCGGGCAGCGTGCTCATCGAGACCATGCGTGAGCGCACCGGAACCTTCCCAACCAACCTCTCTGGCTTCATCGTCCTGCGTCACAACTACGACAACATGCAGTACAACTACGACAGCAGCAACAACGCCAGCACCGGATTGATGTATGGACCATGCGAGATCACCTTCAAGGACGAGGCGGCTTTGCGTGCGGGCAGTACCGGCAACAAGATCGAGATGAAGCTCGCTTTCGATGCGGACGAGGCCGAGCTGGACTTCTCCAACTCTGGCATTCCAATGACCCAGTTGAGTCTCACGGGCGGCAAGTTCAACTTCGTGGCACGCACGGGCGGCAACAGCATGCAGATCAAGAAGAAGAACAGCGTGATGGACTCTGCCACCTTGACCAACAGCAAGAACTTCATCATGCAGAGCGTGCCGCAGATGCAGGGAGACGTGCCAACCTTCCAGCTTCCTACATGCAGGGCCGTGTACAAGGCTTAAGCATGAGTACGAATCATGAGCACGGACATGGGCATCGGCACGTGCCGGCGGGGCCGTCAGATGGCTACAACGATTATATAGAATGAAAACATAACATATAGAGCGTATACAGGAACTGGAAGCTTCACAAAAACGTGGCTATTTTGTAGAATAATCCTCGCTTGAGGAAGACCGCAAGCCAACCCCTTCATGTATTGGTTGGATGTTGACTTGATCTCATGTTTTCGTCGCACACCATTGCATGCATTTCATCATTGCACGAATTCTCGGGGGGCACGAGTCTCCATCTCTTGAATGACGTCAGGGGCAATCTTGTGGAGTCGAAATCTCGTGTGCCCAGTAGGATCAAACAACATGTTGCGAAGACTGATAAAAAATGCAGCATCTTTCATATGGCGCTCTCATAGATTTTGATAGAGAGGATCTCTGCGCCCATACCACATCAGAGCTTGTGAAGTAGGCCTGGCGTGACGACTGCAAGTGCATGTTTGGTTTTGGGCTAAAATCTAGATTAGCGCGACTAGATACTCAATAGATTACGAACGAAATAGTCCGTCAACAATGGGACTAGCATTGAACTAGCCAAAATTGACGAACAGTGTTTCGTAAACGAACACACAAGTTTCAAAAAGACAAGAAATAATCAAACTTCCGCACCGCCCCACATACGAGGCACCAAAATCATCAACTGGTCCACCAAAAGACACATGGCGACGCTCGTGATAAAGTGGCAGCACTAAAGATGGACGAGACGAGGAATCGCGATGATCAGTGCGAAGCTCCTCAAACCCATGTACGTTTTGCTCGTACGCAGAACTGATTACTCAACCGAAGATGTCATGGTCGCAATATCAATTATGTGGTTGGAAGTTGGACCATGTCACGAAACATCCAAAGAGCCAGGAAACTTGATCTGCGATCTGGGTACGAGTTGAACTCGGCGAATGAGAAGAGCGGTGATAGTACCGAGCACTCTGCATTCGAATCAAGAGTGATAGAGAAGGAACGAGATTTGATTTGGCTGCGCGCCAGGTGCTGCAGCCGCATGTGGAATTAGATGGAGCATGGACGAGACGGTGGCCAGTAACTGGATCGCAGCATCTCATGCTAGTCTTCCTTCTGAATCTTTTTCATTGTGACCTGGAAATGCAAGGTTGCATTTGGCGGTATATCCGGAGAGCACCCGCGTTTGCCGTAACCGAGCTTGCTGGGAACGACGAGCTTTCGTTTCCCGCCGACGGCCATTCCCTTAATGCCTTGATCCCACCCTTTGATGACATCGCCCGCCCCCAGAGTGAATGAAAACGAATTGGCGGCATCGAACTGCGTTCCGTCATCCAACTTCCCTGCGTACTTGACTGTGACCGTGTCACCAACCTCCGCACCATCTCCTTTGCCGACCTTGAGGTCGTCCATCTGCAATGGTTCGGGATCTTCCGCCTTCTTCCGAGACGCGTCGCCCTTGACCGAAAATGATTGACCGTGCTGGACGAGCTTGCCTGCCGAAACGCCCTTCTTGATGGCCTGCTTCAATCTCGCCGCGTTGTCGTACTCGAATTCAGATTTCAAGTATTTTGCGATCGAGACTCTTGAGACGCCTCCGTTGGCGCCCGGCGGCGACGACCGAATGGCATGAATGACCTTGTCGAGAACTGTCTTGGGAGCACCCTTGCCGCCGGCCATGTTGGTGGAAAGTGTGCGCGTCTGCTTGATCTTGAGGACGGAGAGAACCGAAACGAAGAGAAGCAAGCGAGATCAACGGACCGACTGATGATGTGTTGAGACTGCAAGTGTAATATGATCGCGCGTGGCAACAGTTTTAATACGGAGAATAGTATAGTCGTATGATTGGAGCAGGGCCATGCCGCATTGCGGATCGAAAGGATTCTGCCGTTGGTTGGGTTGGTTGTGCGGTCTGGTGTTTCGTTTCCCGAATGTGCTTCGATTGATTCATGGATACTTTTGAATCAAGCTTTCTTGTTGTGCAATCATGATCCGTTCGACCAAACGTGGACATTCTGAAGCCTGCATTGAGTCTATTAGAGAGAGAAACAGACCTCATTGTAGGTACGTGCCATTGCCTCCATTGAAGAGTCTCTCTAACTGCCCTCTGTGCCTACACACGCAAGATTGATCTTCACCCCACAACAGTCGCACCTGAAGTCGCATGAATCCGGGTGCATTCAAACACGATAGTACACGCAACTAGGAACACGATCATCATCAAACGATGACGCAAACAGCGATGCAGAGATCTGGCCGTGAAGTCTGGCACGCTTGAGAGAGGAGCATGATGGTAGAGATCTTCATTCGCCAGATGTGGACGCTGTGTCTGGCGTATGTATCATGGGTACTCGTATGCAGGGGCCTTTATGCACACTCCCAAGTGGAGTCAGCGAGATCGATCAATTACGTTGCGGAGGGAGCCTCTTGGGGTAATGCTGGGCACGTCTGGATGAATGGGCTGCCTGGATCCGAGATCTCCATCTGAGAGCCCAAATACAACCAGCCATGCCATTCGCACGGCAGATAACCTCGTAGACAAAGTGCTGACGCCACCGATTTGTCAGTCTATCCGTGTGGTATCCACAGCCTCTGTTGTTTCTATTATCTTTTTGTAGTCCACCCGTCATCGCACTGCTTCAATTGTTCGATTGCGACACTGTGCTTTGCTCTACAGGCATTCTGCTCGTTCGATCCGACATCGCCGGAAGCCTCAACGTTGCGAACAGCTATGGCACGACAGACGTCACCATCATCAACCTCAGCCACATCGCTCTCGTACTCGCGGTTGCAGTTACAGTTGTACACCGCGCTTGTATAGTACTTGTATCGGATGTGAGGGCCGTTGCTTGATGCGATCATTTGGAAATGCGAGTGCGGAGCATGCTGCCATACTACGTATGCTCTCTCCGTGGCGGTTTGAAATTAGACAGCCCCAAGGGTTTGGCCTCCGCCGCGTAGTGTTCATCCACGAACCTCAACAATATGCTTTGCGTAGCATCATGATCACTTGCACTCTGACATCGGTCTATACTCAAAGGCGCATACCACACCGCCCTCTTCATTATCGCAAGGGAGGAAGAGCAACGCCAAGGTGTGGCACGCAAAATGCGACGCTTGGGTCGATGCTGGTGATGATGATGACGCTTTCGTGACAACAACGACGACAACGACGACAGCGATGACGACGATGACAGCAACGATGACGATTGCGACGGTGATGACATCAACCGAAAACCACGACTTCGAAACCGAAAGTCTGTTCATGGTTTGAAACTGCGCAGTCATCAGCGAGGCAAGAGTGCGGCTGCAGAACGAATGTCTGCAAAATGCGTCATCGCTTCAAGGATGTCTTTGGGCGTTTTGTTTTCTGCTCGGCACCCGAAATCTACGTTTGAGAATGTCGGGGCATTTCTGCATGCCGTAGTTGGATGATGTATGTCATCCTTGCCTGTTTATTGACCTCATCTTTGGAACGATGTGATTGGTTCATGATCCGGACCGAAATTGCGTACGTGGCGAGTGCATCTTGACGTGGGCGCGCACAGTACTTGGTTTACGAACTGCACACGGTTGCGAAAGAAAGGGAAGCGAACAGATGTGGAATTGCGTAGCTTTCGAGTACGTGTGAACTGCTGCGCTACTACCAACATGAACGCTGTATTCGCAAACAGCATGGGTCAGCGTTGGGGTGTTTTCGGGTTGTACGAAATACAAGGGACTAAAGTGCTGTCAAAGCGTTAGCAAGAGCGTTGGTTCAGTCTCGCTGCGTGATTTTGTGTTGGGCGTGAGGTCATTTTCCGCGCGTTCCCCTCTTCTTCCGCGTCACATAAGGAAGTCGAACTTCTGATTGGATGTTCCGGCCCAAACAGACTTTTTGTTTGGTTGACCTTGTGTTGTGACCGCAACAAGCGGCCAACGCGTACACGCTAACAGTGGTGACGACACCAACAACAACCACTAGCGCTACGCAGAGCGAAGGTTTTTGATGAAATGACACAAAGAGAGAGGCCTGTCCGTCTCCTTGTTTCTCGCACCCTTGGCCCACATCAACATCAACGTGAACGTCAACACGAACGTGAATGTGAACGTGAACGAGAGCAAAGGGAGAGACACCAACACGAAGGACACAAGGGGACAAAAGACAAGAACCGGACAGACATCACACGGCAGTGGTGTCATCTGTGCTGACGACGAGGATCGACCACAGCAACAGTTTCCGACGTTGCCACTCACCCACCACTTCAACCTGTGGCTCATCGCCTGCATCCATCCCTTGCATCCATCCCTTGCATGCATCCATACAGTCACCACAGTCACCACAACCAGCACAGTCAATACAACCATCACATTGGATAGCCATCCCACAGGAACCCACCTACGAACACAAGTGAGAAGCAAGTCACAGAGCAGAGCAACTGAGCAGAGCAACTGAGCATCATTCCATCAACAAGAGGAGCAGAAGCAGACGAAGGTTCTGCGTCCAGACCACCGTCCAATCCCACGATTGCGTGCGAGTACTACCTTCACACAGAGTGCTTCGACAGACAAAGACGCATTCAGCATGTCCACCTATCCGGCAAGGCCCAGAAACGATAACAGCCACAATCACAATCACAAGCGAGTGCCCTCCAGCAACGGGAGCGATAAGACCGCAGACATGACGCTGGCATCCAACGGCGGCAATCAGCCCAATGGGCAGGCACAAACCGCGCGGGAGGTTGATCCTCAGCAGAATCGCCTCGCTAGGCAGCGGCACATCAATGTGGTGGAGGATCTCATGGCGTCGATGGATCGCAAGGACAGCAAAGGCGCCCGAAAGCAGTCCTCCCGCAAGAAGAAAGGGCAGCACCATCCTCATCCTCATCAACACACTGACGACGATGGCGACGATCACATGAACGGGATGGACAGGCACAATGGTGGCTCGTCCAACGAATCCGTCACCTCGTCGCAGTGGTCATCGTCGTCGTCGTCGTCGTCGTACGATTCCGACGAGGGATCCACCCTAGAATCTTTCGACTTCTCCTCGCTCTATTCCGATTCCGAAATGTACGACCGCGACGGCAGCAGCTCGTACGATTCCTCGTCGCTGTCGGAATCCGGATTGGACGACGAAGACGACTCGGAACTGAACGATGCCATGATGGGCGGTGCGCGCGATGTGGAACGGTTGTTGGGACCTCGGCGAAGGCCGCCGGCGACGAAGCCGACTGCCAAAGTACCACCGCCGCCACCGCCCATCGAAGGTCTCGGCGCGCTCACGCCGGAAGGATTGCCCATTGCGTTTGCCAAATTGAAGAAGGACCTCGAGAAGGTCGGCCGCACCATCATCTCCTCCAACGTCGGTGGCGTCATCGCGGAGCGTGCTCACATTCTGGCCTCCATCAACTGGCTCTCCAGCCACGTTCCCAACGCGGTGCTGGATGAATTGGGACATGAAATCCGGACGGTGCTGGAGGACCGCAAGGCCATGTCTGTCATGGACAACGGTCTCAACATCATAGAGAATGATGACATGTCGCGCGTCAGCGATCTGTCCGACGATGCCAACAATCACAACGGCGGCGGCGGAAACGCCAACCCGGATGCGCGGGGCCCTCAGCATCCACGGCAGAGAACGTTGTCCGGAGGTACCATCACATCGGTCAGCGGCGGCAACGGCAGACAGCTATCCGGCTTGAAACGAGCAACCCCGGCCGTCACGAATGCGTCATCGTTCGCCAGGAACAACAGCACGAGATCCATGTCCCCAAAGAGCAGAGGAGGATCGATCACGCCAGCGTCACGGCGCAGGGTGCAGATCATGGGCGCGTCGGATACAAGCAGATTGCCAAGCGCGCCGCCTATGGTCATCACGTCGCCGGCCGCCACGAGCCGGTTGCGGCAGAGAAATTCAGAGGTGTCGCTCTTTTCCATTGATGACACTGCCCAGTATAGCAAGGGCATGGAATCCATGTCGTCGCAGCAGAATTCAACCTCCGTCTTGGGACAATCCAACGACGGTTCCCAGTCGACGCGTCGGCGCAACGCCATGCGAGGTCATTTTCAGCGATTCGTCAAACGGCAGAGGGACTCCAAGCGTTTCGCGGAAACATCATCGCTGCAGTCCACGTCCAACCACGCCAAGAAACCACCGTCCTTCCACAGGCTCGACGTCCCGATGAACGACACGGGCAGCCTCGACAGCGAGGACGAACGATTCTTCTCGCAATCCTCCGTCGTGCCGACCAATCACACGCCGTCCAATCGCAGCAATCGAAAATTGCGCATTCTCGACAACCGGACCGTCTCCATCTGCGAAATCAACAGCGAAGCCATCGACGATGACGATGACGAGGACTACGACGGGACCAACAACATACTGGAGCGTCGGCGTGCTGCGAGGGAACGATTGCGTGGATTGCAACTGCCAACGGCCGCGCAGTACCAGTGCGCATTGCTGTTTGTGGATATCAGCGGATTCACGAAATTGTCGCAGGTTTTGGATCCAGAGAGTTTGTCGAAGGTGAGTCTGAGCATTGACAACGATGGAGGACTGCGGAATACTATACTATGTGTATGGAATGCTGTTCTGTGTTTGTATGCAGCACTGGGCTCTGTTGGCGTCTGCGAAAGAAGCACTGCATGTGTGCACGACACAAGGGGAAAGTGAAGCAGAAAAGGAGGCAGAAAGAGTATTGAGTAGAGTCCATGGATGGGTGTATTACGACCTATGTATTTCGCTGTTTCACTGTTTCGAAAGCAAACGTACGCCTGCTGGCTCATGCGCACTCATTCGCTAACTCTCCCTTTCTGCCGTACATTGTTATTCATTCATTCATTGATTCATGCATTCATGCATTCATTCCACCACAACTCTGCCAATGGAAATACTCACACTTGCACACAGGCCATCAATTCCTACTTCCAACTCATCGTGGACGAGGTCATCGCTGGACATGGAGATCTTTTGAAGTTTGCCGGTGACGCCGTCTTCATCGAATGGAAAGCGACGAAGGACCTGGACCTGGAGCGTTGCGTGGAAGCCGCGTCCATCTGCGCCGGGAAGATCGTTTCGCGATGTGCTGACTTTTTGGTGTTGTCAAATGGTGCGCACGGAGGTTCCTCCTGCGTCATCGAAAGCCAGGCAGAGACCATCAGCCAGCTGAATGTGCATTGCGGTATCGGCGCTGGTCAGATGGTGGGCGTGCACGTCGGAGATCACAAGCTGAGGCGGGAGTACCTGTTGCTCGGCCAGCCGATCCAGCAGGCCACCGTGGCGACGGAATTTGCAGCCATGGGCGAAGTCGCGTTGTCGCGCGAAGCCGTGGCGCTCCTCACCAAGGTTTGCAAGGTCGATCAGTCCTACGCCGGCATGAGCATCAGCATGACGGGCCCGAGCGTGATCGCCAACAGAAGCATCACCAATTTCACGCCGAAGGGTCACAACGGAGCATTGCAGCAGCAAAAGACCGTGAACGCATTTTCGAGAGGAGTGACGCGACATGTGGACGGTCTGGAGGTTGAAGCGCTCAAGGAATATCGCCGCAAGATGTCCCTGTATGTGCACCCTGTCGTCGTCGGCAATGACGTCGCGGCATCCGACAACTTCAAGGCCAACAACACAAAACAATCCGCACAGGAACGTCACAGAGAGGAAGCGGAGCTGCGCAATGTCTACTGCATCTTTGTGTGCCCGAAAATCGATGTGAACGTGACGAGGAACGAAAAGAAGAATCGGCAGATGTACAAGATGCTGAACGATATCATGAACCTCGCCTCCAGAGAGGTCGATCGGTACTCGGGGCATCTCCGTCAGTTCATCGTCGATGATAAAGGTCTGGTGATCATCATCACCTTTGGGCTGCGTGGCACGACGGTACCGGACATGTAAGTGCTGATTTCGCGAATGATACTGCTGACGATGACGAAGATGTCGTTGGAGATGAAGGGTTGGAGATGTAGGGTTGGATACAACGGTTGTGCAAGGGAATTGTATGTGGGCGTGGGCATGTGTGAAGATTGTCACGGTCACATACATTATCATCAACCAAATGCTGAGTTGACAAGATGGAGCGCAAGAACACATAACGATGATGTTGCACGTGCAATGCGGTCTTTGGCGCACAACAGAGTTGCACGTATATACCAGTGCGTACACATGGTGCTGACACATCTTCCAAACTTCCTGCTTCTACTCGAACATCAAATCGCTCCTGTTCTCGGTCGCCTCTTTTCAGGGTTGCGCAACGCGGCCTCCCGGCGACAATCGCCCTGCACAATGCGCTGCAAATGGAGCTCGGAGTTCAAAGTCGTGTCGGCGCTACGATCGGTGAAAGCTACTGCGGGGTTGTAGGCGGTGTCAAGCGACACGAGTATGCTGTCCTGGGACCGTCCGTGAACTTGGCAGCTCGTTTGATGGCATCCAAAACAAATCCTGGCATTCTGGTTGACAACAAAGTGCGAATGATGGCGAATCGATCCTACGGATTCAACGCGTTGCCGCCAGTAGTGGCGAAGGGATACAAAGACCCCGTGCCGATTTTTGAACCGCTGAGCCCGCTGGAACGGATGTGGGGGAAGATCCTGCCCAATTTCGTTGGCCGAAGGAGGGAGATCATGGGCATCATGTCACTTGCTCGCGACATGCTCCTGAAACAAGCGGAGCCGAGATCGAAAATGGTATTCGTCACAGGAGCCAGCGGCGTGGGAAAGACGACCATGGTGACGCATTGCATTGAACATATCCGGAAGCTCCTCGGTGCGAACAAGCATCGATTGCTGGTCACGAAGAACGTCAGCAAGGAAAGCGATGCACTCGTGCCATTCGGGTAAGTGTACAGTGTGCCATGCTGTGGCGTACCGTAGCCTGCCGTGTCTGCTGTGTTGTTGTGCGGTTGCGCCATGGTGCAGAGTCTCTTCCGAACACAAGGGGCGATTCAAATGCAATACCATCGAGATCCAGCTTTCCGAGCAACACATACATGCCAAAATGGACAGCTCTACATCAGCCTCACTTTCTCCTCTGCATCCATTCCATGTCCCAAACTCTTGCTCGTTTCACCCCGTATGACCTACCTTGTGATGACCCTCTTATCAGAATCTTCCATTCGATTTTGCGGGACGTGCTTGCAGCCGTCACCCTCAGCTCGGATGACAGATCCTACAAATCTGGAGCAACCTTCTTCTCAGCATTCCAGAACTCGATTGGGTGGGAGAGCCTGTCGGGACATTCAGTATCCCAGGCATCGCTCATCACTTCCTCCAAGGCAGCGGAAATCTTCCACCTGGTTTGCCGCGAGCTGGACATCCAGCAATCCTTCGTCGACCACGCCATCCACCACATCTTGGGCGAGACTCACATCCGTTCGAAGAACAAGCACAACCAGACACGCCCGCCAACACCGAAGGCTCTCGTTTCTTTCGTTGCACGCGTGTTCAAACGATGCGTCCAGGATTTCCGCTTGGTCATCCTCGCCGTGGATGACTTGCAGCATGCCGACGAGCTGTCTTGGAGGGTGATCCGTGAGGTGTACGAGATAACTGACAACGTGCTCATCATCAGCACCATGAATCAAGTTCTGAATGTGATCCCGCGCGTCGAGCCAAACTTTTGGGATGCGCTGAAGGTCCAGGAGTCCAACAACGGCCGTTTCATTCCAATGGAACTGGGGTGCTTGAACATGGAGGAGATCGCATCGATGATCATGAAGACCCTGGGGCTCCAGCGAGACGATGTCAATGTCGACTTTCTGTCCGGCATCACAATCCAATCTGGTGGCATGCCGCATTTCGTTAACGAGATTTTGGAATACATGAAGCGCCTCACAGCGATGGATGCCGATGTGGAAATCAGTGATGTAAGTCTTGCTACGAGCAGAGTGGCACATGTTGCGATTTGCCGTTGGCCGTTCTTTTGTGCGGTCTTGTGCGTTGTGGTCTGTGGCCCTGTGATTCATGATGTTGCTTCTTGACTGTGCTTTTTCTGCCATGCCTTGACTCACGGTACGGTAAGCAACGGTACCATGCAACATATTTTACCGCATACATACATGCATACTCATGATTCCAACACCATCTATCCGTCCATTTCCATACGCACGCAATGATGTAATTGTGCTCCATTGAACGCTAACGACAACACTTGTGATGCGCAGATCACGTACGATTCATTTGGAGACCTCGTGCTGCAACGGTTGGATTCGTTTGACTTGAACACCAGGGACGTGCTGAACATCGGCGCGGTGCTGGGGCAATCATTCAACTCTGAGGAGGTCATCGATGTTCAAAACCGTTCCAGCGACGCGACCCGAGCAACAGTGACTGCATCGGCGAGCAAGTCGTTTGACATCGCTGTGCGTGAAGGCATCCTGCAGAGGGCTGAAAGCGACGACCAACCCAGATCGGACCATCGCCGGGAGTATTCGTTCGTCCACGCGGTGTGGAGGACAGCCATCCTCAACTTGATGCTTGAGGGGCGAAAGCGCGACCTGCACGCAGCAATCGCGCAGATGCAAGAGGCGAAGGGCATCGAACTTGACGACTACATGTTCCAAATGAAGCTGTTCAGCCATTGGAAGGCCAGCGAGAACTTTGCGAAATCTGCCGAATTGGCATTGCAGGTCGGCAAGCACTTCGAAGAGAAGCTGGGATTGCCAATCCAGTCGATCCGCCTTTACAACGAATCGCTGGACATGGTCCGTGACGGGACGGATACGGCTGTGGGAATTTCAGGTGAGTTGGCAATAGTGGTGTTGGTGTCGGCGCTGGCATTGAATTTGCATCTAGTTTGTCGGAAGTTTGGCACCATCTCAACATTCATCTGTTTGGCTCTAACACAACAATGCTCTGCAATTCTACTGCTGCTGTCTATCTGTGTCTCCTATTCTGCTCTTTCCTTGTTCCGGCTGGGCATCCATGACACAACCAAAAATGTGAATACTCTGTGCTCACTCTACTCCGCATTTCTGCGCCAATCTTCGACGATGCAGGTTTCACGTCCAAGACACTGCGTGCAGCGTCGAGGATCGACCTCATGTCCATCATTCGATTGCAAGTTGCTCTGGGTCAAGCTCTGAACATGGCTCAGCAGATGACGGACAGCGTGACTGCATACCAGGACGCACTTCGAGTAAGTCTGAAAATCACACGCATGACACGCATGATGACGTGATCACTCTGGCATGCTCTCCTCGCAGCAGCACTTCAGCATGCCGATCGATTGATCGATTGAATATCTTCAACCTCGTTGAAGTGAGCTTGTTCAGAGAGAGAGAGAGAGAGAGAGAGAGAGAGCGAGCGAGCGAAATAGAGTGTGTGATGCGTGATGATCGGCAACAGCTATCGCGATTTGACGTGAAACTCTTCATTTGTTGGCAACTAACCCGTCGATGGCACTCCATCCCTCCTTTGTTCTGTACTGTCATACAATCAATTGCCTTGTCTTTGTATTGTGAACTTCCACAGATTCTACAAGCCGCCAAGGCATCAGCCGAGCTCGAGAATCGCTCTATCCTCTTCCCCGTCTTCGTCGGTCTCTCCCTCGCTCTGAAGCGCGGGCACATCATCCAAGACGCCGAGTGCCGCTACGAGCAGGCGATGATCCGCCGGTACGTGCAGGAAACACAGAGGCATGGCGATCCCGTCTTCACCATCCATGCCATCTCGTTGCAAACGGAAATGTACAGCCGGCTGGGCAACTTCACGCAAGCGCTGGAATGCCACAAGCGTTTGGCTGCTGTGTACAATGCTGACAGGCACTCCGCGAAGCTGTGCGACGAGTTTGGCAGCGACATCGGTGCCCTGAGCTACTCGCTGAGGACGCTGTGGAGCATCCAGGTGGGCCGTCCGGACGAGGCATTGGGAACGTGCTGGTTCATCATCGAGGAGCTCATGCCTAGGATCGAAGGAGAGCACGTGCACACGCTGTTCATGACCATCTTCCCCGCGCTGTGGGTGATGAAGGAGAATGGATTCGCCCTGGAGGTGCGCGAGTACTTCGAGGAGTTCGTGTGCGAGCCGTACGAGAAGTACTACGGTGAGGGGCGGTCGACCTTCTTCCTCCCGATGTACGACCCGATCATGATGCTGCTGGACCTGTCGGGCAAGGCGGACGTCGACCAGATGATGGTGGAGGAGTACCTCGAGTGGGCCCTCGACGTCGACAACCTCGGCTTCGGCACGCTGCTGAACGCCAAGACGGGCGAGCTGGGTCGCACCGCCGACTCCATCGCCGGCGAGATCTGCTACCTGCTGGCCCAGCACGTGGAAGACGAGGATGATCGCAACATCCTGCTGCAGAACGCCATCGACGTGATCCAGGAGGACATCGAGTTCACGAAGAAGCACAAGCTCATCCTGGCGCAGCTGTACTCGGAGAAGCTCCTGACCAGCCTCGAGCACTTCGACGACGAGGATCAAGCGAGCCTGTCGTCTGACGAATTCGTGTTCTAACATGAGAATGTTGGTGCAGCGAATGTGGCGGGGCGCGCCAATGTGTGTGGTATGGTATGGTATGTAACACAACGCAGAGTGGCGCAATTCCTCGACATGTGACGAAAGGAAGTGACTCGTAATGTACAGATGGGATGGAACATATTATATTATACTATACATGCAGTTGTACCATCCGTAATTGTTATTATATGTGGGTAATCATCAAGTTTGGCCTTTGCTATAGTAAGTATGAATGGTAGTCCTCGTTGCAGATTGAGCCCAGTATAGATGGGTACGGCTATGATATGTTACACCACCCACAGACATCGAAGTTAGGAGACCATCATCTGTATCATACGCACGTGCCCCTGGGCGATATCTTTCGAACCCCAGTCTACGTGCACAGTGTAGGTAGAAACAAAGCGGTGTTTGCGACAAGGTCAGCGCTTCTTCACGAGTACAATGAAGAATTCACATTGAAGAGGTCTTGTGCGTTTTCATTGGTCGAGAAGTTCAAAGAAACAACGCGTGAACTATTACCACTAACACGACAACGCAAGACGCCGACGTGTGATTCGGGCAAGAAGTCTCCGTTGTGTGTTGATAGCTACAAGTAGTCCAGTGTACTGGCTTGTTGTTTTTCGAAGGATAGTCCTCGTGAAGAATAAACGTTCCACGCCATAAGTACACGCTCGAGTCATGTGTCTCGTTCTCTTGTTTTGTAACACAGAGGTGGCCAAGTGGTGTTCGTAGGCGGGTTTGACTCATTTGACCAAGAAATGACAGAGATGTGCTTCACACATGTTCGTTGTTGGGTTGATGATAGTTTCCAAGAAGGGAACCCTTCGTTTGTATCGCGTTCACTATTGCTTCAATACCGCTTGTTAAACACGCTCGGTTGGGCAAAACTGCATGGTTTGTTATGGTGCCGTCGTGGCCATGACGAGCACAACGAGAATGGTGTGGCCATCACAGGTGTCAATGTCGAAAAGCGGACGAGTTGACGTCGACGACAGCAACGACAAAATTGCCAAATGACGCTGTTCGTGCTAGTGCGTGTGTGGAACAGAGAGTACTGAATGTACGTCCGAGCGTGGTACGTACGGTGAGATGCAGTACAGAGACAGCGCGGATAGCCAGAATCAGTAGAGTATCGGCGTTGTGGTTCGCACAGAAGCCACAACACCAACAAGGAGGCACAAGAAGAATCCAGCCCTTCCCCCTCTCACTCACAACCGCAACAACAGCGGCAAACGCGACACAGCACAGACCCGACGACAACTGCGAAAACTGAGAGTGACAGCGAGCATTCCCCCAACCAGCGAGGACAACAACGAGCATCAGCGAGAATTCTTGTAGTTACTCGTCGTTCGTGGAGCGAAAACACTGGAAACACAGACTCAAACGCAACCACGAGCAAACTTCGCTGAGACGCACCGACGCACGAACACACGCCAACATCCATCTTCAGACAAGACCACAGAGGGCGGAACTTCATACTTCCACATTACTCACATTACCCACATTACCCACAGTATCACAACACCACACCACGTAGCCATAGAGACCATCACAGTATATTATTCTATATAATACTCCATACAGTCCCATTCCGCACCCATCCAGCCACCCAAAGAGCCGTCCGAGAAGACGCAAGCAACAATTGAACTCAGAAAAGGAGCACAGCAACCGTGGATCATTCATCAGCACCTTGTCCTTCGTCGCCAACTGCGTTGCCTTTCCGTCAACGTGCACTCCAGAGAGACAGCTCCGTGAGAACAGCAGCATCAGCAAGACAAGACAAGCCCGAGACCATGACGAAACGCGCGGAACTGGATCCCGAAGCCAAACGGGAGCGCAGAAGGGCCGCCAACCGCAGATCGGCGCGCAAAACTCGCTACCGAGAGAATGTTATGCTGGAGGAACTGCAACGCAAGTCCATGGAGCTGTCCTCCGAGAACGCCAACTTGCAATCGGAGAACGATGCCATGCGGGAGCTCATCGCCTCCATCACGCGATTGATGAAGGAGATCAAGGAGGAGGAGGAAGAAGAAGAACAGGAGGGGAGAGAAGCGGGAACAACGACCATGGCGACGGCCAGCGCAGCTCCCACAGAAACACTCCAAAAGGTACGCAAGACGCGGGCATCGATTCCGGCTGATTCAGTGACAGACACGCCGCGGCTGGGAGGGGAAGCGACGTTCAAACTGCCGGTTCCTTGAACTTCCTAGTGCTTGTGTGGGCGTGGGCGTTGCACGAACTGATACGGAGAGTGGGAATATCGTCTCCGCATCCTTCACATGAGCTACAACTACACGAACTTTACCATGCTGGAGAGCGTGGCGCTTTGGACGTGTTCGTGTTTTCCCGCACATGGATGTATGGTACAAATACACACGAAGGGAATCGTCACCAAGATGATGACGTTGTCTGTCCTCTGTCATTCCTGATTCTCCCGTCTGGATGTATGCTACACACCCAATTGGTATGTCCAATTGTTGCACCCATTGCTACAGCTCTCCTTCTCACTCACAATCATCACTTGCACCTGCGTCTCTCCAAACCCCATCGCATCACTATACCAACACGATGGTTCATCATCATAAAACGTCCCACAGCAACAACCCATGACAGCCAAGGCGATGGCGCTCGGCACAACGACGCCGTCCTCTCCACCCGCATCAGCGCGAAGGAATTCCATGGAGCAAACTCTGCAGCAACATGCCATGCCAGCCTCAGACGTGCTGCCCCAGTATGAACAGCATATGAATGCACTCGCCCTGACAAATCAGCAGCAGCAACAGAGTCAGCAACAACAACAGCACGACTTCCAGAATTCGCGCATCACGCCAGCATCGACTGACCACACAGCGGCGATCGGCGCGCCGCAACCTCAGATGGGTAACGCATTCATGTCCACGGTACAAGCGCTGTTGCAGACAAATCAAGGCGCACCTGCCAACAATCCCTCAGGCAGCAACGCCATGTTGCAGGCGTACCAAATCATGCTGGCCACGCAACAGATGGCAGACCCGATGCTGTCGAATGCCTTGGTTGGCCAAGCTGCCCTGCAATTCTCCCAACAGCAGCCGCAGCAACAACAACCAAACCAGGACCAACGCAGGATGGAATGAGATCTCTCTCTTTCTGTCTATAGAGAGACACGTGAAGATGCCTCCAACGCTCCCCTTCACTCTCCGAGTTTGGTGCATGGACGGTTCTCATCGAACACAAGACCCCCAGCCACTACCCATTTTTCCATCAACTTGGGGTTGTCCCGTTTTCGTCCATCATCAATTCTCACCCATGATGAACCAACAGGAAGATCAGAGCCTGGCCCCGCAGCACAGCGATGAGCGCGCAAGTGGCGCAAACCAGATGCTGGGCCAACGATGCTGGGCCGGGTCAATCCCCATTCCCCGTACATACTCACACCATACATTCCATGAGCGTCTATCATCCCGCTCAGCATTGTTTACTCGTGCCCAATTATGCACAACCTTACCACGAGCACTGCTCCGTTTAATTCACTGTTACATGATCATCCACTAGACTACATTTTGTATCGTAATCATTATAGTAATATATGGTACGCTCCCATACCATACACACCCCGCACATTTGTTGGGTTGGACATCAGGTCTTCTTACATCGTGATTCCATTCATCAACGTCTCTTGATGCATTTCCACGGTCCTGGTCGCGCTGGGGTCGCATTTCGTCAGCTCTGCCACAAACTGCAGAAATCTGAAATTAGACACCGTATTCGACCAGTTCGATCGCATGGGGATATCTTGACGAAGAACGGAACGGGATCGAATCCTGGCGAAGACAACCACAAACAAGTCACGAAACTCAACAACGATGACAAGGAGCGACCACTCCACACAACACGCTGGCGCCAACGCACAACCACAATCTCCACCCAAACCACAACCACAACCACAACCACAATCACAACCACAAGACAACAATCTCCACCCAGACAACAACCACAAGACAACAATCACCATGAGCCGAATACTTGCGCGCAAGATGATGCCGTCCATTGCGGCAGCCACCGCTGCAGCAGCAACCAACGGAGCCGTATCGACGACGAGGCAGAGCGCAGCCCGGGCATTCGCATCGCACGCACTGAGTTCGTCTGGACGGCCGGGTCTGTCGCAGCAGAGACAATCGTGGCAGCAGCAGATGCAGCCACAGCAGATGAACCAAACGCGCGCCTACTCTCTGGACGGCGTCGGCGGCAGCAGCGGAGGCTCCGGAACGTCCCTCGATTGGCCAGTCAGAAAGGCCAACACCATCTTCAACATCGTGCCGCAGGGATACAAGGTCGTCGTGGAGAGGTTCGGAAAGCTGCATTCCATCGAGGAGTCCGGCTGGTTCCTCGCCATCCCGCTCGTCGACACCATCTCCTACGTCATCGACGTGCGCGAACGTGCGCTCGACATCAAACCGCAGACGGCCATCACGAGGGACAACGTTTCCGTGGAGGTCTCCGGCAATCTCTTCATCCAGTTCCATAATGCGGAACGTGCTGCCTACGGTGCCTTCAATCCATTGTACAGTGTCGTGCAGGTACGTTTCATTGCATTCCAGTATATTGTATTGCATTGTAATATATTGTATTGTGTTCTGTCATGGTGGATTATGGTGGTGTTCATTCGATCACAACGAATGACAACCAATTTGCAACAAATGCCGAGACAGCAACAGTCACCGTCTCACCATCGATTCTGCTCCATTATGCTCCACCATACGTACCCGATTCAATGTCTCCGTACGTTCCGCAGCACTCCCAATCGGCGATGCGCTCGGCAATTGGTGAACTGGAACTCGATGAGATCTTGCACAACAGAGCGAGGTTGAACGCCCTCATCAAGGGAAGCTTGCAAGAAGCGGCCGTGCCGTGGGGTTTGGAAATCCGTCGCTACGAAATCACAGATATCACGCCGGATCAGCAAATTCGCATCGCCATGGACAAGCAGGCCGCAGCCGAGCGCGTGCGTCGAGAACAGGTCCTGCGGGCGGAGGGAGACAAACAGCGTGCGCAGCTGACGTCTGAGGGAGTCAAGATCAGCCTCACCAACGAATCCGAAGGTAACCTCGTCAAGGTCAAGAACGAGGCCGAGGCGACGAAGCAGAAATTGCTGCTTGAGGCGCAGGGTCAGGCCGAGGCCATTCGTCTCACCGCGCAGGCCCAAGCCGAGGCCCTGCACTTGATCGCCACGCAGCTCCAAAAGACGGGAGGTTCGGAAGCCGCAAAGCTTGCCCTTGCGCGCGACTACGTGTCCATGTACGGGGAGATGGGTCAGAAATCGAACACCATCATGTTCAACGACAAGGCCGGCGACGTCAACGCCCTCCTCTCGCAGGCTGTCGTGGCCATGCAGGCAACAGCTTCCCAAGTCAAGCTGCCGCAGGGTGCCACTTCCAATGATGCTGCCGCTGGTGCTGATGGAGGGGTTCCTCGTTTTGTTGCAGCCACCGAATCCAAATAGATATGTGAAACGTGCGCCCTCACCAGAAATTGACCAACTATTCAACAACGAGCCACAGCATGCACTGTTGGTTGCAATATCGAATCCCATACTACATACACACTAAAGTTGAGTAGAGTACACGCTGTTGGCTCACTCCCCGCTACGATTAGACAACGAACTTCCTTCGTTCGATACTTCTTGCTTCCATACGTACTCATACCATACGATAGGCATCCACCTGCAGGTTCGTCCCCCTGCGGCCACACCACAGCCGCTTTATCCTGCAACCAAAAAGTCCTCCAAATC
This sequence comes from Craspedostauros australis, assembly GCA_026770025.1. Classification (NCBI taxonomy): domain Eukaryota; phylum Bacillariophyta; class Bacillariophyceae; order Mastogloiales; family Achnanthaceae; genus Craspedostauros; species Craspedostauros australis. The sequence goes on along the minus strand of JAMXDE010000011.1, from coordinate 2,285,161 downwards.
GACGTAGGCGTCCTCCTTCGTCACGTCGTTCTCATCGAAGGCCAGGTCTGATCGTAGCCATTCATCGATGAGCGGATTACGACTTCGAGGAACGGCTTTTGGTCGATGCCGCCGTTTCTTCGTCGACCGCGTGGTGCGTTTCTTCGCCTTCTTTTCAGGCGACAACCGCAGGTGCTCCAGCTTCGGAGTCGACGCCTTCAAGCTCTCCATCTTGGCCTCGATGATCTCCAATAATCCCCTTTGAATCTCGTGGCGTTGTGATGTCGATGGCGTTGCAAGAGACGCCTCCAGGTTCATCCCCGGTGACAGTGATGGCGGTTGTGATGGTGTCTGATTGAAAGGATTGTACTGAACTATCCTTCCGATGCGACGCAGCACCTGCGATGCGGAGCTGTTTGATGGCGTGGATGATCCAGCTGGTGGAGATGAGGAGGACAGGATGATGGAACGCAGCGATCCCAGTGACTTCTCCAGATTCACCGACATCCTGGAAACCTCTTTCAACAGCTTCATCATCTCAGGATTCACCCTTTGACGGTTCTCCTTCAACAATGCCGTCTTGCGGCTCTCTCGAAGGTACCAGATCCGAAGCAAGATCGTCACATCGTGGTGCGCTGCTCTGTGCCCGCTGCACGACAGCAGCCATGCATACACGCAGCACAGACTTTCCACGAACGTTGATTTGTCATGCGCGCTGCGTCGTGGATCTGCTTCTATCGATTCGAAGAGATTTGAGACGACGCGAGTGGATTTTGAGATTGCACCCAGTGTGTCCCGAAGCAACTGGAGCAAGTCGAGCTGCTGAGGCGTTGGCAACGACATGGAGACCACCTCCAGAATCGGCCCGCCAACAGTCTCGATGAATGGCTGAAGGACCAGGCTGGTCTTGTGAAGGGTGTCCGCGAGCATGGATTGACGATCATGAAAATAGCGGCACATCGCGACGTTTGCATCTCTGCTACAATCGCTTTCATTGGTGGCGGTGCTGCTGCTGCTGCCGCTGCCGCCATCAGTATGAGGATGAGCATAAACACCGTCGTCATCACGATCGGTTGCCGCCTCGCAAGGCGAACCTCCCACTATGTTCATGGAAAATCTCCAGCGCTCCCTGTAAACGCAGAACCACGAGGAAAGCGTATGCAACCAATCCTGCTTCGTCGCAGGGGCATGGGAACTGATCTGCTTTTGATCCAATGCTTGCCCAACGGCTGCATCCCCGTAGGTTCCCAGCTGATTCGCGTTGTTTAGCTGTTGCGGTCCTGATAAGGCAGATGGATTTGGATAACCATGACCACCACGCTTCCGAGTCCCACTAATCCCGGTGATGTCATCCCATGGTGTGTGATCGGCATCGCCCAATGATGCCCATGTCATCAGTATTCTTGCACATTGCTCGAAGGATGTGCCTTCCATCTTGGCAATCGCGTTGGACACAAAAGCTTGGCCGGAGAACGGATCAAAGGAACACACCTCCCATGATGCGACGATGATGCCGTAGCACAATGCTGGGAGATCGCTGCTGCAAAGTACCATCAGGCGTCGAGAAGTGGGATTCTGGACTGGCAAAGACTTCGGTGCGGTACTCCACATTCGTTGGATCATTCCGACCAGGGACTCCAGCAAGGATGGCAGCGTGTCCAATGCCGGGAACTGTTGGACATATGCATGGATCAGCCGGCCTGCGCCATCAATCGTCTTCAGCATGGACGAGACGATTGCGTCGGATAGACCCCCGCTATGATCGTATTGCCCAAGTTCCAAGTCCCTGGAGACTGAAGTCATCAATGACAACACAGCTTTCGGTGATATGCTGCCATGTCTATGCTGCTGTGGATCTGCATGCCCGGCACCGTTCCCAGTCGGCAGCGTGCCGTGGCCTCGTGCGGTGGACTGAAGTCGAGCAAGTTCGCATTGGCTGCAGTGCTGCAATGCGTTGAACAGTTGCTGTCGCAATTGCTGGACCGTGCGCCGGCACATCTGGACCTGATCGTCGCTGGCCATAACACCAGTAGCTGGCCGTGCTGGGTCTGGGCTGTTGCTGAGTCTTGGGGGAAACGATGCCAATGTCGAAGCAAGCCGCGATGCACCTTCCTCGCATCCAATCACTTTGTAAAGAGCCTGCAATCCACGAAAAACGAGAGGAGCCTGATGAAGATCAATTGACTCTGCCCAGGCCCGATGGCCCCCATTTCCACTCTGAGCTATCGAATTTGCAGTGATGCAGAACTTATCCAGAGTGTACCGAGCAACAGACAGAGCGTCACGAAGCGACGTCGCCGAGGTTGACGGCTGTTGCATCATGCAGTGAGTGATCACGGTCGATACAGCCAAGAAGAGCGAACTCACCGACCCCAATGTCTTCGCACCCTGTTTGCTACCAGCACTTGGCGCCATCTTCTCCCGGAGCCGGATCAGTTGCGCGATGCCGCGAATGGACATCATGAATGGGTTGGATGGGGCTTGTTTTGGAGATACTGGAACGAACAGCAGCTCTGCGAAGAAGTCGATGATTGCAGGCAGCATGTCTCCGTGTGCTCTCCGCCGGACAACATGGCCACTGCCCAGATAATGATGGAACTGAAGCTGGTTTTCCTTTGATGATAGGCCGCTGGCCCATGCGTTGACGAGCTCGTCAGCTGTATCCAAATTCAGTCGTTTCAAAGTGGCTGGATTGAAATAGAGAGATGAGTGGTGCTGAACCGTGGTCTCAGCATGTCTCTTTCCTCGCACATTTGACTGCTGGTGCCCATGCTGACTATCAAGCTGGGTGTTGGTGTGGTCTTGAAGGATAGACATGGCGACGAAGAACAGCTCGCAGCTTGCCAGGAATCCCGGCAATGGCCACGAGGCACTATCCATGTCGACTGCCACATTAGCATCGTCATCGAAGATGCCATCACTATCTTTTCCTTCGTTCATCCGCCTCGGCGGCGATTCGCTTTCGATAATCCTGCGCAGTAGCTTCTGCCGTTGTTGAGACAGGGTGCCATGCATGAATGTGCTGTAGCTGCTGATACAGGCGCTGTAAACCAGCAGGTCAAAGCAAAGGCCAAGGAGCTCCTGAAAATGCTCGTACTGGATGGTCATGGCAGATGCTGCTTCTGGTACGGTGTTGGTTGAGTGGCCCTGGACTGTTGATGCGACTCTCTCGGGGCGGAATGTTACCTCAGTTGCTGCGTCGTGGTCGAAGAACAGCATCAACCGACAGATGCACGCTCTCAGTAGAAAGTCTGCTCCCCGCACGGACGGCGTCGCCTTGTGAATGACGCTTTTTATTGTGGCATAGAGCCACTGTCGGGTGAGAGAGTCCAAGGCTGGCTGATTGAGAATGATTGACTTCCACAGCAAGTTCGCAGCACTTTGCTCGGGCTTTGACCAAGTCGCACTCTCCAACAGCATCAACAAGCACAGCAGGCTGTGCTGCTGGGCTGACAGTGTCGAATCTTGTCTTGCGCGCATCCGCTTCTCCATGTTTCTCAGCGAACGGACAGAGCAAGTGGAAAACGAACGGCATGCATCTTGCAGCATTCGCTCTCGTATGGACGGTATGACCATGAACGATCTGGAAAGGCTCCAGCAAAGGTCTTCTGGTAGATACTGGAAGAGGGAGTTGTATGAGATATTGACGTACTTCGACACATCAATCGGAGTTTCCCGCAATTCGCCGGATGCGAACAAGATTTGTAACACTGTGCAAGCCTGGCGCTGTGCCTCCGGATCAGCGTTGCTACCGGTTGGGCCGATGCACGTGTCGCTTCCATATCTAGCTTGCATCCCACGACCGCCCGTCGTAAGCGAGAGGACATAGTCCATCACATCTTTTCGGAGCGCTGGGCAGTCGCAGAACATCACCACGAGCCACACAGCCATCGCAGTTGATCTTTGCCCGGCATGCCGATGAGTGTGATGGTTGTTCTGATGAGATGGTCGATAGCATTCTTGTCGATATGTATGGCGCGGTATGTCATGTTCCGTCGGCTGTGCGGTGATCATCTTCAATGCTTGTAGAAAATTCCGAGACCGAGCTGTGCGCGCAAGCACCATGTCTTTGCCTTCGGTCGAATGCGTGTGATGTGGCTCATAGAGCAGAAGCATTTTGCGCAGGGTGGCGGCGATCTCATTTGCTTGTGATACATGCGTTGCAGTTCGCTCTGTAACCTGCCCTTTCGTGCCACCCACGAATTGACCAGATGCATCGTACACCATGCCATCAAGATCGGAGGATTCAGCTTCAACGGTGAATCGCGCTCCTGCTGGTTGCCCTAAATCATCCGATCGAATTGATGAGGTCGTTGTATCGAGCAACTGTCTCACGCATCTGTGCCAGACCTTTTCAAACGAAGATTGTTGTTGTGGTACATTGTCGTTCAGCAGGCTTTGCGTGGAAAGGCTGAGATGGTATGCTTGAGGCTGGCACTGTCGGTCACGGTGCTGTGTCTGCTGCATTGATGGTTGTCCAACAGAGATGAGCGTCAAGATGACCAGATTCATTCGTATCCATTCGGGGACTTCTGAGCACGCCGATTCTTGATGTGTTTGGAGCCACCCGACGCCGACTGATAGCGGGGCGCCTTGTAGGAATGCTCCAACGCTTGCCTCCAACTCAAGAAATGCCGGTATGTTTGATTTGCACCTGTTGAAAGCAAATAGAGCCACCTCTCGCATGCTCCGTATCAGCCTTGTGCGTCCCTCTGTGTCAGCCCTTTCACACGCGCTTGCTGCGATGGATAACCCTGTATCCCACGTGCGGACGATGGTCTCCCCAGTGGCTGCCTTCAAGGTCTCCAAGATCGTCACAGCATGGTTGAGTTGGATGTGGTCTTTAAGTTTGATGCACAACCGCATCCACCGCAATGGATTGATCATTCGAGCGCGATGCGAGAAGATGGAGTGGAATGCACGATCTGTAATGGTGCGATCGCAGCGATGCCCGATGGACAGAATGCACTGCAGTAGCTTGACGACATCGGACAACATCCCTTGTTTAGCTGTGCTGCCAGTGCTGCTGATGCTGTGGCTGTTTTCACTGTGATTGTTGTTGTTGATGCTAGTGTCACTCCAATTTTGCTGCGCTGCTTCATCTAGGAGCAGATCAATGATCGCTTCTGCCAGCTTTATGATCTGGCCTCTCGGTGTGCCCATGCCTTCGTCTTCGACGTTGTTGGCGTTATTATTCACATTGGCATTGCTAGTGGAGATCTTCAGTTCGCTCAATGGCTGCGTAGCGCTGGCGCTGACGCGAATGGTCAGATCGCAGTTTGTTGGCGCATGAGGACGATGCGCACCAGTGATGCTTGTCTGGTCCCAACCCTGCGTCGACTTGCGAAGGAAGAGGATGATACTGCTGAGCACATCCTCGCATCCAGACTGCATCGCGTGCACTGGGTCGTCGAAGATGATGCGCATTGACTCCCAAGGTGCACGGTAACATGGTGGGACAGCCAACAGCGCCATGACCAGCCGCTGTGTCCGTTGCTTTTGAGTTTGGTTCGCGTACGAGCTTTGTGGCTTCTGCGTCGCACCGCCACGGTCTTCCTTCATCGTTTGCAGCAAATCGTTGACAATCTGTGGTGATGGCAGAAATCGTTCGTGAAGGGCGATGTTGCGGGAAGCAGTCGTCCCGAGCATATGGTTGATCGACGCATGATCATACCTCTTCGTTGCCTTGATCATCTTGCCAATGAGTTCATCTACCATGCTGCGAGCACATCCATGCTGACTGCTGATTTGCTTTCCATGAGATGGCACGGGTGAAGCATTGGTACTGTCAGTCGTCGAGACCAAAGTCGGCACGGACGTGACCGTTGACGATTCGTCCATCGTCGCCTCCATTCCGAGCACGCGAACGAAAGCCGCACAACAGAACACTGCTGTATGTTTGGATGTATTGGATGTATTGGATGGTGCTTGTTGGAATGAGTTGCTTTGTGTGGTGGGTGTCCCCTCGCTCTTCGAAGATGTTGGTGCGTTTGTTCTGTTGTGTTGCAGAGGACTGTCGTCTTTTGCTTTCATTTTGTTTTTTGGCGCGAGTTTGAATTTAATGAGCGTTAAAGGACGGGTAACATAGTCAACACAACAACAAAACAAAACTGTTGATTTTCGTCATCAAAGACCCAAACATATGTTTGCCTATGTCAGTACTATCCTCCAGTTCGATTGTTTCCACCAGCGCTATTCCAGATTCTCGTAGAGTAGGTCGGAGATCGCCAAGACCTGTGGGACGTACAAGACCCTCCCTGTTCTGTTCGAGCTGCGATGTTACATGCGGAATAGATGTGGCATCTGTTGGTGGCCTAAAGTGGAGACAGAAGAGATGCTTGGAATGAACGCGTAGTTGATGGCGGCATCAACCCTGTTGTCGTCTGCTTTCTCTTGCTCTCTTCCAATCTCGTTCTGTCCACGTCGCCCATCCACAATTGCAGGTTATTCGTACCACTCGCACCAGTACACTCATATAACAGTACACGATATGATTGTGTCTAACTTGTGAGTGCATCTGCTACTGTCTCCATTGTCGTTGTGTTCAAGTTTAGAGCATGCACTTTTCTAGGTAGATTCGTTGTCCGCAGATTTACCTATTCGATTCAATGGCTCAATCCACCCCAGCCCAGGCTGGCCATTCGTGATGTTGACCGACCCTCTCGCCTCTTTGTCAAGGTCGATGTACTTCTACGCACACTCATAAAGAGCACTCTCCGTGAGAGCAGAGTGGCCTCTCGGAAATCAGATCTCGCCCTCTAGCTCGCGGATGGCGATGTCTGCAAGTTCGACATGATGTTGACGGGCGCTGTGCCTCCGGACTGCTCGATCAACGCAGCCAGCTCCTGTCGCAGCGAGATGTTCTCAGTCGTCAGCGACGAGTTTTCTGTCGTCAGACTCTCGACGGATTCTTGCAGATCGGCCAGCAGCTTCTTGCGCCTCTCTCTGCTCTCGCGCGCCGATTTTCGGTTCGCCATGACCCTGCGCAGCTTGCGATCCTCGCGGCGCTTTTCGGGGTCCAGCTCGATGTCGTCCAGTTCATTGTCGTTGCCTCCATCGCCTGCGTCGGGGCCATCTCCGTCATCCGATCTTCCCATTTCGCTGATGCTGCGCTTGCTGCCCGTTCTGGAGCGGGAGGCTTCGGGATACTCATCGCCCGTCTTGGAGCCATCCGACACGATCTCTCCGCGTTCGACGTCGCTCATGGTCACTGATTCTGTCTTGCCTCTGTTGATTGTCTCCGTTGGTTGTCTATGCTGGTTACTTCCTTGCGCTGTGTGTCGCTGTGCCTTCCGACTTGATCTGCTGCCGAAGTTGCGCTGCGTCCTTGTCTGCTCTACTCGTACTACTACTGCTGCTGTTGGCTGTTGGCTGTTGTTGATCTCCCACTTTGTGTCTGGGATCAGTGATGTGTTGTCTGATCGTTCTCTCTGATGTGTGTGGCTCTTGTTATGTGTGGACCTTGTTGGATGATGACAAGGATGATGTCACGTGGATGGTGGGGCTCTCTGACGCCTGGGAAGCCAGTTGGGAATCGTGTGAGTGCATTTCTTTGGTGTTGGTGTCCCCACAACTCAAGAGGGAAACGATCATGCATTTCCTCGACCTCAGCACTAATTTTAGTACGGGTCGCTGACACGGTGTCATTTCCATCGTCAACAGTGCGAGAAGGGGAGATCTCAGCTGTTCCTTCCAGCTTGCGTCCGTTGTCTCTGTTGTTTGTCCAACCATTTCTGCCATTTTGACAGCAACCCAACGCTGGTTTGCATGCTTGGAACGTGGTTCTTTGTCAGTCTGTCCTCCCCCACCACACACTGCTGGACGAACGCACAAAAAGACGCCAACGGCAGAGTCGCGTGATTCTCCATTTGCCCGGACGAACGCGCGAAGAGCGATCACGGCTGTCATCCTTTTTTTGGGATCGATGATGCCAATAAGCGTCATCCAAAGAAGGCAGAACCGGCCATTCCACGCGCGAGCCTGACATCCACGTACGCAATTTGTTCTCCGGTATTGAAGTTCGTTGTCTGTTGATGATCTGCTGACCAATCTTGTTGTCGAAAAAGTGGATTGACCAACTCGACCGACGTGTTTACCAACTCCGGGCCTCGTTTGAATCTATTGCAACGCGGCTAGACTACACAAGTACGACTACGAACAATGTATCTGGAGGGTACGTCCTGACGCATCATACTCTATCGGTGTGTTTGGTCACCTATTATACCATTTTGTACATGCGGGGCGCTGCCCAAGATGCGGTGCCAGAAGATAGCACCTTGCGATGTGTCATACTCTGCTCGGGGATGGTACGTACTCTGGCATAATACGCTTCTATGTACTGGTAAAGCGCGTGTATGGTGGCGGGGTGCGTGAGTGTTTTCAGGCAATCCCCTGCTCTGCTCCACTATTATTTCATGGCCGCCTGGGCATCACCTGCAGCAGTACGGACGGGTTCGGTGAGCGATGCAGCTGCGGATTGGATCTGCGCCGGCAGACCCAGCTCGTTGGCCTTGGCCTTGGCTTCTGGACTGGCCAACACGATGGTGCCCGCGGCCAGGATGGATCTGTTGATGGCCTCCGCTTCGTACGTGCCTGCCGACAGGATCTGCTGGATTGTGGTGATCATGCTGGTGGCCACCAAGGACGTCATGGGCGCGGCGGCTGCGCTGGAGTGCGCGTAGAAGCTCATGTTGTACAACAGCGTGGCGACCGAGAGACGAACGTTCTTGTTGGACGATGCGACGAATCTGGCGGCGCAGTCGGCCGCGTCGCTCAGGCGCATGGAGACTGCCTTGAGAGAGCCGGGGCCTCCACGGAAGCAGTTTGCGAACAGCCGCAACGTCAGCATGGGCAACGCCACGGCGGGAACGCCCTCCATGCCCTCCGTCTTCTTGGAGAGTGCAACGGCCTTCGTCAGTATCTGATTCCAAACATCGATGTTCTTGGATTCTGTCGCACTCGGGTGACAGGCCGCCAGGCGAGCAAGATCGAGCGCTGGGAATGCCTTGTCGGGCTCCAATGAATCCAGCATGTGGCAGATGACAGACAGCTCTTGCTGAGACACCGTCGAAGCATGATATCTGTTGGTGACGGCGAGCGTGGAAAGCAAGGAGTCCAGGGTGGAGAGGTGGCTGTCGCTGAGCTTACCAAACTCAATGATCTTTGCCTTCATCTTGTCCAGCGTCTTCGATGGGTTGTTGGCAGGCAGCTCGAATGAGAGGAAGCTCTTGACCGGTATGGTTGTGTATGTCGGCGCGCTGGGTGCCTGCGGTACCGCTGCCATATCGATGGTTTGACCGGGCGTGAAGCCTGCACCTGACGCAGCACCGCCGGCCGCGGCCGAACTTCCCAGAGTCGGTGTCTGGGCGCCCACTCGTTGCTGGATGTAGTTGGCGATGTCATTGAGATGGTGCTGTGGCAGCATGTGGGCGTCGATGAAACGCTGAGCCGCGACGAAGGGATTCTCTCCGTTGTTGTATCCGATCTGCAGCTTCGCCACGCCGCCTCCAGTTTGATCCACCTCGATGGGCAGGACATGATCGTACTGGACGCCATCGATCGTGCCTTGGTCGGACGATGAGCCCATCACCTGCCCAACTTCGATCCATGTCTGCGATGCCATGCTCCACTGCGCTGCAATCGCAACGCCACCCTTGTTGAAGACATGGACCTGCCCCTCGGATGTCCCTCTCTGCTGAAAGCTGTTCTCCCACAACGGCAGCTTGGCGATCTCTTCCGCCGACGGGCCTGACTGCTGCTTGCGCGTCGCCTGTTGCACAGCCTCTGCAAACGCATCTCGTTCCTCCTGCGATGCTATGCGGTCTGTGCTCTTCGTGAAGATGCGGAGTGTCCCATCGTCGCAGCACGTGGCGAAATCACCATTCGGCAGGCTCACGGCGTTCCACACGCACGTCGGATGCGCGATGACGGTCGGCTCGACGCCCTCCAGCTGATCCCACACAGCGACATGGCCATCCTCGGCAGAAGCCACGATGCCACCGCTCGACGGTCCCTCCAACGGCACCACGGACAGCATCATCGGCGGGTGCTGCACCTGCTGGATGAAGGTGAGCGTCGAGAGGCATCCTGCGTCGTTGACGCCTCTGAGCTTGATGGTTCCGTCGTTGGAGGATGTCATGAGCATGGCAACCTCCGGGATGAAGCTGATGTCTCGGATGGGCCCATCGTGGTCGTTGGCAACCTGGCCGGTGCATCGCGCCTGACCAGTGGCCGTGTTGATGGTCCACAGACGCACTTGGTGGTCCGAGATCTGGTTGTTCTGCGCCACGCCCGCAGACCCGGTCGCAACACGCACATCGGTGGCACTCGCGCCATCATCCACCGGCAATCCCGTCACGCAGACGGAGTTCTCGTGGCCTGGCAAGGTGGCCACCACTGTTCCGGAAGCCACATTCCAAAGTCTGGCGGTTCCATCCCACGATCCGGAAAGCAGGAAGGTGGAGTCGCCGCCCTTGTTCTGGACCCACGCCAAACTCGTGACGGGCTTCGCATGGCCCGTCAGCTGCTTCTGCAGCTCGTGCGACGTGGAGTCGAAGACCCGGATGATGCCGTCCTTGCATCCCGTGACGTAGGTGGATCTGGCATCGTCGTTGGATGCGAGCACGGCCGTGATGGCATGGTTGTGCTGGTACTGGATCTGCTCGAAGGAACGCGAGGGAAGACCGAACTCGACGAGCCCACCGCCCTGATTGCCTGCGACTATCCGGAAGCAATGGGAGATGTCCGACCCATCGTCCTTGCCGTCCGTCGCTTTGGCTTTCAGAATGCCCGCAGAGCGGACGCCTTGGCCGTCGGAGACGAACGATTGCGAGAGCACCCAATCTTGTTCCATCTTGTCTCGTGCGGGACGAATAACACAATGCCTTTGGATGTTTCAACTTCTGAGAGTGCTGAGTTGTGTGATAGCGACAGGGCTGAAGCAGCAGCAGGATCCTCAGATGGCACTGATTGTGAGCGTGGTCGGCGGCGACTGTGTTTTCTCTCCGTGCTTTGGCTCAGTTTCGGTGAGTTGCTTTGGAGGATTCTCATCGATCTGTTTGGAAGAATGATCTGTTGTTGGTCATCGATTCCGCTTGGTCGAATGGTCTGAAACGGACGATGGTCGTATGAGTCATATGTGATTCAGAAAACGCGAATGGGAAGTCATTTCCGTGAAACGGAACAAACGCATCAAGTGCGAAGTGTGCGCAACAAGAAGACGACCGCATGCGACTACCAACACCAGACCAACGAACAAACAGCATCTGCGCTGATGCAACCAGAGACGAAGGCAGACAACAGAGGAAGGAACAAGGAGCAAGCAGCAAGCAGCAAGCAGCAAGGGCAATCACCCCACAACATCACAAGAATACCAACACCAACCCAGAAACAACGACAAGATGAATGCAGTGAACGCTGTGATCATTACCATCAACCGGTCCATCGACCACGTGGTGGACTACGCGAAGGAGAATGCGTTCGCCATCGTCTGCATGTTGGGCATCGTCTACATGTACAAGAATTATGGTCAGTACAAGGTGTTGTTCTTCGGGAGTGGGTAAACGAGTGTAGCTCGTGGAGGATGCCATCCACTTTCTGCCGACGGTGGTGGGTGTGAGGGTTGAAGATCATGGAGGTCATGGAGGTCATGGACAGTTTCAACGATCAGAGCGGCGGTCAAATGCGCAACTTCGTGGATTGATGATTGATCACATAAATGCTCTACTCTACTGCCCCACCAGTATCGTATTTCGCGCCATTTCATGTTCGCTCGTGATCATGTCCACAGGCCTCGCCGCCGGAATCGAAGCTAAAGTTGTTTTGCAAATCGTCTTCGCCAGTGCCATGTTGCCATCGTTATCATCGTCGTTGTCCTCACCACAATATTCTCCATCCTCCATGTACACTTTCATTTCCATTCCGATTCAATCCAACTTGTGATGGGGTCTGAAATACATTTGATTGATTCCATTTTCATGCATCCCGTCATCACCTGACAAGAACAGCAGCTAACAGTGCGTCAATGGGACAAGGGCACAAGCTGTCATCGAGTAGTGGTGCTACATCGTCGTCTTCAGCGTCAACATCATCAGCGACATCAGGATCGACGACAACGAGCAGATCCATGTTTTCCTTCGCATCAGGGATGAATTCGTCTGCGGCATCCGCGCCAACCACATCCGACGCCCGCGCAACAGAAATGCGCGCCGTGAGATTGCGTCAGCAGGCCCTGGCCGACGAGCGAGCCAAGGAGGCTGCCAAGAAGCGCAAGGAGAAGGAGGCCCAGGAGAAGGCACGCAAGAACAGCGTTCTGCAGAAGAAGAAAAAGGATGAGGGCGGCGACAAGGTCGGCGGCAACGAGAAGAAACTGAATGCCTGCGACTTCAATCCCATGCAACCGTGGTCGGCGGGAACTGGCGGGTACCGAGCGCAGCGCAGAACTGTGCGAAGAGGATGAGCCTAATCCCGGGATGCTGCAAAACAACGTTGATGATGCATGGCTGGCTGTGTACCAAACTGATGCTCTACCCCTCAAGAGAGGAGAGTGATCGCAGTCTGCGTTTCGCTGCCCATCCGAAGGCATGCCATACTCGCAGACTGTGAGAGGAGGTGCGTGCCGAAGTCAGTAAAGCATGAATGAATGCAACGACACAACATGCAACAGAACAACGTTGGCGTCTCGGGAAAGCGAAGCGAGGAGAAGCTGGAGGGCAAGCTAATGCCTCTTCCATTCTCTCGCTTTGATGATCAAAATGATGACACTCTCTGGGCAGCTGTTCCTTTCTCAATCGCGAGGAAGGTGTGACAGCATCCAGTGGTGTGCGGAGGGAGCAGAGTACCATACATGCTCGACCGTATCCAGAGTCAGGAAAGAGTACTGCACTCTCGACTCCCATCTCTCGCAAAACCAAATGCAACAACTATGAATGACATGGTCTTTGAAATCGAGTTCTGGTGACGAACACAAGGCGATTGTGTGAGTACAGCCAGACATTTGATGAACAAACACCATTGAAGAAGATAGACGTCGCATGCGGGGAGATTTCTTACCAACCGAATCAGAAAATCAAACAATCTGGCAGAAAAGCAACAACTGTCAAGGAAATACATGCGTAAAAGCAGTACATAGAATACAGACAGTTGCCTTTCGAAAAACAAACCCAGATGCTTTTCGTGCACTCGCAATGTACAAATAGAGCAAAGGAGACTGTCTTGGAGCACTCTGCACTTCAGAAACGCCAGTTGACGCCAGGTTATACTACACCATGGACTCGATGTCCAATATCGGGCACTTCCTCGATGCCACTTGGACGCACTGCTCCATCTCCACATCGTGGATGTTGGTCGCGTACTGCAACAGCTTGAAGTACGCCTCGTATTCCGTCTTCAATGCCAGACATATCTTGCGTCGGCCATCCGTGCTGACATCGCGAGTCACTGCCACCCTGATGCCTGTCACGTTGCGTTCCACCTTGTACCGCCGCTCATCGTCGTTTACATCGTAATCCCCACGCACTCCCCCGCTGCCTTTTTTGTCCTTCGCTGCATCTTCCGACCTCAGCAGCAGCTGATTCAGGTGCTTCCAATCCTCCCAGAATCGCTCCTGCCGAATCACGTACACCGTTGGCTGCCGCTGCATCGGCAGTTTGGTCCCCAGGATGTTGCGGTAGTTGAAGAACATGTGCGAAAAGAAGCGAGCCCTGCCATGGATCGCGGCGCACGCCAAGGCTTCGCAATCGTCCACGACGATGGAACCCTGCGAGTACGGGTAATTGCAGGTCGTGGAGGCGTTGCCGTACAGCAATTGCGCAAAGGCCTCCAGCGTTGGAAAGCAGGTGCCGTAGACCAGCGGACCGAAGTGCGCATGTTTGCGGCCCAATTTCAAATCGTACGCCTTGGCATTCTCGGGATGATGGTACAGCAAGGCGGACACGGTGCGATCGAAGGGATCGCGGACGGAAACGATGAAGGATTTGTGCTTGGATTCTGGCAATCTCCAGAAGTCAGTGACGTGGTAGTAATGCTCCTGAAGATAGTGAATGATATGTTGCACGCAGCATGATGGATAGTTGCGGATTGCAGTTTGGTGAGTGCATGAGTCGATGGAATAGTGGATACATGGATTGATGAATGCGTGCATGAACGGATAGCATCTCGGAGTCACCATTGAAAGGAGACAAGATATCAGCAGCAATAGTAAGAGCAATAGACGCGCACGCAGGAACGTACCACGAGCTTGGAAACTGGCGATTCGTTGGTGATGTTCCGACATGGACCAGCCGCGAACGAACTGCAGCCGTTGCGGATCATGGTGGAGATTGTGGACCCACCAGTCTTTCCGATGTGCACAAATCCAGCTGAGTCTACCGACGATTCTTGCTTCGGCATGACGTAGACCGTCGGTGACGTTGTGGGGATTGCTCCATGATCCTCATCGTCGCCTCCTTCTTGTCGTTGCCGCTGATGCTGGTACGCATAGCTCGTCATTCCGCCTCCCGCCATCCGAGGTGAAGAAGCAATGTGGGCGTCCAGCCCACCAAGAAAGAAGATGCCAACGAAGCCATTGATGAGCACCGTCGCGATGATGAGGCCCACCAGCAAGGCGGCGGCAAGGCGACCCAAGCTGCGCTTCTTCCCGAATGTCATATCATATCGTCTCGCCAATGTCTCTCTCTCTCTCTCTAGAGTCGCATGCAATGTTTCCTCTTTGTTTGTGTGGCGCTGGTCTTGATCTTCATGGTAAGTGTGAGCACAAAATGTCTGATTCTGCGCACATTTCGCTCTGTGGCGGCTTCGAATTGGTTGTCGTCATCTTGGATGTGAAGCTAAGCCGAAATGAGCTAATTCTTGGAGAACTTGTGCGATTGTCCCCAGTTTTAGTAGTTTTTCGACAACTATGTTTCGCTGTCTCGCTATGACACAACACGCTACGAATGTAGAGAGAGAGGCTCAACGCTGGGGCTAAGCGAAAGACGATAGATATCGCAGACCTGTACATCTTCGAGCAGTCGTAGAGACGAGACATTGCCGTTTCAACCTCCATGGACATGGCCAAAGGTCTGAGATCCAAAGAAGGTCAGGTAAGGTGCAGCAAGCTCTCCATCCCCAGTCTGTTGTGGTTGGAAGATGCTCTTATCCTCGTTCCAGTATGAACTCATCACGTAGGCATCCACGATCTGTGCCGAGAGTAGCACATGTTGATCGTCGATCATTTGATCAGAGTGGATGACGCCTGATGTCGAAGATTTCTGGTCAGCACTGCCGTTGTTGTGCAGGATGCCATTGATCTTGCACAGCATGCGTGCCACCGTGCCCTTCACTGCAAATAGATTATCAGTCCCAAGATGATCAGCTGGATTGCCTTCGTTGGAATGAAGATCAGTCTCGTTGAACGCAATCATTTCAAGTCCATCGACCCCGCGTTCCTGCAGCCTTCGTCGCTTCAGCTTCTTCTTCTGTCGATTGCTCAAGGTATCGACCGCCTGCGCGGCTGCTTCTGGAGTTGCAGATCCAGGATCACTTTGGCTTCGTCTCGAGAATTTGTTGCCCCATCGTCCCGAGCAACCGCCGACATCCAAAACCGTGCCCTCCATGCCCCGCACTGGCACGCAAAGGACGAAAGTGCGCGGTGCGCTGGTATCATCCGACGGCATCAGCATCGTGACCGTGTGCCTCGTCTTGTGGATGCTCATGACGAACATGCCAGTATTGTTGGTCGCGGTGAGCCACGAGACGACCATCACGTTGCGTTTGATCTGCGGTGATTGCGGCGGCGTCGATGTGCTTGGAGGAGACCCTTTCGCGTCATCTTGTTGTTGTTGTGGCTGCGTGGCATCGCCACCGTCTGGTGCCGCAGTGCAAAGGAAGCACACTGGATTTGTGTACAGCAGACGGCTGAAATGCTTGGAATCCGTGAGCCTGATCCAAGAGGGCGATGGTGCTGCTCCTGTTTCTGTTTCTGACATCGTCGTCCTCGTATCCATACCATGGAAATGTGTTTTGTGTGATCCCAACCATGCCCAACACTTTCACAAACTTGCGAAGCGCGATCTTCCTGACATTCGCAAACTGCATCTTCCAGAAGCCAAAGCCGCCACCTTTCATCTCACATTCTCACCATACTTCACCTCTCGTATGCTCTTGCGACGCCATAGTTGTTGTTGTGGCTGGTTGTCTGGCTATCTCACTCGTTGTAGTCGTATGGCACTCGTAGATAACGAATGAAGATACAATTATGATTTATCGTCTTACTCTCTATGGTAATTTGAATATTTGTGGGTTGCCGCCTTGGTGCTGCAGTTTGGCACAGGATCGATCAAGGAAGGATGTCACCACCACGAAGCATGCCTGACTTCGGTTACATGACCACTGCATCGCATCCGGCTATCGCTATCGACTATGACATTGAAAACATGCAATGTTATTGTCTGCACCAAGCATGATTGCGATAGCGATGTTAGTCATTGAGACTGGATCTTCTCCATGCTCTGTATGGATTGGCGCGATTCTTGGACATCTGCGCGAAGGCAATCAAGCGGCGCACTGCGAGGCTGGCAGCAGATATGTGGAGCAGTGACCTGTCAATGGCACTCTGCGTTTGTTTCGCTCGTCGTCTACCCTACCTGGTGTGTATGGTACGAGGAGCGACATTCCAGTTTTGTTGTTGTTGTTGTTGCCATCACCGCGCGAGTACGAGAAGGTCATCATCGTCAACGTCGCGTGTTGGCGGAGCCTAGGGAGGTGTCGTTATTTGCTGCTGGCGTTCCCATCCCGTGCAATTTGTTCAGGCCGCCGCATCGCAGGTGCTGCTGCTTGTTCTCCTTCCTTCCCGATGATGCACCAAACGTGCGCCGTAGCCTTCACAAGAATTTGCTGCCTGACGACTTGCTGGATGCGTCGTGGACCTTCATGAGCGTGCGGTGGACTTCCTCCATGAGCGGGCGGTTGGATATGCTTTCGGACCAACCGCGTCGCAGTAACCTTCGGATGGCGACGGGCCACGAGCGTGGGATGGACGGACGTTCGCCGAAGATGGACACGCTCTCCTTGACCTGATGGCCCAGCAGGCCGTCGTAGGGCTTACTGAGCGCCAGTATTTCCCACAGCAGGATGGAGTACGAGAAGACGTCCGCCTTGAGGTTGTAGGGTTCCTTTCTTATGACCTCCACGGCCATGTACCTGGAGGTTCCGGTGTTGCCCGCGAGCTTGAAGGTGGTCTCCGGTTCGGCATGGAAAGGGATTTCTACGGCCAGGCCGAAGTCGAAGATCTTGAGCGTGCCATCGACGTCGAATCCGACGTTTGCCGGCTTGAGATCGCGGAAGAGGATGCGGCGTTCGTGGAGGTACTGCACCGCGTCCGCGATGTCGATGGCCGACCTGAGGCGCTCCTGGAAGAGCTGGTTCTTGTAGGAGCTGCGCCCGGACTTCATGATGCCGCCGCCGCTGCTGCTGCTTTTGCGCTGCTTGAGGTCCTCCCTCCAGTGAGATATCTTTTTGGCCAGCGTGAACTGCAGCCGGTCGAGGATGAGGAAGAATCCGTCCGCGCGTCCGGTGGCGGAGAAGCCCCCGATTCCGGCGGCGGACCAGCCGCGGAGCTGGATGATGTGCTTGTGGTCGAGCGCGGAGAGGAAGTGCGCCTCCATGACGAGATCCTTGGCTCCCACCACGAGCTTTTTAGGGTTGAAGGCCAGCTTGGGGTTGAGGTGCTTGATGACATACTTCCTGGGCTGCGTGGCCGCGGCCTGGCCTGGGTTCGAAGACGAGGAGGAGGAGGAGGACGAGGAGGTGGCGCTCTTGGAGGACTTGCTGCTTTTGCTGGTCTTCTTGGTGCTGCTCTTGGTGCTGCCGGCGCCGGCGCCGTTGGAGCTGGACTTGGCAGGGGAGGGGACGCTGGTGGTGACCCTGTCGGTGAGCTCCGACTCCACATGGAATTTCTCGATGGCGAAGACGTTGGAGAAGCCACCGAACGCAATGAGGTCGCCGACTTCGAAGTCCTCCCGCTCGAACCGAGGCAGCTGGTACAGGCTGCAATACCGCTGCACGTAGGCCGAGGAGGCGACGACCTGCGCCACGCGCATCTCCGTGCGCTTCACCAGACGGTCCGCCAGATCGGGGGACAGCTCGTAGTCAGCATCGTCGCGGTCGCTCACGCTGTAATTACCCGTGTCGGCAGTGTTGTGCGTGTTCGTGTTGGTGTCCTTGTCGCAGCTGCGATGCAGTTCGTAGCTGGGGTGCGAGTTGCCGCCGATTCCGAACGAGTTGTCAGTGGATGATGCCATGGTGGATGTTGGTTGTGATTGCGCTTTGGTTATGGACGTTGGTTGTGTCTTTAATGGATGGCCGTGACCTAACAGTGCGTGCACTCCTCGCTGCGGATACAACAGTACGAGTACGAGTACAAGTACGAGTATGTGTATGTGTATTTATATGTGTTTGGACTGGATTCGAACAGAGTGTTGGAATGGTCCAAAGTGCGGATGTTGGGCTCTTCTGCTCTTTGATTGTTGGTGTCTGTGCCTTCTTGCTTGCGGTTTCTTGCTTGTGGCTTGCGAGATTAGATGTGTTGCGTTGTGTTGCGTTGCTTTGTGAAGGAGTGGAATGAAGATGGTCGTCGTTCCTCTGCTCGGATGTGTCCTCGTCGCAGTGTTCCAACTCTCTGATCAGCTGCAGCGTGAGGGAGGAGGTGATGTGATGTTATGCTCTTGTGTGTGGCTTCTCTGGTTGCGCACTCCCGTTCCATGTGAAGGCAGTGTCGTCGCGAGCAGCTGCGTGAGTATTCTTTTTGGTGAACCGCCACTCCGCCCGCAACAGCGTGTGCTGTGTCACGATGGTCCGCAAAACGCGAAGAGATATCACGAGAGAAACCGAACGACACTGGCGAAAGGCAATTGAGGAAGCGGGATTTCGCGAGAGAAAAGTCACAACCCTTTGACACGCTGGTGAGCGAGAAATTCGCTTGCGCGGAAGATAGCAAAGGTCAATGACCCATCTCTCGGTCATTTCGGAGCAAGACCGTGTGTGTGGCGAACATTACGCGAGCGAAGCGCGCAACGCGGCTGTTTGCTGAGCTTTTTTGTCCCCTCCAGTTTGCGCCTGTTTGTGTGTAACTCCGGGTCTTGTTCTGTTCACCCGCAGTTTCATTTCACGATCAACAGTCCCGTTCAGTGAAGTCTACGACTGTTCAAGATAGATAATCACGATTTTGCCAGTTCCGCGACGCCGTGCTGATTTCTGCTTCCAGTCTTTCTCGGCAGCCCCATGTCAACGCAGCAGTAATAATATGGCATGATCAGACTAGATCTGTCAATAGCGTGTGGCAATGTGATATATTATTCTATATAATACTATACAATTGTTCACGCAAGCGGGTAAGTCACTCCACTGCAAAAACACGCATACGCAAGGATCAATCAACAAGATCTAACTCCTTCAACAACGTCTCTTCCTCTGTCACCATCACCTCGTACTCGTCGTCTTCCTCGTGATCATGTCCGACCAGGTGGAGCATCCCATGCACCAGTAGCATGTGCAGGCGTCGTTCCGGATCAAAGACAGTCGCCATGGCACCTGAAACGCCTCGGTCATCGTCGTCTTCCTCCTCTCCTTCTTCGTCTTCGCTATCGTTGTCATTCTCACCATCGTTATCACCAGAATCACTTGAATCGCTGCCACCAGCTTGGAACCGTTCAAAGTCCTCTCGATCGTCATTGCAACAACGTATTACGTACGGCACATCGATCACCATGTCACCCAACGAGTAGTAATCGGGAATATCGAATTCGGGTGGTTCCAGAACGCCCGGTTCGACGCATTCGTGAAATGGAAACGACAGGATGTCCGTCGGTCCTGCGATGCCGCGGGATTCCAGATTGACCTCTGTCATTTCTTTATCATCCACGAGCAGCAGCGTCACGTCATAGTGAGGATATCCGATACATTTGGCGATTTGGCGTGCCCGATTCTGCAGCGCGACTTCGTCCAGGTGCGGCAACGCCGTTTGTTCGTTGTAGAAATCCACCTTCCCCACTCTCGATGCCAATGACGATGTCGACTCGCTTCGTGCAATCGATGTTGGTATTTGGCGTGGACGAAGCCAATGCGTGGCGGTGTGTCCCCGCCTCATGGCGCAGCGCAGTATGGATGACATTGGGATCATGGCGGCTTTGGGACGCTGCGGTGTGAACGCGATGCTCGTTGAGATGGTGGCGAGAAGGAGCGCAGATGTTGTCCAACGGTGCAGCATTGCAAAGGAAGAATGATGGCTGTCGCGAGATGCAATCCTTCGCGTCTGTGTCATGAATGAGTGAATCAATCAATCAATCAATCAATGAAGTGAAGTGAATGAGAGAACCTGGTGCCGAAGCCGGTGCTGGTGCTGATGGCTTGATCCAAGGTTCCGTCGATGGTACGTAGTGATGATGTGGATGCGGTTGTGAGCATGTGATGTGTTGACGTTCTCTCGAAACTCTGCGTGAGAAACGAATCTCGCCGAATTCTCTCGTTGGTTGGTTGGATACGGTCGGAGGACGTCCAGACGTGTATCCCTGGATAGTTCAGGTACGTGGACTCAACACTATCTTACGACATCACGAGATACATAGAGTACGAGTATGATCGATTGGTAACGTATAATATTGTACAATACATCTTTTGGATCAGTTACCCTGGTGCATCATGCCCAGAACGGACCGAAAGTGCCGTTCTGCGATCCTGGTTCCCACAGATTCGACGTCACTTCTTG
This sequence comes from Craspedostauros australis, assembly GCA_026770025.1. Taxonomy (NCBI): domain Eukaryota; phylum Bacillariophyta; class Bacillariophyceae; order Mastogloiales; family Achnanthaceae; genus Craspedostauros; species Craspedostauros australis. The sequence continues at coordinate 2,264,442 of JAMXDE010000011.1, read as the reverse complement.
ATCCTGTCTGAAGTGCGAGCACTTCTTCGATCACCTTCAGTCGCGCCTTGTTGAAGATGTGCAGGACTGATGCGCCTGGCATGTCGTCTGTGTTGGTCGCGACCAACTCTGCCAACGCCCTGCACTCCTCGAGGGAGATTGGCGAATTGTCGGAAGCTGGTACACCGTTGCTATTGTTTCCATCATGTTCGTCCACCACAGACTCCAATCTGGGGTCGTCTGCACGGTGGAGCTGTTGCAGCTGCTGCAAGATCAGCTGATATCTTGCAGAAGACTCCAGAAGGTCCATCGTGAGGGTCTTTTCCAAACGGCCGGGGCGCTTCAAGGCCGGATCGATCCAATCCACGTTGTGCGACACGGCGATCACAGCAATGCCGCGGCTTTTACCGTTTCCGTCGCCACCTGCGCCACCGGCATCATCATCGTCGACTCCATCCAGCTCTGTCAACAAAGTGGAAAGCACACGGTCCATGGTGCCCTCGGTCGTGGGGTCGTTGCCCCGCACAGCGGCGATATTTTCGATGCCATCCATCAGGAGGATGCACGGAGCGGCCTTGCGAGCAGCCTGGAACAATCTGGAGACGGCACGCTCTGATCCACCCACCTCCTTGCGAATGAGAGCCGCACAGTTGACGTCGATGAATTGCATTGTTGGCAAGATCGTGGCGGCGACACGACCGCAATGATATGCGAGTGTTGTCTTCCCGGTGCCCGGAGACCCGGACAGGATCACGCCTCCACAAAACTGCTTGATTTCGATTCCGGATGAACCTGACGCTGACGTTGAAGATGACCCGTCGCCAGCGACAGTGTCGTTGCCATTGGTGCAAAGTACATCGTAGATAGCGGGCCCATAGCAAAAGGGTGCAACGATGAGGCGTTGCAGCTCGCTCCATGCAGCATTTGCCGCAGTTCCAAAAAGAGGAAATGGAATGCCGGTACTCGTTGATGTGATGTTTGTGAATGATCCAGTTCCGCTCATCAGCTCGTTGTGTTGACCTGACAGCAAATCTGCAGCGGAGAGGATGTTCACATCAAGGAAATTATCATTTGCCACGTTTTTGAGTGATGACGGGACATAGGATCGTATTTCATGTTGCAGCGCGTTGATGATGCGATTTTGCAGATACTTTGAAGAAGCTGCGGTTTGGTCTTCATCGGTTGGATTTGTGTGCGTATCGTCAACTTTGAGACGAGCATCACGACATCTCCGCGACAGCTCCGAGAAGGACATGCCGGCAGTCGCCTCTGCAAGTTTTTCCATGGCTCGCTCAGTGTCGGCTGCGGTCGACTGATCCAAATCTGAGCCAATACCAAGCGATTTGAAGAAACTCGTCAGGTAGGCCTTGCGGTCGTTGCACGATGGCGGAGAGAGCTCATGCACAACATCAACTCTTGAAAGAAGATGCGAGATGTCTTGGCTTGCTGTGCAGATGATGACTATTGATTGCGAGGAAGAAAACTGTGACTGTGGCCGTGACAATGGCAGTGGCGACGATAGTGAGGATGGCGATAACTGTCGCTCGAAAGCATCAAGCATGCTGTAGAAGGAAGCCCTCTGGCGCACTTGAAGATGGTTTTCACTAGCGCCACCTGCTGACGGCTGCTTCGATTTCTCAGAGGATGTGTTGTGATCATCCTTCGATGATGCACCCACGATGGATTCGATATCGTCCAACACAAGGATGCTTGATGCGGTGGATGGAATAGATGAGAATAGCAACGCGTACGTCGATCGTTCCAACCCTCCGACGACCCTGGAATTCAAGTCGAAGGCGAGGTTCGGGACCGTGCATTGGATGTTGTGATGCGACGCCCACTGAGCAATGTTGTGACACATGGTCGTTTTGCCGGCGCCTTCGGACCCGACGAGCAATATCACATGAACGTGCTGCTGAGCAACCATCGCATCGTGTATGCCGAATTTGTCATTTCTGAAGATGAATTGGGTGATCGATGCTTCAATTTCTGGCGGAAGTACCTTCGCCTGCGATTCATTCGATTTGTGCAAAGAAGCAGTGCGCTCCTGCTGTTGATGGGCATGCTCATGAGTTTGCTCACTTGATGGCGGTCGTACTCTTATGTCGTCGAAATTTGATGACCGTACTGCCCACTTTTCGATATCCAAGGCTTGTTGAGCGCTTCCAAGGTATGGAGGCATGCTCGCGGTCTGCTCACGAAGAAATTCGAGAACTTCCCGCCATGGTGGGCTTGTCATGTCCGTTTTGAGGATATCTTTCAGGCGCAGGACGATGCGCATCATCATGCCTTGCGCAGCTTTGGATTCCAATCTTGATCCATCCCCGTCACCGTCACCAGTGGCATGCCCGCCAATATAAAGCTCCGAAAGCATCGACAATGATTCACTCCTGCAGCTCTTGATTTGAGCCATGGATCTGTGGATGTCGCTACGAATGGACATGACGACGCCCATCAAGGGTGATGGATGCGCCGTTGTTGTGACCGAGCTCCTTTTCATTGCATCTTGAAACAAGAGCGTCTCCATTTCATGGATCACATCATCAATCTGGGGCTGAAATTGAGTGATGGATAACTGCAATTGATTGAAGAACGATTGCAACGACACAACGAACTGCTCCAGATGAAGTAGGATGATCGAATCCGTGTCATCATCGGAGTCACTGTTCCGCGCGGTGGGCAGAGCAGGATCTTGTTCGATCTTTGTTGACGATGACAGATCTGCGAGTTCTTTCACCCTCTCCAATATAACATCCGACTGCTTCATCTGATCGAGGACATCCAACAGCTCGCACAGTAGTTCAGTGACTTGCAACGTCGTCTGAGAAGGTTGCTTTGCCGACGCATTCTGTTGCTGCTTTTGCTTCTGCTGCTTCTTCTTTTTCTTGGATCCCATTTGCACTGTTCAGAGTATGTGCTGATGGTGTCCCAATTGCACGCCGATTCTGCTGGTGAGTGCGTTGGCTGCTTGTCTCCGTGTTGATGGCAGGAGACACGGATGTTGGGGTCTGATGTGGAGTGGAGTGTGGCACAAGTGTGGTGCTCTTTGGTGATTGCTGCTGATGGGCGATCACTTGTTCTCACCGTTTCACGATTTTGATGGTTGCGCCCATTCACGGATATTCACATTTAACGGGACTGATAAGATACCGATTCTGGATGGAGACCCGTAGAGTACTCTACAGGCTATGGCACATCGCTCCCCACAATGAAGGATGCCCAAATCATCCTGATGTGATCAAACCATGGTCTCATCGAAGTGCTACGTCTTGGCTCCGGAGAGGCGACCCATTTGCATGCATGTGACGTGATGGAAGGCGTCAAACAATTTCTGGTGCGAGCGACATTTTGGCGCCAAAAGAAACAGTGAATTTAACGTCTTTTGACGCCAAAATAACGCCACCAACAAACACAACATGCTACTTCGACTCGTTCGATTCATGAATGGATTTCTTCGCGGCGCATCTTTCCGGTTCTGTTGCGATCTTTTGGTTGTGCTTGTGAGGCTCGTTGTTGTTGGATGGTCTCTTGTTGTGGGTGAAGTCGAGGACGGTGCCAACAGCAACGGCAACGACGAAGACTATCCCAGACAGCCACAACAGTCGTCGCCTCCTCAAGACCTCCATCAACAAACGGCATCGCACATAGCAACCTCACCTCACGGTTCGTCCTTCTCCATCCTTCCCAACAAGCAACACCATGGCCCGACGATACGATTCCTCAACAACGACCTTCTCTCCCGAGGGTCGTCTGCATCAGGTACGGATGAAAGGACGAACGGACGAACGGGCGCGTGCATGCATGGGCGCATGGATGGATCGTTAGCGAAATGATGGTGGAGTGGCAGCCGCGGATGCGGCTAGCTGTCTTTCTTGCTACTCTCGTACATTGCAAGTTGGCCAAGCGCAGCGTTGCAATTCAGTTGCTGCGTGCCCGTGCCTATGCTTTGTGTTGTGCAGTGCAGTGCATTAGAGTGCGATTGCGTCACGTTTGCTCACCCATCCCATCCAACCTTCTTGTTACCCATCTTGATGCACTCCCTGCCACTCCCTGCATCTTCGACGCACGCTGAAACCTGCGACTTGGGAATGTGCTTCGAGTGCAGGTGGAGTACGCCATTGAGGCCATCAACAACGCGGGAACCTGCGTGGGTATCCTTGCATCGGATGGAATTGTGATGGCCAGCGAGCGCAGAATCACCAGCGGATTGCTAGCGCCTGCCAAGACATCAGAGAAGACCTACCAGCTCTGCAACCACGCAGCGTGCAATGTGGCTGGTCTGACTGCCGATGCCAACATGCTCATTGATCAAGCCCGCTTGAGGGCCGGGCGATATCAGTACCAGTACCAGGAACCGATTCCCGTCGAGCAGTTAGTGGAGTACGTGTGCAATTACAAGCAGTTTTACACGCAGCGCGGTGGTTTGCGTCCCTTCGGTGTCTCCTTCCTGTTTGCTGGCTACGACGAGCAGCACGGATTCCAGCTGTACCAATCGGATCCAAGCGGAAACTACAGCGGGTGGAAGGCCACCGTCATCGGCTCCAACAACCAGGCCGGAAAGTCGCTGCTCAAATCTGAATACATCACCGGGGAGGCGACAGAGGATGAGAAGATTCCCGACTTGCAGGATGCGCTCAAGCTGGCCGTCAAGGTCCTCAACAGAACGATGGATGGAACCACCACAGCCGCGGCCGTCGAGAAGATGGAGCTCTTCACCTTGACTGTCGAGGATGGGAAGTGCGTGCATCACATCCTCAAGACGGAAGAGGCGCAGCAGGTCATCGAAGCTGTCGAAACCGAGACCGCATCGGCCGGCGATGCCTAAGAGCGGGTGTTCGGACGGAGAGTACAACCTTGGAAGATGCACTACACAGAGTAGTCTCCAGAGAGAGAGAGACACGATGGTGATGAATGGAGAATACTTAGAGTGTGTAATGTTTCGAACAGGGCAAGTAAGCGCACGTAATACATGAAAGACACCGTTCCATATTTGAGTCTGAGAGTTGAGCACCGCTTTCAATCGCCTCTGCTCGTGTGCTATCTGTACCTTTGCATTGCGCAATGGATGGAAGGGATTGCGTTGGTAAAGATGATTCGAACTGATTCCTGGTTCCTATGTTAACGTTTAGACTCCGAGACCAGTGTCCGAGACCAGTGTCCGAGTATAATACTTGAGAATAGCCGTAAAGAATATGACATTATGTCGATTCATTTGCTCTATCGATCGTCGCAGAAGATCAACACGCTTTCATTGCATTGGGGGAGCCATACGGTACTACCATGTATGGATGTAACGTATGCCACTTGGGCATGCGTACCAATACTAGTAGAGTACGTACACTCCTTGTCCTCCTCCGACGTGTCCTTCTTGACAGCATCATCGTCAGCATCCTCACCGAATGGTGGGCATACCGAACGACAAGTCCGCCAAAGGCAGAGACGACGTTCGCTTGCTCTTGGGCGCACCAAAGATGTTCCAGAATCGCAGCGTCTCGTCGCCTGCCGCTGATACGACCGTGCTGCCGTCGGGGCTTGCTGCGAGGCTCAGAACGCGGGAGGTGTGGCCCGTGAACTCTTTCGCCTTGATGAGCTTGGCGCCGCTGCCGTACTTCCACAGAATCAGCTGGTTCTCGGAGAATCCGTGCGAACTGACGAGTTCGCGGTTGTGCTTGCTCCACAGCAGAGAGCAGACCTGCGAGCCGGTGTCGATGGAGTTGAGCATGGCGCCGCTGTTGGAGTTCCAGAGCTTGATGGTGCGATCCGCAGTACCGCCGCCGCTTGCCAGCATCCCGCGGTGGAAGGGACACCAGTTGAGGGCCTTCACTGCTGCCTTGTGCTGTCGCAGCACGAGTCTCGGCATGCTCTCGTTGGATTGCAGTCCTCTGCGCCTGGATGCGGAGGATGAGGCCGCATCCCAGATGCACAGCAGGTTCTCGTTGCCGCCGCTCGCCAAGGTCGTGCCATCCTCATTCCATTGCAGCCCGCACACCTCCTGCTCGTGGCCGCGGTACTTGGAGGTGATGTGGTTAGCCGATCGTAGATCGTGGTTCAGGATGAGCGAGTCCCTCGCCCCCGAACTCAGCCTGCCCTGTCCCCATGCCAACGACGTCACGCGACCGTTGTGTCCTCGCAACGTCCGCACGAGGCGCAGGGCCTGACAATCCCACAGCTGCACCTCGCAGGAGTTGGTTCCGATGGAGAGATACTTGGTCTGCCCGCTCTGCGTGCACCACGATACGGAGGTCACGTAATTCTCGGCACCCTCCACCGTGCACAGGTGCTGGATCTCACCCGTGCTGGCGTTCCAGAGGTACACGCACTGGGCCAGCGCCACCGCCAGGATGTTGTCGCTGCTCCAAGAAATGAGGTTGAGGTAGTAGTCGTCGACCAGATCCGGCGCATCCAGGATGCGGATGGGAGCACTGGGTATCTTGCGCGTGATGGCATCGCTCGTGGCAGCCGCGACGAGGGGACTGTCGAGGTTTTCGAATGCCTGGAACACCCGCAGGTTGTCTTGCGAGTACGGATCCTCCGCCTTCGACCGTCGCCTGGTGGAGCTGTCCTGCCGAGTCGACGATCGTCCATTGTACGACAACAATCCGACGGGTTGGGCATTCTCATCCAGCTTGTCAAGCGGTATATTGCACAGAGAGCTCAGCATCCTGCGCTTGAATTCCTTCTGGATCGGGGTCTCCTGCGGGGCTTGCGCTGCGCCATCGCTGCTGCTGTCATCATCGTCATCGCCATCGTTGCGATTGTCATTGTTGCGCGTGTTGCTTTGGTTGGAGTTGCTGCGATTGGAATTCGATCTGCTGTTGCTGGTGTTGTTCCTCTTGCGCTTTCTGTCCGACCTGTCCGGTGACAGAATGGCCCTGCGCACGAAGTCGACATTCATGCCGCGCCGCGATGGGATGAAACGATCCGATGTGGACTCCGATCCCGACGGTGAGAACAGCGATCTGCATGATACCGAAGATGATGGCGTGAGCGATGTGTACGGCGATGCCGAAAGTCGCGACTTTCTGGCGCTGTTCGTGGAGTACGCTCGGCGCAGCACGGACTTCGTCGGCGTCTGAAAGGCGGAGCTTGGTCTGAGGCCTGGTGCGCGGCTTTGGCTCAGAGTCATGGTGCTGTTCCCGTGGTGGCCGCGTGTCTGTGGTGATTTCATGATGGATATGGCTGAAGATGAAACTGATGCTGCTTCCTTTTCTGAGGTGATTTCGTTACAGCGCTGGTTTGTGGATGGATGGCCGAGTTGCAAATGAATGAATGAATGAATCGATGAATCGATGAATCAGTGAAGCCGGGAGAGTGCAAAGCGATGGCAGAATGTCCAAAGCCCAAAGTCCAAAGCCACACGATGTGAGCTCAATGAAACAATGTGCTTGCTTGCTTGCTTGCTGTCCGCGGTGGTGTAGCTGACACGTTCCGTGGATTGCGATTGCGATTGCGAGTGCGAGTGCGAGTATGTTGTTTGCGTGGATGGATTGATGGATTTGGCAGTCAGGAACACGAAATGAACACAGCGTGAACATGAAATGGACACGATGGATGCCGATCGCAAAACGTGGGAAAGGACCAACGACGTTGAAATCGTGGAGAGACATGTGATTGTGTGCACACATGAACATGGGTCCAAATTATGACGAGATCGCTGCATCGCCAACTCTCCGAATGCTTTCATGTGTGTCACACGCCAGCGCGCGATGTTGGGACAAACTGGACGACACAGCAACAACCTCACGTGACTGGTTCGTGAATGATATTTCTGTCCGCAAACAAAGAATCCAAACCTTGGCAAAGCAAGTGATGTCGCTGGTGGTGGTGGTGTGACTGCCACCACACGAACGCTGGTGCGATCCACACTGAACGCAATCACAAACCTGCACATCAAAGATCTCGCACACCAAACCAAGCCCAAAGCGAGCGAGAAAGAGAGAGAGATAGAGACAGAGCAGGGATCAGACTGCATGCCATACCTGTATCGTTTCAATACCATACTCACATTCATATCCAGTGCACGATTCGGGATAGAGGCACGCTGAGAATACGTCATGTTCGGACGCAATGTGCTGATGTCCGCGGCCACGAGGCGGTTGGTGGCAGCTTCGGCCAAACCGAACAAGCTGATCACGCCGCAGTGGTATTCGAAGGCCGACGCCAGCGTTCGTGGCAGGACCGCCATCAGGAACAACCGCTTCTTCTCCGACAAGACGACCAAGGATTCGAAGGTGGTGTCGGAGACTTTGGCCAAGGAGGAGTCCGCCACCGCGAACGCAGCAGAGACGAAAGCCGCGACATCGGGTGAGGCTGCCGCAGAAGCAGGATCAGCCGAGATCTCCGCCGCTCCACCCACATCGTCCGATATGATTTGGTACGCTGGGATGATCATCCCGGCGGGCCTGCTGGTTTGGGGGCTCGCGGACGATCAGAGCCCGCCGGCGAAGTTTGCCGAGGCGATCGGATTGACGGAAGTCCTGGAGGTCTACGCCGAGGATATCATCAAGCCTTCACATGACAAGCTGCTTCCTGATTGGTCTCAGGTGCGTTCCAAAACACTGTCATGTATTGCCTGAGAGTGCATTACTCTTTGGTGATGTGCTCTGTTGGGACCAACAAAGTCGACACTGCCACTGAATGAATGCAGTTTACAAATGATGGTGAAGTAGCTGGTCAGCAATCGTTGTTGAGCATTTGATGCTGGAGCGATTTCCCCATCGCCGATGTGCGGAATACTCCGATCATCACAGCACATCACATCACATCACTAATGCCTTGTCATCTCATCATTTTCACATCCCCGCCCTTGCGCGCTCCCTCCATTGCCTTTGCACCATGGTATGCCACACACATTTCACTCCACCTCTTGCTCAACGTCCCACTCGATGCAAACTACGAATGCAGATGCCAAACGTTCCACATGACATTCCGGTGCCACACACGCTCGTTCTGGACCTCGAGAGCACCTTGGTTTGCTCCACCTGGGACAGGAAGTACGGTTGGAGACATGCAAAGCGCCCGGGTGTTGACAAGTTCCTGATGGACATGGCACAGTACTACGAGATCGTGCTGTACTCACCATCCATCGACGGCATCGCCGAGCCTGTGGTCCAATCCCTGGACAAGCACGGCTGCATCATGCACAGACTCTACCGTGACGCAACTCACTACAAGAAGGGCATCCACGTCAAGGATCTCAACCGCTTGAACCGCAACATCAATCGCATCATCGTTCTGGATGACGACCCAGCCGAAGTGCAGTTCAATCCTGAAAATCTCATCCGCGTCAAGCCCTACAAGGACCCGACGGATCTGGAAGACAACACGCTGGCACGCATCACGCCATTCCTCATCGAGATCGCCCGGCAGGGCTACAGTGACATCCCTGGTCTGCTGCGGCAGTACGACGGCATGGACGCGGATGAGATCGCGGACGAGCAGGAACGACGTGTCAAGTTCTTCCAGAACAAGAGCGCCGACCGCGCCAGCCGAGGGCTAAGTGGCATTGCCAAGATGGCGCGAAGATCCGCCGATATCACACCGGAACTGGAACCAAGGGAGGGCACATTCGCACCGACGCAAATCACTTCGAAGGATCTTGTGGGTGCACCGCCACCGCAGGTGGACACCGGGCTCAAGGGCTTCCTCAACCGCAGACAGCAGGAGAAGGCGGAGAACGACAAGCGAAAGTACGAGAAATGGCACGAGATCATGGCAAAGAAGCAGCAGCAACAACAGCAGAAGCAGTAACAGTAGTAGCGGCAGCACTCTAGTGCAAGTAGCAGAGCCCGCACCAGCGCAACGCAGCACGAGACAATCGTATTCATGATCACGATGTTGGACATGTGACAGTATGTGCTATACTCGACAGTTCTGTTGCTCGCCACGCATAGTACGACCTCAGGTAAGCAAGTCCACCACTCATCTGACACAAGTAAAATCCTCATTCACCTTGAACAACATGGTACGAACACAATGTCGTTTGTAGACACTGCACGAGTGAATGGTGATAATAATGAACTATATTAGAGTATAACACTGGTGGAATGGAGTGTATGCATAGAGTATGCGTAGGCACGATGGTGCATGCTCATCTCTCCAGCGCAATGCGGATGGAGGATTGGTCCTCTCGCAGCAACGAGTACACGATGGACAAGGAGGGTTCATCCGGAAAGGGACTCGCGAATCCGCCGCTGCTCGCGCTGCGATGCTTGGTGGCTTCGGCTGTGGCCTGCAGGAACGGCACGAGACCGGACTCCGGATCGGCCTGCTGGATGCCTTCGGGATGAAGCGAGACGAATTTGCGAATGATCTCCAGAGTCTCGTACACGGGATGTTCGATGCACGATCTGCCGCCGACGCACGATGCTTCGACGAGCGAGGGGATGACGTAATGCATGGGTACCCGCCGCGTGTTGTCACGATGGCTGGCGCGCGGCTTGGGCGTTGTGGACATGGCCAGCTTGAGCACCGAGATGGTTTCCTTGGTGAGGAGGCGCGCGCTTGCCGAGGTGCTGGTCGCATCCTCACCTGGGAAATCCCAGTGGTGGCAGGTCCTGTCGGCGGCATGGTGCAACGGCAGCTTGCCGTTCGAATCCGGGTGTGACATTTCGTGCGGGAACAACGCGACGGCGATTCTGGCGATGGGCGGTGGACAGCATGGCGTGGCGAATGCCATCTTGACGACGGAGAACTGCTCGTTGGCGTGGTCGGGCGTGACAAGCCACGCCGCTCTCAGCAAGGCAACGACCTTCGTCCAAAACAGACTCGCCACTGCCTCCAACCTCGTCCATTCGATGAACTGACCTTCCTCCTCCTCGTTGTTGTCATTGTTGTCTCCCTGATGAACCTCGTGCCGTTCGCGGACGTGCTGCAGCAGCGCAATGGCCCGCTCCGCCCAGTGTATCGAATCGGATACACCGAGCACCTCCTCTGGGATATGTCGCATGCGGAGAAAGTCAACGGAAGGATCCAACCTCCGGATCAGCTGGAGATCGGCCTCGAAGTCTCCCTGGTGCAACGAAGTGAAGGACGTGTAGGGATGCTGTGTGGACTGCTGTGCTTGTTGTTGTGCTTGTTGTTGCTGCGCGTGCACCTCCAACCGCATGACCTCCGTCGCGCCTCTGCCACCTTCCAGAGCCAGGAGATTGCTGACGAATCGGATCCAGAGCCAGTGCATGGGCGTCAACCCGGAGGCATCCCTCCTCGTCATGGCCTCGGGAGCTGCCTCCGCCAGCAAGGCGACGGACCTGGGCGGTTCTCCTCGCATGGTGCAAAAGTGCAACGGCAGCTCCTCCTGCGTGTTGGCGAGCAGCGTGGACTTGTAGTCCGATGGACACCTGGCCTCGGCGGTGAGCAGGAGCTCCAAGGTCTCCGGACATCTGCCATGAAAGACGGCCGAATGCAACGCCGTGTACTGGCCTCGGTAGCCGCGAAAGACGCAGCTGGCCGCCTGCGGGTAATGGCGGAGCATGCAGCGCAGCATCTCGTGTATGTTGCGTTCGATTCTGGCGATGGTCTCGTCTTCGGACTGCAGGAGGGGCGCGTAGACGTTGGCCTTCAACGCCATGACGATGGGCGGTTCCTCGTACTCGCCGCGATCCGGCACGACCACGGCCTCCGCGCAGCTCTTGACGAGCATCTCGAGGATCTCCATGAGGCCGTTGCCCACGTCCTGCCCCATGACGTGCGATTGGAACCGCCTTCGGATGAGCAGATGCAGCGGCACGTAGCCATCCACGTCCTGCATGACGGCCGCCCTTGGCGAGGACGTGCCCAGGGCCTCATCCGCGTCCAGGAGCAAACGGATGAGGTCGGGGCCAACCTCTTCGCACACGATGGCCTCGTGCAGGGGCGTTCCTCTGGAGTCCAGCAGATGCCGGAGCTTGGCAGGACACAGGCGCAACGCAGTCTCGATGCAGTCGTAGGGAGCTCCGAGACGACATGCCAACGCCAGCGGGGATGGATTATGTGACGATCGCACTTGTTCCGGGTGCTGCCTCATGTACTCCTCCGCCTCTTCCCATCTGCGCCCCTCCATCAGGCAATTCACAACCGGCTTGTCCGCAGCAGAAGCTGCAACAGAAGATCCTGACGAAGATCCTGGTGGGGCTTGTGGATTGGCCGCCTGTTTGGAAGCGGAAGCTGGAATCGAAGTGGAACTCCCAGCCTCCATCGTTCGTCTTCGCTTCTTTCCCCTTGCTTGTTGCTGTTGTTGCTGCTGTTGCTGCTGTGGCTGTTGACGATGCTGCTGTTGTTGCGTCGTTGGCGACTTCATTGTCTCCTGCGAATGGTCCATGGTTCGCACTTCACGACTTGTGGATCGCAGTTTGGAGGACGGAGGATTATGGGATGCTCAGCTTGATGCAACTTGTGATGCAACTTGTGATGCAACTTGTGATGCAACTTGTGCTCCACTTTGCTGGTTGTGCTTCAATGCACTTCACTGCACCTCACTGCCCCTCACTGCACCTCAATGCACTTGAATGCACTTGAATGCACTTGAATGGAGTGTGCTCAACTTCGCTCTGATTGTTCTGCTCGCTCTTGCGTTGCAACGACGTGGACCCTACTGCCTCCTTCGTCACTGACGATGCCGTTCATGGATAGCACTTAACGATTGTGCCAGTCCGACGATGGTGATCGTGTGATGATTGTCATGCAACGTGGATGCAAACGCAAACGCAGACACAAACACAGATGCCAACCGAAGGGAGGAAAGATCAATTGAAGCGCGGAAGAGATGAAAGGGAGAGGCAACCACCACGCACACGAGGACGGTTTGGTTGATCGCGCAGGGGACGTCCTCTCTTCTTGGCGCGCAAAAAGCTCCATTCCGTCTTGGTGTCTCTTCGCCTTTCCACAGTTTTCCTGTACGAGTGTGTGTGTGGACTTGTGGAGTTTTGCGCGAGGCAGTTCGGCCAACCACTCGTGCCGTTCTCCGTTGCCAAACCGTGATTCGCGCTCTGGTCTTGGATTGGCCCGAACATCGTTTCAACATGCGACACGAATGTGACACGGACAAAATACTCACGTCAGCAACGCACTATTTCCAGGATGTTCGTGCGGTTCTTGGTGTCACGCCGATGACGACCAACGTCATCCTTGTCATGGATGGCAGCGGTTGGCTGCGGATGTGGAAGAATCGGCACGTTTTCGTGGGCGTTTGCGATTCCACGTTTGGCACGTTTGGGTTTCTCAACGAACAACAATGACGACGGTGGCGACGGCGACGGCGATGATGGTGGTCATGTGACGTACTGCACCACACAAGGGTACTCTCCTCTGCTGTGCTCAACACCCCTTTCCAAACACTGTCAATACATCCTATTCTTCAATATTGCATTATAACACTGAATAGAATGGAACAGGTACCTATCTGCTCCGTCCGCAACAGACGAGTCAAACTGAAAGAGGCAGATCTTTGACAGCAACCGATCTGTTCGTTTTGCACCATCCACAGCTCAACGTCGAGCTGAGTCTCAGCCACCAGAAAGCACGATTCCACAGATAAGGGAGGAGCAAGAAGGTTGATTTCGTTTTGCGAGAAATACAAGCGCCTACATTGAGCATGGACTATTCATAATAGAATATAATAGAAGCTACGGAAATAGGTTAGAATCATGCAGAGTATTCAATATTTGCTGCGGTGGGATTAAACATCGTATAGTATTATACTATCACAGTTGAATGGCTTGTTCCAGTTTGTGGCAGCTCATGTTAGAAAGTACTGATTAAAAGCTGCGGTGAATTATGAATACGATTTCACATTCCCATTTAAGCTACGGTAGAAATAATAAAAACTTATGTAATTCAACTTTGAAGTCATTCGAGTTCTCTGGGATATCGTGTAATGGGTCATTTGCCGATATTGTAACAACTCAACCTCGGCGCAGTTCCTCTAGTTTGATTATGTACACGTAACCTGCCTGCAGCCACTCCGCTTCACTCCTCCCTTCCATGACGAGCGACAATACAAATGTGCACGCTGATCCGCTCTTCCAAACTCTACGATGATTCACTGGTAGTCTCTTTCCTACTTCTACTTACACACAAATACACAACAAAGAGGCCTGTCCCAAGCATAGCTTGAAGGTTGCATCTCCATTGCTCTTTGCATCTACCGTATGTCTGCTTTGTCTGTGTGATCCATCGTGTCCAGTTGTGATGTGCTCTCATGGAGTTGTGCTGCAAATTGGCTGTGCTGCATTGACCCAAACGTGCATGCATGCATGCGGACGTACGTACATATGTACCGAAGACTGCACTTCACTTGCACCCTAACGAGTTTCGATGACGCCCGCAGCAATGAGCTTGTTGATCTTCGCCCGGACACCGACGTCGAGCATGGCCTGCTGGGCGGCGTTTGGATTCTCGTTGAAATCTCTGAGCACCTGCTGGATGACAGGATCGGTGAGGATGTTTCGGATTTCTGGATCGTCCATGGCGCGCGCCGCCTGCCCCTTCTTTTGCTCCTCCGTCATGTTCTGTCTGCCGTAGTTGATCAATTGCGTGACCTTGCGGAGACCCTGCGAGCATGTGGTGTTGGTGTTATCCAGCTCCAGACCTTTCTTGTAGGATTCCAGGGCCTTGTGGTACTCCTTCAGGACTGTCTCGATGTCACCCTTGCGCGCCCACGCCTTGACGTACTGTGGATCCAGCTCGATGGCCTTTTCGATTTCTCTCTTCGCTCCTGAGAAATCCATGATCTTGCACAGGGCAGCGCTGAGGTTGTTGCGGATGGGAGCGTTCTTGGGCGCGCGCTTGACGGCATCTTCGTACTCCTTGACGGCTTCGCCCCAGTCCTTGTTGCGGAAGTGTTCGTTTCCGCGCTGCTTCGCCTCTTCTGCCTTCTCATCGTCCTGGTAGGCCAGCGTGTCGGCCTTTCGCTTCTCCAGCTCGAGCGTCTTGAGCAAGCGCTGCGTGCCCTTGTCGTAGTACTCGAGCTGGGCGAGGTTGCAGTATTCGATGGCGTTGACGAGGTCCTTCTTCTTTTGGTACGCCTTGGCGCAGCGGGCGAGGGCCTTCGCGCGGTCCTCGTACGGTGCCTGGTTCGCCTTGCCAATCTCGACGGCCTTGAGGCAGTGCTCGATGCACGTGTCCCACTCCTTTAGCGTGAAGTACACCGCCGACTTGTTGTTGACGAAGGTCATGTTGGTGGGGTCGATGGCGATCGCCTCATCGTACGCAGCGAGGGCCTCATCCATCTTCTTTGCTTTGTAAAGTGCGTTGCCTTCCATCTTCTTGGCGATTGCGGCCTTTTTCGTTTCCGCCTTCTTGCGCTCCTCCGGACTGAGGCCGCTGAGATCCTCCTCGACCTCCATCGGTTCGGGCGCCTTCTCCTCCTGCTGCTTCTTGGGGGGTGCTTCAGACGTGGACGTGGATGCGGGCGGTGTCGTTGTGGGTGGCGTTTCTTCTGCCGTGGCGCCGCCAGTTGCTCCCGGGGATTGTCCCATCATGATTCCGAGGAATTCCATCATCTTTGGATCGTTCATAATGGTTGGCATGAGGTTTGGGTTCTTCTGGAGCAGACTGATCTTGCCCATGATGTCTGGGTCATTGAGGTACGGGCGTAACTGCGGGTTCATTGCCATCTGCGCCATCATCTGCGGACCGAAGAGACCACCGCCTGCTCCTCCTGCCGCCGCTGTGCCTCCCGGATTCTCCTTCTCTCTCTGCACATCCTGCAGACCTTTCGTGAGACCAGCGTCTCCTGGGAACTTGGCCAGGCCGTCATTGTAGGCTGCGATGGAGTCGTTGAATCGCTTGAGGGAGTGCAGGGCGGCACCCTTGCGAGAGTATCCCTTGGCGAAGCCTGGGTTGAGGCCGATGCAGGCATTGGCATCCTCCAGGGCGTTGTTGGCATCTCCGCTCTTGAGGTAGGCAGCGGAGCGGTTGGAGTAGTAGACATGGTTGGAGCCATCCGCGTTGATGGCCTTCGTGTACTGCTCAATTGCCTCCGACACGTTGCCCGCCTGCAGCGCCTTGTTGCCCAGGGCTTTGAACTATTTTATGATACGAGCACACGGATAGAGAATGAGTTGAGTGTGCGACATATTGCATTGTATTGTATCATGTTGCAATGAAACGAGATGGATAGAGGGAGCGAAGAATGGAAGGCGGAAAGCAAGAGAGAATGAGTGAGCTGGTGCTGGCGTTGATGTTGTGGAATGCTCTCGGGAGCGCGACATGGCATGGCACGAGCTGCGATCCACGAATCACCACAACAAGATCCAGCACAACGAGGAACTTGCTTCCACAGGACCATTCCAACACGAGTACTTGTTTGCTGCGATCAAAGGCTGCTGCAGACCAACTTACTTCGTCAGCTGTTGGAGACATGGTGATGTTGATCTTGCTGTGGTTGACCTTGGTAGTATGGGTGTTGTCGGGAATCCAGTTCTGTGGGAACCCTCCTGCAATTCAATTGTGTTGGCAGTCAGAGATGAATGAAAGAGACAGCCTCTCTATTGTGTTGAAACCGTCGTCGTGTTGTTGTTGTTGCTGTCGCAGCTGTCGGCGTGGGCAGATGTAGCAGAACGCTTTGGCCTCTTCCTTTTCTTGGTGCCCGCTTCGCTCTTCGCTCCTTGGTGAGCTGCTTTCGTTGTGCACGACATGCCATGGGATCTTCGATTGCAATCTTTTTTCGTCGCTGTTCGCCTTGGTTGGTTTTTGTGCGAAGTGTTGGGCCACCTCATTCACGAGTGTTGAGACGTGTTTGGCGCATTGACGCATGTATGGACAGACGAGGGAATGATGCAAACTTCAAAGCGAGAAAACAATTTGTGACCCGCGGGAGTCAATCCGGTCATCTCTTCCTCATTTTCATCGCCTTGCAAAACAAGCCGTTGAGCTGTGCAATCTCCATCAGCCTTTGTGTGGAGGCAGATCGGAGAACCGTACGACTATTGTGGCGGAACGTCGTGGCATTGCCACCAACAAACCAATCCGCACATCCACTGATGCCTGGATTCATCCATCTGCAGTGGTATGGTACACTTCCAAGGACGCGCGCCCATTGATCCAGCCATCTATGATACGATACTGTAGAGGCAGTTCCGTCCACTCATTCTCTGCCTATCACTGCGAGAGTCTCCCTGCCCTTGCTTCTGTTCCTGCCACAATCGGTGTGAACGAACGGTGGACATCACATCACGCAACTCGGACTTGAGTACTCTCTCTCTCTCCCTCCCCAGAGACAGCTACGTGTGGTATCTTACCATACGACTACACCACGTGAACAAGAAAGAGATAGAAACAGCGACAGCGACATTTGCAACATGGAGAGCGAGAAGAAGGTGCAGGTGATCACGGCGGGAGGAGCCGGAAATCCAACGCCGCCTGCTGCTGGTGGCAGTGCCAGCTCCAGTGTCAGCTCCAATGGCAAACGCAACAGGAGAAAGCGCAACAGAAGGAACAAGAAGAAGGGGGCTGATCAGCAGCCGAAAGGAAAGCAAAATCAGCAGCAGCAGCAGAAAGACCAGGAAAAGAAGCAACAGCCACCGACAACGCCTGCATCAGGAGGCAATGGAAAGGAGACGGAGAATGACCTCCTGGCCTTCGCGCAACCTGCAGCTGCGATTGCGGCTGCCGACAGCTCAGCGACCGATGCCATGGAGAACGGAACGAGCGGAGGAGTCCAGCAGAATGAGCAGGCCCAATCTCGTGATGCCATGATGTCGGCACTCGAACTGGAAGAGAGCGAGTCGAATGATGTCCCCGCTGGCATGACCCCATTGATCAGCCCGCAGCCTCGCATGGAGAGCGAGGGCAACATCAAAGACATCGCCAACAGATCGAATGCCGAAAATGATTCCATCTTCGCGAAGAAGGATGATGACGACGACGACGAGGGCCGCGTCCTTCTGTCATCACAGTCGGTGGTGGAAGATGAGCCCCTGTCCAAATCAAACGACGTATTTTGGCTCTTCTTCTGCTTTCTGGGCATCATGGCATCCTTCGTGTGCTACGGACTGCTCCTGGAGTACACAACCTCCGGCGGCCGCAAACTGCATGAGCTCAGCTTCCTCTTCGTCACATCGTCCTTGTACACGGTCACCGCAGCCTTCGGTCGATACGTGCGTGCAGAGACGCCCACCACCATCCCGCCTGCGCGTTTTGCCGTACTTGGAATCACCAGCATGGGCAGCACCTTCTGTTCGGTGCGATCATTGAGGTAGGTTCGCAACGGAGCCGTCATTGTCGTTCGTCATATGTCCCTGGCTTCCTTTCTCGTCCGCCTTTTTAATGCATGTGCGTATCCACCATACCGGCGCCGACATGAATGCAAGTCGCATCAGTGCACTCGCAATCACCTGGATCACTTCATGAACGCACTTGCGTACGGCAAATCTTGCATCCATGTCGTCAGACTCTGCCATAATCCAAAACAACCCCTCACACCTTGGTTTCCGCAACCGCCATTTGCTTTACTGCCATCCCATCCAAACCTGTCTCGCATCCTCCCGCATCAACAACACGCACACGCACACAGATACGTCATCTACCCCATCCAGGTGCTCGCCAAGAGCTGCAAACCAGTCCCCGTCATGATCTTCGGAGCCCTCATGGGCAAGCGTTATCCCCTCCGCAAATACTTCAATGTCTGCCTCATCGTCATGGGAGTTGCGCTCTTCATGGGCGGTGGCAAGGAGAAGAAGGCCACACAACCAACAGACAGCGAGACTGATAGCTCATCGCAGATGTTCGGTATCGTGCTTCTCTTCATCTCCCTCTGCTTCGACGGCGGCACGGGGGCCTACGAGGACAAGCTCATGAGCGTCCACTCCGTCCAGCCCTTCGACCTCATGTACAATATCCAGCTGGGCAAGACCATCCTGGCTGGAATCTCGCTGGTCATCCTCAACCAAGTCCACATCTTCTTGCAGATGTGCCAGGACATGGGATTCCTACTGGTCGCGCTGGGTATCAGCGGGGCCATGGGACAGGTCTTCATCTTCGTCACCATCGCCAAATTCGGCGCGCTCACCTGCAGCATCATCGGCCTGGCAAGGAAGGTCACCACGCTCGTGGCCTCCATCTACTTTTACGGACACTCCTTGAACGGCATTCAATTCACCGGACTCGCTGTCGCCGTCGGTTCCATGATCATGAACTTCATGGGCAAGAGCAAGAAGGGCGACGGCCATGGTGGTGGACACGGCGCGGGATCGAATTCATCGTCGCAGCCAACGATCCTGCCGGAATTGGACGAGGAGATGAAACGTCTGGTGAACCGTCCGGAGGGTTCATGGGGCGGTGAACACTTCGAAGACGGCGACGTCGAACTTCAGCAACAGTCGTCCCAAACATCCAAATAGAACAACATGCGGCAGCAGGCCAATAATACGTAGGTACTAGCAATTTAAAGCAATTTAATCTTACTGTACACACTAGGAGTACTTTGCGAGTACTCTTACTCGTACCATACACACTGATACTAGTACAAAGGCTACTCTACAATAGTATGCTAGTATACTCTCCATCAACATTGCGTTTGCATCTCCGTCATTGTCTATCGTGCTTGTACCATCCACGTACAATACGAGTTGGTACGGGTAGATAAGAGCACGAGTATGATACCTATTGCCTTCCCTGCGTCTTCCTGTGTCGTTGGCAGGCGCTGACGAAGGCCCGAACCGACAAGTTAAAATCTTCACGTGGCAACCCACTGTTCATCGCACCCAAGAATTCATCCCGGAATTGATCCGGTACCGCAGCCTGCGATGGTGATGATGCGGGGGCACTTCTCTGGGCCAATGCATGTTGCAGCCATTGTAGCGATTGCGTGGGCAACAGCAGATTGAGCTTCCAAAGGACCCCGGAGATCGAACCATGGCCGCGCTCCAGGCTGTACGCTGGAATATCGCCAACCAAGGCCATGGACATGCTCTGCACGATCGAGGGACCTTGGCTCATCAGCACCTGGTGCATGGCAGCCTCGCACTGTGGCTTGGACTGGCCTCGCAGCGATAGCGCATACGTGACGACGTTTTCCACAAAATTCAAAGTCCCCCGATTGGCATCCTGATGATCCAGCTTCATCCCCTCCGTGGCGCATTGCAGCAGCTGCGGCAGCAACGGGCTCATCACCAACGGATCGGGACAGTACGACATCAACCGCCCCATCATGTAAAACAGCTCCTCCACGATATCCGGGTGGTTGATGAGATCGGACTGCGATTTCAGAAAGGAGAATGTGGTGGTGGATAGATGGCACGTCATGTCGAACAGCCGCTGGGTGTACGCCGTCATGCGACCGTATTCCGCGATGCAGACACTGGCGAGGTACAGGTATGGCGATTGGTGACCGGCGCCGTAGCTCTTGCTGATTTGCTGCAGCAGCGCATCCAGCATGGGCACATAATTCAAAGAACCGCATGCCCGGATGGCATGCTTGTGCAACCGACAGATCTTTTCCGCCAGGTTGATGTCGGCGTGGAATCGGACCGATACCTTCTCCAGCACCGTCCAGGTCGATTGCATGATTTCCAGGATAGGATTGGTGAATGCGACCGCGCCAGTACTGCCAGCAACGGAGGCGGGTGGTGGCACCACCTTGAGATGCATGACGATTGCCGTCAGCCGGTCTATCTGCACGATCACATCACGAGGGGCAGTGCGCTGATCCACCACCATGGCCTCCATGCTGCTTTGGATCGGCTGGACAATCTGGTGCACGTGAGATTTCACCACATCCATGCTGCTTTCGTACTTGGCTTCACGTGAAATCGCAACGCAGACTCCTTCCAGAAGCTCCAACTCGTCCTTCGGTTCCAAGCGGTTGCCACCACTACTGCTGCTGGATGACGCTGTGACGAATTGCTGGTACAAAGCCAGTACCGGTTGTGCCAGGCGAATGTGTTCGTTGGAACATCGACACAGCTCCTTTATTGCGGTTGCTGCGGCCGAGGCGCACTTGGCCATGGAGAGGGCTTGTGCCAGGTACGGCAACAGCGGCTGCAGCATGATAGGGTTCGCAGCAAGCCATGAGGCGTACTTGCCAATCATCTTGCTGCAGGTGTATCGCAGGGGTTCGATGTTCATCGGGAGCTTGGAAACGAGATCGAAGCAGTGCGGCAGCACCTGCTTTTCATCGCTGGGCACGAATCGGTTGAGGCAGATGATACAGGAAAGGCATGATTCCACCGCAAACCATCCTTCGTCAGCGCTGAGCGTCAAGGCCTCCTGGCAGCTCTTGGTGAGAGATTGGCCGATGCGATGCAAGACCACATCGCCACCCAGCAGCCGGCAGCAATCATCGAGCGTTTCGGACACGTAAAATCGATCGCGCTGAATGTCCTCGTACTCGTCATCGGTCAAGGTGATGATGTCTTCCGGGTACCTCATCAAGCTCTGCGCGCAAATATCGATCAATCGAAGCAGATGCGGCGTGTACCGGTCCACCAGATCCTGCCTGTACTCGTACGGCTCGAGCCCCTCCAGGTCGATGACCATGCGGTACCAGAAATGGAGCGTCATCTGCGCGATCTCCTTGACTTTGATTTGCGAGCACTGCGTAACCCACTCTACGAGCTGCGCCGCATCCTCCCGGTGGGAGACGATGAGGGTCATGTAGGATTCTCCCATCTCGACGATGACTCTGCAGTAGGCCCGCAGGATGTCCTCGTCGTCCGATCTCAATGCCGTGTCGAACGGCAGCTGCGACAGCAACGGGATCATGCGCTGGATGAGATCCTGGTTGGAGCTGTGATGGCTGGGGTACATGCGAAGGATCTCCACGACGACGTCCGCCGAAACCTCCAGCAAGTCCGCTTGCTTCAACCCATGGATGGCCATCTCCAGCAGCGGCGTGTGGAGTATGACGCGCGCATCCAGGGGCACGAAGCGCACCCACACGTGGAATATCTTGAAAACGTTGGCGACGGTGTCCGTTTGCGATTGTCCAGGCACCGTCGACAGTTGGTGCAGGAACTGCAGGACGTTGGGCGCTGTGGCCACGAAGTGATCCCTCATGCTGTAGCGCACGTTCTCATCCGCCAGGATCAAGCGATCCGACGCGCATTCCTCGGGAAGGACTTTGAGCAGCAGCGACACCACCTTCGTCTTGGATGGATCGGTGATCACGGTCTTGCACAGATCGTCGACGACCGTCATCCACGACATCTGCACCGCCAACGCAGCAATGCACATGGCGATGCGATTCGTGAGCGGGTCGTACCCACCGTTGGCCGTCGCGGCGCAGCGCGTGAGATGATGGAAGAGCGAATCACGCAGCGACTGCCGCGCATCCGGGGGAAGCTGGTGCGCATCGGCCTTGCACTTGGTGTGCAGGGTCTGCGCCGCAAAGAACCGACGGCTCTGATTGAGGCTGGCTAGCACATGCTGCTGCTGGCTGGCATTGTTAAAGAGCAGCGCGGCAGGCGGTTCCTCCGACAGCAGACGATCGCAGACCATCCAGGACACCGTGGAGGCCTGGAAGTTGGTCAGGTACTTGTCCGCCAGGTGGCGTTGCTTGACCCACAGCAGCTCCGCGGGCAGGTGAGACGTTGCGGCTGGCGATGCGGCCACCGCGGGTGGTGCAAACACAGTTAACAGCGCTAGTTCGATGCGTTGCAGTTCCTCATTCGCGTCAGTGCAGTTGGGTGGCGGAACGCCCGCTGTTGTCGCCATCTTTCCGAGTCTTGTTTTTGTCTCGTCTCGTCTAGTTCTTGTGTTGGATCCTGTCGTCCTCCTTCTTGTTGGCGTGCAATCTTATGAGAGTATGCGTAATACGGTGTGGTTTCACTCTCCTGCTGCGTTGAGTGCGGTATCTGCTCTATCTCTGATATAAGACTTCGGATCAAGCAGCAATAGGGTATGATACTTGGAAGTTTGTATCCGTGCAGAGCAAGTGAGGATAATGTTCTGCTCGCAGAATTATGATGAGCTTGCCTCCAGACAGACAGATGGAGGATCATGGCGGCAGTAGCCAACCACAAAAGGAAGCAGCAACACGAAAGATGCGAGGAAACGCCCACGTTCTGTGGTTGAACCACAACCAGAGCGATTTCGTGGTTGTGCATTCAGAGACGTTAATTTGACGTTTGCGTCAATTTTGAACTTCAACGTCCCGAAAAGCGACTCACCCAAACAGAGCGAGAGTCTCACTCCGTCACCAATCCTCCCATACAATTACCTTCTCAACATAGCTCGTACTCGTACGATGCTTTGTGAAGTTTAACACATCCTCGTATAACACTTTACTTGAATCCTGAATCATTGTATCGTTACTGCATATAGTACGGACTTGCCCATGGCAACACCCTTCTTGACCATGTCACGTCATTGGGACGGGGACGATGATAATTCAGTCATCGAGTGGCATAGCTTCCAATCCTCTCTGTCTCTAGAAGAAACCGTAGAGGCCAAGGACGAGAGTCTCGTAACCGAGGCACATGAGATGCCATCGTAGATCCAGGCTCGCACTCATGGCGGCAGAGGAGAAGAGACGGAAGACCATGAGGACGAGAGCGCTGCCGATGGCCTGCGCCTTCCAGATCATGGCGCTCTTCGTCGTTCCGCTGCCGTCGCTTCCGTATCGAATGGCGAATCCGGCAGTCACCTTGATGGCGCAAAGCACGAGGAGGTTCATCGCCAGGAACTGTGACAGGTACTTCTCTCCAATATGCAATTCTGCCATCATGCCGTACTCATCCGATTCCACGGATCCATCTGGTGGCGAATGGATGAACGCACCGGTCCACTCCAGGTAGATGTCATCACGCGGGATGAAATCGATGGCCTCTCCTGGCCGCATCAAATCGCGCCCCGCGATCAATGCCACCAGAGCCGACACAAGCGCAACTGTTCGAGACACAATCTGGGATGGCAGCGAGCTGGGGGTCTTCCCCTCCGTCATTTTGGTGGCCGGTGCTCGTTTCGTCACCTTGTTCGTGACGAGGTATCCCAGCATCACGATGGATTCGAAAAGGAGCGCCGCCATCATGAGCTTTGGCAAGCCATCCGCCCCGGCCGCAACGAAGTCTTCCATGTACGAGGCGTAGAATGCGGTGCTGGCCAAGTTGGCGAAAAAGCAAAGCCAGATCGTTGGCTTGAAGTGCCCCAGATCCCATCGCGCGTTGCTCGGATGGAAGAGCATCGGCATGAGTTTCTGCGTCTGAATGGCGAGCGAGGCCGCACCTGCGAGCTTGCGCACGAACAGACCACCCATGTCATTCTCATCAGTGGTCACTGCCATGATGCTGCTCAGTCCACCTTGCGTCGACTTCCAGCCTTTCGAATCATCGAAGAACGCTATGGATTTGGTGAACAGCTACGCATTTGCCAAGTTATCGAGTAGTCGGCGTAGTGCAGTGCGGTGGAGTGAAATTGCGTGGAGTTGAGTCAAGTGCACGATATGACAACGCATGGTGTCAGTGTAAGTTCATCGTGACGGTGAAATGGAGAGATTGAAATTCCATAGTGTGGTACATACTGTCCGAACATGCGCCGTTCAGGTACACACACGGTGGTCATTTGAAGACAACCCCATACATCACACTTACCTGCATGGCAAGATCGGATGATCCCGCGATGACTCGGCCTGTGGCGAAGACATCTCGGAAGGCAAACATCCACATCATTCCCGAGCACACGAGCACCGTGACAACGAGCGGGAATGGTGGCAGATGTTCATCAGCCACTTCCTGTGAAGAGGACGATGACGACAACGATGGTGTTGACATAGACGATGTCATGTTCAGTTTCTTGAGCGCCTTTTCTTCAGCAGCTGCTTTCTGCTGCTGCTTGCTGGCCCCTTGACCCCGTTGCTTCATCTTGGACTTGCCCATGCTTTCTGTATTTATACAGTATTCTTGACTCTGTTCGTCTCTTCTGAGCTCCTGTTGTGTGCCCTTTCCAGTTCCTTTTGTGCCAAATGCGGTTTGCAGCTTGTCTTTGCCTTCGTCGTTGTTGGTGTGATTACTGTTGTGCACAGATCTCGTAAGACGTCTAAAGCTCCAGAAGAGTGCAGGTGTTCATAAGTTTGTGATTTGTGTTGTGATTGTGATTGTGATTGTGATGACAATGAACAAGCACCTGCGATACGCGTCCTTCGATGGTGCTCTCCCACGAGGGAGGGATCATTGGTGTGGTGCAGTTGTCGTCGGTGTTGTCGTGTGGCGAAACCAAAGGATGGAAGAAAAGCAAAGTTGAAATGCCGATTTTCGCGTTGTTTCTGCATGAGCCTTGACAAACGCGTTAACGACTAAATAACGTCCTGATTCAAACCTCACTTCGCTTGATTCATCGGAACAACAACGAATCAATTTTGATTCGCATGGATCGAATGGAGCGGAATCGGTCGACCAAGGCGATCAACGTATCGTGTTGTCATGACTTGACACCTCACACAAACACACTCACCACAGTGGTGTTTGCGAACAACGGTCAGCAAGGATACGCCAACCGTGTTGCCACCAACTCAACCACATCCCCCTTGTGTGTCATCATCGTGTTGCCACCACATTCTCATGCTGATGCGGAGCTGCCGAGCTCCGTGCCAGATTGACTCATTCATGCAAAACAGAAGTCGTGCTTGTAGAGTATCTGCATTGATTGGACATTCTCCTTTCGCACAAATCCAAAGTGAGACAGCATACTTCGCTTTGCGCGCTTCAGTTTTGGCTTGACTCTCATTCTGCTTTGTTGCGCCGCTGACTCGTACTACTGCTCATACCGTGCAGCACCCATACGGCAACCCGTTGTTTGCGATCACAACACCCTTCGATCCGATCCCATCTCATCTCATCCGATTCAGTTGCATTCAATCCAACGACCTTGGAAGAAGATGAAGTTTGCCATCGCGTTTTCCGTTGCGACCATCGCAGCATTGCTGCAGGCAGGATGCGATGCTTTCGTTGGACAGTTGGCGGCACAGAGGACCGTCAGCACCTCTGGCCAGATGTCCGCAACCACAGCACCGCGCGGATCCATTCATGCGTCCTTCCTCAAGAGACAAGGCATTCACCATGTGGCTCATCAGCATCAACAGCGACATGGTTCCAATTCGCAGCTCGCCATGGCGTTGGAAGAGTTCTTGGATGGGCGCGATGATGCCCAGCGTGATCGCGAGAACAAATCCTACCTTGACGACATCCAAAAGCGGGTGGAAACGATCAACAACCTAGAACCGGTCATTGAAGAATTGGGGGATGATGAACTGCAAGAGAAGACAGCGGAGTTCAAGAAGCGCCTTGCGGGAGGCGAAGACATCAATGGGAAGATCCTGGAGGAGGCATTTGCTGTTGTGCGCGAGGCTGCATGGTACGTGGAAGTGGAAGTTGACCCAAATTGCGTGGCTTGCCACAATCTCATGCTCTGGCGCGCTCCATCCTGCCCATTGCGGGTGTGTTGGATCAATGACAAGTGCTCCGTCCAGACTCGATGTGTGTTATGCTCGAATGACGCCTTTCGATGAGCGCATGTGCATGTGCGTCTAGTGGAAGGTTTAAGTATTGTGTGCGACAATGACACTCCACCCTAACAGCCATTTTCCAAATCCGATCCATACATTTGCACATACACATACACAGGCGCGTTCTCGAATTGCGGCATTACGACGTGCAGCTGTTGGGCGGCCTCATCTTGCACGATGGCAGACTTGCAGAAATGGCCACAGGAGAAGGAAAGACCTTGGTGGCAACGCTGCCAACCTACGTCAATGCCTTGACCGGGGATTCGTCGTTCGTTGTCACAGTCAATGACTACCTCGCCAAGCGTGACATGGAGATCATGGGACAGGTCCACCGATTCCTCGGGCTCACAGTGGGATTGATCCAGTCCGGCATGACGGAGGACGAGAGAAGGGAGCAGTATGCCTGCGATGTCGTCTACGTCACCAACTCGGAGCTCGGTTTTGATTACCTGCGCGACCATTTGGCCTTGAGCCAGGCGCAGACCGTCCTGCCAGGTGGCGCAAATGAATTCAACGGCTTCTGCGTCGTCGACGAGGCCGATTCTGTGCTCATCGACGAAGCCAGAACACCGCTCATCATCAGCAAGCAAGTGCCAGCACCATCATACAGGTACGACAACGCGTACAAGCTTGCCGAGGCGTTGAAGGCTGATATCCACTACACAGTCGATCTCAAGAACAAGGTGTGCACGCTGAACGAGGTCGGTTACAGAGACTGCGAACGCGCTCTCGGCGTCGACTCGTTGTTCGAGCTTGACAGTGACGGTGCCTCATGGGCTCCATTCATCATCAACGCCATCAATGGCAAGGAACTGTTCAATAAGGACATCGAGTACACCGTGCTCTTTGATGATGACGGCAACAAGAGCGGAGTCGGTATCATCGATGCCTTCACCGGCCGTGTCCTCGACGGTCGTCGATGGTCGGACGGGCTTCACCAGAGCATCGAAACCCGAGAGGGCATTCAAGTCAGCGAGCAAAGTCAGGTCATCGCCAAAGTCACATACCAGGTAAATCAACGGTCTTTTGCGTCATGTGTGCACCGGCACGGAATGCGCAAAATGCATGCACCACGCTGCACTACTCGTATGAATGTATTCATGTCCCCGTACCAACTCCAGACTCACGTATTTTCAAACTGCCTGTCTTCTGGTGTGCATTGAATAATTCTGCATTCGATTCTTCCACTCTGCTCAACTGTAAATTCGATTTGATGGCGTCTCGCAGGCCCTGTTCCGTCAATTCACGAGACTGTCAGGTATGACAGGAACGGCCAAGTCCGACGCAGCCGAACTGGAAGTCACATACGGTCTGAAAGTGACACCAGTACCAACCGCCCTTCCCATCGCTCGTCGCGATTATCCTGATGTGGCATTCAAGACACGAAAGGCAGCCGATGACGCTCTCATCAAAGAAATCGTGGCCGCCGGCGGCGGCAAACCGGATGGACGTCCGTGCCTTGTCGGAACTACTTCCGTGGCGCAGAGCGAGAAGCTTGTTGCGTTGCTGGAGGAGAATGGCATCCATGCCGAGCTTCTCAATGCTTCTCCAAAGAACGCGCCAAGAGAATCCGAAATCGTTGCCCAGGCCGGGCGTGCGGGCAGTGTCACGGTTGCCACCAATATGGCAGGTCGAGGAACTGACATCCTGCTTGGAGGATGTCCACGCACCATGGCGAGGTTGAAGACACGATCATACCTTGTCGAAGAAGCCGGAGTTCTGTCTGACGAGGAGGCGGATAAGCTCCCACCATCGCCACCCGCTGACTACTATCCGTGCGAAGTGGATGACGACATCAAGTTGGCGCTTAAGGTCGCCGCCAGTTCGCTGAAGAAGGCCGTTGGTGACGATCTCACCGCCGTTGGCCTTGACGAGATTCTGAGCATCGCCATCGACACCACGGAAGCCGAGGATGACCCGGCGCATATCGTGAGCCTCCGTGACGTCACCGAGGCCATCAAGACATCATTCGCCGAAGTCACTGGTGCCGAGAAGGAATACGTCCTCAAGTCAGGAGGTCTCTACGTTATGGGCACCAACCGTCACGAGAGCCGACGAATTGATCAGCAATTGCGTGGCCGTTCCGGCCGTCAGGGAGACCCAGGAACATCCCGCTTCTTCCTGTCCTTCGAGGACGATGTTTTCGTCATCTTCGGCGGTGATTCGTTGAACAAAATCCTCAAGATGTTCCGCGTCAGCGATGACATGCCCGTGGAGGCACCGCAGGTCAGCGAGGCGTTGGACAAGGTGCAGAAGACTGTCGAAGACAAGTACCGTGAAATTCGTGGCGAGATCTTCAAATTCGATGAAGTGCTCAACGGACAGCGCCGGGTGTTGTACGAAAAGCGCCAGGCCATGCTATTCTCTTCGGCCGAAGAATCATTGGTTTTGATGCGCGAGTACAACGGAGAGACAATTAGCAGCATCGTCGATGCCCAGGTGGATGAAGAGACAAAGGCTGTGAACGTGGACAAGGTCGTCGAGAAGATCGGGCAGTTCTTCCCGCTGGTTGGCTCCGTCATTCGCGCAGGCGATATCGCTGGAAAGGATGCCGATGCCGTCAAGCAATTCTTGACCCTCGCCGTGGATGAAGTTTTCAACTCGCGCGTTGAGGATATCGAGAAGGAAGCGGTGGCAGCAGGACGCCCGCCAGCATCGTTGGGCCGTTCCTCCAACTACATCACGCTGGTGAGCATGGACAATGCATGGAGTGACCACCTGCAGGCCATGGAGAACTTGAAGGAGGTTGTCGTCTTGAGACAGATCCAGGGCCGCGACCCGCTCAGGGAGTACGAAGACGAGTCATACCGTCTGTTCTCTAGCCTGCTGAGCACCATACGAAACAACGCCGTGTTTTCGTTGTGGCAAAGCCTTGGCCAATCATTGCAAGCAACTGCCTGAAGACATGGGAAGGCGCCATACACGGACGAGTGGGTAGGAGATTCATTCTGCCCACAAGAAGTGAAGAGAAAGGTGGAAGCGGTACGCTCAACAAACTCAAGTCTAAAAGCTATAACTGTCTAGAGCACTCCTCTGACAACCCTCGCATACTCGTAAGTACCAATTTTCTGTTGACGATCGCACTCGCAGATGCAATGCCATCTCTTGGACAGCGGTCGACCTTCCCATGATGACAACAATGTGGATCGAAGCGTCTCGTTTGCACACTACAAGTATGGACGAAGCTGAATGCCGTCGAGGCAGCGCTTGTTGCGGGAGTCATTCGCGGTTGACGAAATCGAAGATCTTGGACACGAATGAAGCATCATCGCCTCCCTCCGACGATTGACTCCAAAGTGGCACCACAGTGACCGATCCATCGTGGTGGTTGCCGTGGATTGTGTTCAAGGTATCAACGGACGTCGCGATGCGTATTGACGATGTGACGAACACTTCTTTCCATTCACCACGTTCGCTCAGCCGGATTGGCGACTGGTCCACCGGCATGTCAATATGATCTGCCAATCGCAGAATTTCATGTCGCATGTACCCATTTAGAACCAGCTGACTGTCCGCAGTCTTCAATCGGCCATCCTTGTAGACAACAAACACGTTTGTTGTCAGACCCTCCAGCAGCTCCAAGTTATCATCGCCGTCACCGCAGAGCTTGCGCGTCAGAATGACTTCGCCCGTATTTTCGTCCTTGAACATAGTCTCCAGCGGTCGTCGTTCCCAACACCACGAGGATAGCTTGGCTGTTGGATGATTCTGATATCTGCTGGGAAGATCATTCTGCTGCTGAAGGTCGGGCTCTGCTTGATTTTCCCGAAGGATCGATGGATCAATCGCGAGCGTGGCGGTGATGGGTGGTCGTTGTTCCAGCCTTGCAAT
This sequence comes from Craspedostauros australis, assembly GCA_026770025.1. NCBI lineage: Eukaryota > Bacillariophyta > Bacillariophyceae > Mastogloiales > Achnanthaceae > Craspedostauros > Craspedostauros australis. Next base: position 2,234,216 of record JAMXDE010000011.1, on the reverse strand, counting down.
CGGCGAATCCCCGATCAAGGTGGCATGTCCATGGACAAGTGGTCTTGCACTCCCATTGCTATCCACTCCTGCGTTATCGTCCCATAACAGAGTCAGCATGGCCTTCATTTTCATGTCCGTTGATACACCACCATGGCCACCATGATCATCTTTCACCTGTGACGCACGCAGTCGCCGCAGCTTCGCTGTCTCATTCTTGCATTCATCTAACAGAGACGATATGATCTTTTGCGATTGGAATTTAGCTTGATGAATGATCGCTTCAGGCAATGGCGTGGCAGCTGAGTTGTGCTTCTGCATCAGGGCATCGTAGGATTGCACCAATCTTGCCAGGTGGAAATCCAATCCCTGGCATGTCCATCGATCTTCAGAGATGTCATACATGCATAGCATCGCCGTGTAGGCACCTCCGTTCCTTCCATGCCATTCCAGCCATCCCCGCGGTGACGTGAGGTCGAAATCGTCGTTTGCGTCTTCTTGGATGAAGATCACGTCAACGCAGTCCTTGTCTCCGGCATGGTCTTCAGTGTGCCAATCAGCACGTGCGCTCCATCGAAGCCTCGTTGTGGTTGCTCCTGCTGACCGTGCGGGCTTGCATCGGCGTGTTGCCTTCAGACCAAACTGACGTCTTATTGACACTTGCACTCGTACAAATATGCCATTGGGAAAGGCTTGGATCGTATCCAACCATGGCAACAGCAGCAACGACGAAAGAGATGTGAGGCATCGCATCTCCATACTCGGAATGCCAAACCGTTGACGATTTGCGATCTTTTTGTGTTGGAAGATCCGTACCCATCATTGGCACGTCAAACATCACCAGCACAAGTCGTATGAGCCACACGACGACCACAGCCAAAAAGATCCACCATGCGCACCAAAAAAAAACGACACGACTCCGCCTTGGAACACTCCAAACACTCCAATCCTCATCACACGTACTCTGATGATCTCCAACTGAGTCCTTCATCGTGCTGGCAATACAAGGACATTGTTTCATGCAAAGGCAACAGCACTCTCAACTGTTGCAAATGTAGTCATGTCATTCTATCATGTTCTAATTCTGTATGGAGAGGAAAAAGGGGGTAGAATGGGATCATCTCGTTGTTGTTCATTTTCTTGTCGTTCATACCATGCTATGCCATGTCTTATCGTGTCATGTTATGTCGTGCCATGCCATTCCAGGCTCTGTTGTGTTGTGATGCACCCTCTGGAAAGTACGGGCAATCTTAATGCGCTGCGCTTTGCTGCGGCAATGCGAAATACTCGTGTATGTGCGGTCGTTTACCGGTCGCTATCGCTGCCGCCGCTCTCCTGCCGGACTGCTTCGATCGCCCGTTTGATCTCTTTGTACCTGCGGTATTCACTAGCCACAGGCCGAATGTCAGCGAAGCTCGACACCTGGCGGTTGTGTTCGCGGTAGAAGTCCCTCTCGTACGAACGCAGCATCTGATGAAGTCTGCCCTTCTCGGCACGCAGGGAAGCGAGGTCTTGGCCTGTGGGCGTGGGTGATGACATTGGTACCGGGGGCGATGCGATCGCGTCGGCAACCGGAGATGGGCTCGTTTTTGGACGCCGGAGGCGCATGCGCGATGCTTCATGACCGCCGATATCCTTCCCTGATGCGGGCGAGATGCTCTGCGGCGACATTCTGCCAGACGGCGATTGCTGCATGGCAACTGGAGACGACGCGCCAGGGCCTTCTTGCCCCCTGGTGGTGATCAAGCTCTTGAGGGTGTTGTAGGTTTCGTAAAGGTGACGGATGGGCTCCTTCTCCGCCTTGACTGGCATGCGGCCATGTCGACGGGCAAAGGCCATGTCGTACTGCCGCAGCTGCTGCTTCAGCTCCCGCTTGCGAGCCTGCAGACTGTGAAGGGGAAGCTGTGCAAGGTCCTCGTCGCCTGGTGCGGGAGACGAAGGCTTGCCTGGCTGCGACGAATACGGTCGGGACGCCGGCGACATGGGGAAGCCATCCGGCCGGTCTGGCAATCGACGCTTGGAGCTGCTGTTGCGGGGAATTCCGGAGCCCGAGCTGTTGACGGAGCCATCGTCATCGTACCGAAGCGAATCGGAGCCGAAAGACGTGATGCTGGCGGTGGAACCGCCCATGCTCCGCATCTCGATTCCAGGATCTCCGATATCCGCGGGCAGGGCGAGCTGCGCCATGACGTGGTCTTGACCTTGCATGGCTCTTTGACCAAGGCGCTCTCTGCGCGTTGCGATGAATCGAACCTTGGCAGGGTCGTTGCTGCGGAACAGACGCCGACGAGCAAGGAAGCCTCTCACGAGACCCACGATACGGCACGCGGCATCCGCGCGGATGGCCTTCTTCCACTCGCGATACTGAGCGTAAGTCGATGCAAGAGGTGCGCGCTCTGTCGCTCCGCGCGGAGGTCGCCCGTGAAGCTGCATGAACGCCTCTTCGAAACGAATGATTTGCGACCTGAGCGCGCGACACGCGGCGACGGTTCGCTTGCGTTCGGCGGCCGTGGATGTGAGCATCCTGTAGTTGGTTGGCTGCGATCCCATGGTGGAAGCAGATGCAACGGAAGATGCGGACGAAGCAGGTCTGTATGACGCCATGTCGGGGCCAGACGTACCGGTGTGAGGCGATGACGGTGACAATGGTGCCCGCTCGTTCTCTGTGGAAGGAACCGTCTGCGTTGGCGTTGTTGCCCCCTTTGCGGACGGCGCATTGGCGGCGGGCGATGGTGACGATGCAGGGGATGCGTACGTTGATGACGCAGACTGTCCTCTTGCATTCAATCCATTCTTGGCATCGTTTTCGAATGACCGTGATGGCGTCGGTGATGAGACCGAACCCAGGGAATTTTGCGCTGGCCGCATAAGCGGATCGGATGACATGGAGGTCGGCGTCCTCTCGCGCCGCGGCGATCGTGGAGGTGTGTTGGCGCCGAATTGATTGATCTGGCTTGGCGGTGCTGGGACGGTGTCAATCTTGTTTTGACCCAAGCCGCCGCTGACCCCAACTTGGACGTCCGTGATTTGATCTGGTCTTGTTGACGGAGACTGCTTGAGGGAAGTTGTGAACGGTGCGGATGTCGTCGGGTTGCTCTGCTGGTCCATATCTGCCGGTCTCGCAAGGGTGGGGATGCTGGTCGCGGCTGCGGCTGGATCTGCCTGAGCCGATGCGGATCCGGTGGCTGCTGCCGCGGTTGTTGTCATTTGCGAGTACGAGTTGAGCGCTGGAGGAGTCGTCGGTGTCACGTTGGTTCTTGGACGCGTTGGACTCAGTGGTGTCGACAGAATGCCACGTGAGCTGCCCTCGGATGTCTGCGATGCGAATCCGCTCGAATTGCGCCGCGCAAAGGACGACGACTTCATGAGGCGATGGTGGTAGGATCCGGACCTGTTCAATTCGTTTGGTTGCGGGATGCTGGACCAGTCGGTGGATATTATGCGCGTGATGGAAACCGTGATTTGCTTGTCCAGCGCGATGACCTCCCACTCCGCGAGCGCTTCAGGTCCATTCGAACCATCCCTTCCGTGCGATGATGCCGCGCCGAATTTGTTGCTTCTTCGCATGCTGTGGCCGTGGCCGTGGCCTGTCAATCCAAGGGTGGGTCCGTCTGAGGGGTCACCTCCGAGATTTCTGAGCTGCGTGGCCGCCGAATTGAGCGTCTCTGCACGTTTTGAGTCGGCAAGCATGAGTTTCCCCCGTTCGAACCATCCTTTGGAGAAGATTTGCGATGCGGAATCCAAGATGAGTTCGACGGCGGCGAGGATCGGTTCCATATCATTCTGATGACGCAGGCACCACACGGCACCCCTGGGTGGACGTACCAGCGAGGGTGCGATGCGTTGCACGAAACGACGCTGGTACCGAGGTGTGCCGCACATTCTGCGGAGCTGCGCCAGCGCCAGGAGTGCCTCGCCGGACGGCTGCTCGAGGGATGTGATGAGCAGGATGGTGAGCACGGCCACGATGTCTGATCTCTCTCGGTGCATCTTGTCCTGGCCATCCAGCGGGGATGCAGTGTCGTGATGTCCGATCTCGAGCACTGCCACACCGGCGTGCACTATCCCCTCGTAGCACTTCGCCATTCCTTCCAAACTTTCGACCGGATTCATTGACAGACTTTCCACGAGGAGCGCCGACGCGATGGCCGGTGTCATGGGTTGTTCGAACCGCGACATGCCGGTGGCAGCCAGGTTCTTCTCCCGTTGAAAGTCATTCTCCTGATCGCTGAGATCCGAATCGCCGGCAGCCGCTCTGCCTCCCAGGTTGTTCTTGACTCTTTGCTTCTCTTCTCTCTGCATCCGCCGAAGATAACGCGTTAGCAAAAGAACCTCCCTCTGCTTGCTCTTGCGTGCTTCCACCGACAAATAGGTGCGGGCTGCCGCATGATCGCTTGCCGTGCTGGAATCAAAAAACATAATCTTCCTCCGATTGAAGGGCAGCTTGCCGAGTCCGTTGGGAGCCATGGCGCCCATCGTTCCAGCATTTGCGCCCGCGGAGGGGTCTGCGCCGGTGGGTGTGAAGAGCGGTTCCCTGAGCACCTTGTACTTGCCTTCGTCATTGAGCGATCTGGAGTTGTCGTTGAGGAGGTCGTCGATGTCGGTGAGGTCATCCTCATCCCCGCTGCTGGCCTCCTCGTCGCTGTTGGCATCAAGAGCGTTGGCGCTTGTGTTGGCCAAAAAGTCCGCTTCTCCTGAGAGCAGCTGATCGAACGTCTGGGCCCCCAGCATGCGCTCGAGCGAGAAGTATCCATCAGCGGCCCCTTGGCCTCCAGCTTGCAGAGCCAACACTGTGGCGCTTTTCTGCTTGCTGCCCTTGCCAGCCTTGCCGTTCTTGCTGTGGCGCAACGCCGCATGCAGGTTCCTCCGAGCACGGCCTGGCGGGCAGAGCCCCAGCTGCGTCCTGGCTCCCAGCTGCAGTGCGTTTTGACACGCCAACAGAGCCAGACGGGCCGAATGGCACATGGATGCTGGGGCTTGGGTGGTGGAGTCGTTGGTGAGGGCAGTCTGCGTGCCTTGGCCGGAGGTGGAGAGCGCTGAGGCCACGGTGGAGTTGGTGGATCCCCCGCTCGTTTCCTTTCCGTTCTGGCCTCCATCATTGCCCGCTCCCGTTCCGGCTTGCCGTCCATCCCGGGCCTCCGCACCGAATGCAAAGCCTGCGATTGTTCCTTTGGACCTTCGTCGCCCGCGTTGTTTGGAAGAGACGGATGTGGCAGTCGTCGTCCGAGCAGGGCCGCCGCTCGCCGCTTCCGCACTCGTTCCGGAGTTCAATGCCATCATCAGCGCAAGGTCCGGATGGCGGACGATGCTGCTGCGTTGCTACTAATGCTGCCGCTAACGAACCCAATGCAAGGATGTTCGGCGTGGATTCTGTTGCTGTTGCTGTTGCTCACCACTAGTATTGCTATCCCGTGACTCTGCGAACAGAGGAAGGATCACGCTGAACGTGCGTATCGTGGAGACCACGGATATTCTTGGTTGGTTGGTTAATTGGTTGCCTGGTTAATTGGTTGGTTGATCGACTTGGGCGGATCGATCCTTCCAAGATGCTGTCTGCTGCTCTGGAAGTCTCTCGTCGTTGCCAGCAGGTGATGAATTGGTGACAACACGGTTGGGTGGAGTAGAGCAGAGTAGAGCAGAGTAGAATAGTCAACAACCTGAGTCAACAACGGGAGCCGTTCGCAAGATGGTGCTTTTGCTGCCTCCGTCGTCTATTTCCGCAGAGACTTCTTGCTTGATTGCTTCCTTTGCTTTGTTCTGTTCTGTTCGTTCTCCAGAGATGTGGAGCTGCCGTTGTTGTTAACGTCAACGTTGCTGCTGATGTTAACGTTGGGGCCGAGGTCGATGTCTTCGTTGCCTCTCTCTGATGTCGTTGGTATCAGGAGCAACGGTCGCAACGGTGGCCAACACAGCTGCATTGACGAAGATGGTCTCTCGATGCGACTCCTTCCTTTCTGCTCTCTCGCTCTTCCGCTTCCTCCTTCAGCTTCCGCTTCTCCTCCCTCGTTCCCACACTTGTCGCTTGTCGTGCTACAAGTACCTGCGCTCCACGAGCAAAGACGCACACATACACAGACAGACAACCCACCAAAGACACAAACAAACCCAAAAGCCAGACGAAGCAGTCGCAAAGAACGACAACAACAGTAGCAACATCAGTGACAGCAGCAACAAAGAACGACACGCTAGCTACACCAACACAGCTGTCCACGAGCAGAGCGGAGTGTCGGACGCCAGTCACGCAGATTTCAATTGCATGAAACGTCCTACGAATGTCTCTTCAGACAAAACTATATATCCAAATGGCATGGATTGGGCGTTACACTATATTCATGTATTGATGATACATGGCGCACGGCAGCGCAAGAGTTTCAAATTCAATGCAGCAACGGACAAACCGCTGTCACTGACGAGCAACAATCAAGCGCACCACATGCACCAACGAACACCGACCAAACCACGTCGGCGGCAATGATGAAGCGCCGTTGTCATGTTTTCTTGTGATTTACGAGCGGCCTCCTCCCTTCCTCTCTTCCTCCTCTCTATCTCGAGAAGTTGTACAGTAGTTCCCCTAAGTTCTTAATAGCACGCTGCGTCCCCACTGCGTCTTACTATGTTACACAATACTCTCATATACCACATTCGGAGGTTTGGATCAAGGTCCAAGACTGAGTGTTGGATGCTTCTGTTGTGCCTTGCACTCACTCAAGCCCTTATCATACTTGCGGATTTGGCACGTCACACACACGAATTTTCAAAAAGCCACGGCGCAATAGCAACAAATCAATGGATGCAGATCTGGCGATTTCGCCAATCTCCAAAATGGCGGCAACTACGCGATGTGTAGTTGATGGAGCGCAAGTTGCAATGGAGTAGATCACCATGGTATAGAACGCAATATGATAGAGCACGATATGACGCTCTTGATTGCTTTGGAGATCACTGCAATCCAATATCGTGCAGTGGGTCAGGATGCGATGTGGAATCCAACGAGGCAAACGCTGCAGAGCAATGTGCAGATTGCTCCTTGTGGAATCCTTGTGCACGGTTAATACTATTCAATATCATATAATAGAATGCTTGCACAGCTTCCCTTTTGTTTTGATCGCGTACGAATACGATAACCTCTGGATGCCGCGCGCAGAGACATTCGACGACAAGGATTGTCTTTGTTGGACATTCGATTGATACAAAAGGACACTCTGCTCGTATTGGATCACCGGTAAATACATATTATCTAAATAAACCTTCTTCTCCATCCATACAACAAACGGCACGACACAAGAGGCGGCAGTCGTGTTTGTGCGTTGTGGCATCAGGCAGAATCGCAAACACGCAACCCACAACCTCATCAAGAGAGCAAACAACAGGAACCTTGGAGAGGCAGAGCAGAGCGATCAGTTGGACATACTCGCACTCGCACGTGCACTCCATCATCGTGAAGCAAGGGGGATGCAACCACGATGGAACCATAGATGACAGCTGACAACATCCGGGATTGCAACTTCGTGTGCGCCATTACGATACTCTAAGGACTCTCGAGCATTCCACGCTGTACTGGAGAAGAAGAGAGCAGATTGGAGCAGGTCCCAGCAGATCCCAGTAGAGGAATAACACAAGAGATGAACGAACGGCAGCCAATCCGAGGTCGCGTGCTGGTTCTGCGGATCCTCGTGCCTGGATTGGAGACGCGTCTGCGTGACAAGATCAAGGAACGGGAGGATCGCCATGCGTCAACCATGAAGGGAGGATCCGGTGGCATCGGAGGTGCCTCCAGCAGCAGGATGGGCAGCAGCGGTGGTGGTGGGAACAATAGCAGCAGCAACAGCAACAGCTCGAAGGAGACGTTGCTGGACTTGGATGGCGTCACCTGCGAACCAACCCAGGAGGGATCGACTCTGTGGAACTTCCATTGCGACGGCGCGACGTATCCAGCGCGCCTGGTCAACCTCCCATGTCCCATCGAGCTGCACAAGACGCACGATCACGTCATGTACTACAAGACCAGCGACGTCGCGCAGATGCTCATCGTGTTCGAGGACAGCATGGCCCTGGATGAGTCCGACGCGATCCCGAAGGTCGACGGGTACCCTTCGTACTACCATTCCGGCCTCACCCCGCCGATGCGCCGGGTCGTGGAGCGCAAGTTCTCCCAGCGCGAGCACAGGGCCATTCCACCGCCGCGGGCGGAGGTCAGCGACGTCGAGTCGGAGATGCTGGAGCTCATGCAGAAGATATCGAAGGAGGCGGGCAAGCGTAACAAGGTGCCATCGCTGGCGACCGCGCAAAGTGCGAACAAGGTCCTCGAGGAGGTGGTCGAGGAGGTCGTGGATTATGAACCGTGGATGGACGAGCACGGCAACCAGGCTGCTGGCATCACGATAGATGCGGAGGACGAGCTGGTGTCCAAACACCCCGAGCTGTGGATCGAAGCGGACGCCATCAAGACAATGCGAGAGGACGAGATCGCCCGCGAGGAGGCCGAGCGGAAGAAGAAGGAGGCGGCAGCGGCCAAGAAGGAATCCAAGAGAAGGAAGAAGGAGAAGAAGAACATCGAGGCCGCAGCCGCCGCGGCGGCGCCATCGACGAAGAAGAAGGTCAATGCCTCCAAACCACCACGTACTGAGCCCATGGATGACATCACGTACGCGGCCAGCATGATGGAGACGGAAGATTTGGCCAACATGGTGGATGACACCTTCCTCAGCGAATTCAACTTCGACGACGACGATGAGTTCAACTTGATGTAGAGTGGAGTGTAATGGAGAGATGAGTCAGAATATCGGTAGAGCAAAGTAGTGTTGGTGGAATGCGCTATGAAAATGGTGGAGTAAGGTAGTCTGCTTCATTTTGACATTCATTCTAACTCGTTTGCCTTGTTGAGGGTGCAATTTTCTTGGTGCTTGTCCTTTCGGCCATGTGCGTGCTGTTTGTGTATTTGCTTGTTTGGCCATTTGCTTTGTCTGCTTGCTTCATTTCATTTAACCTCATTCCACTCGTCGTCAGCATCCCTTCACATTGATACAGCCAGAGCAACGAAGCATTCCCATCTGCTGCTGCTTCGAACATTCCGTCGTGTCGCCAAACATGATGTCGACCGACACAGCGGAACGCAACAATGCCGCGACACGACACGGCTCGTGCGAAAGGCCTTCCTTCTCGCTTGTTTCCCAATTTATCGCGTGTTTGTTCTTTGCTCCTGTTTTGGTCCGGCGGTGATCAGCGACAACGTCGTTGTTGCTATCGCACTATGGGCGCTGCAGCTGCTACTACTACTGCTGGTTGCTTCGGTTGCCTCCTGCATTGAATGTGAGAGCTAGCGGTATGCTTGCTGGTAGCCCTGCTGAGGAGGGTATGCTTGCTGCTGCTGGTACCCTCCCATCATTGGAGGGGCCTGCTGAGATTGAGAGAATCCGCCGTTTGGCATCATGGCACCCAGCCCGAACCCTGTGGCCTGCTGCAACGGTGGTGGTCCCTGTCCATGGACGACGAGTGCACCCGCGTTGACGGCACCTGGATGGAAGAGGTTTGCCGGTGGCGGTCTCATGATGTCATTCGGGTTCTTCTGAGAGGATTCGGGCTTGACGTCCTTGATCTGGCTCAGCGTCGCTCCCTCTCCCATCATGTTGCTGAGCGCCGGTGGCTTGGGCCTGCTCTTGCCAGGCTTTTGCTTCGTCTCTTCCTCCTTCTTCAGCATGGTCAATTTGATTTCGCCTTCGGCTGGTTGGTCGATGTGCTCGACGTTCACCAGGTTATGCATCGCACGCTCAAATTCTGACAGAGGCTTGTCGTCGTGCGTCTTCTCCAATGCGTTCATGGACAACACCTGGCCACCGCCATTAGCGACTGGATGCTGTTGCTGCGGTGGCATCCCATTGGGGACAACACCAGGTGCTGCCGGGTTGTACCCTGGCTGTCCTGGAACAGGTGCTGCGAATTGGTTGGGTGGCGGGACTCCACCTGCTGGTGTGTTTGGCGCAGACCCGGAGTAGGCTCCCAAAATCTGTGATTGTGTCGAATGTGTACAGATCGAATCGCGGAATCAAGGTGTAGAGTACGGAATGGTGTGTCCGTACCAACACAGGCCATCGAAGACGTCGTAATTGGTCCGTTGCAGAGTATTCGTCATGAATTGATTTCATTTCATTCGAATTTGTTTTCGTCGTCGTCATTATCATCATCGTTGTGATGGCTCCATCAGGCCATGGTGGAGATTGCCCAGTTGCATGGTGCATTCGCCGTTGATCGCCATAACAGTTGTGACGCATTAGACGAGCAGGAAAATATGATAATCGTCGAGACCAGCCGATTGTGATTGTCATTTACAAGAATGTTGGAGAGTCGTGCAGATTAGTGTGTTGCATGAAGAAACCAGAGACGAAACATCGGGAAGGAAAAGTCCAAAGTCCAAAGTGCGGAAGAGGAAGGTGAGATATCGGAGACTGATTCGTTTCATGCTGCAACTGCAGCGCTTGTGCCGATGTTTGCATTCTGCAGAAGTGCGAACAAATACAACCGATTGAATTTGGAAAATGGAGAACTTACCGCGTTGGTGATATCATCACGCGTCGGAGGGGGCGGCGGCTTGGGGGCGAATGGATCATCCTGTGGCGGAGATTGGAGTCCGAAGACATCGCCTGTTGGTGCCGATGTTTCCAAAAAGTTTGGATTGGCCTGCACTGGTGCCGGTGCACTCATTTGCACAGGAGCTGGAGCAGCGAAGGGTGCTGGGGCTGGGGCGTACGTCATCGCAGGTGGCTGTGTCGGTGGCAGAGGTTGGACGGGGGCTGGAACAGGCGCAGAGTTGTAGTAATTCGGCGGTGCCTGGGCTGGGACCAGCGCACCTGCCTGTGGAGATGCGACGGGAGCAGCCTGCTGGATTGGCGGTGGCGACTGGTACGGGGTTTGCGCCGGGTAGGTTGGGGGTGCCGAGAAGGTCGGTGGGGCGCTGAATCCGCTGTTGAACGACGTGGTGGATTGCATGTCGTACGGTGCACCTGGTCCAGGTCCAGCAGGCGGCATGGGTGCCGGAACGTGGGCAGGCGCACCCGCGTACATGGTCGCTGGTGCCGGAGCCGGTGGTTGGCTGTCAAATCCCAGCAGATCGGCCGCGCCGGCGGTTGGTGCCGGAGCTGTCACGGTGGATCTTGCATCCGATGCCTGCTTTTGGTCCAGGTGCTTTCGGCTTTCCTCCAACGAGGCCTGAATGGCGCGCTGCAATTCGGCATCCTCCTCGTCTCGGGACCTTGGGGAAGCGAGGTACTGACCACGATCCAAATCGTACATACGTGAGCCGCCGCCTCCGCCCACGCTCGCTGGGCTGGTTGCGCCGTTGTAACCGGTAGATCCAGGGACTCTGGAATGGCCTGGAATGGATCCGCGGATTCCCAACTCGTAGACCTTGGGCATGCCGAAGAAGGACTGACCGTCGATCATGAGGTCGTACTGGCGGAACCCTGGAGTTGGAGACAACGGTGGTGATGCATGGGCGAAGATTTTCATGACGTGATTTCCGCGAGTCGTCCAGCTGAAGTCAAGCACGCCAGATCTGCTGGCGGAGTAGTGAATTTCCCGACCGTCCATGGACACATGGCGCTTACCGGATGTGACGGACCAGACGATGGTGACATCATGCTCTTCCCCTCGGCAGGCGGTTCCCGTCTTGCCTTCAGCCAATGCCGTCTTGTTCGGGAATCCAAAGCGCCTGTTTCAATTGTTTGTGTTGGTGTCGATGTCGATGCCGGTATGATATTGACGTGCGTGGAGTGGGTAGAATTAGGCGACGGGGATTGCATTGGGTTCAGGATGTGATCAATCGTCAGTTGTTGTTACATTTGTTGTTACAATTGTTGTTGCCGTGGTTGTTGTGAACATCAAGGTTGCCAACAGCGCATGCAGAGTGGAGGATCCGCACAGTTCAATTCGCGGTTTGGGAGGAATCCAATTCGGGGACACATTGGCAGAGCCGAGAGTCCATTGGGGTAGTCGCATGCTGATGTCATGTGAACATCAGTGGGAGCACCGTATAGCATGGTATGGCATGCCATTGTCGCCATCCCAACGTTCACACAACAACGGTGTTCAGCCTCGTCCAGTTCGCATGCGCAGAGACAGAGAGGAGGAGGAGAGAGAAAGTGGTGGCGCAGGAGCGCATCAGGAGGGACTGTTCTCGTCTCGCGTCGGCGTTCGTGTTCTCTCCACCATCTCCGCACGCGCCATGCGCTACAACCATGGCCGGAGTGGTCCAACGAGCACAGCGCAACATGCAACAGCAAAAACTCACCATCGGATTCGGCGCTTTGTGGATGCAACTCTCTTGCCTGCAGCAACTGCTGCAAAGTCGATCTGGTAGACGGGGAATTGGACAGGGCTCGCCATGGTCGTTCGATTGTTCGTGCTTTAGGCCGTTCGTTTGTTGCTTGGTTGCTTCCTGTTCTCGTGCGGATGAATTGGATTATCTGCTATCGTCGCTTGTTTGATGACGCTATCTAGTATATTTCGATGCTGGCTCTCTTCTTTTCTATACTTCCTTGCCTTGTCTTGCTCCCTCCAATGATGGGTGAGATGGGCGCTTCGTTGTTGTTGGCTTGGTTGCTTTGTGTGCCTCCAAGTGCGGAGCTGGGTTTACAGAGATTGTGATAGTGATCGAGGTCGCGAGGAGGCGGCAACAGCAATGTGGTGTGATGTGACGTGAAACGACGCGGTTCGTGGAAGAGAGATTGTTCCGTTCGCATCGGCGTTGTGAGTTGTTCCTTTCGCTTCGGTTGCGTTTTGGTGTTGTTGTGTGTTGCGACGGCTACGGCGATGGCTACGGTTGCCGCGTAGAGCAGAGAGTCGACGAGAGCCACCACCACCAAGACCGAACAGTGGTTTCCTTCCAACCGACGACAAAGATCCAACTCTGCGCACTTTTCTCAGGGCACGGTCGCGCAGGCGCACTTTGTCTGTCTGGTTCGCGTCGATCCATTTCTGTCATGTTTGTTGGTGCTCTCGTCGTGGTTTGTCGTGATTTGTCGTGATTTCGTCGCGTGATGCGTGTGGTGATGGTTGCACACGCAGCGCGTGACGTAACGCTAACACCATGCGCCAAAGAGTGAGAGCAATTTCAACTCTGCTCACGGCGCAGAGTCCGCAGTACAAACACTTAGTACAACTTCTTGCGCCAAGATTCAACCTTGGCGCTTTCGCGCCGTGGATCCAATCGGGCTTCTTGCTTCCACGGTGTTCTTGCTAAAAAAGTAGCTGCTGACTCGTGTCTGTCCCATCACATTCCGTCGTGTATCGTCAGAAGTGTGGAGGTCACAGAAGAGAGAGGCTAACAGTATCGCTCATCAACCCAGAGTCACGCATGATCTGTCCATTTTGGACACGATCATTGTCGTCTATTCTATGCTGATTTCGAAGTCTAAAAGAAAGGCCTGTTCCAAACCAAAACTCTACAACTCGAGCGTAGAAGTGGACAATCCACCCAAACACCAAACTTTGCAGACGTTTCCTTCGGATTCGAACATACAGTAACAGTGACGGAGATGAAGGGAGTCGACACAAACACACACGTGAATTGCATATAATATAATATGTTTGGTTTCGGCGATAGGACTGCAACAAGGATGGTGTGGTAGAAGTACAATACAATCATCTTATCGGACAATGCATGAGCAGAGCAGAGGACGAGCGCTCTGCTCGACCTTGCTCTCTAAAGAGACGATTAGGGGTAGGTGGAAGGAGCATACTAATACCATGCCCAATGCTTGCTTGCGTGTATGGTACTCGTACATATGGCGACATTGATCCGTCCACGAGTCGTGATCCCCGCTTCATCTGTTGTGCTTGACATCCAACATTTCCTTGGACCACTCGTAGACAACGAACATGGTGCTGACCATCGGCATGACTTTGAGCAATTCCGGCGTCAATCCACGGTACACGCTGTTCAGCCCTTCGACCTTCACCATGTGACGGAACTGCTGTATCGAGTTCAGCCTTTCCGCTTCGGGGATGTGCAGGCTCTGTATTTGCATGCGGCGTCTTATCGTGTCCATGGGGAACGTCAAGCACGTGGATAAGATGCCGCTCATGGCACCGCACATGACGGTGAGCAGGAAACCAAGCTTCGGTTCGCCGGAATCGGCGTCGATTCTGCGGAGGTTGTAAAACAGGTCGTCGTCCAGCGCGTGCTCCTTCAGCGTGCCGTACACCGAGTACGAAATGGCGAAGTTCGGCACGGCCACCAGCAGCGTCGGGGCGATGCCGCTGTAAAACCCAAGCACGCCCTCCGATCGCATGATCTTCCGAAATGCATCCGTGATGCCCTTGTAGTGCTCCCTTCCCTCCAGCTCCGTCGTCAGTCTTGTTCGAACCAAGTCCAGCGGGTAGCACGCCACGCACGCTGCGCTGCCTGCTGCTGCTCCTGCCAAGAACTTGTGAATCGCCAAGGTGTCTGCAGGCGACGACGAAGATGACGATGACGCGAGGCTGCTGCTGCCGTTGCTGTTGAGCCTTCTCTCCTCGGGACCCATGACGCGATTCGTCACCCTCCTCGCCAGATGTCCCATGGTTTCCGTTTGTTCATGGTGACTCCGCCGTGTCCCATCCAACGCATCCAGGGTGTTTTCATACACGTAAAAGTTGATGGCCGAGTACGGAAATCTGTGCAGCACGGACGTCATGTTGCCCTTCCACAGCGACGCGATGCCGCCACGCTCCACGATCTTGCGGAAGCCGCCGCTCAGCGTGACGGCGTACTTGGGACGATCGAGTCTCGTCGTGACCAGCGAATGCACCTGGAACAGAATTGTGAGGCGACTGAACGGCGCAGTCACCGTCTTGGCGATCGACCCGGCGATGCCGCCGCAGAATAACTGTTTCGCCGCCTCCGTGGAACGATGCATGCTGCTCTTGGTCCCATTGTTGCCATTGCTGCCATTGCTACCATTGTTGTTGTTGCTCGCAGACATTGTGAGTTGTGCGAATGGTACGCTCTACGTGAATTTAGAGAGTACGCAGCAACAGACGGTCTGCGACGTTTGCTTGATGATGCCTTTGTTGTTGCTGTCGTTGCTCTCTTGGCGGTGATGCTGCTGGCTGCAATGCTTTCGAATGACGGAAGGCGTTGGGGATTGTGTGATTGCGTCATTTGGGCGAGGGTTTCGGCAGCCTTCCTTCACCGTTCCCTTTTTTCGGTTCCGTCCTCCTCTCTTCCTTTTTTGGTTTGGGTGGTTCGGGTGGTTCGGGTGGTTGGCTGTTTCTCTGTGCCGTGATGTTGGCGGAATTGTGTGACTGCGCGATTGGTCGAGAAAAGAGGCCAAGATCGCCGAAACTGCCAACCATCGAACAATGCAGTCGATTCAGTCGATGATGGCCTTGTTCGGAACACCGCGAGCTCATTCTCTATTCTGTCCCGTGTGAGTGACGTGTTGCAGTTTTGGTCATGACGTTGGAGTCGAAGTGTTCGATGATCGGGTCCGGTTGAAGGAAGCGAGACACGAGTCTGCCTTCACGAGGGAACAAAAGACGGAAACGGCAAAACTGGTGTCGAGATGATGAACGAAGAACCATCAAGCACAAACCGCGGCAAACACCGCGCTCTCAGGCCAACCAACACAGCAACCAGCCTGATGACCAGACCTTGACAACCAGCTTGACAACCACAAAACACCGTTTTTTGCATATCTCCAGACCGTCACGATGATGCAGCTCAAGACCATCTTCACCTTCCTCCTCACCCTTGGTGTTGCCAGCGCCTTCGCTCCTGTGCAGCATGCCCAGAAGTCCAGGTTAGTGCCGCGGATGCGAGATCCCTTCAGGATCGGTGTTCATGCCTCGGAATCCGTCAACATCTTGATCCGATGTCTTGGCTTGCGCCATGGTGTCTGTGCTAATACGTGTGTTCTTGTGGTTGCGTGCAGGAGTTTTTCGGATGCCAACTTGAGGTTTGAAGATACGGATACCCGTTTTTTCGACCATGGCCAACCGATGGAGAAAAACGGCGCAATCAGCCATCATCAAGATGATGATGATGATGGTGGGGTTTCGTCAAGAACAAGGGAACATCCAAGCAAAGGGACCGCGCAACGTACCGCGCAACGAGCATGATCAACGGGAGGACAAGGAGCCAGGTGGTGACACCTCCTCCTGTTGAGTGATTTTGAAAGACATGCAATCAATGCTGATTCCGTGCTCGCAACCTCTCAATCCTCCCTCGAGAGAACATGCAAACACACATTGCAACAAAGCTAACGACATTCGCAACCATCACCATCTCTCCAAACTTTGCGCACTTCACTCTACGTTGCACGTCGTTCCTTGTTTGGTGTACGATCTTTTCGATGACCCATCACAATGGCGTGTCCTCCACGCAACTGCGTGAACACGCACCAACGCGATACGATACGATACAATCCCATCTCATGCCACTGCCGTACATGCGCACCACAGCTCCCTGAACCTCCTCCCAGCCGAGACGTACGAGGAGGCACAGAAGGACTGGGCAAAGCAGTTCGGACCACTCGCCAAGTGGGGATGGGGACCATCCGTCCACGCTGAGAAGTGGAACGGACGCCACGCCATGTTCGGATGGGTCTTCATCTGCGCCACCGCCTACGCACAGGGACACGGCCTCCTCCCACCAGCCGACCAGCTCGTCGACCTGAAGACATGGGGCACCCTCGCCACCATCTCTGGAAAGACCACCATCTCCACCCAGCGTGCCATCATCCTCGCCGCCAACGCCCACTTCTTCGCCATCTCCCTCATGGCCACCATCTGCCCACTTCCATTCGGAGACTCCCTCCTCTTGGACCCAAATCACGACAACTATGAGAAGTCCGCCGAGCGCAACGAAAAGCCATTCGGTTACTTGCCAGCACTCAAGTTCGGCATCACTGAGGAGGCCGAGATCATCAACGGACGTCTGGCCATGGTCGGAATCATCGCCCTTGTCTCCGCCACCGCCATCTTCGACAAGCCCATGCTCGACATCGTGAACGACTGGGTTGGTGGACTTTACTTCTAAGCCCCAGCACAACATCAACCTGGATCTCAGCCCCGATGCTTCTTCCTCCTTCTCGCACAGCACCACGATGGACACAAGCCATATGACATACCCTACCTGCATGAAGGCGTGTAGGGCACGTACTTGCGCATGATGATCGCGTGGACAAGTAGTGTAAAAGGAACACTTGTTGCATGAGCTCGGAGCGGAATCACCTGACTGGTAGTAATAGAATGCTCTGCCAGTATGGCACACCATGCTGCATTGAAATAGAATCGTTTACATCCAGCCAATCCTATCACATCATTTGTTGTGTACATCCCATAGTGAAGCACGAGCTATTCCACATCATGTATTATGTGAGCTACAAGTACTTGTGACACAGTGGACGAGCTTCTCTCCGCATCATTGCGAAGTTCGATGTGTCCAAGCTGATCGAGGTCGCTCGGGCGGCACCTGTCCAGATGCTGTGTCGGTGATGCAGGCGGGACCATTCAACTCTACTCGCACACGCGATAATCCACAGGTGTTGCCACAGCGCATCACGAAGATGACAACGAACACATGAGACAGTACGATCAGCATCATTGGTGCATACAAGCAGTGTACTGCACCCGTAGCAAGGTCACGTCTATTTTTATTCGTTTCTTTTCATTGCAGATGGCCTGCGGTCGTTTGTGTTTGTTTGTGTGTATGGTACTCCTACGTGCTCGTACGTGTACCGGTGTTGCTCTACTCTATGCAGTTCCAAAATGTGCAGCAGCGGCTGTAGCAAGCAGAAAAAGACAATGATTGCACCTTGTCCAGGCCCATCAAGCCATACCAATACTGCGGTGCTTCATCTGCAAGGAGCACCCATTCCTCTGTCTCTCTCTCTCTCTGCCTTCCCCTTCCATCAGTTTTTGGATTCCTTGCTGCTGACGTCCTCCTTCTCGGTTGCAGCAGTAGCAGCAGCAGCAACAGTAGTAGCATCACCATCCTGCTTGCCATCGTACGCGTATTCGCGCCCTTTGGTTGCCTTCAGCTCATCCTCTCCAATGCCCTTGTATGCCTCGCCCGCATTGTAGCCATGGAAGACCTTGGCTGTGATTTCCACCTGCGCATCGTCAGGCACCATCTCGGGTGGAATCTCCACGCGATTCACGATCTTGATGCCCGTCTCGACGATGGCGTTGTACTTCATGTCAGACATGGAGATGAAGTTGTGGATCTTGGTGACGCCCAAGAAGTGCAGAGGATCCGGCATGAGGGCCTGGAACCGCGTGTCCTGCACGCCCGCTACCTGCTCCGTGCAGGAGAAGTAGTTGGCGGCACTGTCTCCACCGACCTGACGCTTGCGCGTGTTGTACACGAGGTACTTGGTGACCTCTCCGAGCGAACGTCCCTCCTTGCGGTAGTAGATGACGATGCCGCAGCCACCACGCTGCGCCGTCTTGATGCACTCCTCGATGGCGTGGGTCAAATAAGGACGGCAGGTGCAAATGTCGCTGCCGAACACGTCGCTGCCGTTGCATTCGTCATGAACGCGGCACGTCAGCTCGATGTCCTCGTCGGGGATGGTGTCCGGGTCGCCCCAAATGTACACGGTGAGGCCGCCGATGGGTGGAAGGAACACCTTGATGTCCGGACGTGAGATCAGCTCGGGGTACATGCCGTTGGTCATGCGGAAGATGGATTGGCGCAGGTGCTGCTCCGTGGTTTGGAACCGTCGTGCGATTTCGGGCAAGTACCAAACCGGCTCGATGGCGGCCTTGGAGCAAATGGACTGCCCGCTGGGCAGCAAGATCTTGCCATCTGGTTTCATGCGACCAGTCCGGATGGCTTCCTTGCATTCTGGCAGGTCGATGTGCGCCTGCGTCACGGCGATGGTGGGGCGGATATCCCACCCTTTATCCAACCAATCACCGTAGCACTCCGTGGTCATGTGGCCGAAGGGGTCCATTGCAGCGATCTTCGTCGGATCTGACCAGGACGGGTGCGGCCCGATCTTGAAGACAGGAGAGGTCAATTTCAAATTGGGGACGTACTCTGGATTCAGTTTTCTGGCCGCGACTGCTAGACCGGTGTACACGCAGTAGCTGCCCTGGTGTGCGCCGATGGCATTGCGCTGCGAGGAATGCCTCACGGTGCAGATGATGGGAGCGCGGATAGAGGCGTTGGGATGGCCCCATGAGACAGGAACGGGATCAACTCCGAACGCATCCGTGTGCGTTGTGAGGGGGATGTGATCCTTGGTGGTGATTTCAGGCTCAGGGACTGCCATCACGAGTGGGTGGAGCGGGTCATTGCAACAGATGAGAGAACCGTCGTACAATGCAATGCAATGGCGATTGCAGCAATTGCAATGGCGCCGGTGGTGACAGTGGCGACAATGGTCGATGTGTTGAGATGAGAAAACTTCGCGGGGAAAGCGGCATGGCGTCGCAAAAACCGAGTGACATCAATCGTGGGCGAAAAGACATGTGACCAATGACACCACCGCTCACATGCAGAACAACCGCAGTCGGGCCAGCAATTGCGTTTCTTTGGAGACATGGTATGGTTGGAATGATGACATGGAGAGAGGCAAGAGAGACTATTCATTCCATGGCAACCATCGCTGCTGCTCTCAATGCTCCCGCAATACACTCGTAATGTACCCCGCAATTCACTGAAGTTGCGCCGTCGGTCATCGGAGAACGTTGTCGAGTTTGGCGAACGGTGCTTCTCATTGACCTGACGCATTCATGCGCACAAACATGCAATGGCACTCATGTTGATGTACCTTTCTGGAAGCGTGCTTTCTTCGACTGCCTCTCGGGCGATGGATCGCGCGGGGCAAGCGGCTCTAATGTCTCCATTGGCGGCATGGTGGTGGTGGGTGAGTGGACGTGTCTTCGTTTGTGTTTGGGAAGGAGGATGCTGACCCTTGGCTTCGATCTCGATCTCGGGCTTGGAGTTGTGTGTGGGTTTAGCTGCGGACGGGTTTCAGTTGCTTTTTCTCTGCTCGTGCATTGGTTGAGCCCAAGAGTTTCGAAACAGTCTTGTTCTGTCTTGTGTCTCTTTTCGTTTCGACTTTGGCTCGTCTTCAATTTATGACTTGAAGTGTGATCTGCAAATGCACTTCTTGCGCATTCGTGTCGTCATTGCGGTTGTCTTTGCAGTTGTGCTTCGTTGCTGCCATGTTCGTCATCCCTTGTGTGTCCCTCCTTGATGTTGCAGGTATCGTATTGTCGTTGTCGTCGTCGTTGTCGTCATCTCTCCCTCCTTCCCATTCTCTCTCTCTCTGCGATTCTTGTTCCTTCTTCTTCCCTTCCGAGAACAGAATGAAAGATTCAAGTTGCGTTGGGGTTACTGCATGAATCTGTGACGTCGTGTTGATGAGATGGGTGCGTGTTTCGTTGTTCGCTTTCTTTCCACATCAAGCGAAGAATCGAAATCAGCCTTTTGACATGCGATGCTCAGTTCTGATTGGCCCATGCGTGGCGCGAACTGATGCCGACGTTGACAACAGAATCATTTCGTTGCGTGACGTAACTCCGTTGAATCGACGAAGTAGCGCACGTTTGGGGTCATTCAACGCAATTGGTCAGTCATGTATAACTGTCGACTAACATGACTGAGATGAACGCGCCACAATCGAGTCCCCACACCAAAATCCAACAAAAACAGAGAGGACGCGAAATAGGTCGTATTCACTGCACTGCCCCATCGCAACACGCTCTCCACATCCCCGATGGACGGGTAAACAGAGGCAACACAACTCCATCCGTACCACTTGTTGGTAATCACGGGTGGCAGCAGCGGCAGCCGAGCGCATCTTGACGCACAAACGACTGAGAGTGTGACCATGGTGTGGGAGGGCGCGAATCAGCAAAAGAGGAGCCATCCAGGTGTCGCTGGTGGAGCCGCAGGACATGATGATGCCGCGAAGCTTGCAGAACAGCAAGGCAGACGCCAGGGCCGGGTGGCAACGGAGACAGTGGAAGCTGCGATATCCCGACTGAGCAAGGCATATTTGGTCGCCATGCAATGCATCGGCGCGTTGAATCAGCTGCAAGCGGCAGTCTCAGGACATGAACAGCAGGAGCAGCAGCAGCAGCAGCAGCAGCAGCAGCAGGAGGAGGTCGATGGAGACGAAGCAGCAGCTTTCGACATGGAGGCGTCGGTGGCATTGATGCAACGGGCTGCTATATCGGCCCGAAAGTCGCTGGAAGAGGGCGTTCTGCTGGACCCGTTGGTCACGGAATGCTCTCCTGCGCTGCAAGGCACGATCTATGATCTTCGACAGCGCGAAAAACAGCAGCAGCAGCAGCCACACCCCGATCAACAGCCACAGCCGCGGCCTGACGATGCGACGACGGTCATTCAAAGGTGGGAGATCTTTGATGTTGTGCGCAACGCGCCGCCTCTGGTATCATCCAACGCGCACAAATCGAAGATTCGGGAGGTAGCATATCTTGCATTGGTGAACTACTCGGACCTCCTGCAGAGCTGTTGCGGAGGCCCCTCTGCTCCCGCAACCACCGCTGCGAATACAACTGAAATGAGCGCAACGACAGACGCAGGAACAGGCGCCACATCGTCAAACACGGCCCCATCAACTCAAAGCCAAGTTGAGGGCAAGGAAAGCACCGCGCCAAGACAGCAGGGAGTACTGGACAAGGGAGTCGTGTGCACGTTTGCAACATTCAAGACGAAACAGATATCTTGTTGGAGTGGAGAGGCTAAAGAAGACTCACACTCATTGGCACTTGCTGCTCTGTACGACGCTTCGTGCCTTGATGACTCAGACCCGATCGTGTGGTTGAAGTTGGCATGCACGGCACGCAGCATGGAGACCATTTCTTGCAACTTGGGGCGTTCGTTTTCGAAGCAGAGGCGCTTCAAGAAGATGCAACGTTACGCGCTGGAGTGCGGCAGCCAATGCCTACCACCGCACCTGCCGCCCAACCGAACCATCCTGAAGGCCCTCAAGCAATTCAGCAAGGATGAATGGCCAGAATCATACGTTGCCTACCCTCCTGATGAGGACACTGCGCCGAACACGATGACGGTGCAGATCCCGCGCTACTCATGGTCGATCCTTGGACGGTTGATCTCCAAGACCTGCAGGGATGGCCACGAGCACAACCACAATCCAGCCATCGGCGGGCATCATCATCAAAAGAGCAAAGAGCCACAGTCTGATCGATTAGGTTCGCCCATGATTCATCTCAAACTCCCGTTGATACTTGCCATGCCGTCGCTGATCTTGGGAACCATCTGCAAGTATCTTGACGGTGCCTCAGTGGCAACGCTCCAATCAACCTGCAGAACCCTGTCCGTATCTGTCAACCCCGCCTTATCAGCCGTCGACGACCTCACCAACAACAGGCTGACGAATCAAGCCGCACCTCATCCGTCCACGAACGGATCGCAACCGACAAACTCATCCCAAAGTGGCAACGATTCATCAAGGAAGGATGGTGAGCCAAGTCAGACCCAATCATCGTCCTCAGCAGCAGCACCGGCGGCGGCAGCGGGAGCAAACACTACCCGAACTACCACAGCGGCGGCGACAGCAGCAGCGACTGCACAGTCAATCCAGAACGATGAGCAGCTCGCTCGGAGTTTGCAACGATCGAACCGATCATCCAAGCGACTCAAATCGCAACTAATCGCGTCCAACAAGATTGCAGAGAGGAAGAGCAAGCGATCCTCCGTCGAGCAGTGCTTCTTGGCAGCAACCTTGCACGCATCAAAAGACCAGCACATGAAGTCGATGAAGGCCTGCGCACCGCAGCGATCTTATCTCGGCAAGTTCAAAACCATCACTCCGTCATCCAAACTATCACTAGTGCACAAGCGGTACCGAGTAGGAGGGAGGCTGCACCACACATCGTACTTGCACATCAAGGAAGCCATGGAACGAATCAGCGACTCTTCGCTAACGACCTTCATCCAGCACTGGAACGAGCACAAATCAGACCCACTCAACCTGCTTTCCAAATTCCTCTCGCACGTTGCGCTGTACACGGAAGACGTCTACATGGTCGATCCCAGTGGATCACTCGTGCTGACTTCCACTGTCGTCTCATGCTTCGATCTGATCATCAGCCGACGAGGATTGGGCGATGGCCTCATTCCGATCCACTTCAAACCAATCGAGGCAACCAAATCGGCACAGCGATCCATCGAGCTGTTCGCTATCGATTTGCTTGGCGCCGAGCTCATGCTCCGCAGTTGCGATCGTCATCAGATCACAGATGTGATGTTCGATGATTATGCCAGCATCGTGTCGCTTGTGGTTCCCGAGCTGGTTTCCATCATACACCGCTCCGACGATACAGTCGGCGATCTCACATCCGACCACAGCATGGCTCGTAGATGGACGAAGCTCCAGGTCCGTTGCTACTGGCTGGCGGCGCACTTCTACTTTTGGAGAGGCCGCATCTGCAACGACCTTGCCGAAGCCAAGGTAGCGGAGACCTACGGGTTGGAGTACATCGACGATGCCCTGGACGTGATGAAAGGAGCAGACATTGTGCT
This sequence comes from Craspedostauros australis, assembly GCA_026770025.1. NCBI lineage: Eukaryota > Bacillariophyta > Bacillariophyceae > Mastogloiales > Achnanthaceae > Craspedostauros > Craspedostauros australis. The sequence goes on along the minus strand of JAMXDE010000011.1, from coordinate 2,210,734 downwards.
TGCCACGCCGCACCTTGTATCTCCTGGACGCACGGAGGCTCATTGGAGAGAGCTTTCCGTTGACTCGCTCACCAAATGTCGGGACGACATTCAGGCATCGTCCATCGTGTCGGAGGTGCGGGAGCGATTCCAGCAGGCTCTGTCCCAGCTCGCGGCGAAAAAGGCAGGGGATGGATCGCAAAGCGCAGATGCCCCTGATGTGGACATCTACCGAACTGGCATAATGAAGGAGTTTGATGAGATCGGAGAGATGTTGCATCAGCGATACAAAGCAACGCAAGAAAAGGCGGACTGCAAGCATATCGAGCTGATTCACGAATTTCTTTCAATGTATGGCGAAGTGTTGCTGGTGGACTACAGCACGATCATCAACAACAGCACGCCATCGTCGCAATCGAAGAAGATCTTGCAGGTGGAGCTCCCCGTCGCAGAAATCGACTTGCCAAAGCTGGCAGAGCGCTCCGAACTGTCAATTCTGACGATCCTGGTCGTCAGCCTCAGGATGAGCCCCGCCAATGCACCGAAGGTTGTGGAAACGCTCTGCGGGTTGATCGTGACGATCAACGAACAGCTCATGAGCCTTCTGGAGGAACATCCCACCGGCCATGGGTCATCGAACAATGGGTTCAGCGACAGCGATGCGAGTGGCGGTAGCGATGAGGACGACGAGGACAGCGACTTTCGCAGTATCGACAGACGCAGGACGAACATTCGCATCAACGAGTACGTGGGTTTGCTTGGCTTGCTGCTGGATCGGTTGGTGGAGCACGCGAGCGGAGGTGGAACCGGGGAGACGCCTGGTACGCAATCACTGCGGGGGTGCTCGATCGCAACGACCGACGCCTTGAAAATCATCGACATCACATTCACGCTGATCTGCACATCGCAAATCAAGATGGGGCATGTGCGAGAACAAAACAATGGCAGGGACGTGTATCTGCTGCAACGAATCCATGCCTTTGCGAACTTCATGCTTTTGCAAGAACCAGAGCAGCAGCAGCAGCAGCAGCAGGATGAGTCACAACAAACAGACGACGTCAAGATGGACGGCCAGGAGGATGGCCAGCCTGACAGAAAGGAGATTGCACGTTCATATACCAAGTGGATGCTGAGGACGATCTCGGAGTGTCGCAAAGGCCTTCAGGCCTTGCTCAAGAGTCAACGCAATCGAAACAAGCGATCTGCCCTGCAGCAAGCATGCGTGCAGAAGGCTCAGCTGATTGCCTTCGTCTCGATCAATCTGGGATCATTGCTGTCCGCAAACCTATCACAGCTGGTCGATGGCAGATTGGTGAGGTCCCATTTGCTGTCCGTTCTACCAGATGGCGACACAGGCGCATCTTCGGATTCTCCCGACACACAATCCAACCGATGTGAACCGTTGGAGGAAGCGGAGATCAGGCACTTCTGCGACAGCATTGTTTGGCTGTGGCATTATTGCTGCCCCCGGAGCGATACGTCGACATCGAATCCAACGACCCAATTTGATCGCACCATCACGTATCATCTCCGCGAACCATTGGCCGTCTTGCTCATTGCGACGTGCGGTTCCATGGCCAGTTCCCGATCCTTGAATGGGATGCATCCGAATGCAACCTCGCCACTGCCACGGTCACCGCTGGTACAACACCAACCAGACACCACGCCCGCTGATTCCATCGGTCTGTCTGAGTTCTACGATTCCGATTCGAGCGTTCATCATGGTTCGTCCGATGGTAGCGACCACGAACAAGCAGACGACGAGGGTACTGGCGGAAGAAGTGGACGAGATCAAAAGGCGTGGGATAGAAAGGAGTTGCTTCGCGCAATCTGCCATGCCGTCGAGACCATCACCAATGCCTTTCATAGGATTGACGAAAAACGTGCCACATCGCTGGTGTTGACGGACACACCTGAATCCGCTCGCCATGGCCCCATCCTTCCCCTTGCCGTGATCAGGGTGCTCAACTTCTTCGCTGATACGCTTCTCACGAATTTTGAAGATGATGACGACGATGATGATGACGACGCTGACAATGGTGACGGTGAAGACCATGCGCACCCTACAGGTATCTGGGCACAATCGTTCCCCTACCGAACACAAACGATCGGCGATCGACTTGACACTTCCCTGCACAAGGCGTACCAGCTCATCTTCGGATTCCGATTGGTGCACGAGCGCAGCCATCTGAGCACTGGGTCCGACACAGGACCGACGACACTTTCCAATCAAATCGCGTCGAAGAACCACGTGCTTGAAAGCACCAAAGCGGCTGCTCAGCTGTATCGCTGCATCGTCAGGGCATATTCGTCAGGGCGACGGTCGCCACCGAAAGCTGCGTTGGAGGTGATTTCGGCTGTTCTTCCACCTTTCGAAGAAAGCAGCAACAGCAGCATCGTGAAGAAATTCCTTTTCGGGACGAGCTGCGTTTTGGATGCACCGAAGGAAATCACCAAGTTCATGTCCAACCCTGACCACATCGCCGAATGTGTGCCAGACATCAGCAAGTATCTGCTCGCCGCCAACAAGGACAGAGCATCATCATCTGACGATGATCAGCACGAAATCAGAACAGTTCAAAAGGGGATCTGCGCAGAGCTGGCGAAGGGACCATTGCCGTCGGTGACAGGTGATACGTTGAAGTCAAAACTCGACGGAGGTGTGGCAGATGAGTACTTAATCACTTCCAAGATGGAAGATGAGCTGAACAAGAAGTTCCACATGATCTTGGAGGACTTGTGCCAGCGCGATCTGAGCAACCCAGAGGGCTGGTACCGTGCCGCGCAGTGCCTCGGAATGAAGAGCGAGCTCATCGCGGATAGAGTCGGCCTCATGAAGGGATCTGGCCGATCGAGCAACTTCTCCATTCCCAAGAACACCAGGAGACTGCGAAAGCCATTCCTCGCTCATGATGACTTGGTGGCAGTGCAGATGGCAGAACTAACCGAACAGCGAGAAAACAGCGTTTCGTTCGTGGGATCCAATCTACGCCCGTACGTGGAATATCACTGGTCCGACCAGGCGTCCCTGCAGAATATTCTCGATCATGTTGAACACGAAGCACGCAAGTCAACATCAGGCACGGGAACGGCGATGGCGACAGCAATGGCTATTACCACATCTCGAACTGAGGCGACGAGGCAGCGCAATGATCGGGCAGTCATTGGCCAGCTCAAGAATTCTGCCAAGGCGGATTGGCATATTATCTGGGGTGGGATGTTCGTCCACGCGCTGCGCACACTCTCAAATAGATGCTTGTGCATCACCGTCCTGATCCTGAATGAAAAAGCCAAGGCGAAGGCAAAGCAGCTGGAAGAGAAGAAGGAGAAAGAGGCAGGGCAGAAGCAAGACAGGAGCAAGAAGCCAAAGGATGGTAACGAAGAGGAGCAAACCATGCTTTCGGAAGTGTGCGAAACTTTCGGAATTGCGTTGTACTCCATGATCATGGCATCGCAGAGGTACGGCTACCCCCTCAACATCATTACAGATGCCGAGAAACGTGAATGGGCAGTAGCAGCGAAGGCTGCCTTCCAGCAGGCAGCTGACGCTGTGGATGATACGGCTGGGGACAACGATAATGACGACGACGACGTCCACGAAACATGGGATCTCGACATGATGATCGGGAAATGCGAAGAGAAGATTGCCGCAACCTACAAACGCGAAGTATTTCCGACTCATCCAGATTCGCGTCGACAATATGAATCCAAAATGGCAGTCGCGTTGACCAAGTACGCCACGGCCTTGAAGCAGGCGATAGGCATTGAGGCCGATGGCGGGACCCTGTTGGATCAGGCAGGCGGGAGTGGCCATGGTTCGATGGAGATATTCTATAGACTGCATGCGACGCGCCTCAAGTGTCTCATTCAAGCAGCGTTGCAACATGAGGACATCTATGGCGTTGCCGAAGAAGAGGCCCTCAGGCTTGCTGAGCTTCACTGGTTCCAGAAACCAAGCAGCAAGGTAGACAGCAAGGCAAAAGACGAGGGTGTGGGTAAGGGTAAGGGTAAGACAGTTGACAAGCCCGCAGCTGATACAGACGTGAAGATGGATGATGCAGGTGATACTGACGAGAAAAATGACCAGAAAAATGATGCAAAGGAGGGGGCAGGCAGAGCTGATACCATGGACATGAGCACTAAGGATGGTGACCGCAATCAGGAACAAGTGAAGGAAAGTGACGATAGCACGCGTGAAGCTGATGTGACCACAACTGATGAAGGTCACGCTGGTGACACTCCGAGCACGCTGGAAGAAAAGAAGCCTGATAGATCAGATGTTGTTGAAACGAAGGAGGAAGAGAAAGAGAAAGACGAAGGAAAGACAGATGAAAGTCAAGCGAAAGAAAAGGAGCAAGGGGGTACGGGCGACGTTGAAATGAAGGACAGAGATACAGACGCAGATGAAAAGCAAGAGAGCACGAAAGAGACGGGAACGAAAGAAAAGGAGGGAAGCAAGTCGGATGAAACAGAAACGAAAGGAGAGCAGGAAGGAGACACAGAAAGTGCCGAAGCGAAAGCAGGAGAAGAGGCAGGCAAGAAAGAGGAAGGGCATGGCAGCAATGCCAGTGATGGCGACAATGACAAAAGCACTGGCATGAACGTTGACAACGACAACGACAAAGGCAACGACAACGACAATAAAGAGAGCGAGAGAAGCCGTCAGGATGATATCGGCGATGTTGCCAGCACCCGAGATCGAGTTTGGGCAGTCCTTGTTGACATCGTGGCAGCGCTGGCCAAATGCCGCAAAGATCAGCAATTCTTTCATCGATCGGTGTACAGACATGCGCAGGCATTGATGTGGGCACCGGTTCTGCATGATCCTGTCAACGGTTGGGCCAAAGGAAGTCTAAGCTCGTTGGTCGCTCCGAAAGGCCAGATGCTCTGTGGCCTGGATGTATCGATGCCCGTCGCAAACAGTGCCGAGCGCATCATCGCATCGCTATTCGACAAGAAGAGGTAAGCAGAGAACGAAGCAGGTACAGCTGCCAAGGCACTGCCATGTACGGTGCTCTGTTAAACTGTGTAATGCTCTGAATGGAAGCGCAATGTCTGTTGCTGTTCACTTCGTGTACTCCTACCTCACACAATATCACGTAACCATCCACCAATCCATCCATTCGCGATCTCTCTCTTCGTGTTTGCCTTCTCCACACGTGTGACTTTGCGCCATGAATTCCAGAACCCAATTGTGCGCTGTCTGGGTGACCTCGGCATCCGAACCATCGCCGTTCCAGATCGTGAACAATTCCGTCCGCAAGTATGACTCTTTACGTGGGAAGTACATCTCGGCCTACCTGGAGGCATTGCGCCTTTGCAACCGACGAGCGGAGGCAGAAACATTCTTGAAGTGGGCCTACCATGCCAAGCCAGATCTCCCGGCGCGTTTCCATTGCAGGGATTCGTTGCAGAAGAATAAGGGGTCGATACGTGAACCGTTGCTCATCGCCTCGGACTCCATCCGATGCATGACGTTCCTTCGCCACGTGAAACGCGAGGCGAACAGCAGCTTCGCTAAGGTTCTGATGCAGAGCATCGATGGGGCCAACCAGGGGACGTTGTTCACGATCTTCAAGCATGCGTACGCCTGTTGGCTGCGCATGCACTGCACCGTTGCCGACATTCAAAAGAGCCGGGCGTGGCGGTACAAGACGAGTCCGTTGAACGAGGTGGACCTGCTGGTGCAAGTATTCTGCGCAACCGGCGGGTCGTCGTCTTCGTCATCCTTGGGCGGGGAGGGTGAATCCATGAACGACTGGTCCGGCGGCGGGCACAAGCTAGCGCTGCTGAAGGCCAGCATCGCCCACGCCAGCGGCCAATTCCCGAACCTGACCGCCGGCTTCTTTTCGAAGAAGGCCTCGACGGGCGGCTCGAACAACAAGCGCAAGGCGGAGGATGAGACGAAGGTGCCGTGCGAGGTGGCTGTGCCTCCCGATCTCGCCGAGGGCGACACCTTCCTGACCACAGTGAAGGTCGGCACCATCACGAAGCGCGTGAAGCTGACCGTGCCGCCCGGAAATCCCAGCACGCTGCGATTCATGATCCAGATGGCTTCCAGCGATGAGCTCGAAGGCAACCACCAAACCGCCACCAAGAAGGCCAAGACAACAACGACCTAAACTGCGTGTGCTGTACAACATTAAATATCCTACCATGCTATGATAGTCATGATGCTGGTCGGATCCGAGGAATGTCTGGTAGCATAGTGTGCCACTGTACTGCATTGTGTTATGTTGAGGTGCACTCCTCCGCGTGTGTTTTCTAGTCTCTGTCTAGTCCCATGCAATAGCCGTAAAGGGAGAGTTGGATCTTCCGAATCTCCTCGAAAGGCTCAAACAGGGCACAAAAGAAGCCTGTCGGATGTACATCCGGGTTCTGGAGCGTGCGACGCACAAACCAACACGTGATGAATGAGTGCTTCGTGAGAACCGGCGCGCGACTGACGCGACAAAAGGGAACAAACAGGGCTGTTTGGATGAATCGTCTCTCTTGTGCGGTCTATTTTGGTTGGGTGGCTGTGATGTCAACAAAAAATAGCGCCGAAAGCGGAAAGAAACCGACAACAAGGAGTGGGGGGCACGGAGACGACTCCGCGGTGAAATGCGAGTGGGCTTGCGAGGAGAGCATGTTCTTGCGACAAGACAACGAGCGATCACAAGAATCGTCCAAACAGAACCGTATCGGTAACGTGGAATGCTGACAGCGCAGAGAGTGCTTGGTACCCCAATACGACTACTCGCAGCAGTAGATGGATCAAACCAAGCCATCAAGAGGGAAGCCATCATATAATACGTACACCAATCATTGCAGTGATTCCAAAGTCGACAGCGGCATTGCCCTCCCATCATGGAAGTAACCAAGACGTACCACCAACAGACAGCGATAACGAAGGACAAAGGACGACAGACGAAGGACGAAACAACGTGCCGAAGAAAAGAAAGCAGAGCAGTATAGCGCACCAACAACAATACAACTTCCATCTATTCGTACGCCGGTACGACCAGAGTACTGTGTTCATAAACGTGACGCAACTCCAAGCCAAGAAAGCGATGAGCGTCGTGACAGCACCAGCACCAGGGCCACCACCCTGCGATGGCCCCAACAGCGATGTGTTTGGAGACTGCGCACTGGTGGAGATCATCCATCTGCACGATTGTTTGCGCGGTGCTCTCAAGACCCTGGCCAACGATGTGTCCGGCATGAACGATCTGCTGGTCCAGCAACAGCAATCACAGCAACAATCACAATCACAACAACTGCCCAAGCAGAGCATGCAAGACATCGTCGACTTGGAACGCAGAGTCAGCGCCAGATTCCAGGTGATTTGGAGTGTATTTCGTGCGCATTCTGCCGCAGAGGATGAGTTCATCTGGCCAGCGTTGAAGCTCAAGACGCAAGGGTTGATCACAGGCAGTCCAAAGCATGAACCGAACTATGACGATATTGAGCATCATCATGAGCATCAACATCATGAGCATCACCATGGGAGCCACAGCCACAGTGGGATGCATTCAACGAATGATGCATCGGCGACCGCCAGTACTGTTGCCAGCTCGCCGGCGGACCAATCGACGCAAGATCCAACACCATCACAGCAACAGCAGCCACAACAACAACAACAACAAAAACAGCAACCCACGGGTGTCATTGAGCAGGAAGAATACGAGGAGGATCATGCAGATGAGGAACGTATGTTCTCAGAAATGGATCGCCTCCTCACCGACTTGCGCAAAGAACTCATAAAAACAAAACAGGTGCAACCCGAATCCGTAAAGACCCTCATCGCCTCCGTCCAAGATCGATCACAAACGTTGTGCCAGCATCTCCTCATCCATCTCCGCAAGGAAGAGCAGCAGTGTATGCCGGTAAGTCTCGTCGGATCTCGTATGCACACGAATACCAACAGCAACAGCAACAACAATTCTGATATTGCGTGGCATTGCACAGAACAAAGAGATGGTCCTTTTTGCGGGTCCAGAAGAAAATTCGATGGCTGCATCCGCCCGGCAGCGATCCCTTGGATAAACAGGCAGACTCCATGCTTGCTTTTTGTTGGCGTTGGTGGTGTTGTTATTGTATCCTTACATGTTTGGGCATGATGTGATGGTGCGCTTCGCAACAAGTATCCTCTGCTTTAATTTTCCTGGCGCATACAGTTGTCGCAATGATCTCACCCGTTTGCCACCAATGGATGCATTGCGTCGTCCCCAACTCCAAACAATCAATTGCAGTTGGTGATCAAGCATCTGTCGAAACCGGAGATCGATGAACTCGTCGGTCAGATCATGGGCAAGCGTTCATCGGAGGTCGTCGGTCAAATTATGACCATGGCAGTGCAAAGTCTCAATAGCAAGGACAGAGCCGAGATGGTCTCCAACATGAAGCGGGCCATGTCGGGAACATTCTTCGACCGCTGGCTGTCCATGTCCGGCTGGATGGACAGCGATGATCAACACCCAGCGCTTACAGGTGCGACGAAAACAGACGCTTCTTGCGCCAGTGACAACGTCAGTGTTAGTGACAGCAGCACGGCCACAGACGCTGTTGCCGTTGTCGTTGCCGCCCAACAGAAACGACCTCTGGACGACGATGGACATAACGATGAAACACAAGCCAAAAGGGCCAAGCATGCATCAACTGCATCATCCACCAACGCGCATCCATCACGACAGCATCAGCTGGAGCAACGCGAACAGGAACACAATAGCCCACAACAACACCAGAGAGATTTACCCAGCGTCGATGCCAACATCAACCCCGAACTCCCCAACATGAAACAATCCAACAAAGATGATGTCACCAGCCAGACCGAGTTGCAAAAGCTCATTCGTGCCATTGCCTCCAACTCAAATCTATCCTCGCAGCAGAAGACCACCACCATACAAGGACTGCGCGATTCGATCTGGAAGAACAATCAGAGAGTCAAGCAGAAGATTCGAGACAAGCAGATCATGGCAAAGCACGAAGGCGGCGATTGCAGCCATCTGGTGACGGCTCTGTAAGTCAACAGAAACGACCATGCTCATGGGCAAACCCACACCCACGACCATCCATCGCAAGGAGGGTCATTGCGAGGGATTGGTTTGATTTGATTTTGGCTTCGTCTCCTCCAATGCCGATTCGATTATTTACGCCGCATCAACTGACCTCGCTTCTTTTTTCTAATACGATGCTTACTCTGCTGTATCCTGTGCTCAATAATCTACAACAATGGCGATGACTGCAGTGGATCGCCCGTGACAGAAATGAAAAGAGACACTCCCCCGTCAAGGTACTTTAAGAAGATTGACGGCGCAACCGTTCAGATACGGAATCCGTTCAGCGACCCCATGATCTGTTCCGAAGTCGGAACGATGCCACTGTTTTCGTCATCCGAACTCGCGCCCACCCACCACGATGGAACGACCGGCGCCGTCCTTGGCTGCCCGCATTACGCCAGAGCCTGCAAACTCCGGCACCCAAAGTCGGGTAAGTTGTACACCTGCCGACTTTGCTGCGATCAGGAACGCGAGCTGCCCAGCGGAAGTCAAGACGAACAGCTCGATCGCTACGCCGTCAGCGAAGTCATGTGCATGAAGTGCAACACGCTGCAGCCAGCAGACAAGGGATGCATCAACACTGAATGCGAACTCAACAGCAAATCATTCGCGAAGTACTTCTGCAAGATCTGCCATCTATACGACGACAGGCCGCGCCCAATCTTCCACTGTCCATACTGCAATACATGCAGAATGGGGAAAGGACTCGGCATCGACTATCGTCATTGCATGCGGTGCAATGCCTGCGTCCTCCTCACCGACAAGAATCACCGCTGCATTCCACAGAAATTGCAGGGATCGTGTCCGATCTGTCACGAGAGTCTATTCCAATCGACACAGCCGCTGCGTGGGCTGAAATGCGGACACGTGATGCACCTGTCCTGCTTCACACAATTCCGACGTCAGAGCTACACGTGCCCGCTGTGCTGCCGTTCCATGGAGGACATGAAGGATTACTTTGCCCTGCTGGATACTGCCATCCGAACCCAGCCCATGCCGATCATGTACATGTCGCTCGTGAGCACCATTTACTGCCAGGACTGCGAAAAAACAGGGCAATGCAACTATCACTTTGTTGGGCAGAAGTGCTCCAGCTGCGGTTCCTACAACACACGTGAATTAAGCCGAACACAACGAGGCGCAACGTAGAGGAGCAAGGAGCAGGCATGTCAATTGAAGAGATCTGAGGCCTTGTGCGAGCACGTAGAGGACTTCACGCTCAGTGCATACTTTTCCATTCTGAGTTATGAGCAATACCACACTCTGTACATTCTCTCCAAACACATATACGTAGGTTCACACATGGCATCCGCCAGAGTACTATTTCGTCACCTGTTGTGCCATACATTTGCACCATAATACTCGTAATGGAGACTCTCACGATAATGTAGCTGAACGGTAACGGATCCAACAAAGCTCTTTCCAAGCACCACACCTGTTCTATTCATCGTCGGAATCAGCATCCCCATCGAATATCTCTGGCATGTCTCCGTCGTCGTCGTCGTCATCGTCGTCACCATCATCGTCATCGGCAACTTCCCGATTACTATCTTGATGACCGGTGGTAGTTGCTTCCGCATCGTCACCATCATTATCAGAGTTGCCCTCGTCGTCCTCGTCGTTGCCGTCACTGTCTTGCGCCTTGTTGGTGCGTTCTGGAATGTTGATTTCATCTTCGATAATCATGTTGTCCTGCGATGCATCATCGTCTCCAATAGGTGCATCTTCAACTGGCGTTGGGACAACAGCAACCGCAGTGGCGGTGGCGGTAACCTTGGTCTTGATGGCGTTACCTGCTTTGTCCTTTTTCGCACTTTGTGGGGGCGTCGCGATAAGTGTCGTCTTGCTCCTGTTCGATTCCGCTTGATTATTGCTTGCTCCAATTGCAACGGCAGCTTGCGCAGGCTTTTGTTCTGGCTGTGGCAGTTCAGAAGACTTGGGGCGTTTAGTCGCACCTTTGGAGGCAGCAGAGCTCGTCTCTTCAGATGTTGATGCTGCGGATCTCTTCCGTTCGGTCTGTTGGTTTGTTCGGAACTGCTCCATCGCATTAAGGAAGGCGTTGACCGACAGTTTGCTGCCGATGTTCTGACCGCCACCTTTGTGGTCTTCATGACCTGGAGACTGGTTGGCCACGACCATCTTCAATGGGGGTGCTCTGGACATGCTGGACAAGTTGCAGATCTGCAATGCTCGTTGTGCTGCGGCAATGACTCGCACGTCGCAACTTGAGAGCAGTTGCCGTGCAGTCTCCGATACAACACCGGAGATGGAACTGGATGATCCATCCGACCACGGTGTGAGCTGGCACGTGGATGCCAAATCGAGGATGGCGTTCGTCATGACGGAGTTATTTGCCGTGTGGTGCCGGTGCATGACAACGAGCGTCAGACTTTCTCTAGCGATACCGTCCACCAACGAGCGGGTCACGTCGCTCAAGTATCCGCTGCAGGATTGCAGGATGGCCACGAGGCATTCCGCGGCGGTGACACTGCGGTAATTAATAGAGAGAATGAGGACCCATCATTTGGGAGATGGGAGGCATTGATATGGTCGGAACGATGGAACGAGATGAGATGCAGTGAGTTGTCAATTCTGTCGAAGATGCGATTGTGACTGCAAGTACCTGCAGTTGCGCACTCGTCATGCACGTACAAATCAGAAAGCCAAGAAATCCGATGGAACACAATGAGCAAGAACAATACCAAACGGATAATAAACGTCAACAGGCAATCAGCCAATTGCCAATCAGTTCTTGAGTCAGTCAGACGCATGGAACATACATGAGTTGAGTTCGCTCGAGAGAGGACCCCCATTGGGTGCCGTCCGATGCGCACTGCTTGATGCAAGCAAGTTGCTCCACCAAGCTCCCCGCCACCAACCGCGTGCCTTGCTCGACATCGTTGGTGGAATTCTTCTTCTTGCTACGATTGCTGCTGCTACTGTTCGAGCCATCGTGGTACCCGAATGAGGCAACGATGATGCGCAGGCTCTGGATGGCCATTCGACGCATGGGAATGGATTCATGCAACCACCGTCGTTGTTTTTTGCCGTTGTTGTTGCCGTTGCCGGTGGAGTTGGCTGGATCGATGATTGAGGTGACGGCGCCCGAGCAGGATGTGACCAACGATGCGTATCCAATCCGAATGATGCGTGCGGCGTATGGCAGTGCTGTCGGCCCGCCCAATTGCAGCAGCACGGTATCCAGGAGTTCATAACCCAATCGTTTCACGTGACTTGCTAAAGTGCAGGCAATCATCGTGGGACTGAGCATCCCATTCATCATGATCTCCTGTCGCAATCGCCTTTTGGTCCGTGCGTACAAACTCTCCGATGCCAGTGAGAAGGACAGCAGAGTTTCCAGCAGATTCAGCAGTTCTTCCATGTCGATCTTCAGGCCGATGAGGAAGGGTGCGTTGGAGGATGCCCTGCCGTAATCATGTTGGAGCAATGCGATCAAGACGTAGATGAGGCCCGTTAAGTAGGCCTTGACTTGGAGAACCCGCAGTTGGTGCGATTTCTGTGCGCGCAGGACGTCCAGCCAGGATTGCACTCGTTGTTCTCTCCATGAATTGGCATCGTTGTCGGGACCACTGCCAAGGCCTCGAACGGGAGCAACCTCTGAGATGAGTCTTTCGATCATGACGACGCAATCCGCAGTCATCGTATTCCAAATATCGTTGGATGCTGTCTTGCTGTTTGCACTGTTGGTAATATTGTTGCTGCCACTGCTGTTGGTGTTGCCGCTATTGTTCTGCAACAGCCCTGCCGCTCCCGTCAAGGGAAGCACGCTAAGCAACTTGGCAGACGCGCGTTGAATGCCGCAATGCGGCACAAACACAAGACGCCATGCAGCTTGACGTATCTTTTGCAAGAGGGATGTCGCACGTGACATTTTGATTTGGAACAAGGTCAGCAACGACGTGATCGCGCGGATCATGGCCATGCAGGATGATGCGTGATGTGGAATGTTGTCTGCACGGAGGATGGCAACACCAAGGGCGTCCACTAACGCCGTCAGCAGCGCCTTTCCGTGTTCCAAGAGGAGATCGTACTCGACGACGCTGCAGGCACTCGTTTGGGCATGCGTTGGAATGTACTCGCTGGTGGCAGTCAGAACATCGGCAGCCGCCATGTAGATCTTCAGATGGAGGGGGTTGCGGGAAGAACCTTCCATCTGCAACATACGAAGCAACGCAGCCATCATGTAGTTGGAATCCTGCAAGCAGCTGGTGATGGAATCCGCATTGGCATGGGCTTCTTTGCGTTTGTGACTTTTGCGATCCGCGGTACTTTTCTGGGCGCTGGTCTTCTTGGAGAGGTAGAGCTCTGCGCTCTCCACGTCACCTCTCAGCAACCCGCATTTCGAAATGGTGACGGTGACCTTCTGCAGCAGCTGCAACATCTCCGTCTGCTGCTGGAATTCACGCTGCAGCATGTGGTCATCGACCACGGCGGTGTCATCGCCATCGCCATCTTCACCGCTTCCCCCATGCTTTCGTTTCTTTTGGTTCGTTTCGATGGACCTGATCAGCGCCAACAGCCGCTGACCGGCGCCATCTTTTCCACTCGATGATAATGCTTTGCTCTTGCTCTTGCTCAGTCCAGGTGGGTTGACGTCGCTCACCAGCAACAGGTCTTCCATCTTGTCACAACTCTTTCCTCGTTGAGTAGAGTAACAATACACTGGCCGAGCTTCTGCTGTGACTCTCTTCGTTGTCTCCTGCCTCCTGCCTCCTGCCTACTGTTTCTTATTGGCATCAATCAAAGAGTACGTGGACAATGACCTTTCTGGTCACCTCCCTGAGAAGAGACTTTGTTGGAGCATTCGTGGAGTAGACAGGTGAGACAGAGAGCGAGGGAGGGTGGCTCCATCTGCGCTCCTGTCAGCACTCCAGGCGTTTTTCGTTGATGGGTTGGTCTCTTTGTTGTTTGGTCGACATCAACTTGGTTGGTTGGTTGCGGGTCTACTCTCGTTTGTGGTTGTTCACAAAAAATGAGATCGTCTGGACGTCGACGGTACACAATCGATGAAATGATGAAACCGAACTCTCTTGTCACCAACCATTTGTCTTCGCATGGTTGTGGTCAATGTGACGTCAGCAGGAAGAAGACGCAAGAAAGCTTGACATCCTTGCCATTCCGGTTCTTTGGCTTCGTCTCTGGGCGGGGTGGGCGTGGTAATGCTCCATGAGCATGTAGTAGTAGTATCTATGTCACAGATGGCAACGTTTCAACTCTATCCTGATGCATGAAGTGGAGTGCGGGTACGCAATTGTTCCACCCGCCATGGGCAGGATGTGATAGAGCGTGTCGCTACTGCGGAGTGGAGCAGAGTGTTCGCAGGAAGAACAATCAGTAGTGTAATAGAAGAATGCTTTCCAGAGAGAGAGAGAGTATCCGACTTCCTCTTTGTATGGCAGCACTATCACAATCTGCGAGAGCTGGGACGATGCAGTTGCAGATTCTTTGTCAATGGTCTAGTTTTACAGTATTGATTCAGTAGCAAAGTCAGTGTCTGGGTCGTTGTTGGTCGTGGCATAGATGGATTGATGGATGTACGTGGTTGTTGAGTTGGCGTGTTGGGCTTCTAACGAGGAGGGATACCATGCCTTGTGCACCATGCAAGAGCTGGACGCAGACACATGCGTGAGGGCGATGCTTGAGCACTTGTTGTTTTCTTTAGGACTCGGTCGTGCGGTGGGCCTCCAGCACTTGGAGGGCCTCGGAGATCTTCGAGTTCAGTGCTTCTGGGCTCTCCAGAAGATGGAGCAGCTCTGAGTTGTCCATTTCCAGGAGCATACCGGTGATCTTGCCGGCGAGCTCGGGCTGGGACTCGTGGATGAGCGGGTAAAGTCGCTCTCCGATCATGTTCTTTTGCATTTCTGGGGTTGCCGAGGCAAGGGCCGCGGCGGTGAGGGCGTTCTCCGCTGGGGCTGGTGCGCCTTGGGCTGGCATTGGCTGGGCGGCCTGCTGTGGGTTGGCAGGGGTGCCGGCGTTGCGGGCCTGCTGGTTGAACTTGATTTGCTGTCCACCCGGCTGCTGTCCGCGGCCTTGCATCGGACCGCCTGGTCCACGCCCACCGCGTCCGCGGCCCTGCATGCCACGTCCTCCCGGTCCCATCATGCCGTAGCCCATTGGGTAGCCGCCGCGTGCCTGTCCTCCCATCATCGGGTACTGTCCTGGGCGGCCTCCTGGACCGCGTCCGCCTGGTCCCATCATCTGGGGCATGCCCATTGGGTAGGCGGGCTGCATGCCGCCGGCAGGTCCTGGTCCTCTCTGCATGTACATTGGCATGCCTGGGTATCCCATTGGGCCGCCCATTGGACCGCGCATCATTCCAGGCTGTCCTGGACCGCCGTGTCCGGCTGCGCGGTTGGCGTGCTGGGCCTCGAGCTGGGCGCGTCGGACCTCACGGCGCTGGGCCAGGGCCACGAAGATTGGCTTGTTGGCGATGTGCTTGCCGTTCATCTCGTTGACGGCGCGTGTGGCTTCTTCGGAGGTGGAGAAGCACACGAAGCCGAAACCGCGGGAGCGTCCGTCCTTCATGTCGCGCATGACACGGGCGGAGGTGATGGTGCCTATGGTGGCGAATTCGCTGCGCAGCTGGTCGTCGGTGACGGTGTCGTCGAGGTTCTTGACGTAGAGGTTGACGCCCTGGAACTTGGAAATGCGGTCGACCTTCTCGGCCTCGTACTTGGCACGCAGCTCGCGTTCGCGCTCGGCCTTCTTCTGCGCGCGTCCGACGTAGAGCTCTTGCTTGGTCTCCTCGCCGTCGATGGTGGTGTCGAATTCCTTTCCGTTGAGACCCTCGATTGCGGCCACAGCAGCTTCGTGCTCGGCGAAGTTGACGAATCCGTAGCCGAGGGTTCCGTGAACGGGTTCTTCTTCGACGAAGATTTCCTCCTCCTGCTTGGGCTCCTCGGCCTTGTCGTCTGACTTGTCCTCGGCCTTCTTCTCATCGGCGTCGTCCTTGGCGGCATCTTCGGTGTTGTCGGCCTCGGCGTCGTCGCCTGCCTCAGAGTTGGCGGCATCGGCGGGCTCGGCCTTCTCGTCGTCGCCTTCAGCTGGTGCGGGCGGTTGCTTGAGTGCCTTCTTGCGTGGCTTTCGGAGGCCCTTGGCGATGCTGGCGCTGATGACCTCTCCGTACTGGGCGAATTCCTGCTCGAGCTTGGTGTCGCTCCACTCGAGGGGGATGTTCTTGACGTAGCAGTTGGTCCAGTCGTTCTGTCCCGGGCGTTCGTTGCGACGCATGAAGGCTCCCACGGCGACCTCCTGGCCATCGATGAGCATGCCGTCGAGCTTGTCGATGGCGGCGTTGGCGGCCTCGGCGGTCTCGTAGTGCACGTATCCGTAGCCCTTGGAGCTGCCGCTCTCGCGGTCGACGACGACCTTGCAGGAGAGGATGTTTCCGAAGAGGCTGAAGGTGTCGTAGAGCTGCTTGTTGTCGATGGATTCGTGGAGGTTCTTGACGAAGATGTTGCCGACCCCGGAGCGGCGGAGGGAGGGGTCGCGCTGGCTCCACATGATGCGGCACGGCTTGCCCTTGATGACGGAGAAGTTCATGGTGTCGAGGGCGCGCTCGGCATCCGCCATCTGATGGAAGTTGACGTAGGCGTAGCCGAGGGAGCGGCGGGTGACGGAGTCGCGGCACACGCGGATGGAGGCGACAGGCCCGACCGCGTTGAAGATTTCGAAGAGGAGGCCCTCGTTCACATCGTTGGCCAGGTCTCCGACGTAGAGGGAGGCGGAGTGCAAGAGCGGGCTTGGTCCAGCGGCTCCCTCAGAGGATGCTGGGGCTGGGGACGCGACGTTGGTTGGGCCGGTTGGGGCCTCGGTGGCTGGCTTCGTGGCGGTTTCAGCAGACATCTTCAAGTTTGTTGGTTTGGTGTTGCTTTGCTTTGTTTTGCTTTGCTTTGCTTTGGTGTTGCGTGTTGTGTTGTGCTGTTGTTGAAGGTGAACTCGTGGGCTGGCAGACTGCGAGTACAGGTTGAATAGAGCAGCGGTGAATGAGATGTGAGGTTTGTTCGTTGGTTTGGTTGGTTGGTTGGATGGATGAGGCTGTTGCTTGTTGCTTGTTGGTGACAAGAGCTCTTGTTGGGTTGGGTTGGTCTGAGTCGGGCTTGCTTTGGCCGAAAGTTGTGGCGTGAGGCGTTTCTGCACGAGTAGTTGCTACAGCGACGATTTGGCGGAGGCAACTGTGAGGCTGACAAGTGCGAGCGAGGTGTTGTGGATGATGAGGCTGCTGCTTCTGATGCTACTGCTGCTGATGATGATGATGCGAACTTGGATGGAGGTGGAGGCAGTGAGGGTGAATGGATGGCTGGTTGGTTGGTTGGTTGGATTGGAGTCCACGCAACCACGAGCCACGAGGACAGAGACCAACAAGCACGTATTGCCACAGAAAGGAAGGCGGATGGTGGAACGGTTTCGTTACGAAGCTCGATTGAAACAGGAGAGGAAGAGACGAGTGGATACGAGCCACGAATAGCCGTGAGGAAGGACAGGTTAAGAGGTGCTGAACCAGAGCCAGGGCGCCTACGATGAAATTTGTGCTGCACGTTGCACATACCATGTCTGTGACGACGCTGCGATCTGGTTGGATGAGTGGTTCCCCTTGTCCTCCTGCTATTGGTCAGAATGCTGCAGCACGCACGATTGTCGCTCACGCAGCCAGTGTTTTCGTTGCGTGTCGTGTTGCATCCGGCGTCGTTGTTTTGCTTCGCATGCACACAGCAACGCTTCCTCTTTCGACGTTTCAAAATATCCATGTCTCAACTCCGGCGCGCCCTTCCTGTTGTCAGCTTTTTCTTTCGAAATCGTGGCTCCGCTTCGCTCGCGGTTTGAATTTCGTGTCACATCGAAGTTCCGTATTCCATGGAGCCAACTTACAGGTGGAGCATGGAGGCACATCTTTTTGATGGAATCTAGTACAGAGGTAAAGCATGTGCATCGCTGAGGGCGACCCAGATTTTCGTGAATTGGAAGACGCAACGGGAATGAAAAAATTATTTAATACCGCAGCTCCGACAAGGGAGCAGCGATAAATTACGTAATTGCCGATGGAATTCTTTGGATGAGATGTTGTGGTTGGCTCATGGCTAACTTCGACACCTGCTTGTGGGATGTCGCCATGTTGGTCTGTGTTCATGTTCCGACAGAGATTGCTTCCCCATCATACTCGTAGCTTGTGCTATTCCATAGTATTCTATTATATAATATAATAGATCAAGAGGACGATAGCAATGCACATGCACGTAGAGCAGAGTACTGTCTCTGTATTGACCGCGGTGTTGCCAGCCGTAGGTTGTAAGAGTCTGGGGCGTGCTCCTGCAACTGGAGTTGCATCTTCATGTTTAGTTTACGTACCTTGGCAGATACAAGCAGCCTGAATCAAAGACATGCTCATGTCTATGAAATATCCACGGTTCAACATGATGCAAGGAGCAGCTAAGTTCACTCTCTTGGGTCCCACACTTCACGTCGACATGCTGGTGCCTACACTTTGCCCAGAAGGAGGTGCATCCTTTGATGCATTATGTTGCTTGTCGGAAACTTTGGCTTCTGCACTTCAGACAATCACGAT
The DNA here is from genome assembly GCA_026770025.1 of Craspedostauros australis. Taxonomy (NCBI): domain Eukaryota; phylum Bacillariophyta; class Bacillariophyceae; order Mastogloiales; family Achnanthaceae; genus Craspedostauros; species Craspedostauros australis. Next base: position 2,192,131 of record JAMXDE010000011.1, on the reverse strand, counting down.
GGGGATGTTCTGTATTCATGGCACGATCGTATGATGTTGCTGACACTGCGGCATCATCCCGATGCGGTCGATCAGGTAAATGACATGGTACGCTGCTGCTTGGTTTCTTTTCTTGGTTCATTTGTTTTCTATTGTTTAGGCATCCTCCTCTGCTCTCAGCTTGGCGTTGGCGTTTGTGACGCGAACGGCCAGCTGCTCAGCACGCTGGACGATCTCCTTTCGGGATCGGGAGGAGACAGAGTGGGCGATTGTGGCGGCGTATGTACGGTTGTGCATCATGAGCATCTCCAGCTCGGCGACGTTGTTGACGACGACGGTCTTGAATCCGTGTGGGTGGATGTTGCGTGTCTGCTTGTCGGATCCGTATCCGATGCTTGGCATTGGGACGGCACCCTTGAAGCGGCGGCGCACACGTCCATCAATACCCTTGGGCTTGCGCCATGACGAATCCCGGATTCTGATGAACAGGTCCGACTGGTGGCGGGCGAACTTCTTAGTTCGCTTCTTGACGATTGTCTTCTTGTTGATTGGGGCGACCGGCATCTTGGAAAATCGTCTGCTCTTGCAAGGTCGCGTCGATGGTCGCAGTTGCGTTCAGGTTGTGCGTTCGTTAATGGTAGCGGTGGTATCGTATCGTATCGGTTGTGGTTGTTGATCCGTTCGTCCATTCGCGTGTTGGTTGGTGTGGCGTCGACGTTGATTGTCGGCATCAACCGCCACACAACAGGAGCATCAACGGCACCATCAACAGCACCAGCGACGGAATCAACGAGGAGATGTCCAAGAACAACAGACGAGAAATTCAAGGTGAGTATCGGCTCGAAAGACACAGGTACACCGTCACGCTAAACCTCCTCCCTTCCATCGTTCACTGTCCTCTGCTTGCTCGTCGATCCCCCATCTTGGTACGGGGCGTCCCCATGGTCATCGTCTTACATTCACGCGTTGTTGTCTGTTGATTGATGCTCCGGGCTGCGACCGATCACTCCACCATTGCTTGTTGCTCGGCTGCGTTGCTTCGTGCCTGGCCGCGTGCTGTTCGCAGCATCACTTGTTCTTGGTGGTGCTGTTGCTGCACTGCTGTTCTCGGTGTCACCGCGACACAAAAAGGCGAGCTTGATGCGATTCGAACGAGTCGATCACTGAAAATAGTAAGCGGTGTGATGGTAAAGCTAAAGAAGTACCTTTGGCTTGTCTCAACAACACGCAGAAACGCGTTGTTTGGTCCAGCTATGCAGCTCGCACGAGGAGAGAGGAAATGGTTGCAGAGTCTCGGGAATCCATTATTCTATGATATTATAATCCACACGCCTATAATACTTGACAGAAGAGAGGATGCTGCGCTGCTGTTCTCGTGTTTGTATTCATCTTGTCCGCTTGGCCTTGTGTTGTGAGAGCGTGACACTGAACGTGATGGGGGCGACATGGCTATGGTGGTCTGAAACAAGATGGAGCAGAACCGAGTAGAGCAGAATGGAGTGGAGCAGTTGTTCATCGTCGGAGCGCACCATTCTATTCATTGAATGCTGACTTCACGTTCGCCTCGGCGTTGCGTCTCTACATCTGTTCATCCGGAGATGGATGGTGGGTAGCGTGTGTCGATGAAGCAAGGGATGCACCGTGCGTTGCCGAAACGTGCGTTGATGCATGACTGTATGTGTGTTTGCATCTGAATCACAAAATGTATGTTTGTGTTGTTTGTCGGTTTGTGTCTGTTCTTGTTCATCTATTGTTTTCAAACATACAATTTTTGAATTCTAGGAAGACAGTCACATATCCCCAAATAAATTGGACATGCCCCCAAATATCTCTCCGTCTTTGTAAAACACTGCCGAACACGAGTAGTTTGCACTCTTGATTCGTTGAAATCGTCACATGAAAACTGTGCAAGAGCTACGACACTGTTCCAGATTTTCAAAACAAAAACACGACAAGCACAGCCCGATGCGACCAGAAGGACCACAAGAGAAGGGCTCTCGAAGTGTCACGTTGCGCTGGGGCACTTCGAGCGGCGTGGAGTTTGAATGCTTGTCGCTGTCATGGGGAGCGTGCGACAGTTGCGGAACAGAATGAAAAGCTCTGCAATCATTCGTTGATGCATCCATCACATTCATCCACCTTGCCGCGTTCGTTGAATACCAGCTACCAAACAAAGTAGAGAACACATTCATTCTCTCTGTCTGTCTCTCTCTCTCTATTTCCCAACAAAGTTTGCGTCTGGTTGCAACTCATTGCAGATATCCGACAGATGCGTAACGATGGAGGACTCGAAGCCACCTGCGAGAACGAAGGGCGCGATCCCGAAGCCCGAAGGCGGTGTTGATGGCGATGGTGGTGGGCGGCAGCAAGTTATGGGATCTCAAACACCTGCGATTCCATCATCGCATGGGATACAGAGCCAATCAACCGAGCTCCCGTTCCTCGTCACTCATTATCTGCACAACTTTGCGGCCACAAGCAATGAGAACGGCGAAGGAGCCAAGCTCACTCCGGAGCAGGCAGCCCAGCAAGAACGCATTCGGCGAGCAGCGGCGGAGCTTGCATCAGCCTTCACGGAGTTGGGTGCTTTCGGAACCGCGTTTCGGGTAAGATCTTCCATTCATTCCATCCGCGTTCCCTGCCGAGAACTTTCGGAGAATCATGTCGATTGCAGTCCACTGGGGGCTGATGATGGTTGGATCCATGCAAAAGCATGAATGCATGCATGAATGCGCTCTCACCATGTGTCTTCTACATTCATTTTGTGTGCTGCAACTGGTACTACCCGCGCTCTATTCTGCTCCATTCTGCTCTGCCTGCATTTTTCTTTTCAATTGGCCGTGACAGCCATCTCTCTCAGGTGATGCGATTCGCAACTACGGCTCGGGACCCAACGCAAAGCCAGCTACCTACGCAGACATGAACCGGAAGTGGGGAGGATTGGACCAGAATCATCTCGAGGCGGTCGTTACTTCGGCCACCGCAGCATCCGCGGCAGCAGATCGCTGCGCAACCATCGTGGCGCCAACGAATCTACTGAAGGAAGCAGGGCCGCTACTGCATGATCAAAAGCGCGCGAGGAAGGCGGCAGATGGACGTCGAGCGCAGAACGCAATTGATGTGGATGGCGATAATCAAGGCGCTGCAACAAGCAATGGCGGGAGGCACATGCGGTCTTTGGATGACGCGGAAACGAATGACGCAATCCCATCGTGCCTGCAGCGACCTGTCCACTTGCAGATCGACGAGAACGAGCAATCGCGGATTGCGAACAGCACCAGCCTGGTCAAGGCCACCACACCAACTCACTTGCTGGAGGTCCGATCGAAATACAAGTCATTGATGGTGGAAGTCTCGGGTGCCACGCGGCAGATGCTAGACCAACGAGAGGTGGTGCAGACGAATGAAGAGAAGATAAGATCCCTGCAACTCTCCCTCAACAAGACAGCTGGTCATGCCAAGCCAATGAGAGCGAACAAGCAACAGCAACAAACGAAAGTACAGAAACAACAAATGCAAACGAGATTGCCGATAGGACATCAGAGCAGCGGCCTGGATCTCTTGGCATTTGCGATGAATCACAACACATCAACCATGTCGCAAAAGGCGCCAGCATCGGCGACATCAGCGGCGACATCAGCAACATCACGATCATTGCAACCGCCGAAAACAAAACGAATAACATCAGCGCAAGCATCAGCGCAAGCATCAGCATCAGCACCTTTCATGGCAGCATCAACCACAGCACCAACGGATTCGATTCACCAGCGAGTTGCGTCCCAGCTGCGGAGGCAGCTCGACGCACTGCAAGCAGAGCAAGAACAAGAGAAGAAAAAGCTTGGCATGCTGGAGTCGAAGCTGGAAAGACTGCGGAAGGAATGCACGAAATTCAATTCGTACTACGATCATTCCGTGACCACGGTACCGTATTCGCGACAAGGCAACGTAATGTGCAGTCCAGTCCTTCAAGACTTGGTGCATCGTCAGACAGGCATCGACAATTCCTTCCTTCCACAACGAGCGCGGCGGAAAAATAGAATCGGCGTGAGAATGCAAGGCCTTCGAAAGAACTTCTTCCAAAATCGGTTATCTCACGCCCTCACCACCAACGTCCATCTGCATTTCCCGGTTTATTGCTTGCGATTCGATAGATCCGGGCGCTTCTTCGTCACAGGCGCCGACGACTTCCTCGTCAAGGTGTTTCATCTGGGAGCGGGCAAATCCAGGCGGGCCAGGAAGACGCCAGATGGCAGCATCGAGAAGACGTCTATTTACGGTGCAAATGTCCGAGGAGCGGTGTTGGTATGCTCATTGCGCGGCCATGCGGGCGTGATCAATGATATTGACGTTTCATCCGATAACTGCTTCCTTGCCACAGCTTCGGTCGACGGTGATTGTCGTGTGTGGGGACTGAAAGATGGATGCCCCATCGCCATATTGAGAGGACACACTGGCGGAGCCAACATGGTGAGTGAAAAATGCATGTCCCGCATTTGTTTGCTTGCATGTTTCCTGTTTATTTCTTGATCGCCCTGCCTCTGGATGCCATGATGAATGAAGCCTCATGCGAACGCATGAAAGTTTGTCTGTCTCTCTCGTGTGACGAGCACGCAGTATCCGGACGATGAAAATGATGAAAACGATGACAACAAGAGATTCGCTGACGTGCCTCCTCGCTGAACCAAAAAATAACGACGAACGCTTCAATGCGTGGCTGCGCATGCACAAACATGCATACTCTCCACTGCTCTGCTCTGCTCCGTAACACTCGCCTGCTCCCCAATTCAGGTCTCATGGTCGAAACTGACCCCATACCGACTGATCACAACGAGCGCTGATGGCTTCGCGAGATTGTGGGATGTTCGAGAAGCAACGCTGAAGCGGTATGGCTCCACTGTCGGACGTCGTCCCGAATACAACCTTGCCCTCTTGAAGCCAAAGAAGAAAGCTTCCAGCAAGAACGATGGCGCCGATGGTGGCAACGTAAATCTCAATCCCAACCAAAGCTCACCTCCCAGCGGCGCCGAAGTCACGACCAACGCTGCTGCGCCGAGTGGCGGCAATAGCAGCAACACCAACACCAGCAGCGGGGCAACGTTGATGGCGGCGAATCCTTCTCAAGCCGCTGCGCCGGTGGCAGCGCCAATCCAAATACAAGGTGGAGTAGCCACAGTTCAAAATGTAGGACCTCCCATGCTTCCGCTGCCACCTTCATTGCCACTGCTACCGCACGCAGCAGGTACGACAGCAGCAGCGGCAGCAGCAATGCCACTTGTCCTACCTCCACTGCCGCCGCTGAATCCGCTGAGTCCGCTAAATCCTCTCCAGCCCAGTGGTCCGACGCAGCCGATGCATCGCAACGCAGTGCCACCACTACCGGCAGCAGCAGCAGCAGTGCCACCACCCAACCCTCCACTTCCAAGGGCTGCAGGCAACAACAACGCAAACAGACGCAACAACAACGTTCAGATTGGTCAGTTCGTGGCGAATGATAATATCGACGAAGGCGTCTTGATCGCCGTCAAGTATCCCCACGATGCTGGGACGGACGACCCCCAGCATTTGCAGCAGCAGCAGCAACGACGCAACGTTGGTACACGCTCTTCTCGCAAGAGGGTGAGCGTGATCTGCGTTACAAGGCATCCGTTGGGAGGTTACTTCGTGACAGGTTCCGATGACGGCGTTTGTCGTGTTTGGAAGGACTGTGACGATGAAGCTGTGGCCTTGATCGACCAGAAACTCGATAGGACATCTCAATCAGCGTACGGTGCTCTTGGTGGATTGAACGGCTCAAGGAAGCCCCGATCGACAAGTTCTGGGGTTGATGGTACGTCGATGTTCTGCTCGCTCTTTCTTCCAAGTGCTCAACCTTTCTCATGAATGGATGTGGCATCCGGTGTGATGTGCGATACGTGGAATGCTCTGCCTTTTGATGCGATGTGACGTGATGCGATGCGATGCGATGCGATGTGATGTGATCTGTGGTGTGCACAGACAGATCCTTTGGCGCTCTGGCACGGCACCAACATGAACATGTCGTGCCAATCGAAAGTGATCAAAGACGATACTCACAAAATTCCTCTCGCCCGCCCCCAAATTGCTGCTGCCTCCTTGCCACTTCAATTTATGTTTCTGTCTCTCCTACGTCCGAATCAACCAGTGAAACCGATCCTCAAATTGGTTGGGCACACCAGCGCAGTCACCGATCTGGTGTACTCTCACGTCGGAGATCGCATCCTCAGTGCAAGCCAGAAGGACGGCGTTGTCCGCATCTGGTTCTTGGACCAAAAACTGAAGGCGTCAGCCAGATCGAAGGCGGCATCGCATTCGTATTCAGACTCCGCGAATGTCAGCCACATCGTCATCAATCTGACGAATCCTGAATTTGGCCAAGAGGAACGCAGAAGCTCGAACCGGCGTCGCCGAAATGCAAACGCGAAACGAGGTCCATCGGTCAGCAACACGGTCTCATGCGATGTAGCCGTTTGGTCGAGGGATGACTCCAAGATCTTCACATCGCAGTGCATCCTGGCGAAGCAAAGCGACACAGAAGTCCGGCCGGGATCGCAGTACATTTTCTTGTGGGAGAGCAGGACAGGGCATTGCCTGCTTGGAATCGCCAACGCGCACCAAATGCAGTGCCCTGTCATCATGCCTCACCCCTTCAATGACTCCATCGTCTGCACAGCAGGCGCGGATGGCTGGCTGAAGGCATGGGACTGCGAGAGCGGTCGTTGCCTGTTCTCGCATGCGAATAAACTCGAGCCGAGCAACAGCGCCGTGCCTGTGAGGAATGATGCGAAAACCCAAACGAAGCTCTGCGGGTTTCTTGATGGTTCCTTTAGCCCTGATGGCACCTACCTTGTGTTGACAGACGACAAAGGTCGGGTGTGCATCTTCGATTCCATGGTCCACAAGCTATCGACGCAAGACAGGTCCATGCCGTACTGGATCCAACAGCAGTACTTTGCAAATGACTACTATGATCTCCGGTACGATACCAACGGATACTGCATCGAACGCGGCTCTGAGCGACCTCCACATCTGGCACCGAGAGCTGTGAGGGTCAATCATACTGGCGCACCCATGTCTACAGAGATCACGGAGACCTTCCAGTCATTGACCGGTCCAGTGCCTGTCGACGTCGAGGAATCGCGCCGGATCCGCTGTGCGATCCGCGCCAACCGCCTTGCAAGGAACAGCATCCCGCCACAAGCCGTGCATGATAGCAGCATGAAAATCCGCCGTGCCATACGAGAGTTCGACCCAAATTCAACTATTCTTGTCAACGGTTTCGATGGCAGGAGCATGTACCTTCAAAAGCAACCGCAATCTTCGCAGCAAGCGACACCACCTATTGCTGTCCCCTTCCAGCTTCCATTCGGGACCCAGCAGCACTCCGAGGAACAGCAGAGACAGCTCTCATCGAACTATCGTTGGAGGGATTACGAAGACATCCTGCGAGAGCAAAACAACGATGATGATGCGAACGAGACCGACGATGAAGAATTCGATCCAACCGCTACCCGACGCGCCTCGGTTTCTCAGCAGCAAGGATCTGACGAGTCTGATGACGAACTGATCCACGATGCCACAGTCGTGGAGGACATGTACATCGAAGGAATGTCTGTCGGCGGAAGTCTCACTGAGGAAGGCGGCCCTCAGCAACCTCGCCAGCAGAGAGCAGCAGCGAGGCAACGAGCAAGAAGGGATGACCTCACCCGCAACGGTGAGGGGCGTGTTCTCGGATCGGCACGGTCTCGCCCTCGGCCTCGGCCACAACCGAGATCCCGGACCAGCCCAAGACCACGATCCCGTACTCCCCAGAGGCCGGGCAGTGCTCGATCCACTCGATCCAGCTCAAACTCACCTTCGAACTTGCGCCAGCGATCGCGAAGACGCCGCCAACGCCGTCGATTCGATGATGACGACGATAATGATCATGATGACAATGGATCCGAGATCGACTCTGAGTCTGAAGTTGCACCGCTCTTGCAGTATCTCAGCACCAACAATACACCCAGCGGGCCGTACCTTCGTGACTACGAGCAGGCTGGTCACTTCTGGAGGATGCCCAAGGGATTGAGTGAAAGTACTCACATGGACAGAAAATGGCTCATGAGATTGGAAAGCGACACCTCGTACACGGGACACAAGACGTACTGTCCGCAAGCAGGTGATACTGTTGTGTACATCCCCCGTGCCCACCAGCAGGTGTTGAAGGAGTTCCCTGGCATGGCCATCCCGTGGCAGACATGGCCCACGGGAACGGATTGGCCAGTCGTGCGATGCGTCATTCGTGCGATTCGATATCGCTTTCCGCCCGAAGACTACATCAGGCACAGACGGTAAGTGATTGGTCGGTCACCTGTGCCCTTCTTCCTCCTCCTCTATACTGGCATGCCCAAGTCTGGCATGCGGATTGTGATGGACGCATTGCGTTCGACGCAATGTGCCCGCTGAAAGGATCGGTTTGGGATTGCCACAGGCGGCAGTGTGTCACGATTTACATGTGTTGCCCACTTGCGAAGTTGCCAGTGTTTGTCATGTGTTTCCGGCTGGTCCTGTGCATCGCCACAACTTTGGCTGACTATCTTCATCCGTTTGCTTTTTTCTTCCGTCATCCACTTTTGTTCCTTTTGGACCGTCTCAATCTTCTACGATGCATGATTTGCAGAGCATTGTGCACGAGTATCGTGGCGATTCTCATACTCGAAGTGACAGGGATTCCGGACGTCTCGGCCGAGCGCGCGTATCCTTGGCAGGCTGCGTCATTCATCCCGGTGCAGACCCGGTACCTCTTCGAAGTATCGAAGTTTGAGAACAAGTACAGTGAGTTCATTGTGCCGTACTGTCTGTATTCCAGCCGGATAGCCGCTCTCGAGGCTGCCATCCAAAACCGCAACGGCAATCACCAAGGCCTCACGGTGAAGGTGTTTTATGGGGAGTCCGACGAGGAAGACGCAGAGATGGCGCAGTACGAATCATACGTGCAAGTGATTCACAACAGCGACGAGACCAACTCCACCCACCTATCCATGAGCGGATTCGAATCGATCCATATCCGCGATGGGACCGGGTTCGACGAGCACATCAGCCCTTGGGAGATTGACGTCGAAGGAGCGACAATCGCGCGCCCATCGTTGACCAATGATGAGAAGAAGCTGGCAATCGACAGCCTGGTCAACGCGATGGATTATTCCGGATCCGTCCGCCAGTACTTCGCGCATCCTCTGAACCTCGACCAGTACCCTGACTACATGGAGATGGTAGAGGTTCCCATGAATTTGCTGAAGATCAACGCCAGGGTGCAACAGGGCTTCTACTCGTCGAAGCTAAGCGCCATCGCTGACGTCCAGCTGGTACGAGACAATTGTATCAAATTCAATGGAATAGCGCATACGCTGTCTCAGGATATGATCGAGGTCTACCGGACTTTCGTTTCCTTGATGCTCCTCTCGGAAGATGAAAGTTCCAACCTGCTGACAGAAGAAGGCTATGACACCCTCCTCCGCCAGCAATCGATGATCGATGTCCACAGCTTGATGCCACCACCGCGGCAAGATGCTGGTGCCGGTACCGGTGCCGCTGCTGGGCGGACGAGGAGGACACGCAGCAGCCAGTCTCAAAGGCCTGGGCAACGGCATCAACATCAGCCAGGTCGCGTGTTACCGCAGCGCCAGGGGAGACAACCTGGTTCGCAGCAACAGCGCCAACAACTCCAGCGTCCAGACCAGGCAGTTGCTGCTGCTCAGCGTGGTAGACGGGCTCGGACACGCCGAAGCGCCATCGATCCAGGGGACGAGCGACAGGACACACTCGCACTCATTCCGCAACGCAGGGATGGCACACGATCAGCTGCAGCACGGCGTGGGAGACAACCGGTCTCCTACGTTGAAGCCGAGGATGACATGGATGTGGAAGTGGAAGTGGAAGTGGATAATGAGCATGGAAGCCAACCAGATTCTCATTTGGCATACAATACCACTGCACGTTCTCGCCGCGAAAGGATGAATCGCAGAAATGCGGCACGTACGACTACGGATGATGATACAACTCCAATCTCGGGTGGTGCCATTCCACCAATTCCACCACGAACACGGCGCTCTGTACCTGCCGTTGCATCGATGCCGACAAGACTTGCGAATGAAGATGATGACGACGACGACGATGACGACGACGACAGCCATGTGGGCGCATCCATTCCTTCAATGCGGGAGTGGGGCAATGGTGATATTGCAGGCATGTCACGCAACACGCGTGGTCGTGCCCATCCGCAGCGATCAACCAGACGCCAAGCTGCTCAGTACAAGGCCGACTCCGATTATGACGAACCCAAGCAGGAATGGGAGGAAACGCAGAAAAACGATGGCCACAGCGATGTTGACGAAGAGGGAAAAGAGGAGGATGATGACAGCGACGCGAGCGAGCATATGGATGACGACTCAGACGACGGTGGTGGGAAGATCGCCGCTCGTCCGCGAAGAAACAGCAATGGCAACGGCAGTAGCAACGGCATCAGCAAGAACAACAAACGTGCTAGAGCCCGCGCACCGACGACGGGAGCTCGAAAGAGACCAGCAAGAGGGACCACCAACATGAACTCCAACATCATCAGCGAGGGTCCTAACACACATGGAATTTCAGGGGAGACGTCCCAAAATGAGAGTGCGTCTCACAACATGCGCAGCACGCGCCGATCACTTCGACGTGGATCAGCAGCTATTGCTGCGAACGGCACAGATGGTAGCAATGACCAGCGAAACGAAGACGACGACCATCGCCAACGCAATTCCACCGGCAGTGATGACGGCCCGAATCCTCAGGGAGCGATTGGTCACACGCCTGGTCGGCAGACCCGCCGGGCCCAGCGCGCCAGACTATCGCCTTCTGCACCACAACAAATGGAACTTTCTGCTGCAAATCATGGGGAGGACACATCTGCTCTCGACGAGGCAGATCACCGGAGGCATAGCGCGCGGATAGGCAGCCGCGCACGGAGGCCGATGTATGCCGACGAAGACAGCTACGTGGACGAAGATATGCTCGACAATGACGAAGAAGAAGACAGTGTGGATCATCATGCTGCCCCCCAACATGCCAAGTATGATCATGGCGATGATAGTGACATCGAAAGTGACGGCGACGGTGATGAGGACGATGAAGTGGAGGAGGAAAATGACGGTGATGAGGACGATGAAGTGGAGGAGGAAAATGACGGTGATGAGGACGATGAAGTGGAGGAGGAAGATGACGGTGATGAGGACGAAGGAGAAGACTCGACGCCAACGCACAGTACCAGGTCAGGCATGAGAAGACGGAGGGGTGCAGGTGAGTTGTTGCTTTGCATTGCTTTGCGTTGTTTCTCTTTGATGGACATCTTTGGCTTGTTTCGTCTTGTTGGATTTGGCATTTGGCATCTGCCCGCACAGCATTCATTTCGAATAGTTCTACTCGACGATGCCCTGATGTACCATGCGTACATCCTGCAAAGAATCCGCACGACCCCAACTAACACAGGCTCTCAAAATACCCCGTTCCGTTCGAAACGTGCCGGCGTCCACTCCCCCAAACTGCTTCCCTTTGGATGAACCATGGGTCGTCGTGACAATGGCGCCACCACGAATGTCACTACTCGACAAACATGACAACTTTACCGACATCGCACATCACACAATCGAAAACGAAAACGAAATTTTCCAGTATCTGCAACTGCCCCTCCCCATCCAGCAAAGCGACGCAGAGCAGGAAGTGGTCCCGCCACTCCCGACTTGGCACCTTGGCCAGATATTGAAGACGATAAACTTGTTGATGTTTGCGAACATATCATGAAGCGGATCGTAAGTATTGCCGACTTTGCATGCGTTCCCAATGGCATGGATGCATTATTTGTGTATTCTGCCCGGTGGCCCGTGTGCCTGTTTACATCCAGGCTCTTCGCTGCATGGTGTCTTGAGCGCAGCACGACTATTCGTTTTTGACACTCACCCGATGCCGACTCTTTTCTGGCTTTGCACCTTGCTTGTTGTTGATGATCGTCCTGCGTACCATACCATACGCACTCAATGATCGATTCTCCTCGCCTCGACTCAATGACGATGCAACAAATGCATGCCATGTGATGCAAAACAATACACAATCCATCACAAACACTCTCCTCCTGTTCTCTATGCTTTTCTACGCGAAACAGTGTGCGCTGGATCGAAGTGACACATTCTCAGCGCCGGTGGTTGAAACGTACCCGGCACTGGCCACGACGTATTACAAAGTGATTAGAGACCCAATGGACTTTCGAACGATACGCGAAGATCGCATGGACCATTACGAATCCATCCAGGAGCTCCAGCAGGACCTGATCTTGGTGTTTTCCAACTGCTGCAAATTCAACAACGGACCGGCCACGGACATCTACGAGCATGCCATGTGAGTACGAGTGGTGTCGACATTCCGCATTCTATCATGCATTCGACTGTTGAATGCTCGTACTATACGCATCGCGATTCTCACCATTCTCTCCCTGCCCATCTTCTCTGCTTGTTGTTGTTGGCGTTGCCGTCGCAGAAAGCTTTGGTCCGAGATCAATCACATCTTCCAGGTCACTTGCAACAAGTTCCGTATCAGGCTCCCAGAGGGGTGGGATGCTTCTTGATTTGGACAGAACTTGTGTGCTCTTCGCAACTCGATTGCGTGGTGAACGAGGACATATGACGGTGGTGCGAGTATAGCGGCAGAGCACTCGTACCACACTAGTAGGATTGCTGTACTGCTCGAAACGCTTCTTCTCGTGCACACACATAGTAGTTTAAGCAAGCACCATGACTAATCGAGTGCTCCTCATCCGTTGTCTGTGTGCATGGCGCAGTTCTGCACGAGCTTGTCTCCGTCACAACCACAACCAGTATAGATAGAGTTCAAAGAGGTGGAGATGGTGTCCATTATCATGTTAAACTACGTCTGTATCTGTCTATCTATGCACAATCACGAGGATACTATTGTTTACAACTGCATGAGAGAATCTCAGTGCAGTACCTGTTTGCTCAGTCCAAGTCATGTAGGTCGCTTGTGGGTTGCGATGCCGGTGCAAAGTTGGAATCCAGCAGATCAATCGGCCCAGGGGCGGAGGTTGCCGTCGCCGTCGCCTTGTTCTGGTTGTCTTCCTCGCTCGACGACGACGGAGGTGGTGGCAATTGCGATGCAGTGGAATCGTCATTTTCGTCGTCGGTGGATGGAGTCTGGGGTGGTGCATAATGCGTCCCGACGGGTGCCGCTGCGTTGCTCGGCTGTGCTGCAGAATTGGCAGCGGTGTTCGCCGTGTCAAATTCGACATCATCAATTGGGACTTCGGTGATGCCAAAGATGGCGCAACCCAAACAGCACAGTATTATGCTGGCCTGTCGTGGTCAGTGTATTGTTGGTTGCCATTGGTCGCATTGTGAATGCACCATACGATTGCGAGAGTTGCGGGTGGAGATGAAGATTATGGGAGATGCGAGTGAGACGATAGGAATTGAAAGTGGACATCCGGACAACGACATGCAGGAATCATTGAGTGGAGCACTACACAGGGGTGTGTGGCTTTGTGGTGCTGCAATGTACACACTATGGCACAGACATCGCACAGACATCGCAAATGGAGCGACGACTTACCGCAAAAAGGAAGGGCGACAATATCCAAAGCGAGGAAAAGTCGGCACCCTGAAGTTTGGAAATGAACATGATCATGAGGATGAGGGTGAATCCTTGCGAACAGCACTTATTGCAGAGCTTGGAGCTGGAATGGATGACCTGGGCACGCAGCTCCTCCTTTTCTTCCTCCGTCAAGGGCGTGATGGGGGTGGCATCGCCGTTGTTGCCGACGGAACCGTAGTTGGTGGAAGCCTCGTTGGACGCAGTCTTGACAGCGTCGCCGGTTTCGACGTCTGCCGTGGCGCTGGTGGGCGTTGTCGGTGTTGCCGTGCCCGCTGCTGCTGTTGTTGCTGTCGTCGTTGCGCCCGTGTCGTGCTCCTTGTCGCTGAAGAGGCTGGGGTCTTTTTCCGCCGCCATCTGCTGCACTTCCACGTACTGATTGAAGTTGGCACAGCAGAGGAGGGCGGAGAGGATCCAAAAGGGCGCGAAGATGATCCACCAGCTCCAATCCATGGAGTATTGCAACTGCGCGAGGAGGATGATCGTGAAGGAGAGACGGAAGCAACTGACGATGAGATCGTGTCGCGCCCTGGATTTGATCTTGCTGGCCGCTTCGAATTCTGGGCTGGTCGCGGATGGGACGACGGAGTAGCGCTTGGCGATGAGGTCCCGTTCTGTGGGTGAGAATTCATGGAACGGCTTGCCTAGGGCCTGCTCGAGATCCTCGACGGTGACGACGCGCAGCTGGGAGGCGGGCCATTTCTTGAAGACGGTGGAGATCTCCCAGGCGATGAGAGGGATGAAGACCACCGGCCAACCGACGTTGATGATGGCATCGATCTTGAGAGCGCAGAGCACCTCGAAGGCCATGATGAGGAGGAATCGCAGCAGCGAGACAACGCGCTTGAGCATGGGGAGCGGGTCCACCCACTCCTCCTCGGGTATGTTCTCGGGTCGGTGGATGGGACCCATCATGATGACGCGGGAATGGTAGAATAGGATGAAGGCGTTCCAAATCCATAGCGGCGTGAGGGTCCACATCCAGGAGGCGTCGTCCCCGAAGGCGCCATCGACGTGCAGGCAGATGAGGATGGGCAGGAGCAGGATGGCGATGGCAATGACCACGAAGATGGCGAAGACCTTGGAGCGATCCAGGACGGAGGACTTGGCGAAGTTGTGCGCCATCTCCTGCGGATCCATGGAGAACGGCTCGTCCATCCACTTCATGCCCTTGGCTCCGATGGCGTCGTAGGTCTCGCGCTTGTGAGGATCCGAGAGGATCTCGTAGGCCTCCTTCATCTTGGTGAAGTTGGCCTGATCCTCCTCCGTGATGGTCTTGCCGCGCTGCGCCAGCTTGTCGGGATGCAGCTGCAGGCTGAGGCGCTTGTAGGCCCGCTTGATGTCATCCTGCGATGCGTCGCGCTCCAGGGCGAGGATGTCGTAGTAGGTGCCGCCATCGTCTTCCTCCGATCCCAGGAAGGACTTGCAGCAGCACAGCATGAAGGCCAGATCGAACCTCATTGTTGCTTTGTTTGTTGATATCGGTGTGGTATGGTGTGGTATGACACAGTATGGTGCGGTATGGTGCGGTATTAGGATACTGCTGGCTGCTTCTCCTCGCAACTGTCTTCAGCAGAGTATAATGCTGAAGTAATGGACTACTCCACACTTGTGGTCCAGTGACGAATCTGCGATGGAGGACCGGGAGAGGCGTCTGGCTCGTGTAGTAGTATATCTGCGAGTTCCGTGGAGTGCGGTCAGGCAAGCTGGTTTCCGGTTGAGTCCTTTCGGTTACGATGCGAATGCTCTCTCTCTGTCTCTCTCTCTCTCTGGAGTATTGGTCTGATCTACTTGTGCTCGTATCCGTCCTCGTACTCTAATCGCAATATCGATACCAATCGTATTTGTGGTTGTGGTTGTCGTTGTCGTTGTCGTTTGCAGAGTCGATCCGGCAGTGTTGTTGGTCGGCAGAGATGGGACAGATGGGAGAGTGGACGGCGTTGAGAATGTCGAGAACGTTGGGGCGCAATATCAATACAAACGCGGTGCCAGTGCTACGCTCTCTTTGGACGACACCTCCTTCCTCGTTTTCCTTGAACCTTCCTTGTTCTCACCAGAAGGAGGCGTTGGCGGATGGGCTGCGCGGTCTGGGGAGATTGAAGGGGGTATGTATGCACACAGACAGAGAGAGATGGAACGACGGATGGATGGATGGATCGTTGCTGTGGATGCGGGAGAAGGTTGATTGAGGGTAACAAGGAACGACGATGAGAAGAGAGGACAAACATGATCGTGATGGAGACACAGAGGAAGAGAGAAACGACGACAGCAACAACAAAGACCAAAAAAGAAGAATTTCGCGCCAACAACGACAAGAGCGCAACAGCGCGTCGACAACGCAAAGACGTGCGGTTCTGGATTCGCCCATCGCCCAAACAATCCGGTCTGAATCACGAGTTAGCCATCATGTGTCACACATGACCGTTGAATCTAAATGCAATTATTAGGACATGATTGTTGAATTAGGGCAATGTCGGAGGCAGTTGGAAGAGGACTAACCAAGTCCATATTTTGAAAACGGAGGTGCGCGTTTGGTCACGCAGCGCCATTTTGCGGCATGTGTCACAACAGAAACAAGACCAACAACCCACCGACAAACGAAAGAAGCCAAAAGGAGGGATGAGACGAATGCGCGGGTGTGCGAACAAAGAGCGGCAAGCACACCACACCACAGCACTATTACAATACCATTAATACCAAAGAAGAGATCAACGACATGGCATCGGAGTCCTCCACTCTCCCATCGTATCAATACTCCTACTATCCCACACACACCAATCAACCCTTCGGAATCATTGCGGTGTTGAAGTGTTGAAGAGTCGACTTCGTGCAACACACACCGATAGAGAGGCAGAGAGAGAGAGAGAGAGAGAGAGGACAGATACTGCATCGTACTGCGTCACATCGGAGTTGATTGAAGTTGACTCTACCATACAGAGTTGACTGGAGTTGATTGGAGTTGATTGGATCCCACACTTGTGCGCTTCGCAGCATCCACAAGTGGCACCAGGTTTACTCGCACGGTACTTGCGTTCATACTCGCGCTTTGGGTGATCAAGGACCATGAGCAGCTGCACGTCACTGCCACGATCCCGCAGAAGCGATGGCTCATTTCCCATCAGCGTCGACAATAGCAAGAGCAGGAACGGCAACGGCAACAACAAGCACGACTTGGCTCTATCTCCGTCCATGTCTGCATCTGTATCCACATTCGCATCTGCGTCCATGTCTACGTGTGCGCCTGCGTCTGCGCCTGCGCCTGCGTTGAAGCCACCAGGACAAGCACCACCAAAGAAGAACAAATCGAAGGGTTTGTTCAATGCCCTCTCGGCGCTCAGATGCTCGTCCAGGGCTCACAAGCAGGACAATCTCGCAATTCCGGCTCACGATTTCACTCACGGTGACCTAGCCATGGTCAACGAACGTGAACTCCACGCTCCGCTTCGACAACAGCAACAGCAACGACAACAAGACCAGCAGAAACGATACCAGCAACAAGAACTGCTGCTACCGACCAAGTACAGCTCCATCAGCGACACCTACAGCATCGATGACGAAGACTTCTCCGCGCCGCCCATCGTGTCTGATCAATCGCAGTCACAGTCGCAAGTACAGTCCCAAATGCAGTCGCAAATGCCATCGCACTTGTATCCACATGGTCAAGAGGATGTGGATGATCTATTTGCATCTTTGCATTCCAAGCCTCATCATCATCTCGACCTCTCTCAGATGCTTCAGGATCAGGACTCGGAATGGCTGTCTCCTTCTCAATTGAATGATGTCACGTCGGGCATCAATGCAGCCGCAATTGCCATGGATGCAGCCAGCAAGGATGCACTCAACAGCACCGCCGAAACGCATGATATCACGCACCACACCGAACAATCCAACGAAAGCGTCACGTCGTACAGCTTCGATGCGCAATTCGATGACATCGACGATGACGATGATGACGATGAGGTTGGCAACATCGAAGACCAGCCACTAGGAAATGCCGTTGCGCATGATCGTGTCATGGGCGTTGTTCCTGCTGACGATACTGGTGACGATACTGGTGACGATACTGGTGATGAGGAAGATGGCGATCGTCCTCATTCCAACAAGTATGACAGGATTGATGCGGGACTGCGAACACCACAACGACTTTCCCAGCATCGGAATCAACTTGAAACCCAACGGGAGCAAAGTTACAACCACACCATCAACTTGGTTGATCCAAGTATGAGTGGTAGTACAGGTACATCGGAATCGTCAGAAGCAGAAGCAGAGCTAAAGGCGGAAACATTACCAGCCGCATCAGCATCATCAGTACCAGGAGCATCACCACAGACGGCAAAGGTGGCAGTCATGCAAGTACCAAACAACATAGAGTTGCCGTCGAACCTCGAGACCCCTGAAGGCGATGTCACTACTCCACAAACACCAGCGCAAGCACAAACGCAAGTATCTACCCCGCATCAACATGAATCAGAACTCAAGCTCCGTACTGCAGCTGCGGCTGCATGGCCCAAACAGTCGTCTTCCATATCGGCGACGTCTGAACGGCGGCAGCAGCAGCAACTAAACAAAGAAAGACAAGCGCAAATGCAAACTCAGATTCAGCTGGCAGCAGGCGCAGAAACCAGGAGAGACACAAGAACAGATCTAGACGATCAAGCAACTGCAAGGATTGTATCGCGTGTGCCATCTTCTATTCCATCGGACACAGCAGGCAAGAATCGTCACCTGGTCACTACCAATGCAGACAAAGATGACAATTCCATGAGGAATCAGGTTGATGAAGCTGACATCCTCACAAAATCGCCTGTGCGTCTCATTCAAGAAATCAAACAAGCCAAGGATGCCGCGTTATCTCCGCACTCCAAGAGTTCGCCTCCTCACAAATCGGATGCTACAGACACAAACATAGACACGGCACCGCGACGATCCGAACATACGGCGAACGTCATGGAGCCTACCAAGTCATGCACAAGCGCCTTCCAAAGCAGATCCATGCTGCATTCCACAACTACGCCGTCGCGGGACTTGTCATACTCGTCGTCGTCGGTATCCGGATCTGCATCCTCCGACACGACCAAACAGAGTGACAATCTCAGCCAGATCAACGCACCAAACACCACTTTTGCCACGTCGGCTGCTTCCGCTTCGCGCAGGCAGCCTGCACGTCGACGTTCGTCGTCGACATCGTCGTACAATCTCCAGCGACAGGATTCGATGGGGGCTTCCTCCGTCGGTTCGTCCCAGGCTGGTCATCCGCAGGCGCTTGTATTGCAGCTATCGCCGGACGATGCCAGCATCACGATCGGCCGTCAGGAACGCAAGGCCAACACCTCCAACCACAGACGCCCCAACCACGTTCTCACCTCGTCCTCGGGTTCGTCCTCCTGGTCCACAGTGTCGTCATTCACGGTCGAAACATCAATCAAACGTCAAGAGTATGCGGCCAAGCACGAAACGCCAAAGTATCAGCATCAGCACGATCGTCAGCATGATCGTCAGTTTGCGACTCAGCAGGTCCAGCCGCAACAGCGCCGTCTCCAGCAGGCATCTCACAGCGTTCGTGGAAATCACAAGGGTGACGCATCCAACAAACGAACAAACCCCCACACGGCTTCACGCTCGCGATCACAGTCACGATTAGGTACGAATACTTATCCACCATCAGTTGGACCACCGTCTGCAAGCACGAGACCACGCGGGTTCTTCTGGAGGTCACGTCCCACCGTCGAAGCCGCTGTGTGCAAGTGCAAGCGTTGCCTGCAGGCCAGAGTTGTGGCGCACAGATCGCCAGCGACGCGTAGCATTGGCAGCAGTGCGACCAACGCAGTAACGACGATTCACGGAAATGGTGCATCTCCCTTCTGTCCATTCAAGCATGGACAATCGCAGTAGAGAATAATACGCATGGTACGAGATTGTAAGTCTGTCACTCCAAGCAATTCAGTAAGCTCATAAATTAAGCAACTGTAGTAGAATGCATTATTGCAGAATCGATGCGGTTGTTTCTGCTGGTGCTGATGTCATTGTTGGTGTCTGTAGTTGGTATAATGTTATTTATGATACATTACATTGATTATCACATTCCAGTATTTGTTTCATTGATCTTGATCTTGTTGCGCATGTTTGTCGCCAGTCGCACCCGCTATATCGCATTCATTCATTCTGTTCATTATTTTCAGGTTCATGTTCATCTCGTGATGGATGTTGCTGTTGTCCTTGGTTGCTGCTTTACATGGTGGTCTTGCGTCGTGCTCATTTGCATCGTGCTCGCTTGATCCCATCGCCCCTTTTTCTCCCTTCTCTCTCTCACTCCCCCAACCCGTTGTTTTGTTTGCGCGCACGCGTCCCATCAGTCGACTCTCACACAGAAGCTGTAATCATGGCGGCGGTGTCTTCCTCCGAGGATGCACCGGCATCATGCTCCTTCTGTTGGTTTCCTTCCTTCTTTGACGAATCCATCGGAGCGGCGGAGTTCATTTCCACGTCGGAAGATGGCGTTTTGGACACCTCTATCATCGTGTTGTCCTTGTCGGTGCTGCTGTTGTTCACCTCGCTTTCGCTTTCGTTTTTGTTGGAGGAGGAGGTTGCTGTGATTGGTGTCACATCAGCAGCCTCCTTCTTCTTGACGCTGTCCGGACGACCACCACCATCACCAGTTTCCTCCTTGTCCTTCTTGTCTTCATTGTGCTTGTCTTCCTGCTTGGGAACTGTCGTGGTTTCCTGATGCAATCGATTCCACACGTTTGTGAAGAAGGCCTTCTGAGATCCTGTCTTCAACGCTGCCGTTTGTTGCTTGCGGAGTTTCTTCAATCTCGTCAGTTGGTCCTTGAGCTCCGGTGGAGCCGCCTTGCACTCGATCATGTGGGTGTGGACGGAGACGAAGTTGGATTCGACGGCGCTGACGCTGGACCAGAAGAACTTGCGTCCATCCACCGTGCCGGCGCAGTGCTTGCATTCGACGCCGATGCAGCCGACGTCCTTCAAGCGACGCTTGTTCCTGTCCGCCTCCGTGAAACGGCACGGTTGCAACTGCGCCATGACGACGTAGAGGAACTCGGCGATGCGCGGCTTGTCCTCTGGCATCACCAAAGGCTTGTTCGTCGTCTTGACTTTGGATGCCACCTGCGCGAGGATGTCCAGCGAGAACGGCTTGGCCTCCGGTTGCTCCGGATCGCGGTTGAACCGGATGCCGGTGGGTGTGTCGACCAGGCCGATCTTCTTGGCGGAGGTGATCCAGTACTGACGAGTTGCCAGACCCTTTGAACCCTTGGAGCTGGCCTCCTGCAGCTGGATGAATCTTGCCCTCACCTCGGGCGGGGTTTGCTTGCACTCGTGCATGTGGAATCGCTGGATGTCGGCGACTGACTGGTAGATGCGCGTGACGGAGAATGGGAAGCACACGGCGCGGTTGGTCCGCTGCTTGGGCGGAAGGTTGAGGCAGTGGACGCAGGCGATGCCGACCTGGCCGACGGTGACGGAGAAGCTGGTTGGAGTTCGGACGGCGATGTCTTCTTCGGTTGCCGTGAAGGCGCACACCTGCTGACGCAGGAAGCAACGCAGCGGGCTCAGCGACTGCTTGTCTTCGGGTTGGGATAGGCTGGCTTTGCCCATGAACATCTCTTGTGGTATGTTGCCTTCGCTGTCGCTGTCGGTTCCCGTGCCAGCCTTGGCTCCAGTGTCCTTGGTGGCGCCTGGTGATAGTGAGTCAATGCCGGTGGAGGCCATGGACGCGTTGCGGACCAGCGCCATGTCGGATGTGCTTCCTGCACGGTTTTTTGCTCGGCCGCTGGTGCTGGTGCTGCCGCTGCTTCCTGGGCTGTTGGTCACGGAAAGTGTTCGGGTGTTGGCGCCCGCACCTGCAGCACCTGGCGATGCCCCGGCAACCGGCTGCTCCTGGACGCTCACCTTGGAGATCACTCTGACGGGTTTGAAGACGCTGGTGCTCGTGCTGTTGATTTCGGAAGCGTTGCCGATGCTTCCATCCACCATGCGGACACCGGTCTTGCAATCCACCATGCCGATGCTGTTGGCGGCTCGGATGAAATACTGCATCGTGGTGCCCGTGCTGCGCGTGGTGTTCGCTCTCATGGCCTGCAGGGTATCCTTGAGACTGTCGGGGACGAACTTGCACCGTGGCAGATGGTCCAGCTTCATGTCGATGACTGTCCTGTAGATCCTGCGGATGGAGGATGGGTAACACACCGCACGCTTGACGCGTTCGCTTGCCTTCGTCGTGTGTCGGCAATGGACGCAGCGTAACCCAACCTGACCCACCTGGACGGGATGCTTCCGACCTGGTGCAGGTGCCTCCACGTCTTTCGTGGTGGCTGTGAACACCTCGATGTTCTCTCGAACCAAGCAGAGCGTTTCGCTGAGAGAGATGCGGTCTTCTGGCAGCGCAAGAAGCCTGTACTTCTCTGTCGGGATGGCCTTGATGCCCGGCGCTGCAGGATTCGATCCCTGTTGATGCGCCATTGACTGACTGCCTTGCGGTGGAAGTCTGGAACCGTTCACCGGAGCCAAACCTCGGAAGGGATGCGGCGGGGACGGCATGCTGGCGTGCGGACCACCGCCACCCAAGCCAAAGTCCTTTTGATGCGGCATGGATGGGAACGGTGAGCGTTGGAAGTGTTGTTGGTTAGCATTCGCAGGGTTGAAGCCGTACTCGACAGAATCGAAGGTGCCTTGTCGACGCATCTCGGCATCGTCGCGTGACTCGTACCAGGAGGGGAGATGCTGTGAGTTCCAGGGGTAATCACTAGGAGAATGGGGATTCCAGGAGTTCGACCGAGAGCCATTCCAACCCGCCATGCCACTTTCCGGCGACACGAAGCGCGACGATGGGGACGTGATGGACGGCGACTCTGGCCAGACCGTGTAGTTCGTCTCCCTGAACGATGGTGGTGAGTGATGCTGCTTGTCCCAGCTGTCGCTGTACGTTCTCCTGTGGAAGTGGGCGTACTGTCCATTTTCAGAAGCGGCGGCGGCGACCGGAGCAGTCTCAGTGGACATGGACATGTGACGATGCAAAAAGCTCTGTTGCTGCTGCTGCTGTTGTTGAGGAGGAGCGTGCATGTGATGGCGCGGGGGCATGCCACCAACACCACCATTGCCGCCCCTCAATCCATCACGATTGGAAGAGCGGCTTGCGAGATTATGTTCCATGTTTGGGCCGGCCATGCCGCGCATCTGGCTGGGTCGACCGACCTTGGTTCGCTTTGGTGGGATGAACTCGGATGGGATGCCTGGTTGGTACTCGTCGTCGGGCCTCGAGTGATGCCAGAAACTTCGCTTGAGCGGCTTTGATGCAGTCGATGAGGAGGAGGTTGACATGGTCCGGTGGAACTGCATGCGATCGTGCAAAACCCTTGGACTCGGCGGGACCCTATCAGGCCCAGCAGTCGGGTTCTGCTGGGTGATGCGTGGATCGGCGGTTGTCGTCGGGGCATGCTCGCTGATCGATGGCAGCTCACGGGCGGTGTGAGGGTACTGCTGCTGTTGCTGCTGTTGCTGGAGATACGAATTGACAGGTGCTTGCGCAGGAGGCTGAGGTGGCATCCCATGTGGATGGTACTGCACCTGCTGTCCTAGCGCTGGCGGCGTTTGCTGTTGGTACTGCTTCTGCTGAATCTGCTGCGGGATGGAAGGTGAGAGTGTGTGCTGGGCGGTGCCCGCTGTCTCTCCTGGTTGCGCTCCTGCGGCTGTTGTCCGTGGCGGTGGTGGTGACGGCGTTTGCGTTTGCGGTTGCTGGGCAGCAACGTTGTTTCCCGTCGGTTTACCAGTGGTTGTTGGAGATTGCGTGGATGCTGCTTCGGCTGAGGTGGCTGGTTGTGACACTCCTAGTGCCGCTTCTGGTGCGGGCGCGGGCGCAGGTGATGTGGTTGCAGTTGCATGATTCGGCTCCGCCGGCTGGTCTCGTGGGCGTGGGGGGAATTTCATGTCCTCTCTGCGGCCCCCACTGCGTGGATCCGACGAGGCTCCTCGGCAATCCCTCTCCTCATCCATGCTGAAGGATGATGTGACGACTGATTGGATGGGAAGTTGAGGCCTCCCGTGAAGTCTGCGCTGGCTTGGAATCTCGGTGCTGGCTTTGCCGTGATGCTGGTGGGCATCATGGCGGTTGTGGGGATGCCCGAGGGAATGACCGTTCATATGGGGGTAAGTGTATTTTGGTGGTGGACGTGCGTAATGGGGATTGCCAAGATGTGATTGTCGCTCGTGCGCGTAGGGTGGACGGCGATCGTTGGGTGCGTACGATTGCTGAGGAAGAAGCTGTTGCCTGAACTGGCCACCGTATTGATCATGCTGGCTGTAAGGTGGGTGATGCGCAACGGGACGATGTGGTGGCTGTGGCGACGATGGATACCTAGGAGAAGCAGAAGAGGTAGAAGAAGAGTACTGGTGGTAGCCCTGGGTTCCGCCCTGTTTTCCTCGGAGGTGGTGCCCGCCGCCTCCCATGGCGGGGTCATTGTTGATGTTGCTGTTGAATGCCTCTGGAGGGTATTCGTTATGACCCTCTCTTCCAAGGCCGCCCGTGATAGTTGGTGGACGATTGGCATACGGCATCTCAGGTGCTTGGTTGTGATGTGGCTGTGGCGGCGGCGCAAGTGTTTGTGTCTGCGGAGGTGCCTGAAGTTGTGATTGTGGCAGAGTAGGCGGCCTGGTTGGCTTCAAGCCGTATCCTCCCGCTGCAGGATGTCTTGGTCCTCGGTATGCTGCCGTAGGGTGCGGCATGTGCGTGGCATTCTTCATGACATGCGGGGACATCTGCTCGCCACTGTCGCGGTACGAAAGTGCCATTCCCATACCCAACGCGCTGCCGTATGGGTGGTGATATCCATGCATCTGCGGTGAATGCTTGGGCGATTGGAACGTCTCCCCTTCCGCTTGCTGTGCGGGCGCTGTTGTTGGCGAGGCCTGTTGGTTTGCGTTCATGCCTTCGCCGGGACTGACGTTGCCATGCCCTCCCGCGGCCGCCGTCATGGTCGGCGGTGGTTTCGGCGCTTGGGTCGGAGCTGGTGCGGCTGCTGTGATGCCTTCCATTGTCGTCGTCGTCATTCCTGCGACTATGTCTTCTGCTGTTTGTCACCGAGAAAAGTCAGCAGTGCCGGAGCGGTTCGGTCAGCTGCGACGTCGGAGTAACTCGCTGGATTGTTGCGCTTGTTGCTTTGTCGTTGCTTTCTTTGTTTGGTTGCTTGATGATGTTGATGATGATGGTTCAATCGATGATGGTTCAATCGATGATGGTTCAATCGATGATGGTTCAATCGATGATGTGGACAATGAGCAATTGGAAGAATCCACTCACAAGGTGGGTGAGGAGAGACGCCCAGCGTGCGGGTGATTTGTTGTTGTGCCAAACCAATCACTGGGAAGCAAGTTGTGAAGAAGGCGATGCTGCCAAAGTCGATTGTTGATGGCGACGAGGATGTCCTCGCGAAGAATCTGGCGACGGCTTCTTTTTATTCGTTGTCTCGTTTCTGGCATCGACGAGCACTGCCAAATCAACGATGTGTTCACAGAGTGGAGTACTCCAACAGTGCAGTGATCCACCCTCCGTGCGCAATCAACCAAAAACCTTATCGTGTGTTGAGAGCACCTCTGAAGTTTTCGTTGCGCCATGGCAATAGGTGAAGATGTGAGCGATGCGGCGAGTCCGCCGTTCACAGAGCACCTCCCTCAGAGTCCATACTGATTATTAATTGTATTCATGCATTAATACAATTATCTACTTCTATTTAGAAGAGTTGGAGATTGGCGAATGCCAAGACGTGCGTTGAGCACGACCATGCCAACTCTGAACACAATGGTGATCGTGTCTTGGAACGCAGCTGCCCCCAAGAATCTCGATCGTGTGTGTCGCGCCAGTGTCGCTTTGCGACGATCAAGACGAAGGCGATCGCACGGCGAGATGGCGAAGAATTCGCTCGTTCACTCCGCGTATTACCGTATTACCGTATTACCTGAGCGGAGCGAAGTGAAGCGACTGGATGATGCAACTGCGTGTTCTCTTCGCATGGCGTGCACAATACAATCCAACATCGGGACTTTGTCGAGCAGATGGTGCACCATGAGGATTTGGTCGCAAGTGCATGCGCTGTGCGAGCACCCCTCATCAATCTGCCACGCAGAGGGCGGCTCATTGGAGTGCTCTCTATGTGGAGAGAGAGAGAGAGAGTCCACTGCTCTGCTCTAATAGAGCATCTACATTTCGAGTATCGCACTCCACTGGTCTCTGGAGACGAGGAGATGGAGTGCTCTACCCTGCGACAATAGAATGTGTACGAAAACGCCGCAGAACATCATGTTATTATATATATGTTCTTGTGCGGCACCGTGCTTAGATCGGACGACGTATCGGCATTGGATGATCTGCATCAATCGGACGGTGCAAGTTGGATCAATGTGTCTTCTGGCTGGGAGGATAGATTGGGCAGGATGGGTTGGCTGCCACCATAGGTTTGGCCCGATCGCTGTCAGTGTAGTGTTGTTCTCTATTGCCAGCAACAAGTTGTCACTCGATGTTTGCTCCGCTTGTGGACGCTCATAGCGAACATCCTTGCAAAGTTCGACCAGTCACGTCGCACTCTAGTACAATCCTCTTCTCTACACAACATTCCTCCTCTCCAATGGTGTTGCAAGTTTAGGGGCAGCCTCCATCCAATAGGAATGGGACTCTTGCGCATTGCGATAAAAGGAGTGCTACATCAGCATCTCGTAAGTCCCTTAGCAGATTGTCTCCAGGTGAACAGAGGTCCGAAGATTAAGGCAGGGGAGGGGGCAAGATCACCAAACTTTTCAGGCACACTCCTCTCCCCGCAAAGCAGTGGCAAGGATGCAGAAGTACCGGTGTTGTTATTGATGATGCCATATCTGACTAGCGCAAGAGACTGGAAATGAAGCATACATAGTAGATTACTCCACTGGACTTGAATTTCGAGACGTCGATTGTATGCACAAGAACATGTTGAAGTTGCATGATCACCACATTCGCAGAACACAGTACTCCACGATGGTTGAATTGGCTGGAAAAGAATAGGAGAGTTCGGCACAGAGCAGTGCAAGCCACTACAGGGGAGGGTAAGTAGAACACTCTCCAGGCAGAGC
Organism: Craspedostauros australis; assembly: GCA_026770025.1. Lineage (NCBI taxonomy): Eukaryota > Bacillariophyta > Bacillariophyceae > Mastogloiales > Achnanthaceae > Craspedostauros > Craspedostauros australis. The sequence continues at coordinate 2,165,359 of JAMXDE010000011.1, read as the reverse complement.
ATATCCATACATGTCTCTCTCTCTCTCTCTCTATATATATATATATATAGAGAGAGAGAGAGCGAGAGGCTGCAACATAACTATGTGGATGTTGAAGCAAACGAACAATGTTCCGACCGCCACACGCACGGCTCGGACTTGCCGAATTGTTCACGTCCAGCGAAAAAGTGAGCGGAGAAGCGTGGAGAACAAAATAACGTCAAATAACACTCACATGAACCAGCCGATTCCAACATCAGGATTCAGCGAGCATCTTCCAAGCGGGCCATCCAATACATTGGCGTACTGTACTCGAAACACTCATGAATGAATACATATATTATTTTCTCAACGCTCACAAGTTGACACCGCATCTGCCGCCAACATCACACAACGCCAACCTCGCGATGCCATACTTGCGCAACCGCATGAACCATACTCATGACGGTGCCGTGCCTGTAACCTCTTGTTGTTTTGGTTGTTGTCGTGGTTGGAACAAAAGGAACAGCTCGACACGGACAGGGCAGAGAAGTTGGACAGTATCTGCATCGTCGTGACAGAGCATTGCGGTTCCGGTATTCCTACCAGAGCAGAGCAAAGTGGAGGAGAGCAGAGCACTTCGTAACGGTGCCGTTGGTTGAAGGAGCAACAGCACCGACAATTGCGACAACAGCGCATCGAACCACTTGCGATACTTATTCGTACACTCCTTTGCGTTGCCATCAATACGGAACGCCTCGTCGCCCATTCACACGCCTACATACAACGACTATATACTTGTGTGTCCATCGACGATCGACAACAGAAGTGGAACAAGAAGTGCAACAGGAAGACGAAGAATCACGATGGCGGGAACGAAAGCGGAGGATGCCTCAGCGCAGCAGTCTACGTACGCAACGGTGCCGCTGACGAAGAGCAAGCCGAGGCTGCCGCGACGGAAGCTCATGCCGTCTTCTTGGTCATCCTCTGCCAAGCAGGACACGCAGACCAAGAGCAGCGGCAAGGTGGCACAGCAACCCCAGAAGCAGGTGAAGCAGCAACCTCAGAAAGCACAGCAGCAATTGCAAACCCAGCCGCAACCGCAACCGCAACTGCAACGAGAGAGCGAAGCAACTACGGAGGACCGAGAACAGAATGCGGAACAGCGCAACGAACATCAATCCATCGCGAACGGCGCAGATGGAGGGCGCGATGGAGGAGGCCAGCGGGAGTTGAACACCGAATCCATCACATGTCCAACGGGTGAAGGGATGGAAGCTGATGCGTGGTACTCTGGCATGCTCAGCATGCTGAGTGTCGCGGACGGAAACTGCGGTCCCCTCAGCTCCGCCAACGCATCTAGTGGCGAAGAGGGCGGCGCCCAGGGTTTCAACATCTGCGGGACCGCTCCCCGCGATTCATCCGGAATCCTCATCTCCACGAGCACATCCGCGAGGTCAGCAGCAAACAACACAGGCGTCCACAATGTCAGCGGAGTCAACGACACGACTACCGACATGATGGTGACGAACGGCAACGCAAACGGCGATGACGAGGCCAGGTTCCAAGGCGACGACGACTCTGTCGACAGCGAGGACGTCTCCTCGTTGGGCAAGGGCTTGGGAGATGACTTGAAGTCGCTGCCGTCTGTACCTGGGACGATCCTCCCAGGCGAAGACGGATCAGTGGGATCACTCGACAATGTCTCCTTGCACACAGACAATCAGAAGGACCTGGTGACCCTGAGCAGCAGCAGCCGGAAGACGTTTGGCAACGGCCGGAAGCAGCGTGGTGGAGGCGACGGCGGTGGGAACAAGAAAGCGGAGACAGTGGAGTCCGTGGTGGAGAAGAAGATCAGCAACCTGAAATCGGAACGTCAAGGAAAGGACGACACCAAGACGGTCCCCTTCCTGCGTCGCAAGATGTTCCCCAAGATCTCGGGAAGATCCCAGAATCAGTCTGGCGAGCTCACGGACGAGGAGAATGTGCTGGAGACCAGACGTCAGATGCTGGTCACAGAACTGCGTCAGACCATCGAGAAGCATGGTAGGTGGCACGTCAAGTGCGCCAACATCACAGCCGCGCTGGGTGATCTGTACGACGAGAACAGCGAGTACAAGCAGGCAACAAAGTTGCACATGGACGCCATCTCGGTCTACAGCATCAAGCTTGGCGATGATCACCAATCCACTCTGGATGCGAAGATGCGACTTGCGCAGGTCTACGAGAACGCCACCGAGTACGACGCGGCCATCGGTTGTCTGCACGGCATCATGTGCATGACGAAGGCCATGAAGGGCGACAAGGATCCTTCGGTGTCAGACGTCATGGCGAAGATCGCCGCCATCCTGAAGAAGAAGGGCAAGTACGAGCTTGCCATCAAGACCCTGAAACGAGCGTTGAAGACGTACCGTGACATCCTGGGCGACTCGCACCCCAGCGTGTCCACCACGGTGGACTCCATCGCATCCCTCTACGTCACGATCGGCGACTTCACGAAGGCATCAGCGATCCTGGAAGAAGTGGTGAAGCTGAAGGCGGCGACGCTGGGCGTGGCCAGCAAGGAGGTGGCCGCCAGTCTGTGCGAGCTGGCGACGTGCTACGAGTGCGCGGAACAGTATGGCAAGGCGATGAAGAACCTGAAGAAGGCGTACAAGATCTACGCCGACATCAGCGGCGAGTCCGGCGAGAAGGCCATCCTGACCCTGGAACGAATAGCTCTGATCTACCAGGCCACGGGACAGTTCAAGAAGGCCGCCATCGCCTACCTTGGTGTGCTGCGTGGTCGCAAACGTGCGCTGGGTGACTCCCACCCCACCGTGGCCGACACCTACTTCCACCTCGGCGTGTCGCTGCGCGAGAGCTGCCAGCAGGAGAAGGCGTTGAAGTGCATGAAGCAGGCCCTCAACATCTACGTGGGCGAAGGCAAGGACATGCATGATGTGGAGATGATCGCGGAGGTGATGCACGAGCTGGCCATCATCCACCGTGCCAACAACAACATGAACGACGCCATCAAGACCTTCAAGCAGGAGATCGCGGTGCGTCGCAAGCTGGGACAGCCGGAGTACCCGCTCATCGCGCAGACGCTGAACCATCTCGGGGTCGCCGAGTTCGACATCAAGAACTACAACCGGGCCCTGAACTACTTCATGGAGGCGCTGACGATCTACGAGAAGCGTGGCACGGAGGTCGGCATCGACTTCGCGGAGGTTCTGTACAACACGGGCCTGGTCTTCGAGGCCATCCGCAACAAGCCAAGAGCGTACGATGCCTTCCTCGAGGCCGCCAGGATCTTCACGGAGCACGGGTACGATCGTGATCACCCGCACCTGGCGAAGGCGGCGAAGAAGCTCCGCAAGCTTGGTCATTCGTGCAAGTGCGAAGGCACGTCCAAGTGCTCCGCCACGCCCTGCGTGACCCTGCTCGCCACCACGGCGGGCAAGAGCAAGAAGATGAGCACCATGGGTGGCACCGCAAATGGTGCCGGTGGTGTGAGTGGCAGCGGCGTTGGCAATGGCAGCATGCACCGGCGTAGCAGCAGTGGAAGGAAGTGAGTTGAATCGGAGTGCAGCGGGATGGAGTGGGAGGAAGTGTAAGTGAGACTAAAGACTAAAATCATAAGACGGAGAGTAAGAATACAACATCTTCGAGTGAAAGTGATAGTCCTGGTGATAATACAGGGCACATGAAGGACATGAAGAGCCGTACGAATACTTCACAACGCGAGAGGCACTCATGAGTGCGGCAGGTAGAAGTACTCTACGTACTCTACTTTGTGAACTATGGTATCTACCACTCTTCTCTCATGAGGGAAAAGGGAGAGCCTCTTGTCTGCAGATGATGATGCTTCGGACTCGCGGTGCTTCCTGCACGCGGCACTTGACCTCAGGCGAAACATTCGGAAAGTCAGGATACTATTAGGTTCTGCCCAGCGCCATTACATACTAATACTCGTACAACATCGAAACATTCGCAGCGATGGAAGCACTTCAAGCATGATCGCGTGGAGCACAGTCTCCAGAGAGGGAGAGAGAAAGAGTTGGATTGTCTTGTCGGGCTCTTTGTTTCTTCAGGTTTTAGTTTACTCGTCGTCGCTATCGCTGTCTTCGTCCTCTTCTCCTGCTCTGAAGACGGATCCGGCAATACGGTCAAGATCCTGCTGTCCAACGGTTGTCACTCGGCGTCCGCCGTCTGGGAGCGGTTCGACGACTCTCATCTCCTGCAGCTGAATGAGGACGGATCTGATAACACCAGAAGCGGACTTGCGGAAGTGGACGCATCGTGTTCCACGTCTGTATCCACCTCCGTACCATTTCTGGAGCATTCCGATTCCGATTCCAGGTCTCAAGTACACCTTGCGGGCGATAGAGGCGGCGCGGATGTAGTACCAGTCATCGCCGTATGGGGCAAGCTCCTTGAACACGCCGGTCTTCACAGTGTCGGACCACACTGGCAATTCAAATTTGTCAGAGTTCTTCAAGTGCTCGGCATATGCCTCGATGAAGTCAGCCGCCGCGACATCACGGACGCAAATTCCACGTTCTTCAGACATCTTTTCTGTTTGTACTGTGTATGAGCTATCTGCGCAAGTTGGTTCCGTCCGTTCGTTTTGGTTGATCGTGCGTTTCCCAGGCGAGTGTTGTCGTCAGTGGATGAACGAGTATGCGTGAAAGTGCGCATGTGAACGATGGGAATAGTCAAGGAGGCAAACAGGATCAATGATGAGTTTTTGGTTCTCGCTGGTTGTGCATCATGTTGCATCGCATTTGGAAAGGACTTTGGGCCATATCATCGCAGCGCACTTTGGAGATGGGGCGTGTGCGTTGGTCACTGGGCCGTTAACGAGTGTCACGCAGCTCTTGCTTCTTGCTTGCTTCGTTCCCATCCAGGCCGTCTTCATGAACGACGCGTCTGGCTACATCCAACACCCAACAGCGTTGCATGATGGATTGATCCAAGCCATCTGCATCTCCGCAATCGTTGGCACCGCCATGGTCGGCGTCATCCGTCACAACACACCACGTTCGTTCCGTACCTGCGGGGGTATTCACACAGGCAATCTGCTTTTGTCGTTGTCGGCGCCGTTGTTGGTGTTGCTCTTGTTGCGGTTGTCAACGTCGGTTGAGACCATCGCGACATTCGTCGACAAAGGAAAACAGCCAAGGCAAAACTCGAGACCGCAATCGCAAGTCTGTCCGTTCTTCCACGGCTGTCACGAAAATAGTACGAAGTGAAGTGGTAAGACTAGTCGACCGAGTCGATTCGCAATCGCCGAAAGAAGATTGTAGACTTCCGCATGTCTCTAGAGAGATGCAGAGCGAAATGTTGGCACCTCTTGTGCATACTCGTGCACATAACTATTGCATTTTACTACTACTACTATACTATTACTATTCACAAAATAAGCAATGCTGGACCATGTAGAGGACGACTATCTCATGTATAAGACGATAGAACGTCCGTAGGGTGACAGCAGTAGTGGTACTTGGGTTCCTGGCTCCCTCTGCCTCTCTCCAGAGAAAGGAGAGAAAGCTATTCTTGTTCCTGTGATCACTGCTCTTCCGAGGAGGTCGCGTGGTCAAAGTAGCATCGATGACGAATAGAGCGCATACCTCTTCTGCAGCGAGTAGATCGTTCACTGTGGGAGTTTGCTTCTGCCCTGGGGCCATCCTCTACCACCCCAGAATGGCAAACAACATCTCCGAACAAGCAAGCATGTGTTGTATCCAAGCTACTGTACTATGCTCTTCTCGTAGGTGATTCTAATTTATCCAACTTTTGGGTATTTGTTTGTTTGCTTGTTTCTTTACTATTTATGTTTGTCTAGATCATACCAGCCTTGATGAGCTCGTCTCTTTCCTGGAGGATGGTCTTCTTGATTCCGCGTCCCTTTGGCAGTGAAACCTGTGGCTTGGTGCCGGTTCCGATAACGAAAACGTTTCCGAGACGGGTGGCGAAGGAGTTACCCTTGGAATCCTTGATGGTGACGATAGAGAAGGAACCGTCGTGCTTCTCGATGTGCATGAGGGATCCAACGCGTCCGGCGTTGTGTCCGCGGGTGATCATGACGAGGGCGCCCAATTCAAACTTGAGGATGTCAGACATCTTTCCTGTGCTGATATCGACCTTGACGGTGTCGTTGACCTTGGCATCTGGATCAGGGTATCGGAGGGAGCGTCCGTCGTGTGTGACAGCGACAGGGATCTTGTTGGCGCTGACGTAAACCTTGTTGACGCGGCACAGCTTGTACTGGGCCTCCTCTCTCTCGATTCTGTGCAGAACGTAACGTCCCTTGGTGTCAAAGAGCAATCGGAATCGGTCGTTGGCCTTGTCCAATTCAATGACATCCATGAAACCTGCTGGGTAGTTGTGGTCGGTGCGGACCTTGCCGTCGACCTTGACGCAGCGCTCCATGCAGATCTGCATGCACTCCTTTCCTGTGAGGGCGTACTTAAGACGATCACGCAGGATGATGCTCATTGGGATGCACTCACGGAGCTTGTGTGGACCTGGGGATGGGCGTGGTGCCCAGACACCTCCCATCTTTCCGAGGTTCCAGTGGCTTGGCGCCGAGAGGCGCTTCTGGTGCTTTCGTGGTCCGCGTGGCCTGTGTGCATCGGAACATGGTTGCAGAGCAGATGTTCAGCCAATCGATGTTGTTCATCGTGATCGTAGGTGTCGGGACGTCAACGCGATAACAAACAACAGCAACAACGGGCGTGGCGTTTGCGAGAACGGAACGGAAGAAGCGGAACAGGAAATAGCGTGAGCAAACATGGCCATGCTGGTGGAGCGTTTCGGTTGCGCACATCGAGTTGGGCAAGTTGCGCTGGCTTGACTGGTGGTCCTGCTGCTGTACGCCTCGTTGTCGACAACTTGAGGCCATCCAGCATGTTGTCTTGTTGCACTGCGCCCCCATTTGCTCCATCACATCATCAATCCCCATCGTCATTCGAAGTCTCATTCTCATCGTCTCTTGCACGCCTGCATCCAACCGTGCATCAAGGGAGCATGATCGTTACCTCCACTCACATGGTTGATCTTGACTTCTTCCGACTGGTACGATGTGGAGTGTCCTGGTTGGGCTTTTTCTTGACGCGTTTTGGGCAACCTGACGATGGCGGTGCCTGTTGTTGCGAAGCGGTCGCAGATCCCTTCGTTGTTGTTGCTCTCTCTCACGCCTTCCACCAAAACCAACCACAACAGACGCCCCAATTGGCGAAAACAACACGCAAAATTAGGCACCGTCTGTCCGTCGACCATGTTTTAGTAGGACGGTAAAAATCCGCGCTGGTCGGCAACACGAGCAAAAAAGGGTGGACAACGACTCGTCGAAGTCCGTGTGTGTCGAGCCGTTCTGGACGCCGACATCGACATCACCAACCCCCTTTGCTTTGTTTCGTTGCGTCTGGTGTTGTTGGTTGCGCGTTGTTCTGCGGTGTTGCGGCACGACGATCCATCGCACAAAACAACAACCAAGCAACTTGCATCGTTTGCCTTGCCTTTTCCCCTCTCCCCCTCCCCCCTCTACCACCAACAACCAACACTACATCAAGTGAGTCGAGCCAGTGCTGCATTGCTTACGATGCGATCATGAAGTCACCAACGCCAACAGCCAGGCTGTGGATTGGTTGATGAATTGAGGCATCGGCGATGCAGGTTTGCTGCCTTCTGCACTATGACGATCACCCACACACGCACACACACACACAGCCAGCCTACCGATAATCAGCCAACCAAGCGAGCAGGCATGGACTCCATGCATCCACCCACACCGCAGTGGTGATGGAGTGACTTGCTCCTCGGGGCAACGCCACCATCATCAAGATCATGATCCTGCAAGCCCATCAGACCACGTTCAGCAAAACATCAGCTCCGCATACAGCGCGGCTGAATTGTGGTTCATGCGATGAGCATCGGCTTCTGGTCGTTCACCGCAACGCACCTCACCCCAATGCAAATGTGTTGGAGACGGGGTGGAGTTGTGCGTGCAATGAATGACATCATGACAGATGGTGGTGGTTGGGAAAGCTTGGTTGAGTGTGTGGCGGTGCTCGTCATGGCGCGCATCTGCAACATGAGGCTGCACGTGTTTGCGTTCCTGTGTTGTGGACTGTTTCCAGAGACGAGATCCATTGATCAAGTGGCTTTCAGTAGGAAGGAAAAGAAGAGTTGGAATCGGAATGCACGAATGCTAACCCTTGCCTTTCATCACCCAAACGTCCAACGACACACGCCCACACAAAACATCAAACTGGTCTGCCGTCCTGTTACACTATATTTGCTGCCAAACAGAATGGGTCGCATGCACGCACCAGGAAAGGGTATCTCCAAGAGTGCCCTCCCATACAAGCGCACACCACCATCATGGTTGAAGATCTCCGCCACCGACGTGGAGAAGGAGATCTGCAAGCTGGCCAAGAAGGGACTCACCCCATCCCAGATCGGTGTCATCCTTCGTGACTCCCACGGTATCGCCCAGGTCAAGTCCGTCACAGGCCAGAAGGTTGTCCGCATCCTCAAGGCCAACGGACTCGCCCCAGAGATCCCAGAGGACCTCTACATGCTCATCAAGAAGGCCGTCCAGGTCCGCAAGCATTTGGAGAAGAACCGCAAGGACAAGGACTCCAAGTTCCGTCTGATTCTCATCGAATCCAGAATCCACCGCCTCGCGCGTTACTACCGTACCACCCGTAAGCTTCCCGCTAACTGGAAGTACGAGTCCGCCACCGCCAGTACCCTTGTCGCCTAAGTGTGCGGTACGGCAATGAAACAAACAAACGAAAGCAAAGACGAGCAAGCGGAAGCATGTGCGGCGATGGTCTCAATCTGTCGGGGGGTGAATGGTAGCAATACTAAAACTCTAGTCATGACTTGCAATGCTCCGTATAATAGTTAAAAGGGGAACATGTACGACTATAATACCACTTCGGTTACAGCGAATCAAATCAAATGAACTGTTCCACCCTTGTGCCTTGTTTGGATGGTGCTGCACCATGGAACACTCCTCGTCGAGTGATGACATCGAGAGGTGATGCTGGTTTTTGTGGAGCGCGGGTGCTCATTCGCATAGTCGTAACCAGGCCGTACTCATGACAAGGAACGAAGCCAAGTGTTCCGCAAACACCAATCGGAGGCGCTCCAACTCACAACCAAACTTCAACCAACCATCGGCAACGACTGACAACTGACTGAGCCATCGCAGCAACACCCTGTCCATCATTCTGCCACCGCACAATGCAGGAAGAGACAGCACAAGCTGCTTCGGCAGGAACCACAAGCACAGATACGGTTACTAATACATCGCCCCTTCACGACGTTGCGGTGGTGAAGAAGACAGTGGGACGATGTGTGCTGCAGGCGCTCGATCGGTTTCTGGGTGGCAATAACGATTGGGAGGCGGACAGGACAGAGGCGTTGCCAAAGATCATCGACAAGTCCATCAGCTTCACCACCAAGAATCCATCGGATCCGGAAGGCACACCGCATGATGTCGAGGTGCGCATTTGCACGACCATCTTCCACAGACTGAAGCGAAGGCGAGGTCATCAACATCAACATCCTCGTACTCCTGTACCAGAGCAGGCGCAGCCGCAGCCGCAAGGTGAAAGCTGTGACAATGCCAACAGTGGCAACAACGACAATGACAATGATCGCAACACGAACGAAGATGACGCCAAGGCCACGAAAAGAAGGAGACGGAGGAAGAACAAGGGCAATGGCAATGGCAATGGCAACAACGAGGGAGGTGCTGGGACGGCAAACGCCAATGATCAGCAACAGAAGCAGCAGCAGCAACAACAACAACAAATCTACACACTGTCTGACTTGGGTTTGCGACGCACCTTGTCATCGCCGAGGCAGTTCAGCGAGCTATTTGCTGTCCATTTGGAGGAGCTGCTGCACGATGAGGCCATCGCGAATGATGTGCGTTGCTATCCATCCGGCATTATCTTCATCGTCACCAACTACCGGGCCCAGGTCTTGCGGAATGCCGACAAACTGCCATGCCCGTACTGCACCAAGTGGTGCAAGGGCAGCAAGGGGTTATGGTGGCACCAGCAGCGTGCGCACAGCCTCGAACATTCCGATGCATCATCCAATGCGGCATCGATCGGGAATCATGGTTTGGCAATGATTCCGTACACCCCGCAGTCCACGCTGGACCAGTTCATGGTGCCAACCGGTCCCGGCACGAGCGATGATCCGCCAAACAACGACGGCGCCCAAACCAATGCACCAACGCCACAGCGACGCAAGCAAATAAAGGATCCTTTCGAATGTGTCCGCGACGGTGACATGACGACGTTGCAGTATCACATTCATCACAACAACTTCGATCCTGCCAGCGAAAAGGATCGCAATGGTTCCTACCTCATGCACTGGGCAGCGGGGTGCGGAGAATTAGAGATTCTGAAATACCTCATCGCCACGTGCGGTTGCGATGCGGAGCAACCCCAGCATGGCAAACGGTCCTTCGTGGGACGCACCCCGTTGCATTGGTCCGCACGTAACGGGCATTTGGACATCGTGCGGTACCTCATCACGGATTGCAAGGTGAACCTGGAGAAGCTGACCATCGATGGCACCAGCGCCTTTTGCTGGGCGGCCTGGCAAGGCCATCTGGACGTCCTGCGCTTGCTGCTGGAACATGGATGCGATGTCCAATCCACGAACAAGTTCGGTTGCAACGCCGCACTTTGGTGCGCGCAAGGCGTCGGCGGCGTGGATTGTCTGCGGTGGCTGCATTCGGTCGGCGTGGATCTGGCGACCGTCAACAACAACGGGCATTCCATCCTTCACAAGTGCGCGCAGCGTGGTCACATGGACGTGCTTCTTTGGTACGTTGAAACGGTGCTGCATCGGCAACCCGCTGGGAAGGCATTGCAACTGGTGGGTCCGGATTCCGAGGGACAATGCCCATCCGATTTGGCGGGAGTTGAAGGGCATGTCGAGGTTGGGAAGGCTGCGGCCGATATGGAAATGGCCCTCGCACAAAAGGCTCACGACGAGCTGCGGCAACTGGAACAAGCGGATGGACATGCAGATGATGATGATGATGATGATGATAATGGTGGTACACACGATGTTGGCCAACGGGCGAATAGAGGCGACGAGAAATCCAATGACAAATCCACGGGAGACAAGCACCTGGAGATATTAGCTCAGGCTCTCAGCATTCCAACATGGCTGCTGCAACCTGTCAGCTACCCAGACGTTGACTCCTTCAAGAAGGATATCTACAGGTGGGAGCCATACGCTGGGGTGAATCGCATGAGGTTGAGGTAGAAATAGCCAACAGTCACGACGATGCACCAAGCATGCTTGAAACAAGCGTGCGTGTGGACATGCAGCCTGCGATGGATCGATTCGAGGAGACTAAAGGTGATGCAGAGTAGCTTTCCAATACTGTGCCCATGCGCACCCTGTTTCCTCCACGTCTCTCTCTAGATCGTATCCATAGCCTATGGATCGACTCATCGGACCAATCAGATACGCACTTCAAAGTCAATCAACCTTCTCTGCCATCAACAAATTCTTTGGACATCAACAACGATGGCGGCAACAACCATCCCTCGAGGTGGATCTTGGCTGAGACATCAACTCCTTGCCCAAAGCACAATCGCGAGCATCGCAAGTACCACACACAACAGGATACCGCCGCAGAGCCATTCCTGGATTGAGCCCCTCTTCTGTTCATTTCTGACAGTACTCCAACAACGATAATACCACAGAGGCAACCACAGAGGCAATGAACATGAGATTATGCTGCGTCGCTTGGATGTTGGCCATCCAATCCGCGGACGCGTTCAGCGGACTTGACATCAATAGCAGCAACGGCAGAGCATCCTCATCTTTTCGCATCGATGCTTCCGAATCAAGAACAATGATGCCACGGCTGGATATCCAAAGCAATAGCCGCCACCGACCAGTGCTGTGGGTGGCAAGCATGGACACGGAGGAATCCCAAAGCAAAATTAACAAACAGAAGAGAGACGATGCCAGTGGTGACAGCAATGGCAGTAATGATCATGCAGTTGGTGAAGTTCCGTACTCGATCAGCCGCGGAGATGGATCTGAGGGCGGAGGTGGGCTCCCGATGCCAAAATCGCTGGCGGCGAACGTGGTGTCAGACGCAGATGCAGAAGCACATGCAGACACAGAATTGGTCCGTCCCAAAGTTGGTGCGGAAATGCCAAAGGGGCGTCCATCCTGGTTCCGCGTTCCGGCACCATCGCAATTGGAACAATCGCGATACGCCAAAGTGAAGGAATCCCTTTCAGGTTTGAGCTTGAACACGGTGTGCGAAGAGGCGCAGTGCCCCAACATTGGCGAATGCTGGAATGGCGGCACCGGCACCATCATGTTGCTGGGAGATACCTGCACACGAGGGTGCATGTTCTGCGCCGTGAACACCGATTCCAAACCGCCGCCGCCGGATCCATTCGAACCCTTCAAGACGGCCGAGGCTGTCATCGAGTGGGGCGTGGATTACATCGTCCTCACCAGCGTCGATCGCGATGACATCCCCGATGGCGGGGCGCAGCATTTCGCCCACACGGTGGAATTGATGAAGAACAAGAAACCGGAACTGCTGGTGGAGTGCCTGGTGTCGGACTTTCAGGGCGACCTCAAGGCCGTGGAGACCTTGGCATTTTCGGGCCTGGATGTGTATGCGCACAACGTCGAAACGGTGGAGCGATTGCAAAAGGTGAGTTCAATGCGCTGGTTATGTATGTACTATGCTACGGTGCTGGTACAAGTGCAAGTGCGGCATTGTTTCATGCAGCATTTGAGGGCGTGTGCACCAGCTGTACCAACCAAACCCAAAACACTCAAATCTGGTCCCCCCTGCAATCGCATGCAATTGAATTCGACTGCAATTTCATTCACTTGATTCCAATTCATCATCATCGTCATCATCATTACGACCCCCCGCCACCTTTCGCCCTTAGTTCGTCCGCGATCCCCGAGCTGGATACCAGCAGAGCCTGTCCACGCTGGAGCATGCCAAGAAAGCCAACCCTGAGCTGTACACCAAAACAAGCATCATGCTGGGACTTGGCGAGACGGAAGACGAGGTGCGACGAACCATGCAGGATCTGCGCGACATCGATGTGGACGTCGTGACCTTCGGGCAGTACCTCCGACCGACGGAGCACCATCTGTCCATCGTTGAGTACATCAAACCGGAGGTTTTTGATCATTATCGCGAGGTGGGCGAGAGCATGGGTTTCAAGTACGTGGCGAGCGGGCCGATGGTGCGAAGTTCCTACAAGGCCGGTGAATTCTATCTCGAGCACATGCTGAAGGCGGAGCGAAAGAAGAAGGAACAGGAACAGCAAGAGCAAGAAGCGAGCAAACAGGCACAGCCTTGAACATCTGCTCCATCACAATGCTCGTACTTACCACGCTCGTACATGAATGGGATGTTCCATTCAGATCAAACGCGATGATATTTTCCTGATGCCGACGTGCCAGTACTAGCAAGCTATGATGAACAAAGAGTGGATACTCTACCCCATTTAATGTGTAAGGCTCTAGAGAGAGAGAGAGAGAGAGAGAGGAATAAAACTATGTTTGGCAGTGTGAGCAACGGAGTACTTCATTGAATTCGTATTTATATCGTGGTGTGTTGTGCTGCCGTGAAACCCACCAGTGAGACAACCAAAAATCGAAGAAAGAGAGAGATGAAGGAAAACAACAGTCTGCATAAACCACTGCCTATTCGATCATGTATTTCTGCCGTCCAAGTTTTAACCGGATGCCGGCATTGCCACCATCCTCCGCAGTCGATCCTTCTCATCTTCCGGGATGAACGCTGCGTCGATGGCATGTCTCACCGACTGGAGGATGTCGTCGCGACTCCACTTCATCTCCTTCGCTGCAATGTGATACTGAGACTCCAACGTCGTGTCAAATACGGAGGGATCGTCCGAGCTGATGGAGAGAGGGAAGCCTGCATCTCGCAGTTCGGTTGCGGGATGGTTGATCCACTGGTCGGATTCATCCCACGCGCCCGTCTGCACGCTCGAGGTGGGACATATCTCAAAATGCACTTGCGATGGCTGCTGCTGTCGAATGCGCTGCAGCAGTTCTGGTTGATCCGCGATTTGATAGCCATGTCCGATCCTTTGCGCACCATAACGTTCGACGGCCTTGCAAACATTCTCTGCAGATCCGGGCGTTTCTCCCGCATGGATGGTGATGTTGATATCGAGCTCCTTCGCACGACGGCACATGTCGAAATGACCTTTATGGATGGGTGAGTTTGGATGGAAATGATCCTCGCCTGCTGCAACATCCACGCCAACCACGGCGCAAGGGGAATCATGACGGAGTTCGTGCGCCATCTCCACGACCTCCTGTGACCATTCTGGTCGGAAGTTGATGGCGCACAGGATCTGATTGACGGTGACATCATGGGCCGCACATCCCTTCCGAAGACCACGGGTGATGGCTGCGTGCGCACCACGCGCATCGGTGGCAGAGAATGTGTGCGGGGAGTACCGCACCTCGGTGTAGACGACGTTCTGCTCCTTCTGCTTCCGCACAAACGCGTGGGCGAGCTTTTCGAGGAGTTCAAAGTTGTCATTGACCAACGGCAGAAAGACTTCGAAGCACTCCAGCATTTGAAGCAAGCTTGGCTTGTCGTTGCTGTTGTCGTCGGTCTTGGCGTCCTGGATATCAGCGTTTGTTTCTTGCGTTGATGCGCTCTGCTTGTTTTTATTGGGCCGTCGTTCTTTGGTGCAAATGCACAGATCCCGAAAATCATCCTCCGTTTTGCACGCTGCAACCAGGGATCTGAAATGAATGGTGCCAATGTCGGTGTCAGTATCCGCGTTGACGATGATTTTGAGATTGGATGCACCAGATTGGATGCCACAGATTGGATGCAATAAAGGTGTTGAATGATATAGTAAACGCCATAAATCTGGCTTACCTGAGCTTCATGGGAGGATCGCTTTGATCAAGCCACGGCAGGTGCTTCTGAACTGGCAGGCACTGCAGGAGATGGTCATTGTCCTGCAGATGCTTCCACAACTGATTCCAATCGAAGGATCCATCGAGATGGACGTGGAGCTCAACCTTTGGAAGTTCCTTGATGAACTTCCAGATGTCACCATCATCGTCGTTGTCGTTCTTGCGACTGTTGTGAATTGCTTCTGCTTCTGTGGTGGTTGTGGTGGTGGTGGTATCTTTTGGTCTTCTGCCTGGCGAGGTGACGTCGTTACGGTCATTCTGCGCCGCATCGTCACCAAGGCAAACTGTGCTGTTGGGACTCAAGTCTCTCATCGTCCTGATGCCGTTGATGCTATTGCTGATGTTATTGCTATTCCTGCTCCTGTTGATCTGTTATGATCCTCCCTTGACGATGAGACAGAGGACCGGAGATGTTGCTATGCTCTGAACGCTCTTGACTCACGCTGACGATGTCAGGATGTGTTGTTCTTCATCATCTGTGGCTCTTTGTTCGTCTTTCCGTGTTTGCTTTGTTCGTTGCAATGCTCGATCCACGACTGCATCATTCCTCACTTTTTTGTTGTGTTCCAAACAGAAGAGCCAAGAGCAAAGTTACAGAAAATAGTAAATTACCATAACTACACATGAACGATTAAATGGATTGAAAGTGTCCGTTAACCCCATTCAATGACCCAATGGCAAAGCCAACCATTCTTGGCGCCTGATAATGTTATCCGAGTCTGAATGTATCATATGTCACACACGTTGCGAAATTGTCTGTTGATCTTGCCCATTCACTAAATTCGTGTGAGACCGTTACGAACAACAGACCGTATGACATGAGCGATTGGCTCGTTGCGATTTGCTGCCTCGCACACGGAGGCATTTGCAAGACTTGCGGGAATTGTGGCGCCACAGGAGTGTGCCAAACCAACACCATCGTTGTTGTCGCCAGCCCTCCAACAACTATCCGTTGGCTCGTCACGCAGAGACGTTGCGATGTGAGGCGTGAGTGAAGGAAAAAGGCGGACACACACACGGAGCAAGCAGAGAGAAACAACGTGAATTGTGTCTTTGTTCGCCATCGACATCATCATCATCAACAGCAACGACAGCAACAACGACAACGACAACAGCAACGACATCAGCAACGACAGCAACGACGACAGCGACGGCATCAGCAACAGCACCACAGTCGACAGATGCAACAATCGATTTGGCGCCATCTTCATCTCCAACACACGACCAACTCACCAAACGTGCAATACGAAACAGCGTGATAACACGACCAACGAGTGAGGGAAGAGAAGTTGGAACAAGAAGGTTTGTGCCCTGTTGCCGCGGGGGATAACAACATTCTTTGGATTCGTATTTCAGCATTGGCACGATAATCGGTGTTTATTCGTACAGAGAGCAGACAAGGAGCGCACTTGCGCGATCGCGCAAACAGAACAAGGGAAGGCCAAGCGGATCATTTTCGGCCAGGGCATCAGACTTTAATTTGACTTGGTGGGTTGGGTTGGCTGTTGGACAACACACATCCACCTCGCCACCGTTGCAACCTCCACCAGGTCCGTGGCTGTACACTTATCGAAGCTCCACAAGGCACAACATCATCGAAGAAGGTCCCATTTTTCACTGTTTGGACCATCGCAGCGAAAAAGTTAACTTCGCGTAGTTTGACTCCGCCAGACAACACAAGACAAGTACCATTAGCAACAGACGACGCGAGGACGGAGTCCAAGAGAAGAGATTTCCGTGTCAACCAACTCACATCACGGCGCTTCTCCGACAGTGCTCTGAAGCGCCTTTCAACAATAACAGCAACAGCAGTGACAGCAGCAACAGCAGTGACAGCAGCGACAGCAGCGACATCCTCCTGTTGGAACAGTAGTTAATCAGGACAGAAGCACAGCACTCTACAACGGATCACAATTCGAAGCGAGGCATCATGAGGCACCAAAGCGACATCTTCCAGACGCTGTCCAAGGATCCTGACGGCTTCAACCTCAGCTTCGAGGAGAACGTGGGTCTGGATCCAACAGGATTCCGCCCATCCCACCCTCTTTCTCCCAACGAGGAGCCTCAGTTCGGCGATGTCGATTACGATGTCGATTACGATGTCAATCACGGTGGCAATCACGGTGGCAACCAACAGCAGGCTTCTGCTTGGATCGATCTGACGAATGCCCCTGACATCCACGCCCCCACACAGGCTGCTGCGCCAACTCAGACAAGGACGAACAACCCAATCGATGTGGCCAAGCTGGTTGGCGCGCCTCCGCCACCACCTCCCATGCCACCGCCGAACAGAAGCCGCTCGCGACAGAGGCAGCGCCCTCGTCCACGCCCTGAGGATGCATTCCAACCCTTCGGAGCGGACGAGCCCGTGGCCGTCATCGACGTCGAAGTGCCGCAAGTCGTCAACAGGAAGCTCTCTTCGGCTGCTGCGCCTTCATCGGCCGCATCCCGACTGAGCCCCTTGTCGGCCTCCCAGTTCGGAACGGAGGCATCCAAAGCATCTGGATCTGTCGCAGCATCTCCGTCTTCCGCAGTCACTTCCAACGCCAAGCCCACCGTGGCAGAGGAGCGACGCCGCGCAGCATTGGCGATGTACGAAAGCGACGCCCTGGTGCTCGATCAGAACGCGCCCTCTGTGGCTGCGTCTGCATCTGCATCCCCGTCCACTGCGCCCTCCATCAACAACGACGAGACCATGCAATCACCGGCTGCGGGATCCGCCTTCAAAAAGGACTTCTCCTTCGGTCTCTCCTACTCCGAAGACATTGAAAACACGACGCCCGAGAAGATGCCGACGGACGGAGACTTCGAAGCTCATCAGGCCCCAACAAGCATGAACGGGACCATGGCGAAGGCAGCAGCCCTCAAGACGCAGCAGAACCGAGCAGCTCTGGCATCCCCACGAAGCGCCGCAACCCAGCAGCACAGCAACAAGACCTCCAGGCTATCCTCCCAACCTGTGGCGCTCTCCAGGAAAACTACCGCACCCGCACCCACCACGGTACCCAACACCAGCAACACCAGCAACAGAAGGGCCCTTGCCAAAAGTCCCAACAACATGCAACCATCGAAGCAATCCACCGTCACCACCACAATGACCAACAGCACCAGCACCAACACCAACACTAAAACCAGCAGGAGCAACACAGTGGCGCAGACCACAAGAAAACCAGAAAAGAAAGCCAAGCGCGGCTTTCTCAAGAAGATCTTCGGAGGTGGCAGTTCCAAAAAGTCGAAAGAGCCTAAGGATGCCAAGGACACCAAGGACACCACCAGGAAGGATGTCAGCGGTGCACGCTCACCACGCCCCACCACTCCGGTTGCATCCGCTCCAACCAGAGCATCAACACCGTCGGCGAACTTCGCCAAGACCACTCGCACCAGCAACAGCAACACCAAGCCTCACGCCCAGCAAAGCGTCGTCAGCATTGGCAGCATTGGCAGCAGCAAAGCATCTTCTGCCAAGAGGCACACTCCCATCAAACCGCTTGCAAAGCCAGTCGAGGCCGCAAACCGCCGCACACCGTCACCTTCTCCAACCAATGCAGCCAATGCAAGCAGGCAAACACAACTACAACAGCAGATGTCCATGTCGATGTCTCTGTCCGTTTCGGTGGCAGATGAATCCGCAGCACACTCAGCAGCATCTGCCTCGCACGTGTCCGGCGCTGAGTCCAACGCTGAGTCCAACGATCAGTTCCTCGACCTCGAGCCAACGCTCACCATGGATCCACCAGACCTGGCTGAGGACCACGCGGATCCACCCATCCTCTCGCTCGCTAACAACGACCCGCCCTTGCAGCTCAACTTTTCGGAGGATGATGACGACGATGACGAGGAGATGCGACGCATCGAATCCGTGCGTTCCAGAATCTCGGGCATCTACAAGCAGCACACGGGCACCAACCACCAGCATGCGATGGATGCCGATGCGCAAAACTCCAACGGTGATGTCTTCTTCAGCAGCAAAGACGCATTTGCCATGACGCCACAGTTTGCCGCGTCCAACAAGGCTACCAACGCCCCATCTGAACCGGCGGCCGCCACGCCTGTATTTGCCGAATCGCTATCATTCGCGGCAAAGGCATCCTCACCGCTGGATGCAAACGGAGAGCCAGGTGGCGAGTACGTCCACCCACTCTCTGCGCGGTTCAGCCAGATCACCCAAGCGACGCCATCGGCTGGATTGACCCTCAATGTCAACTCCATGAAGAGCGTCGACCCGGCAGGCGATTCACCGATGCACGAAACCCTGGCCACGCCTGGATCCAAGGTCGCCAAGTCAAAACCACAACCCAACGCTTTCATCCTTGATCCGCTGGGTGATTCTCCCATGGCTTCCGATGCTTTCGTGCATACCGGCGTCAATCACTTCGATCCAGTCGGAGAACCAGCCGAACGCGGTCAGCTCGAGCCCAGGAACACAGCTGCAGCTGATGGCAACAACGTCAATCACAGCATCGTTGACGATCCACCCCTGCAACTCTTTGATGGGTACATCTCCGAGGATTCAACAGATATCATGCTGGAAATGGGCAACGGGGGCGAAGAGAAGAAGGAAGACGACGATGATCTGGCCCAACAACGAATGGCAGTCGAACCTCCGACGCCGGTCACCAACAAACTCGCGCCAATGCCAGGCAAGCTTGACACATCCCGGCCAACGACACCGCCATCACCCCCGGCGGCCGCTGCCGCTGCCAACCCACCGGATCAGGAGGCAACGAAGCAGAGGGATCCGACACCAAAGTCCAGCAACAGCACGGCGACTTTCCAGAGCAGATTCTACGCCAGGCCCAAGTCAGGCAACAACAGCAAGCCACCATCCAAGGCGACCCTGGCAGCGCTGCGATTGACGAAGGCACCAGCGATCGACTCGCTCAAGGATCAGCTCGACAAAATTCCCACACCCAAGCACGACGACGACAGTCGAGTTGGATCCGCACCCGTCGCGGATGGCGGCAAGTCCGAGTCCAAAGTCTCAAAGACCCACAGAACGCCTGCGAAGACACCTCCGCGCAACACGAGGGCGTCCAAGTTGCAGATCGATACGGCAGCGGATATCGAAAATGAAACGGAGGAGTCAACCGCCAAGAAGCAGCTGTCTGTCACAGCTGCGGCATTCACCAACGCCAAGGCCGTCGCGTACCTTCACAAGCTGCAGGGCTCTCCATCCCCAAGGCATTCGTGGCACAAGCCAAAGCAGCAGCTCAGCGAAGACGAGAGCAAGCGTGTGCAGGAGCTCACAAACGCCCATCGCAAGCTCAACTCTGCCGCAAAAGCGAAGAAGAACAGCGAAGCGGCGGCTAAAGCGACGCCTTCCAAACCAATCCCACCACCTTCGCCTTACGGATGGCAAGACAAGTACGCCGGAACCGAGATTGATGATCCGCAACGCGAATTCCCACCGAACAAAAAGGATCTGGTCATCTTCAAGGAGGATCTCTACCCACCAGCCCCACCAACGCCGGAAGATGTCACCAACAGGATCGTTGGATCCAAGCTACGTGGATACAGGTCGAACTTCAAGGGCCGCCGTCCCGGCAAGAAAAAGGAAAAGGCAGATGCTGCGGCTACCGCCGAACCTTCTGCCACCGCGGACGAAAAGCTGACGATCGATGCTGTCCCGGATGAGAATGGCATCACCCTCGGCAACAGGCTGTACGGCGGTGCGAACAGATCCAACCCCAACATCGTTCTCGACAACGACCTCATGGCTGCGCTACTGAAGCACAATCCTCCAAAGAACTTCCGCGGTGCAATCACTTCGCTCGCTGTTTCCAAGGGCATCAAGCTGCGAAAGAAAAAGCGATGTGACGACATCGCAAGCGGTCGGTCCACGCCGGTCATCCTGACGCCAAGGTCCAAACCAACGGGCGGCAATCGGTTCAATTTCGTCCCTGCCGACGAATCCGAGATCAAGGATCCCATCCAACGTGCTGGGCGACGTCTGCTGTCCAAGGCAGCCATTCCAATCCAGTGCGCCGCACGACGCTTCATCGCCAAGCGCGACGCCGTCGATCGCATGTGGGCACTGATTGAGATCCAATCGTACTTCCGCAGATGGAGAGCGGAGACTAATCTGCAGGCATACACGCACTCCGCCACGATCATCCAGAGCCACTGCCGAAGCTACCTCACCCGCAAGCGAATCGATGAGATGCACTTCGCGGCGACCGACATCCAAAAGATCATTCGCGGGTACCTGGCGTCGGCTCACGTCTACGACCAGATGTACTTTCTCGTGCAGATCCAATCCACCGTCCGCATGTTCCTCGGCAAGCGGAGGGCCAAGCTGCACAAACGACGCATCGAGACCGCCGTGCCGCGCATCCAGGCACAGTGGCGCGGATACAAATGTCGTGAAGCATACCGCGAGAACCTGGCCACCGCCACGGCGGCCGTGACGATGATCCAGTCGCAATGGAGATCGTACGAGGCACGCGTAGGTTTCCAGTTCACCGTGGTGGACGTCATCATTGTGCAGAGCACCTTCCGTCGTTGGTATGCGCAAGGGATTGTCGAGCAGCTCAAGTTCGACAGGACGTACAACGCGGCCACGAAGATCCAGGCCGCGTACAGAGCCCATCATGCCTTTGACGAATACGTCCAGTTCAAGGCAGCGCGAAAGATCCAGGCGACGTGGAGAGGGCATCATGAATTCGAAACTTACTCCAGGTTCACGGCGGCACGCAAGATCCAGAGCAAGTGGAGAGGACACAAGGAGTCCGCCAAGTTGGCCAAGTTCAAGGCGGCACGCAAGATCCAGACAGCATGGAGAGGACACGTGAAATACTCTGAGTTCCAACGCATCAAGGCCGTGACGAAGATCCAGGCGGCATGGAGAGGATTCCAGTGCTACACGGACTACATCTTCTGCTTGGTCGACGTGCTGGTCATCCAGCGTGCCGTGCGCCAGTGGATCGCGGCACGCAAGACACACACCATGCGGCAGCAGCATGCAGCCGTGCGAATTCAGAGGGAATACCGCAGGCACAGGGCGCAGACCCAGCTGGTGTACACCATGGCGCAGATCATCATCACGCAGAGCGTCGCCAGACGGTACAACTCGAGGTACCGCATCCAAGAACGCCATGCCGACCAGGAGGCGGAGAGACAGGTGGAGCTCAACAAGGAGCGGGCGGTGACGAAAATCCAAGCAGTGTGGCGTGGATTCTGGGGATTCTCGCACTACATCATCATGCAGTACGAGATCACGCGCATTCAAGCGGCGATCCGTGGCAAGCTCGCAAGGCAGAGCTACGGTTTGCGATTGGGTTGCGCGATTATCATCCAGGCGACCGTCCGACAGCACCAGGCCAAGAACCTCGTGAAGCGCAAGAAGATTGACGAGCTAATGTTCGCTGGTGACGTTCTCGCCCTTCGCGAAAAGAGCGCGGCCACCAAGATCCAGTTCTGGTGGCGAATCGTGATGGACTGGACGAGGGAGAAGAAGGCAGCGCTCGTCATCGAACGCTTCTTCTACAATCTCCTCGAGGATGTGAAGCAGGCTGTGATCCAAAAGGAGCGCAGACGCAAGTCCAGGAAGGAGAAGAAGCGCAGGCGCAAAAAGCAGAGCGAGGATCAGCTGCTGGAGCGTGTTTGGTTGAAGACTGTGGATGAAGAGACCATGGTGGATACCATCGGCGAAGAGATCTTGGCAGCCTCCGAGTCCAACCTCGCCAGCCCGAAGGCCACAAAAACGCCACGCAGCGCAGCGGCCAAAGCAGCAGCCACGGCAGCTGCGACTGCGACTGCTGGTGCATCCGCATCAACGCCGACAGCCATCGTGACAAACACGTCCGGGTCTGTGTCCACATCTGCTGGGCCTCCGCTGTCGCGCCCCATGCCCAGTCCACGCATGACTGCAAGCCCCAGGCCCATCCACACCACATCCAGCAGCCGTGCAACACCGACCAACAGCGTCAGCAGCAGGAACAACAACAACAACAGCAGCAGCATCACCACCCCTAGACCAACGACGCCGAATAACACCTCGAATACGGGCAGCAGCCCGAGCAAGGCAAGACGTGGCTCACCGATGGTGCAAACCAACGCGATGGGAATGTCATCACCAAGGACCGCGACTTCGCCACGTTCGAGACAACAGCAGCAGCAGTCTCCTGTGGTGGGACACCGGACTGCCAGCAGCCCAACCAACATGCGTAACAGGACGAATCGTTCAGGGAATACAAGCCCAGCCATGGGCCGCAGCAGCGGCCAGGCAAGCCCAGTCGTCAGACCCCACCTTGCGCCGCCGGTCGGCGCAAGAACTGCGCACGAGCACACAATGCCAACAGACACGGTTCAGATTGCGCCAAGCGAGGACGCAAGCGAGATTTCCAACATCACCAACCCCAGCGTCTTCCACAAACCCCAGGCACCGCCAGCCAGCTCGACCGCGCAAAGCGCCCAGCGGGTGGTCCAACCAGCGAAATCGGCGTCTCCGTCATCGAAGAGGATGGAACCCAAGGTGTCACCATCCATGAAGCATAAGCACCAGCACCAGCATCAGCATCAGCACCGTCAATCACGGCACCGGAGCCGCCTTCAGCCTGTGTCGCAGGCGGAGGAATCGTCGCTTGCTGATGAGGAGGACTTTTTGGATTTGAAGCCAAGATCGAAGCCCATGACGACTGAAGATTACATTCGCAAGTACAGCAAGCGCAGTACCGGCGAAACCTCCGAAAGGACCAAGAAGATGGTCGCCGCAGCCACCGGAGCTCCTTACTCGACACCAACATCCACCGCCTCGGCTGCGGTCGGCAAGCACCAGCACAGCAACAGACCACCGACGCACTTTTCGTTCGACGACGCTTCGAAGAAGGCTGCTGGATCAAGTTCCAGCAGCAACCACAGCGCCCGCCACGCTTCGTCGTCGGTCTCGTCCGCAAAGCATTCGTCGAGCGGAAACCCACGATCTATGCGCTCTCATGTTCCCAGTCCACGAACCAGCGGCTCGCCACGCAACTCCAACAGCACTGCACCCGGCATGAGCAGCAGCACCGGCCACCAACGCGCAAGTCCAAGAGCCATTGTTGCCAGCCCGCACATGCCGGTTCAGCGATCCAACGTGCCACCCTCACCAACTGCGCGCAGCACGAAAAGCAATAACAGCGGATCCTTCTTCCCCTCTGCGACATCGCCATCTTCTTCCTCTTCCTCGCACATGCAACGCCAGCAGCAACAACAGCAACAACATCAACAGCAACAGCATCAACAGCAACATCAACAATTTTCATCGAAACTTTCGCAGCCGCCACGGCATTCCAAGTCGTCAGGAACGCGCAGTCCATACCACTTGGAAACACTCGACACTGCACTGACCCAGAACACGACCATGACACCAACTTCTTCAACGCACGGAACCACAATCGTTGGTGGTAGCGGCAGCGTGAGCGCGAGACATCGCAGCAGCCCCGTGAAAATGCTTTCGGGCTATCACGGAGATCACATGGAGCACCTAGATTTGCTCGGAGAAGAATTGGGTGATGAATATGGTGAGGTGTAAGCCTTGAGGAATGCTCTCCAGAGTAGAGCAGTGTATGACCAATTGGCCTCGCCCCAAATTGCAACAACTTTCCCGTCGGAATGGAAGTGGCCCATCGATATCCTGTGACAACACAAGCTAAGATCCAAACCTCATCAATTGCACAATCAAGACACACGACAACCCAAATACCGACATTAACATGAACAGCACCATTTACGAATACAATACCAACAGCACAATACTCGAACACACCCATGAACATCGTTATGAACATCATGAGCATGGGCAAATTGCGGCGGAAGAGAACCAGTGAAAGCAACGGCATCACACTCAACATACAAAAACTGCACTCGTATAATACATTGGAAGAATACATGCCTCCTAAACGTCTCTTTTGGATTTGTTGGTCATGGCTCGTTGAGATTACGGTTGCTCCACGCGGACTCCACTAATTCCTATTTCGATTTGCTGGATGACTTTGCCGTCGTATCCTCCAGAACATCCATCTTGTTGTTGTCGTCATCCTTGTCCTTTTCATGGCTCACGATGATTTCCTCCATCTCAGCATCCCGGCCTTCCTTCACGAACTGGACAAGCTTGTTCGTTTCGATCCATTGGATGAGTTCCCCCACTGTGAACAACCCATCCTTGTTTTCGTCCTGAGATGGATAACCGTCAAGTTCGTTTGGATGGAGTAGCGTGTGTTGGTTGGTGGGTTTGTTTGTTTGAAATCCATTCGATGCGTGCATGTTAGTACAAATTCAAGTGTCGAGTGCACCATAGCAGGAAGAACTGGGAGACGGAACGCTGTGGATTCTTGCGCGCGTCTCTTCCTCATCGATTCATTCATTCATTGCCTGCAGACATGTCGCACATTCAAACACTTATCGTCACTGATCACTTACCATCTCCGCAGCGATTTCCATGGCTTCCTCGAGAGTGATCTCACGCTTGAGAACCTGCTGCAAGCAGTCTGCCATCTCCTCGCGGGACAAAATGCCATCCATGTCCTTGTCGAGGAAGTGGAGCTTGTCACCAATCTTGATTTTCACAGCCGACAGCTGTACCTCGATCTTGTCCACCATCGATTCGATGCGCTGTCTCAACCGATCAACAACGGGATCGACGACCACGTCCTCTTCCTCCTCGACTTCGTCATCAACGAGGGCGGTATCAACGTCATCTTCAGCCTGTGGAACAACCTGGGCGTCTCCAGCAGCAAGCGTATCACCTGCGTTCGATGCATCCCGCAGATGAGCATCGGTTGTAAAGGTGGTGCTCGCCTCAGCCTCCGCCTTGGCTGCTTCGTCAGCCTCAGTGATCTTTGCAGCGGCAACGGCTGTGTCATCAAATTGGCTGTCCGCGATTTGGTCAGACTCCGATTTTTGCTGCTGCTGCTGCTGCTGCTGCAGTTCGGCTTCATTCGCATCAACACGTTCCGCCGTCGCTGATGGCACCGTTGTATCATCGGCGACTTCCTCGATGGCTTCGGCATCCGACGATATCTTGTCTTGCTTATCATCCTGAATGGCCGACTTGAGCCTTTCCAAATCCGCTTTCTCTTTGCTCACGGGATCTGGTGTCAACAGCTGAGACAGGGCATCCATCTCTTGCGACGACAGGTCGTGGTCGTCATACTGATCCGATTCTGTGACTTTATCCGACACCATCGCCGTTGATTCTGCGTCGGCGGTTGCTGTGACTGTTGAAGATGTGCCCGAGGGATCTGTGCCTGCTGCGGCAGAATCTGATGAACTTGCTGCAGGTTCCACGTCCGTATTCGCTGAAGACGAATCAGCTATCTCTTCGACGGCGGGCGCACCTTCGCTGACGATGGCAGCGGTAGAATCGCTCTTTTCGGCAGTCTCTTTCTTCTTTGCGGCCGCCTCACGCTCGGCCTGCTCCTGCCGAATCTTCTCATTCTGATGCGTGACAACCTCAAGCTTGATCTTCTGAACGTTGGGGTCTGACTTCTTCTCTTCGGACGTCGCCACCTCAAGCACGACCTCGTTGACGACGTCCTTGTCGAGGCCGGAGATGGCGTCAACGATGGCCCCGACTGTCTTGTCGCTCGAGTCCGCCGAGGACATGACGAGCTCTTCTTGGAGGTAGAAGATGCGGCTCATGATGAGCAACGCGATCGGCACGTTCTTGTTGACACTGAGATCGAGCCACTGCTGCAGTGCGGATCTGTACGAATCCTTGCTCATCCCGGTGGAACGCATGCCGCGTTCCTGGCAGGCTTCGCGCAGCTCCATCTTGGTCAACGATTTGATTCCCTCCCACAGGATGCGCTGATCATCCTCCTTGAGCGAACGGATTTTGTGACGCAGCTGCAGTTGCAGGAACGTATCCGACCCGTAGGGTGGGATGGACATGTACTTGCACATATTGATGAGCTGCATGCGAGGCATGTTGCTCAGTGTAAGATCGTCTTGAAAGTAGGTTGCGTACTGGACGATGGCGTCGGACGACAGCGCCTCGCCACTGCGTGCTCTCTCTAGAAACTCCAGCATTGATGCTGCAGATTCTTCCTGCTTGCTTGCGATGGAGGCCTCCTCGTCACATCCGTCCTGTTCCTTGCCTGGCATGGCCTTCTCCTTTCGCTTTTGGGCGATCTGCTTTTGCTCCTTTGCCAATTCTTCCAGCGTCCTATTTTGGTATTGAGAGCGTGAGCGTCAATCGATTGCAAAACCCGTGCAAACCCCATGCAGAACCCATGTAGAGTAAAGGCACACATGGCACGGTAGAAGAGTGTCGAGGTGAGAAAGCACAATTTTGGTTGATATACAATATAACTCATTCATCAGACGGATAGACAACCATAACAGTGCACAGCAAAGCGACAAATCAACATATTGTTACCAGCAGCAGCAGCAGCAGCAGAACAAGGCCGACTTACTCTTGGAAGAACTGTGCCATGGCGATACGAGACTGAAGTTCACGCTTCATGGTCTCCTCTGCCTTGAGGGAGTCCTGGAAGGTGCTGGGGAGCATGTTGGGAAAGATGCGCAAGGCAAAGGGCAGCGCGAATTCCATGAACGGGATGAGGATGAACATGGAGAACGGCACGATGCGGAAGAGATCGGAGACTGTGCGCAGCATCTGCTTACGCTCACGGCGTGTCAACGGTGACCCACCCAAAGTCTTTGCCAGCAGTCGTCTGGCTGTCCTCACATCCGCCATGAGGAGCTGCGAATAGAAGAGGTGAAGCAGGGGATATTCACAATGGCAACAACGGCGACAGTAGTAACGACCACAAGGTGAGAAGGCGAGATCTTCAGCAAGAGTACTATGTACGGGCAGTTGATAAAGTGGTTGGTTGCGTTTGCGCGGAGCATTGCTTTTCCGACGGATTGCCATCCTACGCATCAATCTCAAGGTTTGTGTCATGCTCAGAATAATGGCAAGACATGAACCAGCAACATATGCCGTGTGCTCCTGCTCCTCATCCACACGTTCATCCATCCATGCTGAGATGAAGAGAAGGTGCAAAAATATTGCCCTTGCAGCATGCACAGTTGCCGAATCATGAAACATACGATGAAAGACAACATACAATGTCCTACCTTGGTCCCCATCCAATAATGATCGAATTCCTTTTGTGCCAGCTCCTTGATTTCCGCCACCTTCTTCGCCCGTTCGGCAGGATGCGAGAGGTAGTACCACGCAGTGCTGGGTGTATTGATGATGAAGGAAAAGATCGCCTTGAGTGCCGAAAGCGACACCTTGGTGGCCTGCGACATGAGTTTCTGCACATCGAAGCCGTTGGTCGAGCCGGACTTGGAGGAGGATGTCTTGGGTGTCGGAATCTTCGCGGTTGTGGCATATGGTTTGCGCGTTGTGACCTTCGTGCGCGCATTGGCCGAGATGGAAGGCTTTTTGGGGTCAGGTTTCTGGTCCTTGGTTTCATCCGATTGCGACGTCCCGACCGAAGAGAAGAATGAGATATGTTGATTCTGGAGGCTTGATAGCGGCGGCGGCGGCGGGATCGAGTAACGGCTGCCATGGAATAGATGGCGGGACGACTGCAGCGTCATTGATGAGAGAGACCGCATCTGCAGACTGGGGTGAGACAAAAAGACGTCAGAACTGTTTTGCGACCCCAAATACGCGTGGGTGCGTAGCTGCGGGCGGCTTGGATTGTTGGACTCCTTCATGGTGCCGCTGCATGCGGCGACACCCAGAGACGATCGAGCGTTACGAAGCGCATCACCTCTGCCTTTGAGATTTGCTGCAGTCAGAGTGGAAAGAGACGGCACCGAACTCTCCGCAGACAGAGGCTTCGCAGCGGAGAGGAGTAGTTGCCCAGGGTGATGGCGTCCGCGGATCAAGACCCGAGATCGCGATGCAGCGAGCGTTGTTCGCAACAGCCCATTCATCTTGCCGCTACTGCCTTCCTGATCTGGTCGTTCAGTGCGGCGATTGCGAGATTGTATCCTGTTATACTCGTACGAGTAAGCGCTCTTGTGATACGATGCAGCGGAGAGTCAGAGAGTGATCTGTCTGTGTTTGGTCCAAACGTTGCCCAAATTGTGCGGATGTGGAGCCCAGATCGATCGCCATCCAATGAGGTGATGTGTCGTCACCTCCGTTTGTTTCTCCCAAACACGAAGATTCGTATTACGCTGTTGCGTGTGTGCCATGGGTTTGGATTCGTCTCGGTTCGTCCTTTCCATATTTTGTCCGTTTGCTACGTCGTCAACCCCATTGCTTTCAACGTTGGCTGGACTGATGTTCGTGATCATCAAGTGCGAGTTTCGTGCCGTGTTTACTCTTTGAAACACTGTCCGTCGCAAGACAACCATCAAGCGTTTGTCCGATATACATATCGGACATCCGATTGTCGAACAGAATTTGTGCGTCGATGTGACAATCGAGCAACGAGATCGGAACATGACGACGTCATCGATCGCAAACGTTTCTGAAGGTCATTTTTTCCGTCTTCTCCTCTGCCCAAGCATCCAAACAATTGGACCAAACGGAGTCGAACCAAGACTACAAATGAAACATAGCACACAACTACGAGCATCTGCGCACGAATTTGCGGAGCAGTCAAGCCACGAGTACTCTGACAAGAACATGAAGTACTCCAATGGTATTTGTATAACCACCACCAAGTGTGGAAAATTTGGAGATATGCAGCGGCAAAGCAGAGAGAACGAGAGTGGTCGCTCATGTAGACTAAATTTATGCATCGTACTATGTAGTTTGGGAAGCGTGGCAGTCGACGAGGTTGACATCGCATTCTCCTTCCATCGGTTTTCCAAGCAAAGTTATGCTTCCCCGCTCTCTCTCTCTCTCTCTCTCTTGCTGTCAGTGGCTGAGAGGCTCCTATCTATGGTACCCTAAAGCTAAATCGGTATGATAGGAGCACAGCGTGTTGCCCTAAAGTTTCTCGTTGACCAAGCTCCTGATTGCGTTGCTGCATCCAGACCCACCACCAACAAGATAGTTCGACAATTTTTGCAACTCAGTGCTGGTCACTTTCCCTTCGGTGCGCAGCTTCTTGTAGTGGTCGTATAGATCATTGTTCTGATTGATGCCCTCACATGCGCCGAAGCTTACGTCGACGTAAGACAGTGTGCAGACAAACCCTCCGAGCGGCGAGTACTCGAACCGAAAGTAGGAGTTACCTGGATTCACCTGAGTGCAATCGGATCGACTCACGACTGGCATCTTCTCAATGCAACCACACATCGGTGCGCCGGGGACGTTCCTGACATACCCACGTTTCATGAAGTGGTCATATCTGTTGGTAGCCGCGACGACGGAGGAAATGATTGATGGCGACGTTGGCAGCAATGACCACAAAATGATGGTGAAAGTTGCACCACAAACATATGGGCAACAAGAATGAAAGGCAACGAAAAGGAGTGAAAGAGCAGGACATGGACAGAGCTGTGAGTTCCTCACTGATGATAGTTGCATGTCGACAGCAATCGAGAAGATGATACGAGCAAATTATCACACGATACAACACATGATTGATGACTGATGTCGATCATGGAGGGAAAAATGACTCATTGACGACGAGCAAAGATAGCACCATCGTCATCGTCAGCAGCAACAGCATCGTCATCGAGAATACTTACACGCTCACGTGGTACAAGTTGTTCCCCTTGTAAATTGCCGAAGGATCCTTTGCGTTCGATGCCCATGCGAATCCATGGCAATGGGCTGGACCTTCGCCCTCGTCGTTATCGTTAGGATACAACGCGTAGCCATTCTTGACACGGGCAGAATCAGGAGCGTTGGACATGTCCACCAAGCAGATGTCGGTGTTGTCAGCTGGATCGGCGTCGACGCAGTTCTGATCGTACGGACGCGCGCAATCGCCGTTGTTATCGTCGGCCTGCCGATCTTGTACCCAGCAGCACATGGCAGCACGTAGTTCGCAATCCTGGAAGTTGCTGATTCCTGGTTTGCCTCCGAGTTGGCTTGTGGGTTCACCGGGCCAATGGATTAGACCTTGTTGAGCATGAATTGAGTGGACGCGTTCGATTGTCTCCTTGTACAGGTCTTCGAGATCATCGTCGACATGTTGATGTTCGACGATGGTTTCACGACCTCCATTCATAATGGTGCCGCCGTCGAAGAACTCCTTGGTCTGTGCGCGGTTGTACCGCAACGCTTCGTCGATGGTCAAACCGTAGTTTGTGAAGTACGAGTTGGAAGCCGCAAGGCAACGGCTCGCAACTTCGTCTTCGACGTCATCTTCACGAACGGCGAGCATCATGGACAACTCCCTCCTCGCAGTGTGGCCATTGCACACGGCCCCTGCACTTCTGAGACGAGAGTCAACCATCCCGTAAATGGATTGATAGTTGCATGGGTCGTTGCTAAGTAGCTCAAACGGCGACAGGCAAATCAGAGCAGCGTTCCCGCCCGTCGATGAACCGCCGGGGACGCTTGGCCGGGTCGGGTTGCTGATGGTACCAATGTCATTGAGGCTATCAGAGTTCTCACGAAGAGAGTTGGCAGCAGTAGCACGATGCTGATTGTTCTTACCGATCGCAGTGGTATCCCACACGACAAGACACCAAAGGATAGCTGCGGCGGCGGTGATCTTCATTGTTGATCTATGTTTTGATGAATGGCAAGTGAGTTCAGATTGTTGTTTGTTGCTTTTTTGTGAGAAAGATAAGAATTGTGAGACGTAGATCGAAGCAGTTTGGCTGAGTACGCGAAAACGACTGCGAGCGCCCACGGCTGGACGGGGACGATTTCACATTTGGTTGTTGATGTTGGCCACTCGACTCCATTCGACTTCACTGCACTCGACCAATACTCGACTGAAGTTCTGCTTTTGTCGAAGGCTCTCAATCTCTAATGTGAAGGACCGTGCAACTGATTGACGCTTCAGATGAGAAACAACGAACCAATCCAGCGCTTCGACCAAACACAGTCGTAGCTTGCGATACTAAGACCTTCGAGTCCGACTGACGCTCCAAGTACGTACGAGTACGTACAAGTACGTACAAGTACTAGGTTGTCAGCCACCATCGGCCACATGAATCTTGATCGATCCTGTGTTGACAGCATTCGGCGCGATTCTGCATGTACCATATTGCGTCGCCGATCCCTTGTTCCATCACTGTTGTTGACCGAAAGGCTGACCTTCGCATTGTTGCACCGAAAACAGAGTATGAGAGTCGAAGATCATTCTTGCTCAGTTTCCAATGAAGTACCCCTGGGGAACGTGCCTTCAACCTATGTGATGCCTTCGGTCTTGGTGACATGATGCATCACCCTTTGAGATATATGGTCGCCGCAAACGCGCACATCCTCGGCTTCCGATAGTGTGCTGCTGCACCCAAGATGCATGTTTGCTTTCGTCTGTCTGTTTGGAGGCATGCAGCCAAATCACAAGGACAAGAAAGAGGGAC
Source organism: Craspedostauros australis (assembly GCA_026770025.1). Classification (NCBI taxonomy): domain Eukaryota; phylum Bacillariophyta; class Bacillariophyceae; order Mastogloiales; family Achnanthaceae; genus Craspedostauros; species Craspedostauros australis. The sequence continues at coordinate 2,133,031 of JAMXDE010000011.1, read as the reverse complement.
GATGCTTCACGAGTCGATTCTTTCACAAGATACGAGCCCTCTCTCGTAACGGAGTTTCTCACGAGCGCAGGTGAACATCCAATGTTGTTGGCCATCCTTTTGTGGCACAGAATCATAAATCTGATGGATGAGACGAAATTTGGCGCGCCTGGATTTTGACACCCATTGTTGTACCGATCGCTGCGCGAATTCAATGCCAAACATGCAACAACAGAACACACAGGATCAAGATTCATAGGAACAGCCATCTGCAAGACTACCTCCTATTAGGATGCGGTGAATGATCTATTTCTGGAGATGGAATCATCGAGGGTCTTCGACCTCCTCTCCGGAGAGAGGGTCTATCATGCTATCTACTAGACGACTACATGGACTATTTAAGCATGTCTGAATCACCTTCACGGCACGACGACCAGACCACACATCACAAACTCAATCGTGTCCCTCCAAAAACAAAGATCAACGAACAAATGTGTTGCGCGGCAGATCAACAGACCAACGCTACTCACCAACACATCATCGCTCTCGCCGACACTCATCAAAGAAGGGAGGAAGTACCGAGCAAGGAAGACAGAAGACGACAATCATCAAGTAATCTCAGAAGGACGCCTCGCATGCACTCATTGATTCCATACTGGTACACCAGGATTCAACAACCATCATGAGTGGGATATCATCAGTCCATCAACGTCAGCGGCAACGGCAACCACAATGGCGACCACAATGGCAACCGGAGCAACGGGAGCACGCGTTCTGCGCGCTTTTCATGCTGCTGCTCTGTTGCGGTTGTTCGTTGACTTCGGCATTTGTGCCATCATCGTTGTCATCCGCAAAGCGTCAGCAACAGCAGCAGTATGAACACCAGCATCGGCCACTCTCGCGTTCAAATGCGGCCGTCCCACGATCGTGGACATGGTCGTGGACTACTACATCGTCATCGTTGTCGCCATCGTCGCCAACGGTTTCACTGACAGCAAAGACAACATCCACCGCTCTGTTTGGAAAGCTGTGGGATAGAATGGAGCTGGAGGAGGACGAGGAGCACTTTTGGTATGTCCTCAATTGCGTGGCAGGGCTCGAGATGGACTTGTTGGAGCAATGCAAGCAGCGCTGTGGAGAGATGGAGGATGTCACCAAGTTCCTGGTGCCGACGGAGAGGAAGACGAGGTCACATGGTGCCAAGCGCATCGTCACGGAGACCAAGGTGAAGTACTTGGGCTACGTCTTCGCCAAGCTCCGTCTTTGCGAGAAGACTTACGAAGCAATCCAAGGTACGTAAACAATGCAGAGGTGGACAAGTGGCCCTGTGTCTTGATGTGATGTGATGTGATTGGTTGGTTGGTTGGGTGGCTCGTTGAGTGGTTCGTTGAGTGGTTTGTTGGGTGAGCAGTGAGTTGGTCGGTCGAAGGATGGGCGGCTGCGTTCTACGAGTATGAATGCTTCCATCCATTCCACACTCACACAAATCAATGCTCTACTCTACTCCACTCTACTGCCTTACCCCACTCTCCTTTACACACGTTTGTGCTGTTGCTGTTATGCTGCATCATCCTTTCACGCTCGGACAGGACTCGATCTGTGCCGATCCTGGATGGGAACCGTTAACCAGAAGGGATACAAGAAGCTCCCTCCCGCTCCCGTCATTCTGAACGAGGATGAAATCGAAAAGTTCGGATTGGAGAAGGAAGAAGAGGAGGACGGCGAGGATAGTGGTGCAGGGGATAGCGGAATGCCAATCCCAATGCTGACGGAAGATGGAGAAGAGATCATCATGGACACGCAAGAGGCAGATGCGAAACAGGCCGCCGAGGATAGGGCTTTGCAAGAGGAGGTCACTCGCACGTACGGCGAGCTCCGTGTGGATGACATGATCAAAGTGACGGCCCAAGGCAAGTTCCTTGGTGAGGATGGTATCGTCAAACGTCTGAAGGAAGGGAAGATCCTGGTTCGGTTCTACACCTACGGTACCGTCTACGATCACTGGCTCAATCCTGGCGACGTGCGCAAGATGAGCGACATGGAGGCCTTGGACGGTCTTGGAGGACCCGTGCAACCCATCACGCAGTACGACCTTGACAAGGCGCAGCAGCCTAATAGGAACTCCGGATCGGACATGCGGAACACAGTGGACCGCAGCACGCGCGGTTCCAGCCGCTTCATGCGTCAGAGACGACAGGACAACACGGTCCGCAAGTTCGGCAGCGACATGGATGCGAGGGAAGCGAAGAAGAACGCCGACAATTGGGATTGGTACAAGGACCAGAAACGGAGTGATAATGACTCTGGGTACTCCGATGGTGAATGGACCTTCCGTGGCGGAAATTCGCGAGATGATATGGACAGACGCAATAACAACGGCAGAAACAGCAATAGAAACAACGGTGATGGATGGCAGAGTGGCGTGCGAGATGGTCAGGTACGAGGCTTGAGCTCTCGACGGCAGGAGCGACGCAACGATCGACAGAAGAACCGAGCAGACAACAGGAATGTGGAACGGGCCTTGGATGGGGCAGATGATTGGAGCTCGTTCGTCTCGCCAGCACAGTCACCGGCGTCTGCGAAGCCATCATCGAGGTCTCGGCCTTCATCCGGTGGCGATGCAAGCTCCAATGACTCATCTGATTTCTTCGAATCACTCATGAGTGATCTATCGAACGATCTTGACGGGGATGGCAGGGGGAGAGACAATGGCGGTGGCGCTCGTGGCCGTGATGGTGATGGTGGCGGTGGCAGTGCTGGTGGTGGAATGAACACCAACTTCAACAACCGACGATTCGATGATGGAAACAATCAGGATGATCTCTTCGATGACTCGGACTTCTTCGCATCGTTGGCATCGGAGATATCCGATACCGAATCCACACAAACTGACAGCAGTAGTAACGCCAACACCAACATCGATGGTGCTGCCAACAGCGATATTGGCGACTCACGCGACAGCAACAGTGACTCCGATGACGATTTCTTCGCATCCCTGTCCAGTACCGTCAGTGAAAGTCTGAACGATGGTGCTGGTAGTGGTGCGAATGGTGGTGTTGGCGATGGAGAAGGCGCAGGTGCGTACGATGAAGCTGCATTCTCCTTGGAACTTGAGAATGATGTGGAGGACTTCCTGGCGGGCAGTTCTGACCCATTCACAGGCTCCAATGGCAACGATGGTATTACAGGCGGCATTGACGACTTCTTCGATCAGCTCGGAGACGACTTCGACTTTGAGTCGGAACCTACAACCACGTTGGGCATGGAGGAAGCAGCATCCCGAATCAGCCAGACTCTGGCAGAAGTGGAAGCGCAGGTTGGTGCGCAAGCGAAGCCGGAAGTATCCACAGGACTACTAACAGCAATGGACATGAATATGGACATGGAAACAGAAACGGGAGCGGAAGTAGCGGCGACGTCGAGCACCATCACCCGTGCGACTGGCAGCAGCGAGAAGTCTGCGCCCAGCACGGGCAGCTCGTACTCGTCGTTGACCGTGCCGGCCCTGAAGGATCTGCTGCGTGAGCGCGGCATGAAGGTGTCGGGGAAGAAGGCCGAGTTGATCGAACGACTGCAGCAAAGCTAGAGAGAGAGAGATGGCGGGAGTAATACTGAAGCACCGCTACTAGTACTACGAGCAATAGTATGTACAATTGATTCAGCGTCACATGCCCGTAGTGGCTGTCGAACATCTGTCTACGAAATCGCGTGAGTAGTTCACGAAAGAACGAAACATAAGCGGTTTCAGTCCACACAAACCACAAAACACTGAACACTCTCCATGCCTGCAAATGCGCGCTTGTACTCGTATGTGGGTGGATGGTCTACGTTCCAGTTTCTATTAATCTTTGCATCAGAGCAGCGTCCATGCTGACGGCATTCCATCCATCCTACAATCCCATGTCCGACGGCAAATCCGTGACGAACATGTGGCCGGCGCTGTGCGTGATGGCGAATGGGACCTTCGACTGCATGAGGATGCTCTGTGGCGTCACACCGCATGCGTGAAACACAGGCACTTCATCCGCACGGATGTCGACTGCATCTCCCCATTCTGGCTTCGCAATGTCCTTCACGCCGATGGCCTCCGCGCTGCCAACGCACACAGGACCTCCGTGGGCGTGGGTGTACTTCGATGTGATCTCGATGTGCTTGGAGATCTTGAGTGCAGGGATCGGCTTCATCGACACGACCATGGTTCCATTCAACGAACCAGATGATCGGCACTTGAGGCTGGTGTTGTACATGGGGACATTCTTGCCCTGTTCGGCACTTCGCAGCGGGATGTCGGCATCGAGCAACGCGCCATCGTAGCTGAAGCTGCATCCGATGAGGAAGGCCACCGACCTCTCCGGCCAGTCTTCTGTGGCATCAGTAACCTCCTTCACCAGCTTCCCATCGCGATAGATTGCGTACCTGGAACCAGTGGGTTAGCGGGTGGACAGATAGGTGAGCGAGGGAGGAGATAGAGATGTGAGGATGATGGGTGGAGGGCTGTGCGTAGGAAGCATTAGTCTATCCACACATGCACGCGTAACCAACAATAAACGTGGATGTATGCGACAAAACAGTCCTGTGGAGAGTTTACTCACTTTGGAACGTCCGTGCGCAGATCTGCGCCCTTCGCAAGGCCGTGAGGATGTGGCGATCCAACATCGCACACCTCCACCAACGGACAGGCTCGCGGATTGCGTTGACAGAACAGCAAGAAGTCGAATGCGTGCTTGCCTTCCGGAAGAACCACCAGATTACACTGCATGAATCCAGGACAGACTCCGTTGGTTGGTGCAGTGAATGCACCAGAACGCACTCGACTTCGGAAGTCTCTGGCCAACTGCGCCTCTCGATGAAAGCGCGGTGCGCCATGCCAGCCAAGCACCTCGTCAGCACCTGGTTGTGTTGCTGGAAGGGATGAATCCGGTTCAAAGAATGCAGAATCTGTGATGGTGACCTGCTTGTTGTTTTGCCTGTCATGATCAGAACCATCTTGAGAGTTGCCAACGCTGCCCTCCACTGGCTTGACATGGTCAACGTCTTGTTGCTCTGTGTGCTGCTCTGTGTGTCGATCCTGCGCAATCTTCTGGTCGAAAGCAGATTGACAGTGGAATCCAGGCAGAGCATCCTTCAACTCCGCCAACTGAGATGGCGTGAATGTGTTGGGTGGTGATCCCTCTTGTGGCTGACACTGCGGAAGAACGTCCCTGATCAGCTCGCTCTTTTCCTGCTTCGACAGTTCATCGTAGTCACATTGCGCTGTCGCAATTGTCGACGGTGTTGCTGATGAGTGGGCATGCTTTGTCATGATGAGTCGATAGCTGTGGTACGATGCGTACTTTGAGTGTTGTGTTGTGATGGGATGTGGTGCAACGTGGATTCCGTCGCACCTCGCGATTGCAGAACAGCACGGATTGGATCAAATTGGAGCAATCGTGGTTGAAGGGTCTCTCGTTGTACGTGCACCAGTATGGTGTTAACAATCGACAAGAGGATTGGCAATCAGTTTGTTGTTTGCATTGATGGTTGCTTAATCGACGCAGTGCCTGCTTGAGTCTATGGCTGACTTCGTTTTATGCTTGACGCATGCCTATGGTTGGAAGCGGAGCATGTCCATTGTGCATCATGGTCGTCATCATGGCTCTCCCTCCTTGTTGGAGTTGGTTGGTTGTCTCACATCGTGTTGTGTCGTGTGTTGTTGCGAGGTCCGTTTTGTGGTGAGAATTGTCGTGTCGAATTCTGAGCAAACTTTGTGCGCTCGTGTGACGTCACTCAGCACAACTCACCAGCTATTCCTCTACTCTAGCTTGTGGCTCTTCTTGGGTGCGAGCAGCTCGTACACGACGCAGTTCGGCAGGGTGTGTGCAGGGATATCACCTCGCATACTACCTACGATTAGTAATCGTGTAGAGTATATCACTCCGCGACGGCATTGCTTGGCGTGTTTTAACCATCGAAGTGTCCTATTATACGAGCTAGAGAGTATCTGCTCTACGAGACGAGACAGCGGACCCTTACTGATCGCCCGAGAATGCCCGATTCGATGCTGATGGAACAGATCCTATCGTTTTGCCCACTGCTGTTCTGCTTGTCTTTGTCTGCGGTTGCTCCTTGACGGGTTCCCAATCCTGAACGTATTGGGATCGTGATCGCAGGATACAGTCGATCTTCAATCGGCATCCCCACACATGGTAACGCTCCAATGCCTGCAGCAAATACCTGCTGATTGCCGCGTCCGACGCAACCTCTTCCAGTTTCAGGCCATCATCGTTGCGGCTCGTGGGTTTGTTTCCTCCCTCTTCCTTGCTTCGGATCAGGTGTTCTGCGGCAAGTTCGTGCCCCAACGCAATGATTTGCGTGGACGGTTCATCAAGCGCTGCTTCGATGGCTGCGTCGTACGCATCCAAAACGCGCTGAACCTTGAGTGGATCCCCTTTGGTATGCGCCAAGGATTGGTATTCCGCTTCCAAGAGTAGCCTGCACAGACGAAGGCCGTTGCCTTTGGTCTTCTCCATGGATTCAAGGATGGCGACTTGGGACCTGAGCTTGCTTCTGTACTTCCGCTTCTTGGTGGTCCTGTACATAGCAGATGCTATCAAACCTGACATCCACAAGCGTTGTTGCACCAAGATGAACGCCTCACTCTTGTCTCCTATGCTTCGGAATTTCTTCATCGAACGATCTGCGATCTCGTACCGCTCGGAGTAATAGGCCGCACAAGCCGAAGTGAAGAAGTCGAACTTCACTTCGAATACTCGTGTAGGATGTGGTGGGTTCTTCTTCAGATCTTTCTGCGACTGTGCCACGATATCTGTCCAGTCTACCTTCTGTATCCCTTGAAGGAGTTGGGAAAGTTGAAGGGTTGCACGGGAAACTCCATCCAGGGCAGCAACTCGATAAACTCGAGACTGCCGTATTACATTGTTGATTGTGTTGCTCAACTCTGGAAGGGTGCAGTCCTGGAAGTAGCGTGCGATGAAGCGGAACTGGAGCGTTCTGATTCCAACTTCAAAACACCCTGCCTGCATTGCGTATTGGTGCGTTTCGCTGACCATAGGATCAATCTGTTCAGTCGGTAAACTGTAGCGGAGAATGAATTCATTGGCAGTTACGCCCACCAATCCTCGGAGTTCATCGTTCTTCGTCAAGTCCAGCATGCGCCTCCCAATATTGACACATCGCAACGCTGAAGCGTAATCATTCAAAACTACATCGAAGAATATCCCCAGCGCAGTGAAGCACGCGGCTGACGAAGCGGAAATCCCGCACTTGATAGTCATCTTGAACAATTTGCACACTTCGAGCATCCATGGAATAGGATCTCCAACCACGAGTGTTCTATCCCCGATTTCGCAACCAGTCCGCATGGCCATGGTCGTTCTGTAATCTTCCACAAGGGGCAAAGCCAAGATGTCATCGTCCGTGTGGCTTTTGAAATAGGCCTTGATCGTCAGTATGTCCCTGACGATGTGCGCGAGGAAAAACCGACGGGGAACTATGCCGAGCATGCGACCCAAGCGCATACTCATCGATAGTGACTCGATATGTTTATCCTCCCGACCCAACGCGAGCGCCATGGAAAGGTGCGCCTGAATCTTGTCGTCCACTGTCTTCGCATGATGAATGACTTCGTTTCCGAGCCTGTATCCAATCTCGAAGTGCCCCAGCGACAGCTCGGCCTCCGCTCTGGCTTGATGCAGCCGGAGCGAGATGCCGTAGTGCTCTTCCCATGGCTTCCGGACCCGCTGGAGTGCATTGGATGCCTTGCGCAAGTATCCGGCAGCAGATGCAAGAGCAGCCATGCCCAGGGCTGTTTCACCGACGTGTAGATTCATGGTGGCAGAGAACATGTGGTCTTTGGTTTGGACGCTGTTGAGATGATCTGCCGCAACGAAGAGGAGCGTATCATCCTGTTGAAATGCATGCGCGCGCTGGTGCGGGGGATGTTCTTGTGGCCCTTCCCTCTGCAATGATTCGACGACGGTTGTCCCGCCATCCTGCTCAGTGCGCTCGGTGTGAATGCGTTGCTTGCCATGATCGTTGGGATCGATACGATTGCCTTCGCCCCAAGTACTCATACAGTCGATCGGGTGTGTTTCCGCGTATATGTCAAGGAGGCAGCGGCCTATCCTCACTCTCAGCTTGTCCCTGACCTCACCGTACGGAACGAGCCCGTATGCCGCTTGCTGGATGCGATCATGAGCAAATTGGTATGTGTTCCTGGAGGTAGTGGAGTGGATGACAAGCCTCTCGGCGATGGCCTGTTGTAGGATTGAGATCAATCTGGCTTTTGTCCATGCGGATGCGGGTGCTGATGCGGATGCGAATGTAGATTTAGGTGCGGGTTGCTGGTCGCTGTCATTTGCATTGGCTTGATTTGCCTGACTATCTTCAAGCGTGTTGTCCGCATTCGTGCAATTGGCATACGCCTGCTCCTGTTCCATGACTCTTTGTAGAACGAAGAGGGCAAAGCGAGCTCTGATGTATGAAGCGATGGAGAGCACATGTTGCAGGTCTTGCGATAGCTGTCGGAGCTGATTCTCGATGGCAGTGACGATGTTGTCGCTGATGGGAAGATCATCATCGGAGTCTCTGTCGTTGTCGCTGTCGTCGTTGTGGTTGTCATTATCATTGCTGTCGCCACGGAAGCCGTGATGCTTCCCGAAGCCAAGTGGGGCGCTCGAGATACGATTCTTGCTCTTACTTCGCAGGTTCCATTCCCACATGAATGTGATGCGGCTGAACACGATGATATTCTTGCGCTTCAGTTCTTCGATGGCTTTGATTGTGAAGAAGACGTTGCCGCCCGTCTTTTTGTGCAGCTTCCTTGTGAGAACCATCAGATCAGGGTCATCACATGGTCGGTCCAACATCTCGGACAGCCATTGTGTTGTGTCGTCGAGGGAGAGGTTTGTGATGGTGATTTGCTCGAGATGCAGATGGTGATCTTGCTTTGTTTCGTCTTCCAGGTGATCCTTTCCGTTCGATATTTGACTGCTGCCGCTGCCGCCATCATTGCTATCGTCATCACCACCGTCGTTACCTCCATTCCCATCACCTCTATCCCCATCAGGTGGGACCAATCGATCGAAGAACGAAGTCCTCAGAGGTGCGTCCATCTTCAAATCGACGACCTCATCGTTTTGAGGATCCGTGTCTTGTCGGATGGCGCCAAGCAGCATGAAATTGCCCATCTCGGGATCAGAGATCAGCATGGCAACGAGTTCCAACCCAGCAGAGGACGACCACTGCAAATCATCGAGGAACAGATACACTGGCTTGGTCGGTGTCGAGATGGTCTTCATGAATTGGATGAAGATGTACCGGAGTCGGTTCCATGAATTCTGAGAACCTCGGGCAGGCGATGATTCGTCGTATGCATTGGGTCGCTGTGCAATTGATAATTCGGACGACGATACCGACATGCGGGTACATGCCATGGGCGCTTGATCATCCGATGCCGTCGGCGATTCCAGGTTCGGGACGATGGGTGGGTTTGACATGTTGGTGTCATCGCTCAAGAGAATGGAGAGAGATGGGACCAAAGAGATCAACTGGGAAAGTCCGAGTTGGGAACTCGTAGTTGATTTCTCTGTCTCGCAATTGCCGCCGCCGTCGCTGTTGTCGGTGACGGCGGCGGCGGTAGCTTCGGCGGTTCCGGTGCTATCGGCATGAGTGAAGCTCATGTTGCTTTGTTTTGTGTTCACGTTGGAACCCTCGCTGTCGAACGCATTTCGAATCAACGACCGCATCCGATCAAGCTCTTCGGGTGGTCCATGCTGAAGTTGCATCACGAGATCATTGAGAGCCTGGATGATGGCAGAGAATGGCTCGCTTCCACCTGTGCTTTCATCGTACTTTCCACGCAACACATAGCAACAGGAACAATGTCGAGGGCTTGTTTTCCCGTCGCAGGTGTTGGTGCTGTTGCTGTTGCTGGTGTTGGTACTGCTGTTGCTGCTGCGTCTTCCAGCACCGTTGCTCCTCGTATGGATATTACCATTGTCTATCCTTGCCGATGGTGGTGGTGGAGCTGATGAATTGATGACGTTTGTGTTGCAGGTGCAGCAGGCTTCGTCGATGAATTGCTCGATCAGGCAGGACTTGCCTGTTCCGCTCTTCCCCCACACCAGAACGGCTGGATAAATGGGTGGCGATTCTTGTTGGTCGTCACCACTTGTGTTATTCGTGTATGTTTGCAGACTTCTCTTCTGCATGACAATACTGTGAATGGATTTGAGCTTGATGAGTTCTTTGGTCCTCCCGAAGAATGAGTGGTTGGTCGTCCCCGAGGTTGCTCTCATCCCCAGCATGGTGGCGGTGACGCGGTTCGCAGCGGCCGACATGACAGATGGAGACGGAGAAGATGGTGCCAACAACGAAGACGATGACGATGACGGAAGAAAGGATGGAAAGGAATGCTGCGCTGTAGTGCTGGCACTGCGGCTTTTTTGAATAGGGCCAACACCATCACCATCACTGTCGTTGACGCTTTCGTTGTTCTCGCCATTGCTTTGGAGTCTGCTGAGGCTGTTGTGGAGGTTGGCAGAAACGGGCTCGAAGGTGGACGGCAGATCTGCGGCGTTTTGTTCTTCTTCTGTGTAACCATGGTCATAGAACTCGTGCCCGGAAGTTAGGACGTCGAAAGCGCTGACTTGCGGAGTCTTGCTGGACCTCTGTGGCCGATCCGTTTCTTGATTCATCGTGTGGTCCATTGCTTGGTCCATGGTGTGATCCATTGGTTGTCGGCGCGGGTGCTGGTTGTGATCGGGTTCGTTGGTCTGTGTTTATGTGCGCTCCAGGTTGCCTCTCTAAAATGATCGACAAGCAAAAGCGGCTCCGTTCGATGCCATTACTTGTGCGAGTGCAGACCACAGATGCAGTGCAAGTCTCCCTCCCTCTCTCTCTGCCTCTCCACCCTTCCTGGAACTGTTCCATCAACACACTTGGATACCGGTCACACGAGCAGCGAGGTGAGCGGAGAATCTGAAACACTGCAGACGGGCGAAGACGAGTAACAAAAACATCACCCCACAACAAACGAAAGGGACTTTTTCTGCAACCAGCCCAATCGCACAATCAATGATGCCTAGCGACACTTCCACGGGATCGCGCAACGCAAAAACAGCACAGCATAATTAGTCTATTCCATACAGTCATCTGCGGTTTGGTATGATAATTGTGTTCCAAACCCGAATGTCCTCACTTCGTTCTGTGAGCTCGAACCACGAAGCCTCTCTCCGAAGTTTAGTACCTATGACATATTTCTAGCTATTGAAGTGAATATTATGCGAAGACCAGGTACCTCAATTCTATTTCGAGATTTTCGTTCATCGGAATCACTTGAAATGAAATAACTGTCATACGGAAGGCGTATGGACGTTGGTGAGACCTCGTAATTAAGATATGCCAACACAGGTACTCACTCAATAAATAGTACCAGTATTGTGGAGCCATTTGTGTGTTCATTTGATTGGTTTGACCGATTTCGGCATTGTCCAGATCCACGACTGCTCAAACACAAGACTTGATTCCAAACTCGGATTCACACACAAAATCAAAATTACAACAAGCACGACAAAACGCAACGGTCACAACACAAACTTCGAGGAACAACACAAAACAACACAGGGCACAACCCCTTGGCAGCAACGACAGAACTACTTCCTCGACCCACATCCAAATCAAACGAAGGACTGCTGTGCACCTACTAATACATTGACATCTCCATCCACGCCTACATCCACCCCACTCGTGCCGTCATAATAAAGACTACTCTCGAGAAGATCACTTCATTTCATCATGGTTGGCGACAATACAAAGATTGGAACGGGGTTGCTCGCATTGGTGCGTGCCTGTGTTGTGCAACTGTCCCTCGGATGCTGTTGGAATTCGTGCCGTAAAGTCCCAGTCATGTTCTGTTGTTTGGTTCGTGTTGCTCTGCGCTGCTTTCTGTTGGATTCTGTGCTGTGGATCTGTTTGATTGCGTTCACAATCGACTATGCCGTGCCACGCCATTTCCGATCATATGCTTTACATCCACTGATCCTTCTTCTTGTTTTCTTGCATTGCAATGCTCTACGTCACATGTCGTTGCTTTGTGCTGCGATCGTAGGGATGCGGCTTCCTCTTCTTGGGGGTGCTCTTCTTGTTTGATTCGACTTTGCTCGCGCTCGGAGACGTCCTGTTTCTGACTGGATTGACACTGACCATCGGTAAGTCGCTCCGATAGGCGAATGGCTTGCCGCGTCGATGATTGCTGATGTGTAGGGTATTGCGATGTGGCGTGTCCCTTCAACTTGCTCACTTTTCTTTGCTCGCACGTACATTCCACCGCGTTGACGCAACGACGACTCCATCTTATTTCCCTTCTTCTCAGGCGTGTCAAGAACGATGCGATTCTTCGCCAAGCCAGACAGGTTGCGTGGCATGGTGTCGTTCTTTGGCGGCATCGTCTTGGTCATGCTCAGATGGCCGGTCATTGGCATGATATGCCAGCTGTACGGTCTGATATACCTCTTTGGACAATTCTTCCCGATCGTCGCGCAGTCGTTGGAAAACATCCCCGTCATTGGTGAGATCCTCCGAATGCCAGCGATCGAAAACTTCTTTTCCAGCTTCGGCAAGAGCACCCAAGGAGATCGACGTGCGCCAGTCTAAGATCCATGGCAAGAGTTCATCGTGCCAGTTAAAACACTGGCACGGGAGCAATGATATTGGCACCGTGCAGTGGGAGGGTACAATACGGCGAATTGAGGCAGGAGTGGATACGTATTACACAAGTATGTAGGGGGGAAGCTGCACGAGCAATTCCGGGCCATCATGTTTGCTATCCTCGCCCACAGAAGCGGAAGAAATCGAAGCAGCAGAGGCGAGGCGAAGCGATGCGGCGAGCAGCGCGTCAAACGGTTTCCTGCAATGTTTGTACGAGTATACCGATACTGTGGGAGTGGGTAAACTTCCAAACGAAAGTCCTGAGAGACCAATTCCAAGCAAGCGGACAGAACAAGGACGATACCCGAAAGGCGGCGCGCCGAAGCGGCGGAGCATCAACCAATCGTGACACAATCAGCTCCAACCAACATCCGCAGATTTTCCTGAGGGAAGACAAGGACATGCTGACAGGAAGCAAGCGCAGCACTGCAACCTCCGAAGCAGCGAATGCTTATCATCCAGCCACTGTAAGAGACCGGAGACATGATGATCTATCTCATCGTAGAGTACTCAAATCTTGTGTTGTTGCACTCTCGTTCTTCATTGTGCTTTGTCGTCATGTTGTTGCTTGTTGTTGGCTGTGCGTACAGGTAATACTCAACAGAGTACAAATTGTTCGCATCGGCACGGATCTTGACATACACGCTAATGTTCCATCGTTTTGTCCCCCGTCGGCTCTACTCTATTGCTTGTTGGAAAGTTCCTTAGCTTGCACGAAAACGCCAACGAGCGACGCGATTTGTATCCGTTCCTCAGTTCCGAATGCCAGACGGTGTTCGACGTCGCTCATCCCGTCGAGCAAGCGCCCCAGCATCTGGCCGTCCAATTTCAATGACACCACTCGCAGGGACAGTTCCTGGATGACATCGACGATGGCGTATCCCTTCGTTGTGCACAGATCGTAAATGGTCTTGTTGGCCGTCTTGAAGGGTTGGTTTAGCAGAACGTGCAGTATCGTGTCCATGTCCAGTGGCGACGGTGCTCCAGATACCAAGTACACATTTTCTTCGCTGATGGTCTTCGTGGACATGGAGGTGGATTGCAGTAGGTTGAGAACGCGCCGCATGTCGCCACCAGCCAGACGCAGGATGGCGTCGATCCCATCCGCCGTGACGTCGCAGTTCTCCATCTTGGCGACCTCTTCCAACCGGCCCTGTATCTGATCCCGGTTGAGCGGCGCGAACCGAAATCGCGTGCATCTCGATTGCAAGGCGGGGATGATTTTGGAAACGTAATTGCAGATCAAGCAAAAGCGTGCATTCTTCGTGTACTGCTCGATGACGCGTCGCAAAGCAAACTGCGCATCCTTCGTCATGGCATCGGCCTCGTCGAGGATGATGAGCTTCGTTCCCTTCTTGAAGAGCTGCTGGGTGCCCGCGAAGTCCTTGATTTCTTTGCGGACGACCTGCAAGCGCATGCGTTTCAGAATGGGATAGGAGCGTTGAGAGGTATTATATGTAATGGAATTTAGAGTTTGGAGCATGGGTTGGTATGCATGATTTGGCAGTGAGTGACGTTGGTGAAGATGGCAGAACGCACATTCACAAACACACACAGCAGTAGCCAGCGGCAGCACTATTCATTGTCGATTTCGTAGTGATTGCAGAGCAGAGCGCATCATGTCACCCGAGAGAGTACTGGTACGCCCGCACTTACGTCAATTCCACGAGCATCCGAGGCATTGAGTTCCAGCGTCATGCTCGAGTACGCCTTGCTGCCGTACATCCGCTTGGCCGCGGCGACGATGGTCGAGGTCTTTCCCGTTCCCGGTGGTCCATACAGCAGCAGATGCGGAAGGTTGTCGCTGTCGATGAGGTTGGTGATGATGTTGATGATGTTCTCATGGGCGACCAGATCCTCGAGTCTGGTGTTGTATAGAATACATAGTTTGAAAGTGTGCGAAAGTGCACGATGTGTATGGAAGGGAGAGATGAGAGGATGGTTGGGTGATCTTCCACAGCTGTTGCCACGCCTGTTGCCACATCAAAACCCGGGTCGCCCAAGCTTTCATCGCAGGGTGCCAACGCCAACGCCAACGCCAACGCCAACACACCGCAATGGAATCGCCAAGCACAGCCAATGCACACACGCCAATCACCAAGGATTCATGGATTGCGCTCACCTTGACGGACGATACTTTTCGACCCAGGGCAGCTCGGTGCCAGCATCATGTTTCGAATCTTCGGCGCTCATTGCGATGGTTCAGAGATGGAAAGGGCGAATGATGGAGGGTGCTTTTCTGGCTTGCTGTCCAAGTGATGGTACAGACATCAATTCGTATCGGTTGTTGGACTCGCGATGCGATGAAGATCGTCAATGAGCTCGTGTGTTTTCACAGTTGTTGCGCACACGCTTCTGTTGGTGTGAATTTTGGACCAACAACGATCCCCAGAAGCTGCGGTAATTCAGAATATTCATGTCCTAACTGTTGACCACTTCGACTATAACAACAACAACTCAAAACATGCACAACGAGGATTGGCCGCACAAACGCAACATGAGGCAGTCTGGTGTGGAGATCTGTTTTCTGTCTGACGATACTCCCATCATACTACCTCCAGGTCGCAGTTGATGCACTCACGATAACACTAGTTGTGGAGTTTTGGCCCCTTGTTGTCACTGGTTTGCTTGCTTTTGGGAGAAACGGCGATTGGATATTTAGAGCTATTGTGTGTTTGCTCTCGCTGATCCGTCTTCTACGTCACAGGGAACGTATTCCACGTCATGAAAAACGAGTCACAACAGAGGAAGAGACATCGTGTGACTCTTCCTCCGCAAGACAAGATGATGACTGCGCGCGGCGACAACAGAATGTGCCAGGCCAGGACAGCCAACAACACTCCACGTTGACCAGTCTCACAATGGAAACCAGCAACAGCCAATCGTCTCGGAATACGACGAAGCGCATTGGCGAGCTGTCCGACGCAGACGACAGTGCTTCGCCAATCACCACAACATCGTCTTCACCTCGGCTGCCAATCCTGTGAATGATGCATGCACAGCTCAGCCAATCCACATTCTTGCCACTGTTGCTGTTTCCATTTTTCTTCTCCGATAACATGCGGTGCGCACATGATCAACGTGGTACGGTATGCATCCTGCGCAACCGTGCAGCACGATCCTCCTGCATGAACGCCAAGGCGCAAGGGACGACATCAACACAACCAAAAGTACCGATCCAGCCACGAGTGTGAAGGAGCCTCGAAGCAAATACGAGCAATAGTAAACCGCTCGTCCAAATTCGAGAGGAAAGAAACAGCATTCCAGCAAACCACAACCAAGCAAAGATCACGTGGAAACCGAAGATGCTCAACTTCAAGGCAGTTACCATCACGGCGATCTTGCTCGCCGAATGCAAGACGATCGATGCCATCCTTCGCGGCCATAGATTGATTGACCCAACCAACGAACTTCATGTTGCGATGCAGGCAACCAGACTGCTGAAGGGCGACGGCGGTTTCATTCCAAAGAACGTCAAGGGTAACAAACAGACGGGAGCACCGTCCAACAATCCAAGCAGCAATCCCAGTGTGGCACCAACCAGTTCGCCTACCAGCTCTCCTACATTGGCACCAACTGCGTTGGCCTGAATAATGACGACAACACCGACTTCTACACCAACCTTGCCACCAACTGGGGCACCAACTTCAAGGCCAACTGGGCGGCCAGTTGCCTTGCCAACCAGCAATCCAACCCTGAGGCCTACCTCATCACCGACCGACCAGCCAACAGGCGGAGCAACCAGCATGCCGACATCAGGGCCTACATCTGCACCGACAACCATCTCGTTTGCATTTGATTCCAGCATCTCCGTGGCCTGCGAGCCAGATGTTGCGCCGCCATGCTTTCCGCCGGAGGCATCCGAGCCAAAGACCATCATCTGCAATCCATCCAAGACATCGTACCGCGAGGCCGTCACTGCTGTTCGAAGCACACCAGGATTGCAGAATTACTTTGCATGCGCTGGCCTCTTGACCAAGGGGGATGCGCACAAGCTATTCAACCAATATGCGTCCAGCCCCTTGCTAGCTGAGGAGCTGAAGCTATTGTCCGCCGCCGGCACCACTCTGCTCACAGCTCTCGGTGGCGAGGACATCTACTACATGTGCCAGGACGCTGGGGCTCCAAGCTGTGCAGAGAAGTATCACTGTACCAGCGCCGACGGTTACAGTTTCATGACCATTGCCACCACTGCCTGCATTGGGTCTGGATCTTGCGACAGGATGGGACGAAACACATTGGTCCTGGCTTCATCCTGTACCAGCAAAGGGGTATGCGCCGGCATGAACTCTCTTTATGTTTCCAATTGCTATGGTCCTCACCCAACATACGGTGTCACCTTCATTGGTCAACTGGCCTGCACTGATTATCTTTCCTGCGTCCTTGCTGGCACATACTCCTACAGAGACGCCATCATACAAAGCGGCGCCTGCGTTGGACCCTACGCCTGTGCGAGCGTTGGCTACCGCGTTGAACAGTACGGGCCCAGCCGTTCCCAGAGCCACGTCAGAATTGGGTTCAACGCATGCCTTGGTGAATATGCATGCACCGCAGCACATGCGAGCGGTTACTACGACTGCACATGCACTCGTTGCCATCACCTGCGAAGATTCAGGGCAGCTTGAGCATCGGCGACAATGCCTGCGCCGCAGCCTACGCTTGCCCGGGATTGGGATTCGGTGACTCAGTGACAACTGACATCATTGTGCCAGACTATGGCTGTGACAGCAGCGGCGCATGCTACGAATGCATGACAAAAACCAACTGCGACAGCGACGAAGTCTTCATTATCTACAATGCTGCCGTCGCCTGCCCCAAAGACGTCGATGGCGACCCAACCAGTGAAAAGGGTCGATCAATTCTGCATCAACAAAGACCAACGCCCAACAGATTGCCCAACTTTCGCCCCCTTCTCCGCTGGCAAGCGATACCCCAACGATGATTCCGACAGAGCAGCCATCCGATCTGTCAACTTTTGTTCCAACAAACTCCCCAACCATCAACAAGACCACCCTGCAGACCCTTTGCTTGAATGAGGCTGGGGAGGTTACTGCGGGCTTCACCTCCAGACAAGTCGTCCTCTGCGATGATGATGTGGGCACATGCGCACAATTCGTCAACGACAACGAGTCTCTCCCAATGAACAAGGACAGGTTCGTGAAAAGCATCTTCGGATGCGATGACGACCAAGGCAGCCGGACGTCGCAGCAACAGGCGCAGGTACGATTTGATCGCATCAAGAATGACCCCCAAGCAATCGCAGCCATCCTCACTGCTCTCGAAGGCGATGGCATCCTTCTCACTGCGAACGCCGCAAGCCTATCCACGAGATGCGGTGCTGTGGGCGGGGCCTGCCGCTGAGGAACTCTCAGTTGGACTCTCAGGGGCGACATCATCATCACCCTGGACTCATGTGCAAGTGATAGTTCCTGCGAAGAGGTTTCGAAGGATGCCATCATCCTCAGCAGCTGTCTGGGACCAAAATCCTGCAAGAATCTTGGATCTTTTTCCAGCCCTCCCAGTGCCACGGCCACCATTGGCTACCAGATCATCGGGCCAGCCGCATGAACCAGCACAAACAGCTGCGAGAATCTTGGGCAGAACATCTATGGTAACATCTGGACCCAACACGCAGGATGAAATGGCGGGGACGGCTGCAAAGGCCTTGGAATTTGCGCCGACCAGTCTCCCAGTATCGCCACACCTACGCTTGCCAACATCGACGTGGGGATGAACGCTTGTGAGGGACAACGCGCTAGTCAGAATGTTCACGCTGGCCCGTTCAAGACTCTCGGTTGTATCACCATCGGCAGTGGCACATGCTTGTCACAAGACAGCTGTAACGGTGTTGCAAACTCCAACTTGGCGGTTGATGATCTGGTCGTGGCGGCGAACACCTGCGCGGCTCCAAGCAACTGTCAGGACTGCATGGCGACAGACATGTGCAGCGGCTCTCCTGGCTGGACCTACACCATCGACAGCCCATCCAACGACTGCCCTGGACAAAATAACGATGCATGCTCTTGAAAAATGAAATGGCTGACCGCACTCTCAGGGCGCGAACAGGAGTGGGAGTACAAACATCACGACGTATCCACATGTACGCCCATGCTCATACGGTCGCATCTTCCGCAGCGGCAAGACAGCATGGATGCGATCCATATTCAGAACAAATGGCTCAACTCAACTCCATCGTTGCATATGGCACGATGATCGAAGAATAGAATACATGTTACAATACAGTCATGGAACAATCGTTTGCATCCTGTGCTGTGCTGCGCCTTGCCAGTTGTGCATTCTCGTACTTCCATGTGCTAGTATAGCATGATATGGTACCTTTGCCCATGACTTCAAGGGAGCATATCCGAAGATGAACCACACAACTTGACTACAGTTTCAACCACTCCGTCCAGACATCCATACGAGTGCACTTGCGTTCTTGTCGTACAACTCGTCGAGTATTCTAAACTTGTCTTGTTCGAGGCCAGCTCAGCGAGGAAACGTTATGTGCGAACTAAAACGAAGACTCGGTGATGCCACGTTTGGTTACCCAGAACGTCTGTATCTGCAGAAGGGGGCGTCCTGCGTGTTCGTCTTCAGCACGCAGACGACGGAATAGCTCATCGAATGTAACATATTATAGGAGCTGCACTAGCACATCACAACATAGCATAGTATAGCATATGAGCATGGTATGGTGTGGATTCGTTGCGCTCTACTCTACTCTACTCTACTCTACCAATACATGACGATTGTGCTAGTGGCAGCGCCGTCGGCAGGGCACGAGCAGAGATGAATGATCAGAGGATGCATCGTTGGTGCTCCAGTGACGAGTACAGACGCTTGGACTTGATGGCAGCAACGATCGCGAGGGTTGCACATGTGTGATGAAGAGAAAGCGGAATACTGGCATGGCACGATGTGGTACAGATGTACGAGTGCGGTACCAACCAAGAGGAGGCTTTGCCATTCGATTGGTTTGTGCGACACACACCGATTGTGCTGGCGCTCCGATCGACGCAGTTGAGGCCTTGGAGCGTTTTTGTGTGTGGTTCGGATGGAAATTTTCCGACCAGAACGGCACAACACAACGTGCCGGCTCCACGACGCGATGGCTCCACGACGCACACCATTCACGACACAAAAATACGGTCCGCGTCACACAATTCACACCACTCGTCACAAAACACAAAACAAACATCACACACCACACCACACCACACCAC
Organism: Craspedostauros australis; assembly: GCA_026770025.1. Classification (NCBI taxonomy): domain Eukaryota; phylum Bacillariophyta; class Bacillariophyceae; order Mastogloiales; family Achnanthaceae; genus Craspedostauros; species Craspedostauros australis. The sequence goes on along the minus strand of JAMXDE010000011.1, from coordinate 2,113,118 downwards.
ACCACACCACACCACACCACACCACACCACACCACACCACACCACACACCACACATCACACATCACACATCACAATCCTCCATGCCATCAAACAGACGATGTGCACACAGGCACTCCAATCACAGGTGTGCCTATAACATATAATACTACTACTTTGATTTGCAGCTACATCTCTGCTGTGTTGGTATCCTGCTCTGCTTTGCTGTGATGCTCGTCCTTGCCAACGAACATGGCCACTTCGAATGTGTTCATGGTGGGTGCTGCTTTGGCTTTGCTGTTGTTGTTGCAAGGCTCAATGATGTCGGCTTTGCTCTTGCTGGGTTGCTTCTTTCTCTTCTCGTCTTTCTTCTGTTGCTCAGCCTCCTCGTTGGCTCTGGTTGTCGCAACGATTTGCTTCTCCAGCAACGGAATGAGGCTGCTGGTTGTTGGCAGATTCGTTTTCAGGCACTGCAGTCCACTGACAGCCATCACCTTGAGCGCATCATCGTACATACCTTTGATGTCGGGCTTGGCGTATTTGAAGTCAGCTGATTTGCCTTTGTTGTCTGTTGCAGTTGGTTTGTTGGTGGTCGCGCGGGTAGCCTCATCCTCCTCCAACACGAAGTCCGTGTGAGACACGGTAACGCCGATCTTGTTGCCCTCTTTGTCGAATTCCGTGGACGTTTGTTTCCGCACATTCATGTGCAGTCCCTTGCGCTCCGTCACAAATTCGTCACCTCCTTTTGCAGCACAAATTGCGTAGGCAATCTGATTGTGGCGAACATACGCGCTAGCCACCTTGTCCAGCTTGAATTGTTTCCAACAGGTTCCACAAGCATTCCACAATGCCTCAGTGGTAAGCAATCGGCTTCCATGGTGCTCACCTTGATACGCTGACACGTGTTTTGACATCGCTGGGAATATCGCATCGTCTTTCACATTCGTGATGGGAGAATTTGGTGGTTGCAGTCGTAAGTGCCATCCGCGACTGTCGAACTCCTTGTTGATGAATCTAAGTAGCTCCGTGTCTCTGTGTGGCCCTGCGCCATCCATCTGGTACCGAATCACCACGTTCTTTCCGGTTTCGGCCTTGATTTTGCTGGCGAGCGAATCCAGTGCGGGGAGTTCTTTTTCGCGGAAGAATTTCTTGAGGCTGTACTTCGGCTTGGGCTTAACACGATGACCATCTGTTTCCTTGCTGCCCGTGATTTCCAGTGGTTGGAAGTACAGTTCACCCTTCTTGCGAGAGATTTTCTCGGGATCAGGAAGGTGCTTGTACTTGGTCGGCGAGACCCAAGTTCGCTTGTACGTGGTCTTCTGCGCTCGGACCATGCGCCCAACACGTTCGAAGTTCACCTTATACGCCTTTCCTCCTTTCGCAAAACAGTTATTTGTTGGGGCAAATGCTGTTGATGCAATTGCCATGGTCTTGTCAATGTGACACTTGTGATGCACAGTCTGCTTCACAGGCTTAACTCCCATCTGGGGCACATGTTTCAGATGCATGCGAGCGACAATGGAGTAGAACCACTTTTCGTCCATGTGGACAAGGACAACTTGCGTATTCTCAAACAGCTCAGCTGATTCCCAGAACACACAGAAGTCCTGAGCCCAGATGTCGCGCTTTGCTGTAGTGGTGCCATTGATCAGAGGGAGTATTGTTGTAGAACGGTACTCACTGCCTTCCAATCCCATGACGAATTTGCGAATACACTTCGGACCAACGACTTGCGGGTTTCCGCTGCCTGCCAGTTTCCATGCAATTCTGTCCCACGAGATTGCGCCATTGCACCGTCGCAACACATCCTGGAGCTCAAATTGCAGGAAGGGACCACGCTCCAACCACAAATCAGCCAGCACTTTTGCGGATGCCAGCTCTTCCGGTGAAGCAGAGGCATAGGCAGAATCAATTTCGTCGTTCTTGAACTGTTGCTCTGGATGTCGAAGACGTAGTTGTTTCTCAAAGGCTGCGCGCTGCGTGAAGTACTGTCGTTGCTTGATGGGGCAGGTGAAGATGCTGCTGCCTGCGTCACTTCGCTTCTTGCATTCGAGCGTCTCCGTTTGGAATTTCACAATGTTGCGCCCCACTGTGGTGCGGTTGATACCCCATGCATGGGCAATCAACTCTGCATGTTCAGGAATCCCACCCAAATTGAAATAGAGAACAGTGTAGTTCCGATTGTCTTCTTTGTCAAGGCGCTTGCTAAGATTACCAGGCTTAGCAATACTATGCCCTCCATCCTTTCGCAACCATCCTTTTGTTTTCGCGCCTTTCTTCATCTGGTTCGTGAGCTGGGCGATTGCTGTTGCTTTCTGACGCCGCGAGACCTCGAGAAAAGCGGCGATTTTGGCTTCTTGCGATTCTGTGGTAGTTGGGGATGGTGTGGGGGGCTTAGCCTTGTTGTTGACACGCGTGGCAGCGACGGAGTGATGCTGGGGAGAAAGGAGGGAAGGCTTAGCAAGGCCTCCAGCAGTGCGAGTCCGTGCGAAGGTAGCGAGGCTGTGTGGTGTGCACAGATCCTCGCGAACAACATACATTCGGCTCTGCCCCATCACTGGGGTCACCATGACCATTGCCACCTCTCCTGGTGCAAGAGGCCCATTGCGTTTGACTGTAGCGCCGTCCGTGGTCTGCTTCATTGCAAAATCAACATGACATACGCCCAGGTCATGGACCCTGCCGCTTGAGCTCTGGTGGGATGCCACCTTCACACAGTCACCAGCGCGCAGCATGCTTGCGAGGTGAAGAGTTCAGTGGTTGCGGGATGATACAACTACGTCCAATGTTGGTGAAGGTTGATAGAACTGTGTTATTGTGTGTGCTTGTTTGAAGTGATGGTTTACAAAGTTAAGTTTGTTGAGATTATGAGCTCATCAATAAGAGCTCATCATCTTCCTGTTTTCTACTTCTTGGCTCCACTAATGGTGCTATTCACCATTGTCCATCGTGTTGTAACCATGCCAAACTTCTGGTTACTCTTGCTAATTAGTGTATCTGTGTCCAAACATGTGCAATGACACATGTTTGGAGGTCTAATAGAGTCTCTTTGATCCTCTTGGATCATCTTCCTAATTTTGTCTTGGGTCTGAAACCCGCATCACATTTTCCGAATTCTATCGAGTAGTTTTCTTGGATCTTTCGAAACGAAGTGTGACTGACACAAAGGACTCAAAACTCGAACAACGATTGGATTGATTCAGCACACATGGTCTAACAACAAGGGAACTCATGGTGAATACTAGCTGTGTGTCAATAGAGGTTGCAAGCTGATTGTACGAGATTGGCTGGTCGCGACGCACACCAGGCACACAAGGAGAACAGCACAGCACAGCACAGCACAGCACAGCACAGCACAGCACAGCACAGCACAGCACAGCACCAGTCATTGACGCGCAGCACGGCGCAGCGCACCACAGAACGGCATGAACAACACAGGAGGATGGTCACAAGGTGCCTTGTACCATCCACTCTTTCCTTTGTGGGAAGGTCACAGTCATTCTACATTCTGTGTAAGCTATGACTACAAGCAGCAGAGAATCAACAGCAGCTCGTCGCAGATGCGCAATGTTTCCGTTGTCCATTTTGTGAGGAGGATTTTGTGCCTTCGCTGTGTCGTTGTGGAATGGAGGTGCAATTCGGGACTCGCAAAGTGTTCTCATTGATGGGCGCATTTGGTAGAATTGTGGTTAATCTCCATGGCCCCCAACAGCAAAAACTGTTTGAGAACACCAAACACAACACAACAACACGACAATGGAGAAACACAACAAAACTCCACAAGCGCTGTCGAATGGCATCGACGGCACTGCCACAACCAGCGGTCCAGTGCAAGATCTGAGGGCATAGGCGGAACCGCCATGGAAAGTTTGGTGGATGAGCGAGAGCGGGATGTCATCTTGGCTTATTTGGGGCCGTGGCAGGCCCACGCGCACACGGCACGATTCGGAGGAAAATATGCTCATTGGATATGGTCTCTGCCTGGAATGCACAGGCCATTCCAACGACCATGGATGGGCAAGACGTATCCAAGAGGATACGGTGAAGATGCACACGAAGTTTGAGGGTCGGGGGTGGCCTGGAAGGTGCCCTCCGCAAGAAACAAGTGGCGGGCAAGAGTTTTTTGGCGGGTGGCGGCGGACACATCACGTGACTTCGCTGGTGATGGGTGCCATTGAAAAGTCACCCATATCGCCAAACCACCCATTCAAGATGTGTTAGGAATCAACTCAAGATGGCCATGGCGAAGTATCCTGCGCAGATACGGTCTGGAAGAGGCTGCAGCCTGGGATGCACACGAAAGGGATTTTTTTGGGTGTCGGAAAAACATCATGATGGCATCATCACATGGAGGTGCACCTTTGGAGGTATGAGCGCCCCACCCATTCTGAACACATCAGTGTGTCGCCAGAGAATGTGGGAACGCATGAGGGGCATGTGAAGGAGCTGCAAGGATCGTATCGACGAGATACGGATCCAAATCCGAACGGCATCCGTGTCGGAATCGGGTGTTCGAAAATTCTGCGTTTCAGTGCAGGGACAGTTTGGAGTATGAGATGCGGCTATCTGCGCAGGATCTTCATGGAGTGGATAGATGGGGGGTATCCGGAGCCAGTGTGGTGCGCAGATTGTGAAAATGCCAGGGATGATAATGATGATCATGGGTGCTGAAGGTAGGGCAGCATGGTGCCATCGAGAATTTTTTGCACCCACCACCTGACAGACAGCAAGCCAAAACGACATTAAAAATAAAGTTCATACAAATTTAACTAAGATATTCAGAATAAACGATAGCCAAGCGTCCGAATGAACTGTCTAGTTTTAATTTTAAATGGTGCGTTGTTGAGATATAACATCATAAGCAGTTGTTTGGATGGTTTTGGGTGTGCTCTAATTTAGTCTACTTTATCACGACTCATCACGAGTAAAACTCAAAAAACACTCCACAACTAGTGTTATCGTGAGTGCATCAACTGCGACCTGGAGGTCGTACCCATGCACATGCACATGGCCTCGCAGACCGGAGTATCACACTCTCACCAGCACAATTGACTTGAATCGCAATCACAATGGGGGACGTTGCGCAGATCCTGGGAGGTGCCCAACTGGGCCAAAATGGGAACGAGACCAACGATCGGATTTCGGAGATCATGCAGCGCGGCAAGCAGGGCCAGCACGAGATGGTGATGATCGTGCCCACCGCGACATCAGCGCCTGCATCATCGGCAACAGTGACAGCATCCGCAAAGGCAGTGGTCACCGCATCTGGAAGCGCCAATGCAAACGGGCAGGACCATGCCACGGACACTGGTGCTGCGCAGAATGGCGCAAGCGAAGTCGTCGTGAAGATCGGAAATCGATCCATCTCCAGCGCCAAGAAGGCACGCAAATGGGCGTGGGCCAAGTTCGCATCGTCCGCCAGGACGGATGGCACCATGTTCAGCCATTGGGTGCGAGCGGGGATCGAGTACACGGACTACCCCTACGCCAAGTTCGACATCCATTTGGATCCCGTGGCGTACACCGACCAGCAGTACGCGAAGTTCCTGGCCAGCGATGCTTGGACGAAGAGCGAGACTGACAAGCTCATGGAGCTGTGTCGCAGGTACGAGCTGCGCTGGGCAGTCGTGCACGATCGGTGGATGGAGCATTACTCGTTGGACAAGAGCCCGCAACTTCTGGCGCAGCGCAAGCTGGAGGAACTGCAGTATCGGTATTACTCTGTCGCGGCCATACTGTCGCAGACGCACATATCCGAAGAAGCGGCGGCGGAGGCGCGGGCGTTGATCAAGATATCATCCGGCATGCCACCGGATGCCGACAAGGACAAGGCGGACAAGATTCTCATGGAGACAGCTGCCGCACGCGCCATGGCAAGCATGAAGCCGAACCAGCAGCCGCTCATCAACACGGTTGGGACGGGATCGTCCAACAAGCTCTTCGATATCAATCGTGAATACAAACGGCGGCGGCATCTGGAGCAGCTATGGCAGAGGAGCAAGGAAGATGAGGCGGAGGAGCTGAAGCTGCGTGCGGAATTGCGTCTGGTCGAAGCCCAGTTACGAAAATTGAAGAAGAATGGTGGCCACGTTATGGCGGCAAACAAACGGCAGAAGACCGGAGCATCGGCGACGCAAGCATCCGCAGCGGCGGCCGGCGCAGCAACGGGCGCCACAGCAGGCATGCCCGCCCAAGCTGCGCAGCTCTTGTCGCTGAAATCGGGCTCGTCCATGGTGGAGGACAACTCCGCCTTCCTGGACGGCTGCTTTTCATCCACGGCTCCAACGGCGATGCCTGGCAATCCGTACCTGCAATCCGGGCGTTTGATGCCGCCGGCCACGGGCGGGTCGGTTGGATTGAACAAGGCTCTGCTGCTGCGCATGGACACGATCCTGTCAGAGCTCAAGATACCGAAGCGCCCGCTGCCGACCAAACGAGTTTGCGACGTGTACGATTCCGTGCGCAAAGATGTCCTCAAGCTCCTCACGTTGCAAAAGGTGGTGCTGCAAAAGGAGGGAGCGCTGCAGGGACGCAGATCCAAAGTTACCAAGCTCTTCGGCGGCGGTGGCGGCGTGACGGAAGAGAAGGCGTTGCTGGGCATCTCGCCGATCGCATCGCCGCCAGCACCGGCGCCTACCACGACGAATTCTGCTGCTGGGACGACCACGGGGCGTGGTAAGACGGGACGCGCCACCAAATCCAAGGCAGGCGGCGTGGGAGGCAAGGGCAAATCGCAAAGCAAGAAAGCCGCCGCCGCAGATGCAAGCGGCGGTGTAGGAGAAACCACGACGACGCCCAAGAAGAAGGCGGCCACGAAACGGAAACGGAAGTCAGATGCCAAAACGGGTGCTGCTGGTGCCGCCACGTCCTCCAGGGTGGTGTCGTCCACGAGTGCGACGGTTAAGGCAGGTTCTGCCGCAGGAAAGACGGCAGCCAAATCAGCTGCCTCCAAAACTGCTGTTGTAACAACAGCACCAACGGCGGCTGCTCCTGCTGCTGCTACTAAAACAGCGGGCGACAAGGCGACGTCAACAACGAAAGCTGCTCCGACAGCAGCTCCTGGCGCTGCAGCCACCGCTACCACAGCCGTGCCTGCTACGAAGGCTACAGCAGAAGGCACGAAAGGGAGTGCCAAGAAGCGTGCGAAGAAAGCCTAACATACAGTGTGTGCATGAGCAATGCGCCAACCACTGTATTGTCTCGTTTCCACGGCACAAATGTACCATGCGTGGATACACGATGCTGCATCGTGCAATCATAACTCAGAGTAGTATTGTGAAAGCACCCCTCCTATTGGATAATACATTGATTCCACTATGCACAATAACATATACCCTACAATGGTATACTAGTATTCGTATTGCTCCCCCTTCTCACATTGGCCTGCCATCATGCACCATTCGCTTGAGCTCCTTTGCCTTGGCTTCCAGCGCCTGTATTTGGGAACGGTATCGTTCCTCCAGGTTCTTCTCGATCGCGCATAGACGTTCTTCAAAACGAGCCTCGAGGGCAGTCATCTGGTTCTGAACGCGCTCATCGATGATGCGTTCCATGCTTTCCTGCGTCATGGCGCCGTTCTGCTTGCCTGCGTAGCTGTTGTATCTATCCTGCAGGTTGAAACCCGACTTGGGGCCTGGCAGACCGCAAACCACCTGCCGTTTGCTTGGCGATCCCTGCATGTGATCCTCTGGCATGCCGGTGATCGTCGAGTTGGCAACCGAGAAGGCGTCCGCGTTGGCCGGTCGTTCTTCCACAACGATCTCGGGCACGTTGAGGCCGGACCGTGACGGTGAAGAGATCGGCAGACCGCGGTTGGGACCATTGATTGCTGCCAGGAAGACATTCGCGACTTTTGTTGACGATTTGGAGGATCGGCTCGTGATGGAATTGGTCGAAGTTTGGTGCTGATTCGTTGCCGATGATGGGAATCGGGAACCGCCCTTGGCCACGACAGGTGCCGATTGACCGGCCGATTTGTAATGAGCTGATCCTCGAGCAGCGCTTATGGGTTCATTGCCCACGGCTCTCTGACCACCGTCCATGGTGTTGGAGACTGCGGAATGGTTGGTGTGTGACGACGCTGGCATGGTGGGACCGTTGGGTGGCGCCTGCGTCTCATTTGCACCAATATCGACGGTGTATTTGCCTGGCCGCGATGGTGACATGGCCTCCGATTTTCTCCCGGCATACCCGTCAACCTTGTGAGGCATCTGGTCGTTGGGCCTCATTCCAAAGCTGCGTCGGCTGTATCGCGGGACAGGCTTGGCGGGGTTGAAGGCATTGATTCTGTCGCGGATCGAGACTTGCCGAGCCGACGCGTCTGCTTCTCCTCCGTCCTGCATGACGGGATCGTCATCCTTCTTTTCGTCCTGTTCCATATCCCCGGCGTTGGCCACCTCATGGTATGCTGCGTTGGAGGTCAATGCATTGACGCTGGCGCCGTTTGCGTGGGGGTTGGAATGCACATGCGTTCGTTTCTGCGCTGACGAAGACAGGTTGGAATAGCGGCTGTCGTATGCAGCAGGTTGCTTGGCAGGTCCGTAGACGGAATACTGTCTGCCATCGTTGGCATTCGCGGGATGAACCGCACGATCCGACCTGCCCATACCCCCTGCATTTGCGGTGGTCCCAACCACTGCAGTAGCTTTGGCGGCCGATGAATTCCCGATGGTGCTGCCGACACGGTGTATTTCTGGCACGTTGACGCTCCGGTCCATGGAGCCGGTTCTCGCAATCATGGTCGGCGACATTGGCTTCGCAGGCGTTGTGGCGACAGCAGGCGGTTCGCTGAAGTTGTTCTCCGCAGCATGGTGATGCGGATGATGCCCGCCGTGGCGCATAGCATTGGTGGGCGTGAGGGGTTTCTCTCGGTTGACGATCTTGTCCCACCTGGCCTGCATGCGACCTCGCGATAGCGACCGCGTCCGCCGCTGATCATCGTCCTCGGGGGTGTCGCCTCTGCCACGATGCTGTTGTTGAGGCTGCTGATGTTGGGGCTGGTGCTGCTGCGTCCTTTGCAGGGGAGCGGTCTGGAAGTTGTGAGCAGCGGCCTTGATGGTGCTGGCGTTTGCGCTGCCGTCTGCATCGTAGCGATACATGGAGCGTCCTCTGCCTGCGGAATCCAAGGACTGCTTCGACACGCCCATGCGATCGTAGACCTCCTGGATGATGTCCCTGCTGGTGGGAGGCGTGCTCCTCCCGACGCTGCGGCTCCTCCGCTGTCCGCCGTTCCTCGACAGGGCATCCTTCCCATGGATCCCCATCCTCGAGAAGGATGCAGCATTGCTCATGATGGTTGATGGCCGATGGTCAGGACCTTCCCACTTTGGATGTGGATGCGGAGATGGATGCGGAGATGGATGGGGACGATGTGTTGACTGGACTGGTCTTCGGAGGTGACTGTCGTCGGCAGGAAGGAGCAACGAATGAAGCTGGCGAAGACTGAGGCGTCGACACAGATGTGAAGGGTGTTAGCGCGACGTATTATATATTCTATATCAGAGAGCGGAGTGTGATTGATGGTTCTCTAAAGATGGTGGATAACGTCGGTTCCTACTCCGGCTGATACTCCATGTCACCACACTGCAACTCTAGCGCTTCAAGTAAGGAAAGCGCTGTTTGTATGTTGGCAACATGCAAGAGCAGAGGTACGGGGACAAGCGGAGATGTCGGGAGCTTCGACAAAGAGGAACGACAACAACAACAACAACAACAATGATGAGCACCGCTTCTGGTGCGTCTGTTTTACTCGCGCAGCAACGGCAGTGAAGCCGCTTTGTTACCGTTGGTGGCGTATCAAGAATCTACCACGCACTTTGTGGTCGTCCAAATTCAAAATGCTGAGCTCGTTCTGCAAGGCATTTAGTCGTTTGAAGCAAGCATTGTTGGATCATTCAATTATATGCAGATGTGAATACCATCAAACGACATGGATTGAAGAATTATCCGACAAAATGCCTGGTTTTTGGTCGGAGGAATCCATCTTCGTACAACAACACGGTGCTAGTATGATAACTACGTCGTCGTACGGATGCTTGTGCCTGCGGAACAACACAAAATCTTTTGGCTTTTGTAAACGACACACTGTTGGTTTGTTGGCAAGCTGTTGAATAGTGTTATAATTGCGTCAAGCATATAATACGGACGAGCACTTCATGAAGTTGCCGAAGACGGCACGCAAAGGCGACCCTAATCTTCCAAACACAAGTATTGTGAAGGAGGAGTCGGGATCTGATGACATGCCCTGCGATTGGACTTGAACATACGATCTGGCGCCGTGTCCTGTGCGATCTGGATAAAGTGCGAAGGTGAAGACGACTCTACTCCATCAGTGATATGCAGCACCATGCAGCACAATGCCGATTGTACGAGTATGGATGGTAGGAGCGTCTGAGAAGTAGATTCGGAAGGGTTCCTGGCCTCACATCCCCACAGAAATGGTTGGCCATTTGCACGCATCGCACGAGCTAAGGACAGAAGCACCGCACACAGTCTACCATAGACTGATCTAGACTAGTGATCATCAGCCTTGCACTCTTGTCGACCATGATCGAATCCTAATATTCCGTCCTAATCATAGAGTACATAAAAGTTTGCGTGTGTGCGTGTGTGGATGTGTGCAGATGCCAGGATGTGTGGACTGTTGTTCTGTCCTCACTCACCATGCGTGTAGCAGAATGCTGTGCACAATTGCACATCATCGTTGAACACGATAATATTGTGTGCCCGATAGACTCCGCTGGTGCTTCGTGTTCGATTTCACGTGTCTGATCGAATGTCGTGAATCATAAATATTATTAGGATACGAAGGATACACTCATTTATGAGCGTCATAGTACTTAGATGCCATTGGCCACATCCTATCCGTTGAATCAGGCCAAAAGCGTTGAGGGAGTCAAACAAAAGTGAGATAACCGTACCACGCCAATCGCACGTTACGGATAACGAGTGGGAAACAACATCAACAACCACGAAAAGACGCGAAGAGATTTGCGCCGAGAGGAGTGAGCGAGTCCTGAGGTCGTGTGTTCATCGGTTGGGAAAAATCTCGCGGAGACAGCAACACGATGGCAACAACAACCGACAACAGTGGAGGACGCACAGATACCACACACTCAACCCAACATCGTTCCTCACTCCACCGACATCTTGGCTCGCTGTGACCTTCGCATCAGTTCCTCCTTTTGCCTTTTGCGTTTTGCTTATTGGTTGCAGTGCCGTGAAACGCAGCGACCAACCCCACTCAACGACGTTCGTCGATAGTCCTTCGCGACCCTTGATAACGCACACATCACCATCTTCATCTTCATCGTCGGTTCAACAACGTCCAACTACACCCAGCTGCACTCAACAACACACTCAACAACGCACTCAACTGCGCTCCACTGCATCGACTTCAATCGGAAGGCATTCATCAACGGTCAGGAAGCAACCAAATCAGCCGACAACGATCTTCGCCTCACATTCAGAGAAGAATAGGAAGGGGAGAGGAAGAAGAAGAGGGAACACAGCCCATCCATCGGTTGATCGTGTGCAGAGTCCATCCGCGTGTTTGACAACAGCAATCGTCGCAGACACGAAGCAACGATGCCAGGAACGAACCCAGCCAGCAAGCGGCACAAGCCAGACGGAGGTCCAATGGGCGGTCCTCATGACGGCTACCACTCGGGATACGGACGCATGCCACCGCAGGGGGCCTACCAGCACCCCCAGTACGGTGCACCAGGAAGCCTCGGTCACATGGGGCCGCAGTCGGGATACATGCCGTGGCAGCATGGACCCGGGCAGTACGGAGGCCATCCTCCGCATCCACCCCCGCATTCGTGGGGTCCAGGCTCCGTGTCGGCGCCCCCACCAAACGCAATGTATGGTCAGCGCAACAGCGCACATTCGGCACCTGCCATGACGCCTGAACGGCCGGGATACGGAGGTCCACCGCCGTCCTACAGAGGACATGGACCACCGCCACCAGGACCAATGTCGGGCACCCCCGCGAGCAATTCGAGAATAGCCAAGATGGGGACGCCAGGCAGCCGGCATGCCAGCGGCTCCAAGACGCCCGATCCCTCCGTGAGCGCGGCTCCGCCACCTGGCAGTGGACACGACGGCCCACCACCACCCAATGGCGGACCCGGTGGTGGTGCCGGCGGCGGCGGTTACCAATGGAATCAGTCGCACGGGGGAGGACAGCAGTGGCCACAGCACCAGTGGGGCAACGCGCCACAAGCGCAATCTCAACCGCACGGAGTGTACGGCAGCAGTCCGCCACCGCCCCCACCAACCTCCATGGGTCAGCCCGCATATGGACAACCGTACGGATCCAACTCACCCGCCCGCGTGTCGCAGAACCGGCCGCGATCCTCGCCCAACATGATGGCCGGTTACAACAATGGGCCGATGCCAGGTGGCGGCGTGATCTGCCCGCCAGTATCGGATGCACCCGACACGGAGACGTACACCGGACGCAGCACCGGACAAGGGTACGAGGAAGATGGCAACGCCTCGGAGACCGGGCGAGAAACGGGAAGCACGAAGGACAAAGGACGCGGGAGCTACAAGTGCGGAAGGGTACGTCGTCTTTGCATGCATGTGTGCATCTGTTTGTTGGTGTTGTCATTCTGTCCTGTCCCATTTGTTGGTCGGCATTGGGGTGCAATGCGCAACGCACAGATCTAACAGAACATTTCTTTTTGCTTCTGCTACGCACGTTATAATTGTGTTTGCGATTGCAATTGCAATCCTCCCCACCCACATACACATTCGATACACATATACCATGCCACCCTCCGTGACCCCTTCTATTTCATTTTCGTTTGCGATCGCAGTGCGGAGTCCCAAAGAAAGGCCACGTTTGCCCGTACCAACCGAAGGTCAGCAGACGACCCGGCGAACCTTTGCCAGAAATGAGAAGCGCAGCCGTGCAGGTGGAGATGGACGAGTTCATGACGTTGCGTCGTTTGAACATCAAAATCCAGGGTTTGCCGGAATCGTACGCGACGGAAGCTGGGATGGACGATTCGGACATCAACTGCATCGGCGAGCCGCATCCGCAGATGATTACGCTGGAATCGGGCGATGGCACCAGAAAGCAAGTGGTGCAGCACTTGCGCGGGCACGAGGGTGATCACCAACCACATCAGCAGTCGATGAGGCAGCACAACGATTCTGGTCGACAACCACCAATGCAGCAACATCAGTCTCACATGGATCCGACCGATCCTGCGAAGGGGCCACCACCGACCTCTGTGGATACGGGCGTAGGACCGGGTCCAGAGTTGGAATTCAACGACCTAGCACCGACAGGCAGCGGCACAGAATTGAATTTGCAGGAACCAGAAACGACCACGACGGGTGTTGGCCCGGATTCCGACCTCGGGGACTCCGCCCTGTCGCTCCCGGAACACAAGGTGGCAGGCGTGTGAAGACGATACCCGCTTTAGACCGGTCCTTGTACTGGTATGTACTCGTGGAGAGACTACGATGTGTCATGGCAAGTCTCGGATGACATGAATCCATCGACGCCAGGAACATATTATGATATTATAATACTTTCAGCACAATAAACCAAACGTTCACGGCCACAACATCTACGATGTGTTTTTGATGCTCTGGACTATCGGGAGACGGCTCGCCGACTTTGTCGGATTGAGATTTCCTCCTCCTTGCCTTTTGAACGAGTACATGACACACGTGAGACGACTTCGCGGAGACTGAGATCGAAGTGGAGGGAAACTTTGGGGTTCCGGATGCACACTCAAATCTTGCCACAAGTCGTCAGCTACTTCCTTTCATTCAGCTTGATTTCGATGTCCAGAGCATCCGTAGTCGTACCATACTTCCACACTCGCTCCCCACTCCTCCCTTTCCACTTCGGTTGGCACAACCAAACCTTGCACCTGTCTGTACTGTACAATGGCGAATCCAAACCATGAGAGCACGCCGTGGGACGACTACGACGACGAGAACGACGCAAGCAGTGACGACGGCAACCGCTACCCTCACGGCAACAATAACAATAATAACAACAACAACAACAACAACAACAACGGCGAAGGCTCGTGGACTGCGGAACGACTGTGTCAGGCAACGTGCAGGGATCTGGGCGACAACCCAGATCAGGTGACCGACAAGTTCTTGGATCATCTCCTGACATCCGCGACGTGCTGCGCATCGCTCGAAGTGCTGCTGCAGTCTGCGTCAACCACGACAAGGGACTACAGGTGCGTATGAGCACGTAAGACCATCGATGGTCCTGATTGATTGCCTTGACTCGGCACGGAAGATAGCAGAGTGCTCTCTGCAATGGAACTTTGCCATTCCCACCCACAATGCCATCGTCGCATCACTCACATTTCCTCGCGTACCATTGGCACATGTCTCACGCATACATGCCCACACATACGTATCATACTTCGTACTCATGCCAACGCACCGCGGCAGTCTTCAAGTGGACATGTTCGAGATGTTGTCAGCTCGACCCGTTTTGGGTCATCTGCTGCTCAAGTACCCATCTTCCCTCATCCCGCTGCTGGTGAATGCGATCGTCAAAGCACAGAAGCATCTGCAGAGCAGCAAAAGGAGTGGCAACACCAATGGCAACACCAATGGCAACATCAATGGCAACAGCAATGATGCTATCAGGGAGCCGACCTTCGTGAAGGGAGACAAAGGCAACGGCAAGGAGTTGCCATCCACGCGGGTTCACGCGCGGTTGGTCAATCTCCCACCGACATGCTGCCGATCTTCCATTGCGAAGATTGAAGCAGCGGATGTGGGCAAGATTATCCAGGTGTGCGGAACTGTCGTGCGGACGTCGCCCGTGCAGATGTACGAAAGCGCGAGGATTTACAAGTGCACTGGCAAGGAGGGGTGTTCCATGACCTTCTTCCAAAGCGCCGACCTGGAAGATCGCACCAACGCCCTTCGTAAGCCCATCCGTTGTCCCTTGATCCTGCAGTCGGGACAGCGCTGCAAAGGCACCAACTTCAAAGAAGTGGATGGCGGGTCCGTGCATACCGATTACCAGGAGATCAAGATACAGGAAGGCGCGTCCAAGATCGGCGTCGGCAAGATCCCACAATCCCTCCTCATCAAGCTGGAGCACGACCTGGTGGACAACTGCCAGCCAGGCGACGAGGTGGTCGTCGTCGGTTCCATGATTGCGCAATGGTACTCACCCGGTTTGCCATCGGTCGATTGCAACATCGGAACAGCGTTGAAGGCGCACTCCATCCGAATCATCGAGGAGAATGGATCATCGGCATGGAAGAGCACCAAGGACGGTGGTTCCATGGACGGTCTGGAGAAGTTCCGCAAAGAATTCGATGCATTCTGGAGGCAACCGCAGCACGAGACCAATCCCATTGCCGCGCGTGATTTTATTTGCCGCGGTGTCTGTCCCAAGCTCTACGGACTGCCGATCGTCAAACTCGGTTTGATGCTGACGCTGATTGGCGGTGTCTCTTCGGATGCGTATGAACAGTCATCCGTTGATGAATACATTCAACGGGCGCAGGATGCCGAAGAGAACGATGCTGATCATGATGACGATGACGGCCGCGGCAGTGGTGATCGCAGCGTGGGGGATCAAGGGCCCGCTACGCATGGAGATTACAACCAAAACCACAATGGTGACAATGACATCATGTTCCCCATGACTGCCACTCCTGTTCCTTTTCAGCTCATGGATCAGACACCAACAAACCAACCCACGTACTATGGACAGGGCGGCGAACACAGGCCAAAGCCGCAGCGCTCCAGCAAGACGATCCAGACCCGCAGACGTGACATGTCCCACATGCTCATCGTTGGAGATCCTGGCACAGGCAAGTCACAAATCTTGAGGTATGCAGCGGCGTTATGCCCACGATCGATCCTCACGACGGGGGTGGGAACAACGTCCGCCGGTCTCACCTGCGCCGCCGTTCGCGAAGGCAACGGGAAGGAATTTGCACTGGAGGCAGGTGCTCTGATTCTGGCCGACAAAGGCGTTTGCTGCATCGATGAGTTCGGTTGCATCAAGAGCGCGGATCGTACCACCATCCACGAAGCAATGGAACAGCAGACGCTGTCAGTTGCCAAGGCGGGCATCGTGTGCAAACTCAATTGCAGAACGACCATCATCGCCGTCATGAACCCACGTGACTACATCTATGACAACAACGCATGCCTCTCCACGAATACGGGCCTTGGAACTCCCCTCCTGTCTCGCTTCGACATCATCTTCAAGCTCGTGGACAGCCCTGATATTGAGCGCGATGACAAGGTCACGACGTTTCTTCTCAATCGCGCCATCCAGGTGAGTTTCTCGCTACTTCATTGGTTGATTGTGGTAGACATACTTGCAAGTTCTCCGTACTCGTATGATGTTGATTTTCATCCTGTTGCTCTGCCTGGCTGCATGCCGGCGATCTGGTCTTTTAGGCGGCGAATTCGCAGAATCGACTATTGATGCTGCATCTACGACCGCAGCTGCTTGGCTCACCATTGGTTGCTCCATTCTCCTCTGCTCTAATCGCTTCCGTTTGATCAACTGCTGCCACTTCAGGGATCCGGATTGGAATGTGCAGGCGGCACCGACGACGGCGGCCTGTGGACGCTCGACAAGCTGCGGGCGTACATTTCCATCGTGAAGGAACAGTTCCAGCCTGCGATGAGCGATCAAGCGGCCATGCTCTTGGAGAGGCACTATGAGAAGATCCGTTCCTCCAGGCAGTCCATCATCCCCATCACCGTCCGGTTCCTGGAATCATTGATCCGCTTGTCGCAAGCGCACGCGCGGCTGATGTTCCGCAATTCCGTGTCGTTGGAGGATGCTGTGGCGGTGCTCCGAGTCATGGAGTGCAGCGCGTTCGCCTACGGCGGTTTCGATGGAGACGTCGATGACTACGAGAACTTCCTGTACTGCGACCCCATGTCCATGCACTCTGGCTGTGATGAACCGGATGAAGAGTTCCTCTGTTTCACGTACCGCATCCTCAAACGATACGACATGCTGGATCATCTCGACCCCGACCTGCAGCAAAAGGCAGAAGATGCCATCGGCATGGTGGACATCCACAACGCGGTTGAACCTCCAGACAGCGGCTGGGATGAGACAGAGCACCCGCGAGACAAGAACGCCCCTGGGATGCTGTACGACCACTACGGCAGGTCCTACTTCGATTCACCCGAGAACAGAGCAAAGCGAGTTCGCCATCGTTGATTTGAGAGCCTTTGAATGTTTCCATGATATGATATCATTTTGCGATGGTTCAGAGCGTTCTGCTTCCAACCACTCCCGTTGGCTACATTATTGCCATTGCAAATGTTGGGATGTTAGGATGTGAGCGTGTCATGTGGACATGGCAACGTCAGCTTCAAGCACGGCGATGTGAGGAGCACTGCCTGGTCGTATGGTACCTCCTCTTGAGAACATGACTCTCTAGCTTCGTTTGTCTTTCAAGATATCCGTCTGTACGTCCAACAGGCGAGGCCCAACAACACAAGCGAGACGACTGTTTCGACCAACCACCAGCAACTTCGGTGCAGATTTCGCGCCACAAAAACAACACACCAAAACACAAACACTCGTTTCGGGTGTTGTTTGTATTCTGCACCCAACGCGAATGGGAGATCATGTTCCGACCACCATTTGAGCGAGACCATAGTCGTCGAGTGACACGGAAGCATCGTTTGCATCGATTGCACCTGCTGAAGGTGTCGGAGGAAGAACACGATACAACACACAGCACCGTTGCAACTGCATAGCTGAACAAGTGAGCAGGTTGATGACCATGACAGACTCGGAGCAAGCTGAGGAGAACGATGATCTGAACGACGACTTTCTTCGCTTCGATGAATCGGATGATGACAGCAGCAGTGGCGGCGGCCAAGCCACAGGCGGCAAAGAGAACAGCAAGAAACGCAGGAGGGAGGAAGACGGTGACGGCGGTGCAGCTCGGAATCAAGATGGATCAACGACGCAAGATGGACGACCGGCCGATGAGCCACCTCCGTGGATGGAGATGGCGTCTCAAGGTTCGGCGTTCGAAGACATGCATCCCATGATTCAGCTGCACAACGAGATTGTGGGATTCTGCAATCTCATGGAACCGAGACCGGAAGAGCTCGAGAAACGGCAGGAATTGGTGGAGAGGTTCACCAAGCTGGTCAAGAAGACGTTTGGTGACGACGCTGACGTCGAAGTCTTCGGCTCGCAGGTCACCGGCCTGTGTTTGCCGACGTCGGATATTGACATTGCCATCCAGATCCCCAGCGATGAAACCGACGGTGACAATGCTGCTGCTGCTGATGCCACCGACGAAGACATACTGAAAAGCATGAAGGCGAAGGAAAGCCCGTTGGTGAGGCTGGGCAGCGTCCTGCAAACGGAATGGAAGGATGAGCTGTCATACCTGGAGGTCATTGAGAACACCCGTGTCCCGCTGGTCAAGTTCATCATGGCATCGTCCAACATCCCCGTCGACGTCTGCTTCAACCAGGATACTGGACCATCAGCAGCCAAGCTCGTCAAGCAGTACATGGAGATCATGCCGCCACTGCGGCCGCTCACATTCGTTCTCAAATACTTCCTAGCGGCAAGAGCCTTGAATCAGGTGAGTGCGATGAGATTGAACCTCCCGTGGCAGTGGTTTTATCCAGATCATGCGTCCATATGTCGATCCATCAATTAATCTGTGTGGAGTATCCACACCCTTTGCTCTATTGCGCTCTCATAGACAAAGTAGAGCCAAGCGAAAGAGTACTTCTCACACCATCTCACAACACGCACGCATCCATCCATTCGTCCATCTGTCCATGCACATCCAATTCTTAGCCATATTCTGGCGGAGTCGGCAGCTTCATGCTCCAGATGATGATCCTTTCCTTCTTGCAGCATAGAGAACGCGAGGCCATCCACTATCGCAACCCATGCCAACAGAATCTCGGTGCCATGCTCATCGACTTTCTGGTCCTGTACAGCACAGACTTCAACTACATCACCACCGGCTTCACGGTCCGATTTGATGGAATGTACTTCCCTAAGGGCGCCTCCGATCGCAAAGAATTCTTCTGGCAGGAGAGCAGGGCATTCAGCTTGGCGATCGAGAATCCTTTGGAACCCACGGCCGATGTGGGCAAGCCATCATTTCGCATGCAGACCGTGCAGCGCGCCTTCGAGGTGGCGTACAAGCTGCTGCTGCATCGGATGTACGAGCCGAAGGAGAACAGCCCCTCCTTGCTCGCCTGCTTGCTGCCGACCACAGATGAGATGGTGGAAAGACGAACGATGAACAACACGAACGAGGCAGCCAACGTTATCGTCATCAACTACTGAAGAGGGAGGGAGAGAAAGAAATGCATTTCAGCGTGCCATGTCACCACAGCCATCTTGGGAACATAGCACGCACGTGCCACTGCGGATGGATCAGATTGTACTCCAAGGTAATAGTAGCAGGGTGCCTGTGTATTAGCTTGTTACTGATTCTGTTGAGTTGCTTTTGTTGTCTTCCTGCTCTTCCGATCGAAGTTAGTTGAGTTGATGCTGGACAGCAGACATGTGTTCAGGCATTATGCAACAATCAGATAATGTTCTCGCTCTCTAAAAGCATGCGTGTGATTTAAGGCATCGCATGTCATCCCTCAGTCATCAAAGGTTTAATTCGTGCGCGTGTACGAGTACGCATGGCGCCGTACCGTACGTAGAAGTAGTTTGCAGAATGATCCATGAAAGCGACGATGGTTCGATCCATCGACCGGTGCGACAAACAAACCGTTGTAGAGTATTACGAGTACGTATGCGGCACTGCAAGCGATGCGCAGGTGCCCTGTATCGAGCTTGAACGAGACATGCATCGAAAAATGATAGAATAACATCGACACGAACGATCGCCCAACGATGGTGGCTGCGGAAAACGAACGAGTGCATATCACCTCATGACCAGCGGCAGCAGAAGTACGGACAAATGTTTCGCACACACCAGCCATGCCTCTCTCCTCAAGGCACCGATACAACTTCATCGATGCGTCCGTTCCACCTCTCATCCCTTCATCCAATCCCTCCACCCACCATCATTGATGCCCAAGTTTGGAAACGTCGATTCGGGAAGTCTTCATGCATAACGTGCAACCATGCATTACATGCAACCATCCATCCCTTCATCCACCCGCATGTCGAGAAAGCGCATGTTGGACAGTCAGCATCGTGGAAACAGCCTGGGAAGCTTGGAACGCAAACCTCCCATGTCTCCAGTCGCATTCTTCCCAAAATCGTCACGCAATCTCGACATCGCCATGGGGTTCCTTGATGGCCAACTTACGGCATGCCGGCTGGCTTGTCCCATTGGGTGGCGCCGGTCCTTTCGTTGTAGTAATAGACCTGGCCGTCCGCGGAGGAGGCGCTCTTCCACTCAGAAGGAGCCGGGGTGGGTTGTCCATAAGGTGGGTTGGCGGCTGGTGGGACCGGCGCTGCACTATAGCCACCGTAGGCATTGTTCTGCTGGTACGGAGAAGGCTGTCCGTATTGCGCCTGCGGTGGCTGCTGCTGTTGTTGCATCGGTGGCTGGTACATCTGGGGTTGGTTTTGTTGGCCGTAGCCGGGGTTGTTCTGGCCACCGTATGGCTGGTAAGGCTGCTGCTGCTGTTGCATCATTCCATGCTGTTGGTGCTGCTGATGCTGTGGCCTGTAGCCGCCGTAATGGTTACCTCCGCCACCACCACCTCCGCCGCCGCCACCGGCTGTTCACAAGTTTGAAGTGAGAGATTGAGATTGAGAGAAATGCATTGAATGAAAAAAAAAGAACCATGTGAGTGATCGATGCAAAGTGAATTAAGCTGTTGTTGTCGCAACGTGGCGCCACACACAAACAGCACATAATCAGCATGCAATGCTGTGCTCAAGATGAGCGACTTACCGTTTCCACCCGCGTAGGGATGGTTGGGGCCGCTTTCGATGATCTCTTGGATCATTTGCTTGACAGACGCAATGCCCTGCGGTGTACCGCGGATGCTGACGTCGCAATCTTGACCTGGCAAGACGTCCTGGTTGATCTGGATGTCACAACCGGAACGACGTTGCAAATCGTTGATGGTGACACCCTTCTGGCCGATGATCCTGCCCATGAATTGCTTCTGCACCGGGATGCTCTCCATGCTTGGGCCACCTGGACCACCGCCGCCTCCTGGACCGCCTCCTCCACCGTGGCCGTACTGCGACCCCCCGGAGTTTCCATAGTGGTGATTGTGGCCGCCGCCGCCGCCTCCTCCTCCGCCGTATGAGTTGCCACCGTAACCAGAGTTGTTGTGACGTCCGTAACCGCCTCCTCCTCCTCCGTACATCTGAGGTTCGGGCTGCATGCCTTGTCCCATGTTCGGGAGGTTGGGGTATGGTGGGCCGCTGCCCCACACTCCGCCACCACGCTGCTTGTCATCGCTGAGCATGTTGATCGCCTGCATGGCATCCATCATGGGGTTGGCGACAAGGAAGAGCACCATCTCGCGGGCCTTGATGACGGACTGATCCGTACCCGTGAGGGTGACCTTCTTCTGGGTGGGGTCCATGCCGTGCTGGGCGCTGTGATCAACCTGAATCTTCGCGTGCGACCTGGACTGGAGCTCGCGAATCATCTCACCGCCGCGGCCGATGATCTTTCCCACGGACTGGGCAGGCACCATGAGCTCTTCGCGCTTGGCATCTCCCAGCGGCAGGTCGATGTTGGCCCCGTTGTCTTGGCACAGCATGTTGACGAGCTGCTTCGCGAAGCCGACCTTGTGGCGCAACCCACGGTAGGTGATGACGCGCGGGTGATTCGGAGGAACGTTCTGGTCGACGTCGATCTTGCATCCGGAGCGTGCCTGCAGATCGCGAATCATCTCACCTCCCTTTCCAATGACACGGCCGACGTAGAGCGGGGACACTTCACCCTTCTCTTCGGCGATCTCATTGGCTGCGTCGACCGCTGATGGTGCGGGGGCAGGTGCTGGCGTCGCTGCTGGTGGTGGCACAGCCGGCGCAGGCGCTGGTGCGGCAACTGGCTCTGGTGCTGCCGGTGGGGGCACAGTAGGTGCCGCTGCCGCCGGCGCAGGTGCTGTCGCTGCTGGTGCAGGAACTTCAGGTGCGGGCGTGTCGGCTGCTGGTGGAACCGCTGCTGCTTCAGGCGCTGGTTCAGCAGGCTTTTCAGCCGCTGCAGGTTCCGTGGTCTGATCAGCGGCTGGGGCAGGTGCAGCGACAGGGGCAGTAGCTGCAGGAGCAGCCTCAGTGGCAGCCGGCGCGACCTTCATCTGCTTTGCGGCAGGCTCTGCGAAAAGCAAAGCCAACAGGGGATAGGCATAACAGGTGGAGCATTGGATTTGGTTGGATGGTTGGTTCGTTGGTTCGAATTCAGTCCAATTGGGTCAGTCGAGCGCGATCGATGAGGATCGGAAGTCATCGGATGTAGTCGGATGATCACATCAAAAGAAGAGGACACAACAGAAGTTAAGAAGAAGGGAACATGCATGCATGATGTGAGGAATCAACGATGGTATACGAATGGCCTTTCGCGCCAACATGATGCTGATGCATTCAACAATATGATCAAACAAACACTCCGGTGGGACACTTTATTCTCTTGCGCTATTCAACTCGACGCAACGCAACGGTAAACGCGAAGAGCTCCGCATCGCATAGTAATTCGGCTAATTTGAGAATACGAAACGCACCTGCGGATGCTGGATCTTCAGCGCCATCGGCTTCCTCTCGCGGACGCTTGGCATCCGGCGCAGCTGGAGCGGCTTCATCGACAGTGCTCATGGTCTTCGCTCGATCTCTTTCCTCTTGGGTCTGTGGAGTGGGTTGGTTTGGACAGGGGCTGCTGTTGTCTGCCTTGGCTTTGTTGTGTTGTATCGGAAGGCAGCGAACAGTTGATGATGATGTTGACGATGCGACGCGAGGGAACTCGAGTCTTCAGGTACTCTCTGCACTTGTGAAGTGTCTCCTTGCACCGCAACCGTCGTCGCTGCTGTCGATGCCAAGAGTTCGCAAGTTCCATCGATTTTTTGGCTGCAACCGCTGCTTCGGAGGGTGATGCGGATTCGTGGTTGACGACGTGTCTCCGCGCGAAAGGCAACGAGCGCCCACGATGTGAAACACGGTTCGTGAAGTTTGGGTCATCACGATCATCGCGTCCTTGATTGGTTGGTTGTCGTGATGGCCGTTTCGCTCTTTCCGTTGAGAAGCACGATATTACATGTATAGTTTGTCTACAAAGCGCTGAGTATGTACCTGTTGTCCATATACTATATATGTCGTATATTATTATTGTGGCGCCAAAATTCTCTCCTCCATCCAACCAAAATGTTTTAGCCAGAGGCAGCCACCCACTGCAGACGGCGTGTTCTGCTGAAGTGCGTTCATCATTCCAAAGAAGGAATAGGTGCTATCCAAACAGATTATAGTATTGTAATAGTGGAATAGAGTTGAATGTAATTCGCGAAGATGAAGAAGAGAAGGAAACAATCGGGGACGCCTTTCGACAGAAAGCGACAACTAAAACATGGAGATTGGGCAGAGCATGATGAACATGATTCCGATGCGGTGAAGGAGGTCAACGCACGCCGTCCACAGCATGCAGACTCCGCATCAACGAGCAGCGTTAACAGAAGCAACGGTAGAAGCAATGGAAATGGCAGTGGGAACGCCATTCGGACGTACAATAACAAGTACCCATACGAGGTGCATTACAATGATCACTTCGAGACATCAAACGAGGCGTACGAAGATGTTGCGGACTGCATCATCGACGCGCTGTTGAAATCGGTGCTGGATCCACGATCCCGCAAGGAAGCGCAGCTCTACGATCCGTACTACTGCGACGGCAGAACCAAGGATCTGCTGCGCGACTTGGGTTTCGCCAACGTCCATCACGAGCGTAAGGACTTTTACAAGGACATGCGACAGGATACGATACCCCCGCATCACATCTTCATCACCAACCCACCCTACTCCGACCAGCACAAGATCAAGTGCCTGCAATTCTGCCACCGACAGTACATCGAGAACGGAACGCCCTTCCTGCTGCTCATGCCAGCCTACGTGGCGGTGCGGCAGTACTACGCCACCACCTTGCGACAGATCCTGCCAGATGTCATCTACCTCGTGCCCTCCACCAAATACGAGTACGACCACCCGGAGGGCACGGGACATTCCACGTCACCGTTCCAGTCTCTATGGTTCTGCTGTGTCGGTCGATCGCATGTGAGTGACGTGCGGCAGCACGTCGACCAACTGCAGTGGACGGCAACGAGGGACAAACCACGCATTGCAACATCCGTGCAGGAATTGGAACGCCTGGGTTGCGTGTCCACGCAAAAACGGCCCAACCCCAGGCAACGCAAGAAGAACAGAGTCAAGTCGAAGGGTTCCGCGGATGCTCCATCTGCGAGCGCGAAACGGTCAGAGAAAGAGAAGAATGCACCGTCGTCAAGCAAAGCACAAGCGTCCTCCGCCACCACGTCCACACCGACTGCCAAATCCAAGTCCAGCAAGTACCGTGACCAAGACGGCCAACGAAAGCGCAGAAGATTTTAAGCAATTGTTCTGTTGCTCTATTACTGCAGGGCACGAGTAAGGGATGAGCCAATCATCGCGTCTTGCCGCAGAGTTCAGATCAGTTCAGTTGAGTGGAGTGAAATAGAGCATTGCATCATTTGTACTTTATTTAAGTGACAGTATGTAGAATAGTGCAGTTGGCCATTGTGGAGTGCAGCACGAATGTATGGTAATCCTTGATGAAACCTGGCGAGTAAGATGGAATCGCCACGCCCTCATCGCCGCGGTCGGTGCGAACGTTTCGATTTGGGCTCCGTCACCTCGGACTCTTCGTAGTAATGCGGCGCGATCTCCGTCAGCCACTCCGGTTTGATCGGCGCCACCTGTCGCATGTACTCCTTGGTCGTGAAGGCAAGCTCGAAGTACACCAGCCACGCCGGAGGCTTTTCCTCCTTCGACATCACGCTGCTGGGATGGATGTACACCGTCTTGTGTTGCTTCACGGTCTGGTACTCACCCGTCCGGCTCAATCGAACCACGTTGTAGAAGAAGCCAGACGTGATGGACTTCAGTATGGCATCCATATCATCCGGTTTGGACGCCTCCTTGTCAATCTCGACGCGCTCGCACAATCCCTCCAGCTGCTCGCGAATATCGCGTGCCCGTTTCATGGACTTGACTTGGACGAAGTTCTCGAAGCACCAGCCGTTGCTGAAATCGGTCGCAGCCCAGTCCCGGTAGCATCGCAGCAAGGCGATGTGATCTCCGCCACCCCCACGAGCGAAGTTCTTGCGTGCCGTGTCGGCTTGCAACGCCTTCTCCTTGGGTCGGTAGAACACCGACGCGCCTATGGAGAGCATGGCGACGCTGGACAGGACCTCCCATGTGCAGCCGTACTTTTCGGAGCAAATCACGGCCTTGCTGAGCATGGGGTCCAACGGGAATTCGGCCATGCGCCGTCCCAGCTTCGTCAGTTCCCCCTTGTCATTCAACGCACCCAGGGCATAGAGCTGTTCCAACGCCCGAATGAGATTGTCGGCTGGTGGACGGTCCATGAAATCAAAGTTCAGCAAATCATTGATGCCCAGACTCTTCAGCATCAGCACGACGTTGCCAAGGTTGGTTCGCAGGATCTCGGGAACGGTGTTGGGCTCCATTTCGTTTTGGAATGACCACGCGGTGAAGAGACGGAAGCATTTGCCTGGGCGGGTACGGCCGGCGCGTCCCGCTCTTTGGTTGGAGGCCGCCTGCGAGATGGGCGTCACGATGAGCGACTCCATCCCCGTCTTGGCGTTGTAAGAATTGAGTTTGGCAAATCCGGCATCGATGACATAGCAGATACCATTGATGGTCAACGATGCTGCAAGAATGGATCGAGTACAGAACAGTAGAGTTGAGTGTGATGGATCCAGTAGCACAACATGGTATGGGAAGACAAGATACGGAACAGTTGGCACGCAACACCAACAAATTGAATCAAGCAGACCGAGATGGAATAATGAATGAAATGAGAACGTACAGTGTGTGAGATGAAGTGTCGTACATGCCAGTAGAGAATAGCGGAGAACGAATACACACATGAAAGGATGGCGAGAGAGTTGTCATCACGAATTCAACAGCGCATCATATTGCCACACATCACAATCAAGGTGCACAATTCGGCAAACAGAAGGATCGTCAGCTTCCACTTACTTTCAGCAATGTTGGTGGCAAGGACGACCTTGCGAGCGTTCTTGGGCGTCTTTTCGAAGATCTTTGCTTGCTGTTCTGCGGGCAGGTTGGCGAAGACCGGGCAAATGATGAGCTCTGGAATGCGGCTGCCGAGATTCTGACAGCGTGCCGTCAACACTTCGGCCGCCGTCTCGATTTCTTCCTGACCCGTGAGGAAGACCAAGACGTCACCATCCAACGGTTGCGAAACATGAATTTGAAGAACGGTGACCACTGCCGCATCGACGTAGTCGGCCTCTGGAGACTTGGTGTAGTAAATATCGACGTTGAACATGCGACCGGGGATCATGAAGATACCGGCGCCGTCAAAGTAGTTGGAGAACTTCTCGGCATCCATCGTGGCACTACTGATGATGAGCCTCAAATCGCTGCGGTAGCGTACGATATCCTTGACGAGCCCAAAGAGAATGTCACTGTGCAAGGTACGTTCGTGAGCCTCGTCGATGACCATGCAGGAATAGCTGGCCAGATCGGGCTCGGTTAGGATCTCACGCAGCAGCATACCATCAGTCATGTACTGGATCTTGGTCGATTTGCTGGTGCAATTCTCGAAACGGATCGAGTACCCAACCTCGTGACCGAGCTTGACGTTCATCTCTTCCGCCACACGCGTGGCGACGCTCATGGCGGCCACACGACGGGGCTGAGTGCACCCGATCTTTCCCAATTCGGAATACCCGATCTCGTGCAGGTACTGTGGAGTCTGAGTCGTCTTGCCCGAACCGGTCTCACCGACCAACACAAGCACCTGATGGTCCCGCACGGCAGCTAAGAATTCCTCCCTGTACTTGAAGACAGGCAGCTTCTTTCTGCCGGCGAGGATCTTCTGATGCGGCGTCAACTCTTGCTGATCCTCCTCCTGCTTGATCTGGCTGACGACCTTGTCCGGGTGCTCCCCTTCCTCTCCCTTGATTTTGGCCTTGTCTGACGATGAACGACTCCCGTCACGCTTGGAGCGGCTGCTGCTGCGCTTCTTGCCATCCTTCTTGTGCTCTCGTTGGTCGTACCCCTTGGCAGTCTCATGCATGACAAAATCCACCTGATCAAAGACTAGCTCGTACTCCTTCTCTGGCTTCTTGCCCTTCTTCTTGGAGCGGCCAATCTTGCTGGTCTGGGCAGATTCCCACAGCTCCTGCTCCGTTTTTTCGCGTTTGGGTTCGACGTAACGCGACGACAGCAGCGCCTTGTCCTGACTCTTCTTGGTGTCCATCTGATCGTACGCATCGGGCAGGTGGTAGTAGTCCGGCGCCTGCTCCGCCTCCGCCGCCTGACGCCTCCTCATGTCCAAGATCTTGCTGCCGATCTCCGCGCGCTGCCGCTCGGACTTGGTGAGCTTGGTATCGGAGAACATGTCCTTCTCATCCTCCAGCTCCTGCTTCAGCAGCTCCAGCCTCTGCTCCTCGCGCTTCTTGAGGTACTCGCGACGACTGAGCTTGCGCAGACGCTCCAGCGTGACGGTTTGACCATCCTTCTCCTCGATCGCCTCGCCGCGCAGCAGCCGGTCCTCCTTGTCCATGCGCTTCTTGAACCGCTCCTCCTCCTTCACCACGGATTGCTTGCGCTTCCGATCATCGCGCTCCAGCATGCGCTTCACGAACGCATCGCGTTCCTTGATGTCATCTTCGTCGGACATGGTGGTGCAAGATTGTATGGGACGAGTTTGTAGGTATGTCCTCGCAGTTTTCTATGGTATGGTATGGTATGGTATGGCTGGGCGGATGGATGGATGGAGAGGCGGATGGGCGTTTGGCTCCAAGGCGTTTGTGTTGACGTGCGCAATCGCGAAGTTGTGCTCACTTTTTCTTTCTCACCCCGTTTTGTTGGTTGTGGTTTGATGTCATAAGTACTATCATAGACCTTTTTAAATCACGTAACATCCAGTCATGATCTGACAATTCAAATTCAAAACGAGAACCACCAAACACACAAAACAAGCCGACAAAAACAATCACAAATGCAACAGAAGAAACCAAGCCGACTATCAGAGGTTGTGTTGTTGGTGGAAGAGGTTGGCGACGTGCTCACTATCAGTGTATCTGTGGGCGGGCACTCCATAGTCTTCGTACCATCCATTACAACAAGCACGACCAGACAACTGAAAGGCGAGACCGATGATGTGAAGCGACCCCATCGTATCATCCCATTTCAGTTCATTTTGTGCTGGAGCCAGACAGGAGGAGGAGAGTCCATTCGGGTGGCACAAAAGCAGACTGACCAGAGCAACAGGATTGGTGCAGAGCACTGCGACGTGGATTCATCATCGGGTGCGAACGAGAGCAATCATGGAGTTCCTTCCTGCAGACAATGGCCAATCGCAGTCGCAGGCACGGCCGCAACGTCCACCCCATTCCCAACAGCACCATGACCGACAACAGTATCACCATCCGCAGCACCATCCACAGCATCATCTATATCCGCATCGTCCGCAGCACCATCATCCGCAGCAACGAACACCACAGCCGACATCATCTCAGTACCACGACTACACCGTCGCCAAATGCCTGCAGGATGTCACCGCTCTGCAAAGCGTGCTGGACCACAACGAATGCATTCAGCTGCTGCATCGACTCCAACTCGTGCTGGGGTATGATCAAGCGGAACGACGATGCAAGGTCAAACCTGAGGTGATAAAGTCCATGCTGGATGCAGGGTTGATCAATGCCATGGTCTTTCAGATGAAATCATCCATGGTGGGCATCTTGCGCACCGAAGCGCATTCCTCCAAGCCGGTCACGGATGCTATGAACAGGATATGCTCCATCCTGGAATCCGTCTTTGTTTGCTTCCCGCTGCTTCTGGCTGAGCGGAGTGGCAGTGGTGAGAACAGCACCCGCAACGTCGAGAATCGAAACGACGACGATGGTGATCATAATGATGATGGCGACGACAGCAGCAACGGCAGAGAAACGTTCGAGATTTTTAATCTGCTGGTACAATACTTGCTGCAGCGTCGAGAAGGTGGCAACGTGTTATCCCCGCTGGTCATTTTCCATTCACACACGGTGGAAAGCGACGGAGTCATGGCACTCGTGCGGACTCGGGGTTTATTGCGAAGCCTGGCACAGATAGCGCAACAACTAAGCACCTCGGTTGAGATCCAGTTTGAGCTGCTGGGCGTGCTCAAGAACATCACGTACTATTCTGAAGAGTACAGAGACGCCATGGCGCAGCGCATGGATCTATTGCACGCGCTGTGCCAAATGTGCATGGTTTCACAAAACACCAAGGTGAAGGAAAAGCTATCCGCAATCTTTCGCAACATGGCGATATCCGCCAATGCCAGGACGCATCTTGCGGATCAGGGCGACTTGGCGATGGCCTTGATGAAGATGATGAAAATGGACGGGAGCAAGTACATGCTTCGAAATGCCATCAACACGGTGGTCACCTTGTCCATCGATTACGCGGCAAGCATCTCTCTGATATTTCACGGCGATGGGGCGCTATTGGTAGTACTGAAACAGCTCGTTGTCGATTGCACAGACACCACGGCGCGCAAACGAGCCATCCGCGCATTGCGGCAAATGACGAACGATGCTTCGGCGCCATTTCTCGTTCACGATACAAGCCTGATCAATGCTCTATCTAATCAGGCACAATACGACGCATCGGTGGACATTCGTCACGAGGCTATGGAGGCATTCGCGCACATCGCTTGTCTCGTGCGATATCCCATGGTGGAGCACAGCATGGTTCTGAACAGACTCGCGAGCCTCGCGGACCATCGTTGCATCAGCGCCGATGTGCTAGCACGCGTGCTCAAGCACCAATCTTTGCACATGGAGAACATGATGCCAATCGGCAAGCACCGAACGCTCATCTCCACCAGCACGGCCGTCGTGACGACTGCGGAATCGACGAGGTCCGCCAAGCAAGATTTTTGCGAAGCACTGATCAATCTGCTGTCCGACGATGGCAACAAGGAGGTTCTGGCCACGAAGCATATCCTGGATGCGTTGGCCGGGTTCTTGTCGACAAACAACGATGCCATGACGCCACACCACCACCTGGATCCCATGGCCACCGTTCGGCATCGAGCCTTCCAGGCTTTGCAATTGCTATCCCAGGTGGAAAGCAACCGAAAGGGCATGTCCGGCCATGCAACGCTTCTGAAATCTTTGCTGGCATTCGCCAGCCACAATGCAGATGACAATGAAACCAAACGGCAAGTGAAGCAGATGATTCTCCTGCTGGCGGTAACCTTATAGAATGGTACGTAACTTGACGTAACGTAACTTGACGTAACGTGAAGTATAGTAGAGCAGAGTAGCTGGATTATTCGCATTCCGGAAAGAATGCGTTGCGGAACACCTTGCGCTTGAAGCACGTCGCGAGGCATGTTTCTAGCGAATGTCATGCGGATAGTTTGATACCAAGAGAGCGCAGGGAGTGTGTGGAGCATGGAAGATCAATGAAAATGGGGAGATGGTGAGATGAGATGAGCTGGACAGGCCAGGCATCACACAGGAATTGCATAGCATGACTTACCGTGATTGTTTTCCATGTCGTAGTCCATGCTGATGGCGTCGTCCTTGTCGACGTCGCACTTGGCCATGATCTTGTCCACAGAACCCAGGATTTTCAAGATTCCTGCGCGGGAGGAATGCACATGGAGCGTGTTGTGGGATGGTACGGTATGTGCCCATCGTAGCCAGGCATTATATTAAACAGCCAGGCATTACATTAAACACGGCGGGAGATGAAGAGCAGAAATTGTGAGACAGTGATGCATATGCATGTTCAACGAAGGCAGGCAGACACAACATGCAATGAGCAATCCTCAATGTGTAGTTGTATGTACTTGATGTATGGTGCGTACCTCGCGAATACCACGGCAGCTGATCGATGGCTGTCTCCAACTCCACCCGATCAAGCTTTCCATTCTTGTTGGTATCGAGGTACTCCTTGGAGCAAGAGATGATGAACTCCCGCGATGGACAGTTGGGATCCACAGTCTCGGCGTCAGGGTTCTGGCAGACCCCGCTTTCCGATGAACAGTCTTCCTCCTTTGCACGCGCGATGCAAACGAAGACGACAAGGAAGATGGCCAGAGATGGAATGATTCGCATCGTATCGGTACTATGCGACGGTATGTACGGTATTCACGGCGCTACAATTGCAGGTGCGGGCTCTGAGTGTGGCGATGAACAGAGTAGGGCGATGTCAATGTGCCTTGTTGGATCCTCTCTTGATGTGTGGCGGATGGAGAGGGGAATGTGCAGCGTCAGTGTCGTCAAGGAGTGCTTTGATGAGACCAATCAACGAAACCAACACGAGACAGAAAGGGAATGTCACCAACACTTTTGTCATCATCCAGCGAACGACGCTAGCACACACTAATCTTATGATCATTATTCTCTCAGTCCGGATCAAGCCATTTCGGTCTATCATCACACAATCGTGCGACGCTTGCAAAGGAAATAGAGTAGATGACTGCAGTTTGCGTCCATTTCCACCTCTCTGCGGAGCTGTTTCCAACGCTTCTGAGCCAGTTGTATCTACTAGTATGGGTCCTTCGACACTTTTCCCGTCAAGTCAAAGATCTTCTCTGCTCTGATCTTGTGCTTTGCCTTGGTCTATTCTCCAGATGAATCTACTAACTGGGCCTCTCTGCGTCTGTGCGTCTCTCACAATGTGATTTTCGGACCTGACATGTTTCCAAAATGTGGACACCAAGAATTAGAATTGAGCTACTTTGTCATCACATTGAAGCACATTCGGACAAAAACGCTTTTCACTGGTACTTAAACTCGGATACATCTTGGCCTATTTGCTAAGTAATCGCGCGACGGAACGCGCAGGTCTTGACATACATCCGTCGATAAGAACAAAGAGCTCACTCACAAAAGAAAAGAGGGGCTAATTGCGCTGTCGTGTTGTTTGCTTTCTGGTTTTGTCGCGATGTCCCTGTGCATCATCAGTCGCGCGATTGAGATGCAGAAATGGTGAAAAAGCCTCTCTCTGTGTTGTTTTGGCGGTGGGGGATGGTCTTCGCTCGTTTGCAGTCACCAACTTCTCGTTCATCTTGTCGCTCCTGGTCGTACTTGGTCGAAGGGGTTGGATTCCCCCAGAGGGAGGCGGCGAGGGGGAGGGAGCCGCTGCTGCTTGTCGATCATTTCAGAGAGGCAACCTGGAGAGCACATAAACACAGACCAACGAACCCGATCACAACCAGCACCCGCGCCGACAACCAATGGACCAACCAATGGACCAAGCAATGGATCACACCATGGACCACACGATAAATCAAGAAACGGATCGGCCACAGAGGTCCAGCAAGACTCCGCAAGCCAGCGCTTTCGACGTCCTAACTTCCGGGCACGAGTTCTATGACCATGGTTACACAGAAGAAGAACAAAACGCCGCAGATCTGCCGTCCACCTTCGAACCCGTTTCCGCCAACCTCCACAACAGCCTCAGCAGACTCCAAAGCAATGGCGAGAACAACGAAAGCGTCAACGACAGTGATGGTGATGGTGTTAGCCCTATTCAAAAAAGCCTCAGTGCCAGCACTACAGCGCAGCATTCGTTTCCATCCTTTCTTCCGTCATCGTCATCGTCATCGTCATCGTTGTTGGCACCATCTTCTCCGTCTCCATCTGTCATGTCGGCCGCTGCGAACCGCGTCACCGCCACCATGCTGGGGATGAGAGCAACCTCGGTGACGACCAACCACTCATTCTTCGGGAGGACCAAAGAACTCATCAAGCTCAAATCCATTCACAGCACTGTCATGCAGAAGAGAAGTCTGCAACCATGTGCTAATAGCACAAGTGGCGACGACCAACAAGAATCGCTACCCATTTATCCAGCCGTTCTGGTGTGGGGGAAGAGCGGAACAGGCAAGTCCTGCCTGATCGAGCAATTCATCGACGAAGCCTGCTGCACCTGCAACACAAACGTCATCAATTCATCAGCTCCACCACCACCATCGGCAAGGATAGACAATGGTAATATCCATACGAGGAGCAACGGTGCTGGAAGACGCAACAGCAACAGCAGTACCAACACCAGCAACAGCAACAGCACCAACACCTGCGACGGGAAAACAAGCCCTCGACATTGTTCCTGTTGCTATGTGTTGCGTGGAAAGTACGATGAAAGCACAGGTGGAAGCGAGCCATTCTCTGCCATCATCCAGGCTCTCAATGATCTCGTGATGCAACTTCAGCATGGACCACCCGAGGAGCTTGATCGGATGCGGTCGTTGATTCGAAATGCGTTCGACAGCGAGGGTTCCAACGGGAACACAAAACAAAGGAACATGAGCTTCACTCATGCCGATAGCACCGGAACTGCCGAAGCTACCGCCGCCGCCGTCAACGACAACAGCGACGGCAATGGCGAGACAGAGAGATCAACTACGAGTTCCCAACTCGGACTTTCCCAGTTGATCCCTTTGGTCCCATCCCTCTCCATTCTCTTGAGCGATGACACCAACATGTCAAACCCACCCATCGCCCCAAACCTGGAATCGCCGACGGCATCAGATGATGAAGCACCCGTGGCATGTACCCGCATGTCGGTATCGTCGTCCGAATTATCAAGTGCACAGCGACCCAATGCATACGACGAATCATCGCCTGCCCAAGGTTCTCAGAATTCATGGAACCGACTCCGGTACATCTTCATCCAATTCATGAAGACCATCTCGACACCGACCAAGCCAGTGTATCTGTTCCTCGATGATTTGCAGTGGTCGTCCTCTGCTGGGTTGGAACTCGTTGCCATGCTGATCTCTGATCCCGAGATGGACAACTTCATGCTGCTTGGCGCCATCCGACAAGACACGGATCCTCAAAACGATGAGATCGTCGATTTGAAGATAGACGCACCTCTGAGAACTTCGTTCCTCGATCGATTGATCCCGCCTGCTGGAGATAGAGGTGATGGAAATGGAGGCAACGGTGGTGATGACGATAGTAATGATGGCGGCAGCGGCAGCGGCGGCAGTCAAATATCGAACGGAATGGATCACCTGGAAGACGAAACAAAGCAAGATCACCATCTGCATCTCGAGCAAATCACCATCACAAACCTCTCCCTCGACGACACAACACAATGGCTGTCCGAGATGTTGGACCGACCATGTGATGACCCTGATCTGATGGTTCTCACAAGGAAGCTGCACAAAAAGACGGGCGGCAACGTCTTCTTCACAATCAAAGCCATCGAAGAACTGAAGCGCAAGAATATCATCGTGTTCAGCCGCATCACATTCATGTGGGAATGGAACCTGCGAAGTAAGAGCAAGAATCGCATCTCGAGCGCCCCACTTGGCTTCGGGAAGCATCACGGCTTCCGTGGCGACAGCAATGATAATGACAACCACAACGACGACAACGACAGCGACTCCGATGATGATCTTCCCATCAGCGACAACATCGTCACTGCCATCGAGAATCAGCTCCGACAGCTATCTCAAGACCTGCAACATGTGCTCTCCATCGCTTCATACATCAGAGCTCGATTTGACCTCTTCGTTCTACAAAGAGTCATGGAACAGGAGCAGGCGTATGCCAATTGCACGAATGCGGACACCACCCTTGAAGATAGTCAGGCAAATCAAGCCAATGCAAATGACAGCGACCAGCAACCCGCACCTAAATCTACATTCGCATCCGCATCAGCACCCGCATCCGCATGGACAAAAGCCAGATTGATCTCAATCCTACAACAGGCCATCGCCGAGAGGCTTATCATCCACTCCACTACCTCCAGGCACACATACCAATTTGCTCATGATCGCATCCAGCAAGCGGCATACGGGCTCGTTCCGTACGGTGAGGTCAGGGACAAGCTGAGAGTGAGGATAGGCCACTGCCTCCTTGACATATACGCGGAAGCACACCCGATCGACTGTATGAGTACTTGGGGCGAAGGCAATCGTATCGACCCCAACGATCATGGCAAGCAACGCATTCACACCGAGCGCACTGAGCAGGATGGCGGGACAACCATCGTCGAATCATTGCAGAGGGAAGGGCCACAAGAACATCCCCCGCACCAGCGCGCGCATGCATTTCAACAGGATGATACACTCCTCTTCGTTGCGGCAGATCATCTCAACAGCGTCCAAACCAAAGACCACATGTTCTCTGCCACCATGAATCTACACGTCGGTGAAACAGCCCTGGGCATGGCTGCTCTTGCATCTGCTGCCGGATACTTGCGCAAGGCATCCAATGCACTCCAGCGGGTCCGGAAGCCATGGGAAGAGCACTACGGCATCTCGCTCCGGCTGCATCAAGCCAGAGCGGAGGCCGAGCTGTCGCTGGGGCACTTCGAGATTGGATACAGGCTCGGAAACGAAGCCATTGACCATGCGAAGACAGTGGACGACAAGATTCAGGCGCACCTTTCCATGGCGCTCGCGTTGGGTCGGGAGGATAAACATATCGAGTCACTATCGATGAGTATGCGCTTGGGTCGCATGCTCGGCATAGTTCCCCGTCGGTTTTTCCTCGCGCACATCGTCAAGGACATACTGACGATCAAGGCCTATTTCAAACGCCACACGGACGATGACATCTTGGCTTTGCCCCTTGTGGAAGATTACAAAACGATCATGGCCGTGCGGACTGGTTGCGAAATCGGGGATAGATCGCTCGTGGTTGGAGATCCTATTCCATGGATGCTCGAAACGTGCAAAATGTTGAAGATGACTATCAAGTACGGGATTTCCGCTTTGTCGGCTATGTGCTTCGCTTCGATGGGGACAATCTTCGATATGGTCATGAAGGATTACGCTTCAGCGTTGCGGTGTGTCAACATTGGAAGACGCATACTGAATTTGACGAAGAACGATGAAGCCCGAGGATTGGCGGGTGGCCTCCCCCTGGAATTCATTCTCCGCTACAGTTTACCAACTGAACAGATTGATCCTATGGTCAGCGAAACGCACCAATACGCAATGCAGGCAGGGTGTTTTGAAGTTGGAATCAGAACGCTCCAGTTCCGCTTCATCGCACGCTACTTCCAGGACAGCACCCTTCCAGAGCTGAGCAACACAATCAACAATGTAATACGGCAGTCTCGAATTTATCGAGTTGCTGCCCTGGATGGAGTTTCCCGTGCAATCCTTCAACTTTCCCAGCTCCTTCAAGGCATACAGAAGGTAGACTGGACAGATATCGTGGCACAGTCGCAGAAAGATCTGAAGAAGAACCCACCACATCCTACACAAGTATTCGAAGTGAAGTTCGACTTCTTCGCTTCGGCTTGTGCGGCCTATTACTCCGAGCGGTACGAGATTGCAGATCGTTCGATGAAGAAATTCCGAAGCATAGGAGACAAGGGTGAGACGTTCATCTTGGTGCAACAACGCTTGTGGATGTCAGGTTTGGTAGCATCTGCTATGTACAGGACCACCAAGAAGCGGAAGTACAGAAGCAAGCTCAGGTCCCAAGTCGCCACCCTAGAATCCATGGAGAAGGCCAAAGGCAACGGCCTTCGTCTGTGCAGGCTACTCCTGGAAGCGGAATACCAATCCTTGGCGCATACCAAAGGGGATCCACTCAAGGTTCAGCGCATTTTGGATGCGTACGACGCAGCCATCGAAGCAGCGCTTGATGAACCGTCCACGCAAATCATCGCGTTGGGGTACGAACTTGCCGCAGAACACCTGATCCGAAGCAAAGAAGAGGGAGGAAACAAACCCACGCGCCGCAACGATGATGGTCTGAAGCTGGAAGAGGTTGCGTCGGACGCGGCAATCAGCAGGTATTTGCTGCAGGCATTGGAGCGTTACCATGTGTGGGGATGCCGATTGAAGATCGACTGTATCCTGCGATCACGATCCCAATACGTTCAGGATTGGGTTCCCGTCAAGGAGCAACCGCAGACAAAGACAAGCAGAACAGCAGTGGGCAAAACGATGGGATCTATTCCATCAGCATCGAATCGGGCATTCTCGGGCGATCAGTAAGGGTC
The DNA here is from genome assembly GCA_026770025.1 of Craspedostauros australis. Classification (NCBI taxonomy): domain Eukaryota; phylum Bacillariophyta; class Bacillariophyceae; order Mastogloiales; family Achnanthaceae; genus Craspedostauros; species Craspedostauros australis. Next base: position 2,075,970 of record JAMXDE010000011.1, on the reverse strand, counting down.
CGCTGTCTCGTCTCGTAGAGCAGATACTCTCTAGCTCGTATAATAGGACACTTCGATGGTTATAGCACGCCAAGCAATGCCGTCGCGGAGTGATATACTCTACACGATTACTAATCGTAGGTAGTATGCGAGGTGATATCCCTGCACACACCCTGCCGAACTGCGTCGTGTACGAGCTACTCGCGCCCAAGAGGAGCTGCAAGCTAGAGTAGAGGAATAGCTGGTGAGTTGTGCTGAGTGACGTCACACGAGCGCACAAAGTTTGCTCAGAATTCGACACGACAATTCTCACCACAAAACGGACCTCGCAACAACACACGACACAACACGATGTGAGACAACCAACCAACTCCAACAAGGAGGGAGAGCCATGATGACGACCATGATGCACAATGGACATGCTCCGCTTCCAACCATAGGCATGCGTCAAGCATAAAACGAAGTCAGCCATAGACTCAAGCAGGCACTGCGTCGATTAAGCAACCATCAATGCAAACAACAAACTGATTGCCAATCCTCTTGTCGATTGTTAACACCATACTGGTGCACGTACAACGAGAGACCCTTCAACCACGATTGCTCCAATTTGATCCAATCCGTGCTGTTCTGCAATCGCGAGGTGCGACGGAATCCACGTTGCACCACATCCCATCACAACACAACACTCAAAGTACGCATCGTACCACAGCTATCGACTCATCATGACAAAGCATGCCCACTCATCAGCAACACCGTCGACAATTGCGACAGCGCAATGTGACTACGATGAACTGTCGAAGCAGGAAAAGAGCGAGCTGATCAGGGACGTTCTTCCGCAGTGTCAGCCACAAGAGGGATCACCACCCAACACATTCACGCCATCTCAGTTGGCGGAGTTGAAGGATGCTCTGCCTGGATTCCACTGTCAATCTGCTTTCGACCAGAAGATTGCGCAGGATCGACACACAGAGCAGCACACAGAGCAACAAGACGTTGACCATGTCAAGCCAGTGGAGGGCAGCGTTGGCAACTCTCAAGATGGTTCTGATCATGACAGGCAAAACAACAAGCAGGTCACCATCACAGATTCTGCATTCTTTGAACCGGATTCATCCCTTCCAGCAACACAACCAGGTGCTGACGAGGTGCTTGGCTGGCATGGCGCACCGCGCTTTCATCGAGAGGCGCAGTTGGCCAGAGACTTCCGAAGTCGAGTGCGTTCTGGTGCATTCACTGCACCAACCAACGGAGTCTGTCCTGGATTCATGCAGTGTAATCTGGTGGTTCTTCCGGAAGGCAAGCACGCATTCGACTTCTTGCTGTTCTGTCAACGCAATCCGCGAGCCTGTCCGTTGGTGGAGGTGTGCGATGTTGGATCGCCACATCCTCACGGCCTTGCGAAGGGCGCAGATCTGCGCACGGACGTTCCAAAGTGAGTAAACTCTCCACAGGACTGTTTTGTCGCATACATCCACGTTTATTGTTGGTTACGCGTGCATGTGTGGATAGACTAATGCTTCCTACGCACAGCCCTCCACCCATCATCCTCACATCTCTATCTCCTCCCTCGCTCACCTATCTGTCCACCCGCTAACCCACTGGTTCCAGGTACGCAATCTATCGCGATGGGAAGCTGGTGAAGGAGGTTACTGATGCCACAGAAGACTGGCCGGAGAGGTCGGTGGCCTTCCTCATCGGATGCAGCTTCAGCTACGATGGCGCGTTGCTCGATGCCGACATCCCGCTGCGAAGTGCCGAACAGGGCAAGAATGTCCCCATGTACAACACCAGCCTCAAGTGCCGATCATCTGGTTCGTTGAATGGAACCATGGTCGTGTCGATGAAGCCGATCCCTGCACTCAAGATCTCCAAGCACATCGAGATCACATCGAAGTACACCCACGCCCACGGAGGTCCTGTGTGCGTTGGCAGCGCGGAGGCCATCGGCGTGAAGGACATTGCGACGCCGGAATGGGGAGATGCAGTCGACATCCGTGCGGATGAAGTGCCTGTATTCCACGCATGCGGTGTGACGCCACAGAGCATCCTCATGCAGTCGAAGGTCCCGTTCGCCATCACGCACAGCGCCGGCCACATGTTCGTCACGGATTTGCCGTCGGACATGGGATTGTAGGATGGATGGAATGCTGTCAGCATGGACGCTGCTCTGATGCAAAGATAAATAGAAACTGGAACGTAGACCATCCACCCACATACGAGTACAAGCGCGCATTTGCAGGCATGGAGAGTGTTCAGTGTTTTGTGGTTTGTGTGGACTGAAACCGCTTATGTTTCGCTCTTTCGTGAACTACTCACGCGATTTCGTAGACAGATGTTCGACATAGCCACTACGGGCATGTGACGCTGAATCAATTGTACATACTATTGCTCGTAGTACTACTAGCGGTGCTTCAGTATTACTCCTGCCATCTCTCTCTCTCTCTCTAGCTTTGCTGCAGCCGCTCAATCAACTCGGCCTTCTTCCCCGACACCTTCATGCCGCGCTCACGCAGCAGATCCTTCAGGGCTGGCACGGTCAACGACGAGTACGAGCTGCCCGTGCTGGGCGCAGACTTCTCGCTGCTGCCAGTCGCACGGGTGATGGTGCTCGACGTCGCCGCTACTTCCGCTCCCGTTTCTGTTTCCATGTCCATATTCATGTCCATTGCTGTTAGTAGTCCTGTGGATACTTCCGGCTTCGCTTGCGCACCAACCTGCGCTTCCACTTCTGCCAGAGTCTGGCTGATTCGGGATGCTGCTTCCTCCATGCCCAACGTGGTTGTAGGTTCCGACTCAAAGTCGAAGTCGTCTCCGAGCTGATCGAAGAAGTCGTCAATGCCGCCTGTAATACCATCGTTGCCATTGGAGCCTGTGAATGGGTCAGAACTGCCCGCCAGGAAGTCCTCCACATCATTCTCAAGTTCCAAGGAGAATGCAGCTTCATCGTACGCACCTGCGCCTTCTCCATCGCCAACACCGCCATTCGCACCACTACCAGCACCATCGTTCAGACTTTCACTGACGGTACTGGACAGGGATGCGAAGAAATCGTCATCGGAGTCGCTGTTGCTGTCGCGTGAGTCGCCAATATCGCTGTTGGCAGCACCATCGATGTTGGTGTTGGCGTTACTACTGCTGTCAGTTTGTGTGGATTCGGTATCGGATATCTCCGATGCCAACGATGCGAAGAAGTCCGAGTCATCGAAGAGATCATCCTGATTGTTTCCATCATCGAATCGTCGGTTGTTGAAGTTGGTGTTCATTCCACCACCAGCACTGCCACCGCCACCATCACCATCACGGCCACGAGCGCCACCGCGATTGTCTCTCCCCCTGCCATCCCCGTCAAGATCGTTCGATAGATCACTCATGAGTGATTCGAAGAAATCAGACGAGTCATTGGAGCTTGCATCGCCACCGGATGAAGGCCGAGACCTCGATGATGGCTTCGCAGACGCCGGTGACTGTGCTGGCGAGACGAACGAGCTCCAATCATCTGCCCCATCCAAGGCTCGTTCCACGTTCCTGTTGTCTGCTCGGTTCTTCTGTCGATCGTTGCGTCGCTCCTGCCGTCGAGAGCTCAAGCCTCGTACCTGGCCATCTCGCACGCCACTCTGCCATCCATCACCGTTGTTTCTATTGCTGTTTCTGCCGTTGTTATTGCGTCTGTCCATATCATCTCGCGAATTTCCGCCACGGAAGGTCCATTCACCATCGGAGTACCCAGAGTCATTATCACTCCGTTTCTGGTCCTTGTACCAATCCCAATTGTCGGCGTTCTTCTTCGCTTCCCTCGCATCCATGTCGCTGCCGAACTTGCGGACCGTGTTGTCCTGTCGTCTCTGACGCATGAAGCGGCTGGAACCGCGCGTGCTGCGGTCCACTGTGTTCCGCATGTCCGATCCGGAGTTCCTATTAGGCTGCTGCGCCTTGTCAAGGTCGTACTGCGTGATGGGTTGCACGGGTCCTCCAAGACCGTCCAAGGCCTCCATGTCGCTCATCTTGCGCACGTCGCCAGGATTGAGCCAGTGATCGTAGACGGTACCGTAGGTGTAGAACCGAACCAGGATCTTCCCTTCCTTCAGACGTTTGACGATACCATCCTCACCAAGGAACTTGCCTTGGGCCGTCACTTTGATCATGTCATCCACACGGAGCTCGCCGTACGTGCGAGTGACCTCCTCTTGCAAAGCCCTATCCTCGGCGGCCTGTTTCGCATCTGCCTCTTGCGTGTCCATGATGATCTCTTCTCCATCTTCCGTCAGCATTGGGATTGGCATTCCGCTATCCCCTGCACCACTATCCTCGCCGTCCTCCTCTTCTTCCTTCTCCAATCCGAACTTTTCGATTTCATCCTCGTTCAGAATGACGGGAGCGGGAGGGAGCTTCTTGTATCCCTTCTGGTTAACGGTTCCCATCCAGGATCGGCACAGATCGAGTCCTGTCCGAGCGTGAAAGGATGATGCAGCATAACAGCAACAGCACAAACGTGTGTAAAGGAGAGCGGGGTAAGGCAGTAGAGTGGAGTAGAGTAGAGCATTGATTTGTGTGAGTGTGGAATGGATGGAAGCATTCATGCTCGTAGAACGCAGCCGCCCATCCTTCGACCGACCAACTCACTGCTCACCCAACAAAGCACTCAACGAACCACTCAACGAACCACTCAACCAACCAACCAATCACATCACATCACATCAAGACACAGGGCCACTTGTCCACCTCTGCATTGTTTACGTACCTTGGATTGCTTCGTAAGTCTTCTCGCAAAGACGGAGCTTGGCGAAGACGTAGCCCAAGTACTTCACCTTGGTCTCCGTGACGATGCGCTTGGCACCATGTGACCTCGTCTTCCTCTCCGTCGGCACCAGGAACTTGGTGACATCCTCCATCTCTCCACAGCGCTGCTTGCATTGCTCCAACAAGTCCATCTCGAGCCCTGCCACGCAATTGAGGACATACCAAAAGTGCTCCTCGTCCTCCTCCAGCTCCATTCTATCCCACAGCTTTCCAAACAGAGCGGTGGATGTTGTCTTTGCTGATAGTGAAACCGTTGGCGACGATGATGACGATGACGATGTAGTAGTCCACGACCATATCCACGATCGTGGGACGGCCGCATTTGATCGCGAGAGTGGCCGATGCTGGTGTTCATACTGCTGCTGTTGCTGATGCTTTGCGGATGACAACGATGATGGCACAAATGCCGAAGTCAACGAACAACCGCAACAGAGCAGCAGCATGAAAAGCGCGCAGAATGCGTGCTCCCGTTGCTGCGGTTGCCATTGCAGTTGCCGTTGCCGCTGACGTTGATGGACTGATGATATCCCACTCATGATGATTGGTGAATCCTGGTGTACCAGTATGGAATCAATGAGTGCATGCGAGGCGTCCTTCTGAGATCACTTGATGATTGTCGTCTTCTGTCTTCCTTGCTCGGTACTTCCTCCCTTCTTTGATGAGCGTCGGCGAGAGTGATGATGTGTCGGAGAGTGCGTTTGTCCATTCTCCTTTCGCACAACACATTTGTTCGTTGATCTTTGTTTTGGAGGGACACGATTGAGTTTGCGATGCGTGGTCTGGTCGTCGTGCCGTGAAGGTGATTCAGACATGCTTAAATAGTCCATGTAGTCGTATCGTAGATAGAACGATACACGCTAGAGCAATCTCTGAAAACGCAACGCCGGCACATGATAGCAGTAGTCCACCCGTGCGTATAGTGAAGGTGATTCAGTAGTTCGCACAATAAACCATGCGTACTCCGAATCATCTGTCAACCTCGAGACACGTGGGATCGAAGAGTCCATCCTTCGACTGGACTTATCGTCTGTATCAGCTCTGGTTCGTACTAATCCGAGTACTGAATTGAGGCCTCGCAGCAATCACTCGCATTCTCTGCATTTTGATCGCTGCAGATTGCCTACCTGGAGTCTTCCATGAGGTTCAATTCCTCCTTGGTGCCTTCAGATCTCCTGTCACAGTCTCCGAACATTTGAAAGACACTTGTCTGAACAAGTTTAGAACATGAACCACCCCATAGATTTCATCCCGTATGCACCACGACCAATCGCAGAAACCTCACTTCAAACAAAGTCGCCGGTGTGGCCCACAAGCAGAGCCATGCACGTGCTGTTCTGAGATTGTTCCGGTGTGAACTACCATATTCTGCCATTGCTTCGCCCACGCGACTCTGATGGGAACTGCGAAATCTGTAGTCCTAGATAATCTTCCTTTCGTTAACTTAGTATGCTCCACATTCCTCTGGGTTTGGCAGTTGGTACACCTTGCCAGGTGAGATCCAATATCCAAATCTGTTGAATCGTTCACGTTTCGCAGGCTTCCCCATGATCCAGTTGTTGTGCACGACGTAAGTATTCTGCCGTTGCTGCGGAGTGAATTCTGTGAAGAATGGTTTCCCAACTGGAAATTGAGAATCGTTCAACGGCAGTATATGCATGAACTTTGCTCCATTTGGCCTCTTGCGTATTTGTTCATATGCATCGTACATAGCTTCTTGGTCATGAAGATGTTTGCCAGTTTTCATCGCGGCTTCCCAAATGGACAGGAATTCGATGATGCCAACGTCCGTGTTTTCGCCGCCACTGCCATTACCTTGATTTGCGACTTCAGCTGCCTCAGCCTTTGGTATGTACAGCAGACCGCTGCACATAATTCCTTTGTCAATTTCGTCGACTTCGCTCGTCGCAATCATTCGGGTCGACGGATTCTGTTCGACGATCTCTTTGAAGCGGGGCAAGATCTTGGGCGTCTGCCACACCGTGTCTGTATCAGAATATATCACATTCAAGTTTGTGCTGCTTGACATGAAGGCTTTGAGGATGTGGGGACGCGAGGATGTGATCTTCTTGAATGCCTGCGAGTTGAATGTTGCTGGTCTTCGCAAGTGAGCGCCCGTTCCTCGCCTGCCCAGAAGAGGAGGCACAGATACAACATGTTCCGGCCAAAGTTGGGTGACACGGCTTGCTGTGAGCGAATCCAAAGGCACGATAACGTAGTTGGTGTACCCGATTTTCTCCAAGGAAGTGAGGGCATTCTCCAGGAAGTCGATGTACGGACACGTCGTGAGGAAAACTACGATCGTGTCGTCGATGGCAACATTGCGGAGGATATCAGGTTCGGGCCATTCACCAGGTTCCTTTGGTGGAGTCGGTGGTGGTGGCGGCGGCGGCAGTTGTGGCGCATTTCGTTGAAGTTTGATTCTCGATTGTGTTCTTGCTTTGATTTCGACCTTTCTCAGGGCTTTCGTCTCATGCGGCGGACTTTCGTGTCTTCCACCGCTGTTCTCGCTGCCATCGTCCCCTGCTTTGGACTCTTCCATCGCCTCCGCGAGAAGGTGAGCAAAACTTTCATCAGCTGCGGTCGAAGCGAGCTTGATGGAGGTGTTGATGCTCATGCATGCGAGAATCACAATGAGTGCTATCCCCACTCTAACTCCCTGTTGGAAAACTGAACGTCTGTTGGACGAAGACTTTCTTGTTTTCTTCTGTATCATGGCTCAACGATCACAAGGCGATTGGAGAGATGGAGGATGGCGAGTTGGATGGAGTGTATGTATTCTCCTCGTCCTGCACTCGATGGTTGCAGTTGGAATCGCTGATACAGCGAGTTTTCGGGATCGTTGATTCCTTCTTTGATCTCTCTTGCACGTAAGCAGGCTTCGTCTTCGTTGGTATGTGAATGTGTTCTGTCTCGATACCACTTTGCAATGCAACCAGGAGGGCGGACGTTGATGATGGGAAAGCGATTGGTTTGATCGGAGAGAGTGTGCTGTTGGTGTGTTTTGTTGTTGGCCAACAGATGCACAACACAGAACCGTCATTGTCGTTGTTCCTAATTTTGCATGATGTTGTTCACGAAGCAAGTCCACAAACACGCTTGTGTTGGTCGGACGAATCAAGCGTGCCAACAAGTCATTGTCGCTCTGTCGCAGAAATGTCTGTTCCAGTCTCGAGAACGAGGATAGAGATCGGAGCACTTTCTCTGTTCTTTCCATTCCTGCCCAGCCAGCTTCCACGGTTGATCACAACTAATGAACATGGATGACGCCGATCCCTCTCTTTCTCTCCAGAGATAACAAAGAGCAAGATGAGCAAAATGAATGCTTCACACCTCATCAGTCATGCAGGTTTGTTCCTGTTGCGGCGGTTGAATTCTCTGCGCTCTGTTCTGCTCGGATCTCCTTTGCCCTCTTCTCAAAGTCAATGCTCTGCCATATCGAAGCTTGGCCTGGGAGGTTGCAAATTGAATAGTGAAGCGGAGAGTGCTATGAGTACGCACACGTGTGCAAAGTATTCGCCAGAAAAGAAGAGCAGCGATGCGTGCACTAGCTTGTGGAATACCATACAATTGAAAGCACCAGATTTGTATTGTTCATGACTGCATTCGACAGAATAGATAGCATTCGGCGTGACCCAGCCACAAGACAAGACTCAATAAATCTTTGTTCTTTTGTTGGAGTTGGCACGTTTCCTGTCTGTTGGATCGTTTCCGTGGAAAGCTGCGTGGAAGATCTCATGAACGTGGACGCGAGCGCGGAACGAACGAGCAAGAAAGACAAGCGGAACAGCGACAGAGGCAACACGATGACACGGAGGCAACACGATGACACGGAGGCAACACGATGACACGGAGGCAACACGATGACACGGAGGCAACACGATGACAGAGGCGACACGATGACACGGAGGCAACACAACATTTGAGGCACCACAAAGCGACGGCAAAGTACCGACGGCACTCAGGTTTTGGTTGGAGATAGCAGAGAGCAACTGAAAGCATCATAAAGAGGCTTCAAAGGCAACTTGGATACTCCATACATCGCACAGACACGCGCAGCCCAGGTGGAGAGTGGATCAAGAGCAGCAGCAGCAGCAGCCTTGCGCGCAAGAACTCACGATGCAGTCCAACACCACCGCGGCTCCGACAGCATCGATCACGCCTGTGTCACTTGATAAGCTCAATTGGGGACCGGTCTTTGATGACGCCGCTTTCTGGGAGAGCGATCTGGGAAAGACGGAACTGAACAAGCGCTTGGCAACGCAGATGGACATCAAGGAACAAGCACGGAAGGAGTGGAATGAAACATTCGAGAGACTGTGGCACACCAGAACAATCGCGAAATTCTTGGCGCGGTTGACCGAACGCAACGAATACAATTCGACCCTGCGACTGGAGTTCAAGCTTGAGCGTCGCGAAAGCACGGGACAATTCTGGGATGATCCACTCCGGTCTTGGATCTACTGGAAAGCCATGGCAGTTCGGGCTTGGTGCTACCTTCGCGGAAAGAATCCAAATAGGCTCCATTCTGATCTTGCCACCATGCTCCGCTATGAGCTGGACAAGAGACGTGGATGGCACAGTGCTCTCAACAAAATTCGTTGCAAGGGTGCATCTGGACGCTGCTCATGCTCATACTACGTTGGGACGATCTCGGTGTGGCACAAAGGAGTTGAATCGCTGATTCCAGATGAAGTCCTCATTGAGAAACGAAAACCATGGAGTGACCAGAATAAGGTGCTACTTTACGATTCCGGAATCGGTACCGGCAAGACCATCGAGCTCGCGGCGAGTGCATACTCGAGGGATGCGCCCATTACGTTCCTACTTGATGCCGAAGGTGATATCAAAGAATCGATAAACATCCAGGAACGTCACTCTCTCGCCCGAAACAAGCTCAAAGCATCTCTGGATGCCTGTGTTGTACAATCGAAGCGGGTTATCAACACCATCTCACAGTCCGTCGCATTCTGGAACCACGAAACTGACGACAACGAGGATGTCACTGTCATTCTCGGCATTGATAACGCATCGAAGTGTCCAAACCTTGTCCGAGCAATCATCCACCAATACAGGGTTTTTGGCAATGTCCTTGGAGCATACATCATGAACGAATGCGAGGGTGAGCTCCCCAACGATGAAGTACAGTCCAACCTCAAGGTGGCATTTTCCATTGCGGGTGCAGGCGTTCACAACTTTGCTGTAGGATCCATCCCTTATCACTATGAGTGTCGCACGCCAACCGTACTAGCGGCGAAGAAACAACTCTACGGGCATCTTCTACAGATGTGCCCCGGGAAAGGGAGATGGCCCACCCCCGAATACGATGAGACGGCCGAACACCCTCTTCTCCATTCCATAGCGAACAATCCAAGGATGCTGTCCATCTTCCTGGATTTGTTATCCCCCAGAGATTACTTCTTCAAGGACAAAAATGATCATGAAAGGATTGTTTGGAGTGTCCTCCATAAATTCCTGTGTTGCGGCAGCATGAAAGAGCTGCTGCAGGACCCAGAAACACGCATCCAGATGGCGTCGCAGACACTTGCTACTCTCCTCTTCCAGCGCGAGTTCACGATGACCGGCACTGCAGATGAGATCGCTCGAGTCGCAACCAGCTTGGAATACGGTATCCAGTTCGCTACATTCGAGAAGAACACGATCCCAATGCACCGCCTTGTTGAAGACTTTGGTCTGGTGACACCGGTCCCGTTTCCGTCATTGGAGACAGTATGTGGACGAGCGCCACGCCCAAACAAGGAGTACACCATCCGGGTACCACAACCATTCCAAGTTGACAAGGCAATGGAGCTACTCTGCATCTGGTTGGTGCAACGTGGGAAGACATTGGACCATCCACGTTTCCGCCATGATATGTGGCCAATGGCTTTTGAAGCGTTGGCCCCGCAGCTCATCAGCTGCGCCATCGGAGGAGCCATGACCGTTGCGCAAGAAGACCGGAAGGACGCCAAGTCGATCTTGATGGACACACTCAACATGTACGTCTCACCTACGTCGATCGACCACGCTGATAGCGAGGGAGAGGAGTTATGGGATGGGCTCAGAGGAGTAATCCCGGTGTCGGTGGTTTCCGATCTTGCGATGAAGTGCACATACTTCCACACATGCCCGATGCGATTTTCAAGAGTCAACGAAGACGATAGCGACGGATATGACAGTGAAAGCAGCACTGAAGGCGCCCAGCGCCAACCGCCAACAGACTTGATTAGTTCTGGCGAAGCAACAACCTCTGCAAATATGGAGGATCGTCAAGTCAGAGATGATTCAGATCGAAGGTCAAGAAACGACTTGGTGATCAATAAGGTAGTGGGGGACTCACTTCTCAACCTCAGAGCTGCATGCTCCAACATCCCAGCTACTTCTTTCTGCCCACCGCTCACCACTGTGATACAAGAGGATGGCGATTTCATCGATGGATCCGTTTCGTTCGTCGGTGGCAAGCGAGATGCGAATGGCCAACTCAAGGACCTACAAGTGTACACCATCTGCACCATTGCCAAGAGGTTCTTCTGCGCACGCGATCAAGACCTGCCAGATATATGCGTAAAGAAGCTGAGAATGACAGACAATGTATTGGACGTACTGTTTGGCAAGAATCGATGGTATTGCGTGATGAGTCGCAAAGAGACATGTCCCGCTGAGCAACCGATCCATGGTCCTGATCAACCGCTGTTGGTGTCATTTCCGGTCGATCGTTCGCCCATGCTAAGTGAGTACATGACGATGTTGGATGATACTTGGAATCCGCACGCACTCAGAGAAAAACATTGCATTACGACGACACGTGCAGACCTAAAACGTCGGTTGGCTTCGGAAGGTGAAATTGAAGAGGGTAGTGCCGGAAAATCTGGGCGAGAGCGACGGATCAGAGGGTGTTACACTTCGTGCGAGGACAGCCGTTGATGATGGGGTGGCGCTGTCGTCAGCATGCATGTTGTGCTAGCATTTGTACGGCGCAGTGGGAATATCTAAATAGACATCATGATGATCAGTCATCATGCTCATTCTCATTATTTTGACCCTGATTTCACTGAAAAGCCGACTGTTGCAGACAGTCCGACACCAACATCCGCCGTTCTCTCCAAACAACGCCACCGCTGCCGCTTCCCGGTGATCCCTTGCCGCAGCGACGATCGATGGCTTTTGCATTCCTGTACACCTTCATTCTTTCACCCGGTATCCGGTGTCCGTTCTGCATTCTGCAGGTCCTGCTCCCATCTTTCCACCTAACACTTCAAACCAGAGCTCATTCCACCATCCACCACCACGTTCGTACCGGTTGTGTAGCTCGACTGCAGTGGGCTCAGGAGGTACGACACAGACTGAACCACCTCGGCGATGCTACCCAGCCGCTTCATCGGAACGCCGCTGATCTTGTTCCGCGCCACCGTCGCCGCATCATTCGCGAAGTACGAGACGCACAATCAGCATGCAGCTCATTCTGGCGATCCCACATGTATCCTGGACCGAGGAGTGCGGGAGAGATGGCATTGACACGGATGCCGTGCGGTGTCAGATCTTTCGATGATGACACGGTCATTGCCAGCACAGCCGCCTTGGATGATGCGTACGCGATCATTGCTGGCGTTCCTCGCAATCCAGCGACGCTGGCGGTGTTGACGATGGCATAAGAGGATTGTTGGCCTTGTTGGCCTTGCTGGGCTTGTTGCTTGGTCATCTGTCTGGCGACACGCTGGAGAACCATTGTTGGAAATCTGGGGTGGTGGGGATTGTAGAAAGCTATTCGTTTGTTAGAATCTACTTCTCTGAACTGTGAGCTCTTCATTGCTCTCAACTTTCAAAGTTCAATCTCCTCCTGAGACCTCCATGGGTCCATCCATTGGTCTAGCATACATTCATCTTGCATTCATCTCAAATTCACCATGGACATGCATGCCCTACCGATTTCCCCATGTCTGTGAACTCGTCACGTTGTCTTGCCTCCAATAGTTTTGTTGGCATAAGCATCACTGAATCACAGGCATCACCTGACTCGTACCGTTCGATCGGATCACAGTCTCCATGTTTCACAGGAACAGCTTGGATACTTTTTATTCCTCTGACTTCTCATCAGGGACTTCTCCGATTCTCTCCCATCATTCACCGGTTCTTCATCAGGGACCCGTTCACAAACCGTCTCACATTTCGTGACGCCGGCCAGTCTCAAATACTCTTTTCTCATTTGTTGTGACATGGGGGGCGTAGTTGAATGTATCATGATGTTGGTCATGAATCCAAAATCCCTGCCCCCTGCAACATACAATTGTGATTCACATTCCTGCATTGAGGTCAGGAACGTCACGGTCCGGTTTGCATTCGGCACGTGGCGTTCTCCACTGCAAGACGCGTGTAGCTCACATTTTCTGTGACACAGATCCAAAGTGGGAGGTGCGGCATTATAGGTTTTTACAACAATTGACTCCGTACTCTTGAAGGGTGCGGCAATTAGGTGTTTTAGAACACCCGATTCCTGACAGTTCTCAGAAATCGTTGATGGCAAATTTCCTCCAGAAATTCTGCTCATTTTTGTGTGTGCGATTTGTTGTTGTATCACACTGACTGTAGTTATTTACTATGCGCCGAAGGCGCTTTTGAGCCGCCTCGTTTGTTCTACATGCGTCATGCAGCGGGAACGGACTGGTTCAGCAGGGATCACCGTGCTGGATAGTAGTGTTTCATGTATTTCATGTATGTGGGTGTTGGAGATGCCGTGGCTGCGGATGAGAGGGACCGATCGGCAGTGCTGCTGCTGGTAGTGGTGTACGGCTTGATGAGGCGTGGGAACGGCCGAGCGCCACCGTCGGGAGACCTGTGTCGTCGCGGCTTGCCGCTCGGCGTCTCAGCCATTGCATCTGTACGGGGGGAACTGTGGCTTGGATGTGAGGCATGCTATGCAGCATGGCCAGCAGCCACTCTGCCTTCCTCGGCTCGGACTCTGGAAGGTGCTTGGCCAACTGACGAAGGTGCCGGGGAATGGACTGCGTGGGCAGCTCCAGTAAGGCGCGGCAATACGACGCCGTACGCTGGGACATTGTACTTTGCTCGCTTGCCTCGTGCAGCGCGCGATTGCGGCTTGCCCACTGCTGTAGAGCCATGTGCCATAACTCGTGCGTGACTTCCGCCTGCCAGTACACCCGCCTTGAGCGGCGTCTGGATGGCTCAGGGTTGGGACTGTGCTGGATCCACTCCGTCGACCACGCGCCCCACAGAAGCCCATCCCAGCCCACTCCGTGCTGTGTACGCTCGATGGAATGGGTTGAGGTGCGTCTGATACCTTGGGGAGGAGCGCCGCCTTGTTTCAGCACCTTCAGAGCCGTGACCAAGAGTTGGGCAGCGTCCCGCCGGACCGTGGGCGGCTGGATGACCTTTCGGATGCGTTGTATGCACGCTTCCCACAGATCTTGGCTGTCCTCGCTCGGGCAGTGCATTACATGCTGGTTCGTCTCGACTCTCCCACAGCGGGGGCAGGTGTTCCTGTCTGCCTGCCGTCGACGGCACATGTTGCGGCCCGTGGCTGCATTGCCGGACGCAAGCTTGAGAATGGTGCGATGCTTGCCTCCACTCCAGCGACTCATCACTTTCTGGAGCGGAACCCAATCCACTGGGCACCGATCAACGGAACCCCAGCGGTGTCGCCATTTGTCTCGCAAGTTCGCCGCTGCCGTTACGTTGGATACGGCGAGATAGCTGGCCTCGGACAAGAAGCGGCCGCCGGCACGCACCGCCCATCCGGCGGACATTGGATTGCCGTGCACTGCACCCCACGCCCCAGCTTCCTTGAGCGCCTGCCACTGTGCGCCTGCCTCGTGGTCCGCCACTACGTTCATCGTCTCCCAGTCTGAGATGCTGTGCCCCAGCATCGAGTCGGCGTGACCTTTGACGTGTCGCACTTCGTAGCTGACCGCAGGCCGCCGCAGGAGCCGTTGGATTTCACTCCGGAGGTCGTAGTCGTTGTCATCCGCTTGTAGGAGCTCTGCCGGAACACTGGCTCGGACAGCCTGCATGCTGTCACACACGATGACAACGGATCCACGGACACCCGACCACCTGGCGAACGCGTCCAGGAACTGCATGGTGAGTAGCACCCCTGCTGTTTCGGCACGGTTGGAATCCATCACGCGCGATCCTTCGGGCACCTCAGACCGGACAATGATGCCCGCCGAGGGTTGCACCAGCCTGTCTTGGATGATGACTGCCGTGGTCCCTCGTTGGTCCTTAGCTGACGCATCGCAGCACGCCACACACGTCGCCTGCACAATGGAGGCGGCGATCGCTTGGGCCGATCCGTGTATGCGCACGTGCTGCAACATGCTGGTGGCCAGGCCGCCGAGTTGCGCAATGTGTGCCTGCAGGGTGCGGGCGTCTTCTTGCGGAACCACCGCCCCCATGGAGTGAACGGACCTCGTTCCGCGATGCTCGCTGACATCCAGCACCGATTGGCCCCGAATGCGCCGGCACCGAAACTCCAGGCCCCCGAGGCGCTGGGGAGCCGATCCGGGGCGCTGTCGCCAAACGTCGCCGTCGGAGTCCTGCCATGTTGCAGACCTTTGGCGACTCTTCCATCGCCCGAGAGGCCTGCGCAGAACCATTCCCGGCCTGTCATCCACAATGACCGTCCGGACCAGGCCATCCCAGGCAGCCCATGCTTGTCGAGAAGGTGACACCGCCGTGGGCCAGTGATGGGCAGTTGGAAGCCGCTGCGCCTTGCGGTGCTGGGCCACGGCGGGGTGGATGCTGGTGCCTGCCGCGTCACATATGTCGGACATCCAGAACGCCTGGAGATATACCCGCACCGCGTTAGCCTTGCGCAGGTCTTCATCGCCAGCATCCCGATCCAGGAAGGCCGCCATGATGGGCACATCCCGCTCCCGCTGAGCCGCAAGCGACGGCGAGCTGTGGTGCAGCACCAGCCTGTTGTTCGTCATCATTTGGAACGTACTTGTCCACCAAGAACCTGATGTCCAGCGCTGCCACCGATGTTGTTGCTGCTGAAGCTGCTCGGACAGGCCCGACCATAGCTGGAACTGTAGGAGCGACGCCCGGAGCAGCTTGCCGGTGGTTGTCGATGCCCCAAAATGCCGCCAGATCATCGCAAGGTGGGCTTTGCATTGCACGGTGTACAGGTGAGGAATAGCCAGCCCGTTGAGCCGACGCGGGCCGTGGACATAAGGCCTCGCCATAGTGCGGACGATGCCCATGTGGGTTAGAGCCACCATAAGTGCCGGCCGCATGATGCTTTCGCACTGGCTTTGGGTAAGAGTGGTGGCCGCCAATGAATACTCAAGCGCCGGCCATAGGACTGCCTTGAGGGCAACTTCAGTATCTTGTTTGGAGATACGCGAAGTCCGGATGTGTGCCGCCCACGCCTCCGCTTTGCCCTGGAGGTATGCCGCATGCTCCTGCTGGCCGCCGTCATGCCGCATCATCATGCCCAGATACTTGCTGGCCTGGTGCACTGGCATGTGCTGTAACACCTGGGCTTCGCCACTTGCTCCTTGCATGTGGATGTCGTGTGGCCTCCAACTCTTGTCATATTGCCATCTGCAGTTGCTCCACTTGAATTTGACCAACTGCCAGAAGCTTTTTTCCGGAGCGAGGCAACCACCGGAAGCAGTCAGCATTGCTTCCCATTGAGACACCACTGCCTGGAACTCTCTGGACTGGGACGGCACGTCGGAGGATTGCAGCGTATGAACCAAATTGGTATCGTCCACATACGCGAAGCAGACCAACCGTTGTTGGTGTCTGTTCGATTCGCCGTATTGGAATCCGTACCCTTTGGCATGCATGCGGTCGATGAGTGCCGAGCTGATCAGCAGCCAACCTGTGGGTGCCACTCCCAGACCTTGGACGAGCCCTTGGATTGGCTGGGGGAGGAGAGATCCGGAGTAGCTGGCTGCCAAGACACCTGACCCCATGCTGATCTTGTGGCGCATGTGTTGGAGCGTGCGCAGGACGCTTTCGATAGGATGACGCGGTGTCCCTTGGCGCCGGAGAGCCATCCCGAATGCCGGATGCGATATGCGGTCGTAGCAGCCTTTGGCATCATTGGAGCACACTGCCGCTTCTCGCCCCGTAAGCCTCATGATGTCATCCGTCAGACACACGTTGACAAGAACCTCTTGTACCGTGTGCGATTGCCTGCTGCCGTATTGCTCAGCCGCGATGGTGGCATTGCTCTCTGCGTGACGACAGGCCGTGTGGCCTAGCTGCCTGGTGTTCATGTTGAAGTCGCCTTCCATGAGACCAATAGTCCTCGTCTTGGTGACACTGCGGTTTCCTGGTTGCTTCCGAAGCTGAACGTCAGTGCACTGCTGCCATCTGAGCAGACTGTAACCCGTGCGGTATGGAACGGACCGCATGATGGCATCGATCGCCGCAAGCTGGGGCTTTCCAGCAGCCAAAATGAATGCCTGATGGACCCGACGACATACGCTCTTTGATCTTGCGCCATCCTTCCACATGTTCTTCGGTGGTGATCACCGTGTCTTGCCGGGACCAAGGCGTGGCCTGCGATGGCTGGCGCAGCGCATGGAGCAGCTCTGTCGTTCCCCACTGTACCTGCGTGGGAATGAGGCCTTGGATGATTGCGTCTGCCGCCGGGGATGTTCCATATTTCCCCACACGGCGGCTGAGACGACTGGTACACAGTTCAGAGGACCATGCAGCTTGATATTTGGCAATGTTTGTCTCGCAGCACGCTTGGGCCACTTCCTCGGGCTCCGTGAGAACCTGGCCGCCTCCGCCTGGACCGTCGTGGATCACCATGGTGACTTGTGAGTCGAGTGCCGACCCCGACAACGCATGTCGGATGCGGCAGAACTTCGCCCTGGTCTCCTCGCGCTCGGCCAACTGCCGCCTGTACTTCGTCTGGTCGCCTCCACTGTTACTCACATACTCCTCATTGGATTGCAAGAAGTTCACTCGGTGTTCAGCGGCCATGCTCTTTTCCTTCTTCAGCTGCTTCCACGCCCGGTTGCGTTCTGTTGTCATGGCAGCAACGCTCATGCCTTTCGTGCGAACGTGGCCGAGCTGGGATTGCTTCTTCAGCCTGTCAATGGTAGAGCGTTTCACCTGGTGGCCTTGTCTGCGCCGGATGGACTCCGTCCAGAATTTGTGGGCCTTCTGGACTTTGGCAACCACCGGCGAATACGGCACCCTGCCCATGCGGACTTTCCTGCAGCCCTTTTCGGCCCGTAGCATAGCTTCCGTTCGGTCCTCATCAATGCTTTCAATGGCCGCAATCTGGCTTTTTGTGAGCGGTCCTCCCGTGATGGATTGCTCTAAGGCCATGGCCCTCTCCAGCAACCGGAGCCGCTTTGCCGCTTTGGCGTATTCTTCAAGATAGCGATTGACGGTTGCCGGGCTTTGAAGCTGGAGCCTTCGGCCCCGGAATGGTTGGGTAGGCGTTCTGCCCTGTCCCAAGAGTTGAGACGCGAGAAAGTCGGCCCACACCATGCGATGGTCCCAATTGCCAAATGGGGTAGCACCTGATTGCGTGGGCGCTGCCTCTCGCGAAGCCCAGACCCCATCTATCTGGGTGCCAGCCCGATTGCGGATGTGGGTTGCCGTCGGTATCGGGTGCTGAGTGGACATCGCCTCCACCAGCCCTTTCTCTGCAAGCATGGAGCCCATCCTTGACGACCGCACATCCATGTTGATGTCGCCTCCAAGTATGACAGTTTCCCCGGCTTGGCGCCACTGGTGGATCTGTTGCTGCAGTTCTTGTATGTGTAGGCTGATGGGGTCGGTGTCTATGCCATCTGCCGCCGCATTGGCTGCCAGCTGGTTGTACACCGTACCTGGCGTCTTGACAGACTTATTGGCCACGTACGTCGACACCACCCGGATCTTGATGCTGCCCTTACCCTGGAGCAGCACGCTGACCCATCGTCCCCAGCCATGCATGTCAATGGAGGAAGACAGCATGCGGCCTCTGATGTTGCCGTGCATGAGGATGGCTGTGCCGCCCCACTGGCGCACTCGTGGAGAGTTGAATTTGTTGTGCGACGTGACTGTGCGTGACTGCGGGATGTTCTTCTGTGTCGTTTCATGCAGATGCCAGTGTCGTGGCACCTTGCTCCAGTTGATACCCACCTCCGTCAGGAGTGCAATGTCTATCTTGTGCCGCCGAATGGTTTCCCACAGGTCCTGGTACTTTGGCTCGGATGTGTCGGTGGGAAGCCCTCCGAGGTTGAGGGTTGCGATCCGTACGTGCGCCAACGTGCCTTGCTGTGAGTCGCCACCCACGGGAGTGAATTGATCGACCACCTCTTCCGTGCCTGGTCGATCCGCGGGGCTGTGCCTGTTGCTCTGCCGGCAGGTCTCTGCTCGGCTTGCCGCGCTTGCTAACATGGCGCAGCTGCCCCGGCCCCGGGGTCGGCGTTGCGTTGGTGCTTTTCCAGCTCTGCTCGCAGCTTGTCGATCTCGGCTCGCTGTATCTCGAGTCTGGCATTGTTGAGCGACTCTTTGCGTTGACGCTCCTGCTCAGCTGCTGCCGCGCGGGTGGCCTCGCGACGCCTTTCTGATGCTGTTGTTTGTATGGACTCCGCATCTCCAGACCCAGGTACCCCTGTAACAGCCGAGTTCATGGTCATGTGGGATCCAACGGTGGTACCGCTGCCGAATAGACTGCGATAGTCCAGAGCTGCTGGCCTATGACTCGGCGGTGTGAGAAGCTCTTCAGGTAGGTTGGTGATCACCACACTGGCTGGAAATTCCTCCTCGAGAAGGTGCTCCAACTTGCTGTTGTCTGGGGCGTTGTACTCCTCCGTGTCTGGGTCGTAGGTGACGTTGAGGTTAGCGTACCAAGCGTCCACACTGAACCATTTCTCTGTCTTGTCGCCGAGTTCGATGCGTGCGATGGCTGGGAGGAGGCTCATGATGGCCGATGCTTGAGCCATGTTCTCCTCGAACACGTGGGCGATGAGCTGGTCCTCATGGGCCCTCGCCATGTCCAAGCTTTGGAAGATTGGCCTGCCGCCTGCATCCTTCATACTCATAAGGTGCGATCTGAGCGTGACGTGCTCTCGGTTTTCGCCGTGGATGGGATCGTCCAGCTTGACTACCCCGGCTGTGTCCACGTACTTGAGGCTTGTGAGCACTGCTTGGTGCTTTTGGACCAGCATGGCTCTGTGCCGACGCTTCTTCTCTGTCATTTGCTCGTACCTAGCTTCGGGGAGGAACCGGAGCCGGACTCCCGCTGGTCGGTTGTCGTCTTTGTTGAGCAAGGCGCAGAGTCGCTCCACGGCGATGGCCGCCTGTGAGCTTTCAGTCTCCACTTTTATGGCGCGCCACGGCTGCATCGTCCAGTGCTTCCCGCTCTTCTGGTATGCCTCTCTGGTTTTCTCGCATACCATCACCAGGTTCTTGAGCTTGCCGCCCACGCGTGTGTTCTTGTGTCGTCTTCGAAACTCTTGGTTGATGAGTTCCATCGTGCCCTTGACATCGTTGAAGCCTCCCGAGTACAGAAGGAACCCGATTTCCTTCGTGTTTTCGACCTGCAAGGTGTTGATGTACAGACCTTCTTGGTTTTTGTAGTAGTACGGGTTCATTTCTGCATCGCGCTTGGCAGTGATGTTTGTAGGGTGCATGTCGGTGGTTATGCGCATGTTGGTGTACGTGAGTCCGCTGTCCATTGTGGACGCTCTGAGTCCTTTAAGGAATGTGCGTAGCTCTTTGAGCTCCAGGGGGACTTGCCCTGTGTGTTGGACGTATCCTCTTTCTTCTGGGGATTCCTTCCATGGGAGGATGACTGCAGAGGGGTCGACGATTCTGACTTGTCCAAACCATGCCACGATGCAGTCTCTAAGGGCCTTTGTTGTATCGGGCTCGGTCTGGTCTGCTTTAATCTTGAACATGAACCTTGTGGTGTGTTGCAGACTGGGCTGGCCGATGAGGATCTGGCTTGAGTCTGACTCCGCCGACGCTTCGTCCACCTCTATTTCCACGTTGGCGCTGCCAAATGTGACGCCGGGACTTCGCCGTGCTGCCGTCGCATTGTTGGCCTGGGGGCGCACGTGCCTGGTGTGGCTCATGTCCCCTTCCTGTGCCTGCGAGGTTGGGTTTGGGGGCTGCAGTGCGGCGGCTGTTGTGGTTTCTGGCTGCGTTTCAGGCTCGTCTTCGCCGAGTACAGCGAACCTGTTGATGTTGGTGCCAAGTGTGCGTGTGTTGCCCGTGGGCGAGGCTGACACTTTGGTCCGCTTGGTGGGCTTGGCGCCGCTTGGTGAGGGGCGTGCTGGTTCTTGTGGCGTCGAGTGCTCTGTAGGGTCGGTTGCTTGGCTGTCTTCTGTGCTTCTGGCATTCGCGACTTCCATGGGATCGTCGCCTGCGGGCGCTGTTCCGATGTCGTAGTTCGTGCCGAGGACGCGTCGTGCAGCTTCCCAGGCTCTGGCTGGACGGCTGCGTGTACTGATGCCACCATTGGCGCTGACTTGGAATACCCGTCGAGGGTCTGTGGACGCCAGCTGCATGATTACCATGGACACGCGTCTGCGCCGTGGGTCATCGGACGGCAGACTCATGGCACCGTACTGAGTGTGTCTGCCGTTGAGGACGCGCCTGAAGAACAGCTCCCATTCTTTCGCCGTCGGGTTGGCTGCTGTTGCATCGGCTTCACTTCTCCCGTACCACTTGGCGCGGGCACTCCACACTTGGCCTGCCATGTAGTCTATTGAATGCGGGCCCGTGGCAGCCTGGAACGGCTCGATGTTGTCCCCGTATTTCCTTTCCGTTGTCTTCCACGTGCTGGTTCTCGGTCGGTGTTCGAGGCTGTACTCATCTGGGGTTGGTGTTGTCAATTCTGGCTCGTTTGGCTCCGCTCTTCTCCCTGTCACACTAGTGCGATGAGGCGGTTCTTTGGATGTAGAGTGTCTCAGCATGCTGTGCTCGGTATCGCCGCCGTTGTGGTCTGAACTTGCGCCTTTTCCGAGGTCCGTCATGGTCGATCCTTGATCTGTCATCGTGTTCGTTTTCGTGTTGTTTGCTGTTTGGTTGGGACTGATTTAGTGTTTTGTTGATTGCTGTTTTGTTTGTCGGAGTTCCGAAACTATGTGTGTGCGATTTGTGATGTGATTTTGCCAAGTCACAGTGCACTATCAAAACGAATGTAGTTGTACCGTCCACACGTGAGTATCAGAGAATAATGGGTGAACGATGTACATACACGCATGTACAGCCCATCAACTTACTTCGAAATTGGGGGTGACCAGGTCCGTCAAATGAAGTAGAGTGAAGCTACCAGTTGGTATTCTGTGTCTTTTGCACGATGTCAGGAGGATGGTCTGTCCTTCAACCGGTTTTGACACCGTTTAATGTTGAGAACAAAGCTGTATCAGACGATGGTGTCACTGTAGTAGACTCGGAAGTAAGCTGTTAAGATTGTTTCTGATTGCTTGCTTTATGTGTTAAGCTGACTATTGATAGGACGATCGAGTAAAAAGGCAGGGGTTCATGCTGTCGTGCTTCAGCCGTTCTTGTTGTACAGCAACATGTCGTGATGGTTCTGCACACACACAGCTGTCCAGCAACTCTTTCCGTAGAGCAGCACTTGATCCATTGATGTGGATATGCTCCAAGATGCGTACAGGTTCTGCAAGATGGTTAGATGGGCAGGTGGCATGAGTGCATGAGCTGGAGGGTGAGCAGAGCGTGGATCGTGGTTCAACTACACACCATGCGTGCGGTAGCCTTCCATCACAGTATCGGTTTTGGATACCAAACACCGTGTACGCGAAACGGACGGTTGAGTCCCGGATGGGTCCCGGACCAAGTCTGTCCCAACTGAATAGACAGAATTTGGCGTGACCCAGCGACAAGACAAGACTCGATAAATCTTTGTCCTTTTGTCGGAGTTGACACGCTTCCTGTCTGTTGGATCGCTTCCGCGCAAAGCTGCGTGGAAGATCTCGTGAACATGAACATGAGCGTGGAACGAACGAGCAAGAAAGGCAAGGGAACGGTGACAGAGGCGACGCGATGACATGGAGGCAACACAGCATTTGAGGCACCACAAAGCGACGGCAAAGTACCGACGGCACTCAGGTTTTGGTTGGAGATATCAGAGAGCAACTGAAAGCATCATAAAGAGGCTTCAAAGGCAACTTGGATACCCGATACATTGCACAGACACGCGCAGCCCAGGTGGAGAGTGGATCAAGAGCAGCAGCAGCAGCAACAGCAACAATAGCCTTGCTCGCAAGAACTCACGATGCAATCCAACACCACCGCGGCTCCGACAGCATCGACCACGCCAGTGTCGTTTGATAAGCTCAATTGGGGACCGGTCTTTGATGACGCCGCTTTCTGGAAGAAGGATCTACGAAAGACGGAGCTGAACAAGCGCTTGGCGACGCAGATGAACATCAGGGGACGAGCATGGAAGGAGTGGCAGGTAGTGTACGAGAGACTGTGGCACACCAGAACAATCGCGAACCTCTTGGCGTCGTCGACCGAACGCAACCAATACAATTCGACCCTGCGACAGGAGTTCAACCTTGAGCGTCGCGAAAGCACAGGAGAATACTGGGATGATCCACTCCGGTCTTGGATCTATCGGGAGGCCGCGGCAGTTCGAGCTTGGTGCTATATTCGCGGAAAGAATCCAAACAGGCTCCATGCTGATCTTGTCACCATGCTCCGCCATGAGCTGGACAAGAAACGTGGATGGCACAGTGCTGTCAACAAAATCCGTTGCATGAATGCATCTAGACACTGCTCAAGCTCATACTACGTTGGGACAATCTCAGTATGGCACAAAGGAGTTGAATCGCTGATTCCAGATGAAGTCCTCGTCGACAAACGAGAACCATGGGGAGACCGGAACATGGTGCTACTTTACGATTCCGGAATCGGTACCGGCAAGACCATCGAGCTCGCGGCGAGTGCATACTCGAGGGATGCGCCCATTGCGTTCCTACTTGATGCAAATGGCGATATCAAAGAATCGGTAGACATCCAGGAACGGCACACTCTCGCCCGAAACAAGCTCAAAGCATCTCTGGATGCCTGTGTTGTACAATCGAAGGAGATTATCAACACCATCTCACGCTCCGTCGCATTCTGGAACCATGAACCCGACGACAAGGACGATGTCACAGTCATTCTCGGCATTGATAACGCATCGAAGTGTCCAAACCTTGTCCGAGCAATCATCCACAAATACAGGGTTTTTGGCGATGTCCTTGGAGCATACATCATGAACAAATGCGAGGGTGAGCTCCCCAACGATGAAGTGAAGTCCAACCTCAAGGTGGCATTTTCCATTGCGGGTGCAGGTGTTCACAACTTTGCTGTAGGATCCATCCCTTCTCACTCTGGGTGTCACACACCAACCGTACTAGCGGTGGAGAAACAACTCTACGAGCATCTGCGACAGAAATACCCCAAGGAAGGGGGAGAGAGAGCACGCATCCCCGAGTACGATGAGGTGGCCAAACATCCTCTCTTTGGTCCCATGGCGACCAATCCGAGAATGCAGTCCATCCTCCTGGATTTTCTATCCGACAGATTTTTCCTCTTCAAGAACCAAAGGGATCATGAAACGATTGTTTGGAATGTCCTCCAGAAATTCATGGGTTGTGGCAGCATGAAAGAGCTGCGGAAGGACCCAGAAACACTCATCCAGATGGCGTCGCAGACACTTGCCACTCTCCTCTTCCAGCGCGAGTTCACGATGACCGGCCATGTAGATGAGATTGTTCGAGTCGTAACCAGCTTGGATTATGGTATCCAGTTCGCTACATTCGAGAAGAACACGATCCCAATGCGCCGCCTTGTTGAAGACTCTGGCCTGGTGACACCGGTCCGGTTTCCGTCATCGGAGATAATGTGGGGACTAGGGCCAGACCCAAACAAGGAGTACACCATCCAGGTACCACAACCATTCCAAGTTGACAAGGCAATGGAGCTACTCTGCATCTGGTTGGTGCAATGTGGAAAGACATGGGACCATCCACGCACCCGCTTTGATATCCAGCCGTTGGCGTTTGAAGCGTTGGCCCCGCAGCTCATCAGCTG
Source organism: Craspedostauros australis (assembly GCA_026770025.1). Classification (NCBI taxonomy): domain Eukaryota; phylum Bacillariophyta; class Bacillariophyceae; order Mastogloiales; family Achnanthaceae; genus Craspedostauros; species Craspedostauros australis. The sequence goes on along the minus strand of JAMXDE010000011.1, from coordinate 2,051,160 downwards.
CGCCATCGGAGGAGCCATGACCGTTGCGCAAGAAGTCCGGAAGGACGTCAAGTCGATCTTGATGGACACACTCAACATGTACGTCCCACCTACGTCGATCGACCATGCTGATAGCGAGGGAGAGGAGTTATGGGATGGACTTAGAGGAGTAATCCCGGTGTCGGCGGTCTCCGATCTTGCGATGAAGTCCACACACTTCCACAGATGCCCGATGCGAATATCAAGAGCCGACGAAGACGATAGCGACGGATATGACAGTGAGAGCAACGTTGAAGGCGCCGAGCATCAACCGCCAAGGTACCTGATAAGTCCTGCCGAAGCAACAACCTGTACAAATATGGAGGATCTTCAAGTTGGAGATGATTCAGATCGAAGGTCAGGAGATACCTTGGTGATCGATAAGGAAGTAGTGGGCTCGCTTCTCAGCCTCAGAGCTGCATGCTCCAACATCCCTTCTATTTCTTTCTGCTCACTGCTCACCACTGTGGTGCAAGAGGATAGCGATCTCATGGATGGATCCGTTTCGTTCGTCGGTGGCAAGCGAGATGCGAATGGTCAACTCAAAGACCTACAAGTGTACACCATCTGCACCATTGCCAAGAATTGCTTCTGTGCACGCGATGAAGACCTGCCAGAGATATACGTAAAGAAGCTGAGAATGGCAGAAAATGCATTGGACCTGCCATTTGGCAAGAATCGATGGTATTGCGTGATGAGTCGCAAAGAGACATGTCCCGCTGAGCAACCGATCCATGGTCCTAATGAACCGCTGTTGGTGTCATTTCCGGTCGATCGTTCGCCCATGCTAAGTGAGTACATGACGATGTTGGATGATACTTGGAATCCGCACGCACGCCATGATAAGTATGGCACTACGATTACAATGGCAGACCTTAATCGTTGGATGGATTGAGGGAGGCGAAATTGAAGAAGAGGGTAGCACCGGAAAATCTGGGCGATAGCAACGGATCAGAGGGTGTTACACTTCGTGCGAGGACGGCCGTTGATGGTGGGGTGGCGCTGTCGTCAGCATGCATGTCGTGCTAGCATTTGTACGGCACAGTGGGAATATCTAAATAGACATCATGATGATCAGTCATCGTGCTCATTTTTATTATTTTGGCCCTGATTTCAATGGAAAGCCGACTGTTGCAGACAGTCCGACACCAACATCCGCCGTTCTCTCCAAACAACGCCACCGCTGCCGCTCCCCGATGATCCCTTGCCGCAGCAACGATAAATAGAGCTAAACTAGTATCTACCTTAGTGAAGGACACTACGAACCACTCGACTCAACAGCATTCCAGTAGATCGATTGCGCGCCTCATCCGAACCCACGTTTGGGAACTGATCCGGATCATTGAAGCAGATCTTTGGCGACCTGTGTCAGACATGTTGAAGGGTTCCGATAACCAAGTCACCAATCCCATCACATTGCCAAAACACCAACGCACGAATACAAGCAAACATGGTGAGGATGACAACCCATGGAACACATGCCAGCGTCCATCACCTCGCAACCAACTTGGTGAACGGACCCCATCCGCAGTACTCAAGCTACGTGACCCATACAGCAGATCCTTTAGGGCAACATTGGAGATCCACCCCATGGAGAAGATCAATAGCAACAACACTCAAAATCCGCACGTTTCTTCACCATTTACCAGTATTCTCAATTGACTACTTGTGGAACAGAAGACTCTCGTTCGGACCCACTTGTCAATCAAGCCTCTGCCCTACAGCCAACAACAGCCAACAAGACAACAGTCATTACGTTTGGGCTCTATTAGATTAACAGTCGCAAAAGATTGTCAAGTTCTTAGACCTCTACAAGATACCTGTCACCAACCGCCTCCAGCTCTCCAATCGGCCACCTCCCAAGAGGAGCCCAGGAGACAGGACCCAAGCCTTCAAGACCGTCCCTGCAGACCTGAAGGACCCAAGCCTCTCCAGCATCAATCATGTGTTGGAAGGCTCCGCGCACAGAGAATCAGTAGTAGTCAACACTCTTTCTCAAAGTGTTTCTGTTACTGTTACTGTTACTGTTACTGTTACTGTTACTGTTACTGTTACTGTTACTGTTACTGTTACTGTTGTTGCTATTGATTGTTGATGAGCGAGCGTGGAGAATGAGATGATCAAGATGTTCTCTTGATCCATCTCTTCCTTGCTCTCATTGCTTGGTGCAATCCTCTTGCACCTCCATGCACATTGCTCTCATGTTGCTCGTTGATGTTGACTTGATCGTCAACATTGTTGTTTCTCTCTCGTTGTCTCGTTGTTGTTCCGTTCTCAGGTTTTGTTGAATCTGATGATTGATCGAATCTGATGGAATATTCACAACATATTTCATTCCTGTAGACCTGGTAGTTAAGGTCTTGATGTGACGTCACGTGTGGTGAATACTGTGGTATCCGCTGGTATTGCGGTATCCTGTCGTCGTAGTATCGCAGTATCCTCGTGGTACAGCGATGGTATTCCTGTGACGTCATAGTTTTGTGTCGTGATTCCGCCACCAAATATTCTGGATGATGGCGCGCAAGTGTGACTGATGCATATACATCCGAGTACACACATTCCGACAAAGGATGACCTTGAGGAAATCCTCAAGCGTCTCCCCGTATTCACATACCAACACGCTCTTCCAAAGCTCGCAGCCAAGGACCTCACCTGGATGGCAATCTGCAACAAAGTGCAGTCTTCGTACGACAACGAAGTACGCGGAGACCGCTGGCACGCCATTAGACGTGTCAAGGACTGCAACATCCCCAGGCAAACGTACTTCAACAATGTAGCCAAGCATCCAAAAGCCAACATCCTCGAGCAACACAAAGGCTTTGGAAGGAACAACGTGAAGAAGAAGAATCAACCAAGGAAGTCCACCAACAACAACAACAATCAAAAACCGAACCAAGGCTGGGCATCCACGCCACCCAAGGCGGGTGAGCCGCAGCGCAAGCTTGTCTATGACAAAACGTTCATGTGGTGCGCGAAGTGTCGTTGCTGGCGTCTTTCACATAACACCGAGAGTCATCAAGACAACTTCAAGCCGAAAGGTAAAGGCAACAACAACGCCAAGCCCAATCACCTAGTCGTCGACATGGCCGCTTGGACCTGCTTCACAGCCACCACAAGCCAAAACGAGAAGGAATGGTGGTCATTTGTTTGGAACCTCTTCACCTTCTTCAACTACCTCAGCTGTGTGATTGGATCCTTCCTTTCTTTCGTGACCTTTCAAGTCTACATCCTCGGAGTCGAGCACGGGTGGTACGTCACGGCTACTAATGCCTGGATGATAATCGCCATCACGCTGCTCCTCCTTCACTCAAACGTCCCACAAAGACACAGCCCCATCAGCTCTGTGGACACCATTGTTGGCAAGTTCCATGATTGGAAGCCTACAATCGTGGAAGGTGGTGTTGGTTGATAGTCATTCATTTGCTATTTCATTACTTGGCTACTCCAATCCGCTCGGTGTACACCCGTTCTCTTGCCCGATGCTCTTGGCGCTTCAATCTGTTTCGTAGATTTGGTCTCTGACTATGAGTCGGTACGCGAGATGCTCTCTCGCTCCTCTCTGTATTCTCTCTCTCTCTCTCTCAACATCGTGTGCTCGTGCTACACGATACTCCGTGTTTGATGCGTACTCCGCATTCCACACTCCGTACATTCACTACTGGTTCCTACTCCATGAGTACTTACCATTTGAAGTTCACCTTCTGTATCCATGATGCTGATCCTCTTCGGTCATCGGATCTTTGCCTCCTGTTCTGACTTGGAGACAGATGTCGACGTGGTGACATGATGACATCCTGTCGACGTCAGTAGGCGTCCTTCTGCTCTCCAGATGTCACGTTCCATTGGTGATGCAGTAGTCTGTCAGATGATATCGTCATCTGAGGTTTAGTTGGGAAGTACCTCGAGATTCTCTTGGTACCATTGATGGATGGACGGACGAGATTTCTAATTCTCTCAGAAATCATCGATTGCAAATTTCCTCCAGAAATCTTGCTCATTTTCGTGTGTTCCATTTCCACTGTAATTCTGACGAATCACATCATACTATTGACACGAATGTAGTTGTACCGTCCAAGTGCGTATGAGAGAATAACGGGTGAACGATGCACATACACGAATGTACATCTCAACACAGGTGTCAATGATATCTCTACAGGCACATTGGTGTGACAGGGATGGATGGATGGATGGATGGGTGTTTGTTGAATGCCAAGTATGGCACAGTTGAGTATGAGAGGGTGGGGGACTGTTGTGTTGAAGTATATTTGTTGTTGAGGATTGTTTGTTGGCATGGCTTGGGTTCTTGGCATGGCATGCTTCTTCTTTCACTCTCGGTCCCACTGCTGCATGAGCTACACAATTGCTCCACAGATGAAGTTGAGTTGGAAGGGAGGGAGGAGGCAGTGTCGATTGGTGGTCTTGTCAACGAGTTTCTGAATGGTTGTGTTCAGAGTAGAGAGTGGATTGCCACACACAAGAAACCAACGCTCCTCCTCGTTGCCAACAACGCAAGTAGATCACGTATCAAAGTACTCAATTTTTGGCATTATCGTTCGTATTTTTGAGCGGTGGCTGCTGTTTGGACAGAAAGCAACACGAAGAGACAAGAATCATGCGTTGATTGGCACACACAAGTTGCAAAAAGAGAGAGATCTGGACAGTCAAAGTTGCAATATACCATGATGTCACTGAAAAATTGCTGAAAATTGGTATTTTCCCTTCATGTCCCCATTGACCGGTGACCGAATTGTCTGTACTACCACCAGTACACACGATTGAGCAACAAATGGACAGGCACTCTACTTCCAAAAGAGACTACATATGTGAAGGCATCTGTCTGCAAGAATACAAGTGCATGGCTCATCCTGCATGCACAGTTGATGCTTCTCACTTGCCTCTTTGCCATGTGTTCCAAGATTACATATGTATGAAACTGACATCTTCCATGCAGGATGTGCCGGTCTTGGATCAAAAGCAAGACTATCCTGCAAAATTGGAACAAGACTAAGACATGGAACACTCGCACCTTCACTCCAACAATTGGAGAATCAGCTCTCAAACCTGCCAAGAGCGATGAAGCATCATGGTTTCATTGCCTGGGGATTGTGGAGCAATTTTTCAAATGTACAAGACCATGAACAGCGACAACCAACAGCAGAGCAGTGTGATGACCAGCCCATCTCGTTTTCCTCTCCAACCTTCAACCAAAACAATCTCATAAAAACAACAATCTTACAAAACTCAAGCTTTACAACCACCAAATCAACTCAAAACACATTCTCAATCGTCTCATCTACGTTCGTGGTCACACTACGTTTAACCGCGCTGACGTTGGCAGTTTCACTTCCCCTTTTGACCTGCCAAAGTCCGACACTGTAAGAGCCCATTCAGTCACAAACCAACGAGTCGCGGGGGGAGACATTTTTTGGCCAGTTGGTCCGTCCTTCCGAGGCTCTCACAGTGCGCCGTGTTGTAGCAATGCTTCGTCGGTCCGACTTTTTGACGAGAACCGTCAATCTTCCGTCAATGCCGGTTCAACAAAAACGGGTTGCAGCAAGACTTCGTGTTGAGGGTCCACACAGCATTTCCACCCAATTTGGGCCATGTTTTTGTTGTTCTCGTTCGGCACGTCGCGGAGTTGTGTTGTGCAAGCGGGCATGCTCGTTTTGGCGAGAACCATCGCCATCGCTCGTAGATTTAGTACTGCATGTTTTTTATCACACATCCGAGCCGTCGCTGCCTGAACCTTCGCGATTGCTGGTGGTCGTGTTGACGGACAGACATATATTTTGCGCTTTTTACTGTTGTCGGTGCGAAAGAGTCGTTTTTGCTTCGGGTGATCATGGTGGCCGACAGAGGAGTTTTGCACAACAAGCAAAGTCGCCAATGCAGAAAACCAGCCAAACAAAGTGCCCAAGCGCACACCAATTCGATTTGTAAGTGGTATAGTTTACAGTGAAAGCTGGCACGCCCCTTCATCTTGAGGATGACTCCGGTCGAACAGAGCAGTGACGAAAGTGGCGAGTGCTGGTCTTGCCAGTGCTTTTGTGAGCATATCCGCAAATTTTTGTGCTGGTGGATCATATACTGGCACTTGCATACCGGCTCACACAGATTCGCGGACTTTGCGAAATGATATCGCTGCATGCTTCTCTTGTAGCAGGCTCTCTGTGATCGTCGTGTTCAAGATCGCAGCATTGTTGTCACATGATGCGATTACTGGCGACTTGACTTGCACCCTCAGCAATTGGAGTGCACATTGTAGCACAATGGTCTCTTCTGACACGGATCCCATGACATTGAATTTGGCGCCATATGTTGAAGTTGTGGCTGATGATTGCCTCTTGCTTGAGAAGTATACTGGTGTTCTTCCAAGGCATAGAATGATGCCAGCATTGGATCTTCATGTGACTCAATCATGTGCATGATCGCCATTGACGAATGCATACATTGGCAGTTGTAGGTAGATCAGCTTTGGCGATCTGTTGTTGATTTCCTCTGATGCTTCCGGGTATTCCTCCTTCATCTGCGAGGCCATTTCTGGATCGGATGGTGTTGCATTGAAGTTGTCAAATATCATCGGGCGAGAGTCAATCTGTGTTTGCAATTTGGACTTGTGCTCCAGATATCCCCATACATTGATAGCTCTCTCAAGGCGTCATTTGCAAGATGATGCAGTGAAACGTGAAAGTGAAGAAGTTGCAAATGCAAAATCAATACGTCCAGGTTGAACAACTCAGTTCATCATCCCAATGAGCTGCTGGAACTGGTGTTGTTAGTCAGGTGTTAGTAGTTTGGAGTCATTCGTTTCCAGATGATTCTTGTTCTGCGTGGGACCATGTTGGTTGTGTATTGATCCCTGTTGTTGTTCCAACTTGTCCAATGCATTTGCAATGTATTTGCTGCAGGCAGTCTTGCAGCAGATACTGTGATAACGCCTGATCTACAGCCACCGTTGGACCTCAAGAAGCCAATCGGCCACATGAATGATGTCAGTATGCTTCCGCTGATGCTGCACGAGAGTGCCAGCATGCACCCTGCGGCATTGGCTGCAGTGGGTCGCCATCAGTGTGTCCATATGGCATGTCATGATGCTCAAAATATCAAGCCATCCCAACAATACGGCGTTTGACATCGACATGTTGTCATCTGGCAACAATCCACATGCTGACATCACCTGGAACAGCATGAACAACCAAGAGCAGCTACATGTCGTCGACATCGCCCCTGGACATCGTGCTCGTCGCATTCCGTAGTGGCGATCCAGACTGTGTCATTCATATCTCATGGATAACAGCAAACATGAGGTGTGGACCCTGGGCAATGTGGCATATTGGCAAGTTCCACTCATGGCTACTCTTGCGACTGTTGACGGTGGTGGTGGTGGTTGTTACTATTTCGTTTGCTATTTCATTGCGTTGTTCTGGTACCTCTCGGAGTCTCCCAATACTCTTGGTGTCTCTCAACTATCGTCCGACTATGAGTTGGCATGTGAGATGCTCTCTCACTATTTCTTGTATTCTCTTGCTCTTTCTCTCTCTCTCTCATGTGTTGGTACTGCGCAAGAATCAGTGTTAGATACATACTCTGTATTCAATACATACTCCATCATTTCGTCCTCTACTGGTGCACTACTCTGTGAGTATTCGCCAATGTCTCATCTGAACTCCTCCTTGCATATCCACAATCTTGATGTCACTTGGTCATTGAATCTTTGCCTTCTTGATCTGATGTGGAGACAGATGTTGATGTGGTGACATGATGACATCCTGTTGATGTCAGCTGCCGTCTTCCATGATCCTTCAGATTCCATATTCCATCGATGATGCAGTGGTATGGCAAGGATATTGTCATTTGAAGTTTAGTTGTGAAATACATTGATCCTTGCTCGATGTCATGCATTTCTGTCAGTTGATGGACAGACTGCATTCCTGATGCTCTCAGAAATGATTGTTCACAAATGTCCTTCCAAAATTCTGATTTTTTGTGTGCCCGATTTTGTGATGTGATTTCGATCAACCACAGATCAATCACAGATCAACCACAGATCACTCACAGATCAATCACAGATCACTCACAGATTGCTCACAGATCAATCACAGATCACTCACGACACAAATGATTGCGCTGCTTGTGCGTAGATCATAAGAGAACAATGGGTGAGCGATGCACATACACATATGTACATTCCAACAGGCAAGGCAACAATCACAGGGCACACATTCATGGCTACTCTGGCTGCTATGGATTTCTGGCTGTTTATTGCTGTCACAACCATTGAGAACAAGACCATCTATGGCGCTGACATTTACAATGCATTTGCTGAGGCTTCTTGTGGTGCACAGAAGTACTACATGCATGTTGACAGCCCCGTTGCTGAATGGTGCCAGTTGTAGGGATGTGCACCCATTCCGTGCGGCTGCATGACTCTCATCAGCAAGAATCTTCAGGGTCATTCCTGAGCACTATGGCAGTGGGCGGTGCACATTGATGCACAGCTGCAGCGCATGGGTTTCAGGCCCATCATGCATGCTCTATGCCTATACCGCGGCGCTTACAAAGAACATGACATGCTCTTTCTATGTCAGGTTGATGACTTTGCCATTGCATGCAGTGATGTAGCGGCTTGCTCCACGATCTGCGATGAGCTTGGATTTGTTCCTGTTCATTCCCATGAAATGATTCAGCGTTCTCCAACACTTCATTGGTGCGGATCTGATCCAAACTGCCACACATGTCTCCATCCACAATAGTAAACATCTCAACAAGGTTTTCAAATGGAATGAACAGAAGAAGATGAATGGTGCGCTCACTCCAATGGATGATGGCAATGCGCACATACGCAAGCTGGACGATTCTGAAGCCTTGGATGCATGCGGCCTCAAGCAGGCACATGCAGACATTGAATGCTATTGTGAGGCTATTGGCAAACTCATCTGTCCCATGATCGCCTGTAGGCCAGCCATCGCTTTTCCCATTGTGAAACTCTTGCAATTCTTGGCGAGGCTGGCCATAGATCATTTCGCTGTTGCCAAGCAGGTTTCTTGATATCTCTTCCGCACTCCCGCTCAAGGCATCGCGCTGCACTGCACCGACGTTGTCCATGCACTACCACCCATGCCTGTTCCAGCCAAGCAAACGCCAGCGCATGATGATGTACTTGGCCATCCAGCAGAACAACCCAATGTCCTCTCAAGGTATGCTGACAGTGATTGGGCCATGGATGTTGGCAAGTTCCGCTCACGGTAACCTACGATTGTGGAAGATGGTGTTGGTTGATAGTCGTTCATTTGCCATTTCATTACGTTGGCACTCCGATCCTCTCGGTGTCCGTTCGTTCTCTTGCCGATGCTCTCGGTGCTTCAATCTGTTTCGTAGATTCAGTCTCCGACTATGAGTCGGTACGCGAGATGCTCTCTTGCTGCTCTTTGTATTCTCTCTCTCTCTCTCTCAATATCGTGTGCTTCGTGCTACACGATACTCCGTGTTCGATGCGTACTCCACATTCGACACTCCGTTCACTCACTGCTGGTTCCTACTCCATGAGTACTTACCATTTGAAGTTCATCTCCTGTATCCATGATCTTGATGCCCTTCGGTCATCGGATCTTCGCCTCCTGCTCTGACTTGGAGACAGATGTCGACGTGGTGACATGATGACATCCTGTCGACGTCAGTAGGCGTCCTTCTGCTCTCCAGATTTCACGTTCCATTGGTGATGCAGTAGTCTGTCAGATGATATCGTCATCTGAGGTTTAGTTGGGAGGTACCTCGAGATTTGCTTGGTACCATACGTCTCCATTGATGGATGGACGGACGATCTTCCAATTCTCTCAGAAATCGTCATTTGCAAATTTCCTCCAGAAATCTTGCCCCTTTTCGTGTGTTCCATTTCCCCTGTAATTCTGACGAATCACAGCATACTATCGACACGAATGTAGTTATACCGTCCAAGTGCGTATGAGAGAATAGCGGGTGAACGATGCACATATACTCGTACATCTCGACATATACTCACATGTACATCTCGACACCCTTCCTGTGTGCATTCGGTCATTCGAATGTTCTCGATGTGTCAAGGTACGACTTCTCGTGTTCACGTTGTAAGTCGGCCTTGATGTTCTTGGTGAATCCGTCGCTTGTGTTCTGTTCGGATTTGACAAAAATGATTTCGATGGTTTTGTTGATTACCATGTTCCTCACGTAGTGATGGCGCACGTCGATGTGCCGCGATTGTTGGGATGTTGATGGGTTCTTGGCGATGAAGATCGCTCCAATGTTGTCCATGCGGACCTTGATCGGTGTCTTCACTGGGACGCCCACACTTTCGAGTAGCTGCATGACAAAGAAGATCTCTTTTGCTGCTTTGGAAAGAGCAACGTATTCTGCTTTGGATGAGCTGAGTGTGACGGCCTTCTGTGCTTTGGATCGCCAAAGGGTTGGTACTTTGCATAGGTATAGGATGAACCCTCCTATTCTGATTCTCGTGTTCTTGTCTCCTGCATATTCGCTGTCGCAGAAGAGCTCCATGTCTCAGTTGTCGTTGTCTGGATGTGCTGGGTGGATCTTCAATCCATAGTCCTTTGTATCGATCACATACTTGATGATCCGATACATCTCCTTCATTGCAGCCTTGGTGGGCCCGATCAATACCTTGGAGAGTTCCCTCACAGGGTTCGCGATATCTGGTCGCGAGTGCTTGATGAGGAAGAGTAGCATACCAACGCCTCGGCGGTATTCGACATGTTCTTCTGGTCCGACCTTCTGCAATCCGTTTTCTTTGGATGGCTGTACGATGATTTGACCTGGGGTTCCTGGTGTCGCGTATTGTTGCATCTTCTCAACCTTGGTTCCGAACTCTTCGATGAGATGTTGGATGAGATGTGGTTGACGCAACGTTGCTCTGGTCTTGTCATGGTTCAGTTCGATGTTGCAGCTGAGGCAATCTCCAAGGCCGCGCTCGATTGTTACCTTGAACTTGCTGCCTTGGATGTCCTTCAGGAATCTCTCCAATGCCTTGGAGTCTCCGCAGCAGAAGCAATCGTCCATGTAGATGGCCACGATCATGCTTCCTTTGTTCGTCTTCCTGTAGAACAGGCACGGGTCTGCTGCGCTCTGTTCGAAGTTGATATTCTTGAGGGTCGACACCAACATCTTGAACCACTGCCTGGCGCTCTGCACAAGCCCGTAGATTGGCTCGTGTAGGGTCAGGGCTTCGTCTGGTTGATGATCCATCCCATTGGGACAGTTCATGTAGATCTCCTTGTTGAGGTCTCCATGTAGGAATGCCGTTACGACATCGACGAGTGCGCAGTCCATCTTCTTGATCAGCATGATCACCATCATGACCCAATAGGTCACGTCATGGATGACGGGTGAGTAATGCTCTTGGAAGTCTACTCCTGCGACTTGTGAATAGCCACATGCAACAAGCCGTGCTCGATGTGTGCCGTCACGTTTCAGCTTGAAGACCCATTTGCACTTGCAGCATCTGCGGCCGCATGGGATGGCGTCTCGTTTGATCTTGCTGTACACCTCTCGTGTATCCATGGAGTCGAACTCCTTCTTGATGGCTGCTCGATATCCCTTTTGATGGATGGGATCTGGGTGGTTGAAGGCTTCATCGAATGTCGTTGGCTCGATGTGCTTCTCTGGTTCTTTGTTCTCGTCCTGCATCGACAATCCGATGTCGATCGCCGGTGACTCGGTGATGATTGCATTCATCCCATATAGTCCAGTTGTGCTATGATGAGTGATTTCGATCTCTTCTTCTCCGTCTACGATTTCTTCGTCATCTGTAGTTTCGTTGTTGGATTCGTCAGTTATCTCATCGCTGAGTTCGTCACTCTCTTCGTTTGATGATGATTCGCTCTCATAGCCTTCCTCCTTTCGACCTCGTTCATTGAAGTCTGCGAGCTCACGCAGAGCTCTGGGAATGCTCTTCCCTGCAGTTGGTTTGGGATTAGTTTCTCCCTTCCTGCCTCGTGCTTCATGACGTCGGATTCTCTCCTTTCTAGCCATGTCACGCTTGCTTGGTTTGCTTGGTGGAGATCTCAATGGTGTGTCATGTGTAGACCTTGCTGGTGTGTTCGGAGGAGTAACGCCTGTGTCATCGTCGGCTTTGTCGCCGGATGGTGGGACCTCGTCATCCTCATGATTGGATTCGCTCCGATCTTCCTTGTCGTTATGGATTAGTTGAGTCACTACTCCATCGTCCTCATCATCCTCATGGTTGCTATCTGATAAGATGTGATACCTGTTCGTGTCAGTGAAAGATACTCTCTTCTCTTCTGATGTTCGATGCATTGCCGTCCTTGGCATTGCTCCCTTCCGTCCAATGGTTGTGAAGCCGTCTGCGTCTGTCGTTCCTACTTCGCTGGATATGTTCGGTGCTGGTGCCCAGCCACGGAACTGTCCATATGATTGGTTGAGCCATTTGATGTCGCGAGAACAGACCAGTGACTTGGTCAATGGTCTGTACATGTTGTAGACCCCTGATGTATGTTGGTGTGCATATCCAATGAACACCATCTCTTCTCCTCTATTCTTGAGTTTGGCGGTGATCCTGCCGTAGGTAGTCTTCACAACAACCACCTCTCCAAATGTGCGGAGTGCATCCGCGTATGGTGGATCGCTGCCGAAGAATTGTCAATGTGGTGACTCCTTCTGGTTTTTTGCTACGGTGATGTTGGCGATGGCGGTGGTAGTGCTTGCAGCTGCTGCCCACAGGCCGTGCCTATACTCTTTGTCGAGTTGTGCTCCGTTGAGCATGGAGCGGATCTTGGTGTAGAGGTACGCGAACTTGCGTTCCACTCTGCCGTTCTGTTGCGGCGTGTTCGATGCCATGAACTCGAATTTCACGTTCAGTCCTGCATCGATGAGAATATCCTGCGTGGATTTGTTCTCTCCGCTGTTGTCACCTCGGAAGATGATCTGTTGGTCACCTGTCTGTGACTTGATCGTTTGCACAAATTGTTTGATGTATCCTGGTTGATCACTTTTGTTCTTCAGAAAGAAACTCCAGCAGTGATCTGATCTTCCATCCGTACTGAGCGGCTGTCTGCTTCATGGTCTCGAGTGGCGCGTGGCCGAGCATTCGATGCAAGTTCACCGCGCTGATCTCCTTGGATGGATTCTTGACGATGGCTGTGCAAACCTTGTCGTTGTCTGTTGGCATGATGGGATGCATCTGCACTCCCGTGATGAATCCGTTGGATGTGGGGAAGACTCGATCGAACACAATCTTCGTTCCGGATCTGTTGATGATGTCCATCAGAATGCCGTTGTTACCAAGCTGGTAACTGTTGTACAGAGCCTTGTTCATAGAGAAAAGGTTCACTGTCATCTTGGGTGTGTACTTCACATCATCGAGCCAGATGGTGTGGCCAGTGTTGTCTTGTTGCTTGATCTGCAGTTTGATGGAGCCAATCTTGGGAGAGTCCAGTTTTGTGCTGTCTCCCACTCGGACGAATGACTTGATGTGCCGCACGAAGAAGAGGGCGGCATCTGAATTCACGATGTGATAAGAAGCTCTGCTGTTGGCAAGCCAGATGTCCTTGTTGACCTTGTCCTTGTATTTGGTGCTCAGTTTGTGGAGCTGTTCCATGGCAGCCGCTGCCATGTCGTCTTTGTAGTCATTGTTGTTGGGATCGTTGTTCCCATCGTCCATTCCATGGTAGGTCACGCCATCGTAGTACGGTTCTGCGGGCACAGCTGGGGTCGTGCTGTCTCAATGAAGTCCAGTCACCAGATCGTATGGCGTGACGCGTGGTCGCTCGTGCAGGAGCACGTGCATGCATCCTCCCAGGATGTAGTGCAATGCCATGTTGGGAATTGGATTGTTGTTGTATTCCCCCAACAATCGGTTGATGACTGATCCATTGGCGAGAATCTCTTTGATGGACCAGAAGTTGTTGCACAGCGTGGTTGCTGTCGTGCACACCCACAGGTGTCGCTCTCCTGCATCGTCATCGTCTGAGTACAAGCGCATGCCTGCCGTCATTACAGCGTTGTGGATGAGCTGTCGTTGCATGATCTCTGCAGTTGCCGTTAGTCGTGGAATCGCATCGTTTCTGAAGTTGATGCCCTGTCTGGTGAATTCCACGATCGGCGCGAATACGATGTCGTATGGATAGACGGCCTCTTCATTTGGATTGAATCGATCTTCTTCTACCGATCCGTTGCTGCGATCTTCGTTGAAGATACCCGTTCTGTTGTTCCCCGCTGCTGGAGGAGGCGGCGCCTTGCCGCCATTCATCTCGTCTCCGGAGACACTGTGGTTGTCTTGATCTGCGCCGTTCTCGTTGGTGTTGGCATCTTCTTCACTCATGGCCTCTTCGATGTCGCTATCGATGGCCTCGTTGTCCATCTCAGCTCCATCACCGTATGGACCAATCAGGTCGTTCGCGTTGAAGCAGCATTCGTAGCTCACTTCACGTCTTGGATCCACCTTGTGGATGATGGGCTCCTCGCGGAGCCACTCCGGGACGATCTCATCGTCCTGCACTTTGTCGTCACTCCCAATGCGCTCGAAGTTATCAAAGAAGGAATCTTCGATGTAGTCATCAGACACCAACATGCAGAGCAGCATGTCCTTTGCTGAGAGTACCATCTTGTGCCCGCTCTTGTCGTGTCCTTCGTTTGCTGTGTTGGCCTGCTCGTCGGCCTTCTTCTTCTTGTTGAACTTCTTCTTTCGACACTCTGCCTCGCGATGTCCAAAGATGCCACAGTAGTTGCGCTTCCTGTTGAAGCCGCTTCCATTGTTCTTGTTGTTACGCTTTCCGTTCATTTTGTTGTTATTGTTTTTCTTGTTGTTCGATTTCTTACGTTTGGGGCAATCCGCAGATCTATGACCATACACACCACAGTTGTGGCAGGTCCCCTTGAAGTTACCGGTGCTCGTGAAGCTGGTGTCGTTGCTCTTCATGTTGCTGTCTTGGAAGTTGTCAACGTACGCCTTTCCTCCTTGATGAGTGCTGTGTGCTGTGCGGAGTACTCCTCTGATCGCGTTGATGGTGACTACATCTGGGTTGAACGTGAGTTGGTGATGAAAGTTCATGACGTGAGTTTTGTATTCGCTGCTCATCGTGCTGAGGATCTGCATGATCATTTCCTCATTGATGATCGTGTATCCAACATCGTGGAGACGTGAGCGTAAGAGCTCGAGTCGCGTGATGTATACGTCGGGGTCTGAGTCTTTCTTCATCCTTTCGTTATTGAACTATTGCTTGAGTTTGATCTTCGTCACCGCATCGGATGGACGGAACTTCTCCGCGAGAACGTTCCACGCCGCGTGTGGATTCCCATCAGGGTAGTTGTCGGAGACGCACTGATTGATGTATTGGATGGCCTGCTTGCCCTTTCCTTTCTCTGCATCCATCATGAGGATCAGATTGCTGAAGCAGTCACATCCCAGCTCGTAGATCTCTTCCATCGCTTCCTTGGCATCGTCGGTGGCTGCCGCGATCTCACTCACTGTTGGGACTTTGGTCTTGCCCAACATCACGTCTCTCGTCTTCTGTGCACGAGCGTACGCCTTCACTTGGGACTCCCATGCATTGTAGTCTTCCTGTTCACCACTGAGCATCGGCGCCTTGATACATTGCTTGTTCATGTTGGCTGATGTCGCCATGTTGCTTCGTTGTTTCATTGATGTTGCCCGCATGCTCGTGATTTTCATTTGTTTCTGTGTGGTCACTTTTTCGATTTTTGCTCGTGTTAGCGCGGAGATGTTTTTCGTCACAGATTCTCCTCTCCGTGTCGTCTTATTTGTTCCGCTCTGCTTGGCCGTGCGAATGCTCTTCGTCACACCTGTCTCGTCTTCCTTGATGCCTGTGAAAATGCTCTTCTGCATGCAATGTTGTTGCATGAACTGTTCCTCTTCGATCTCGTTGATCGCGCTTCCTTCTGTGCTAGAGAGGGCAGTGGGCGCGCCCTCTTCCTTCTGTGGTTGAGATGGAGTCTCACTTGCACCTTCTTCTTGCTTGATAGTCGGATTGGACAGAGGGATGTCTTTCAATTCCTCTTCCTTGCTCATTCAGCCTGCTGCTCTTGAATGATGTTGTCTTCCTCACATTATCCAATCCGTGGGCTCGCCCTGATCTAACGTTTATAATCGTGTTGGCAAGTTTTGCAAACGGATACCTTGCAATCGTGGAAGATGGCGTTGTTGTTTGGTGCTGATTCTCTCTACTATTTCATTACGTTGCTACTCCAATTCTCTTGGTGTACTCTGTTTCTTTGACCAATGCTCTTGGCGCATCTGTTTGATGGTCCGACTAGGAGTTGGTATGTGAGCTACTCTCTCGCTCTTGCTCATGTTCTCTCTCTCTCTCTTCGTATTGCATGTTCACACCATGCGATATTCCATATTCGATGCGTACTCCGCATTTCGCTATCTACAGGCTCACTACTCCATGAGGAATTGCCAATGCATCCACACTGTATTCCTCCTTGCATACTTACGATCTTGATGTCCCTTGGTCATCAAATCTTTGCCTTCTTGATCTGATGTGGAGACAGATGTCAATGTGGTGACACAATGACATCTTGTTGATGTCAGCTGTCGGATTCCATGGTCCTTGTCATTCCACATTCCATCGATGATGTGATGGGTCAGCAAGGGTATCGTCCTTTGAGGTTTAGTTGGGAAGTATATCAATCCAGACTTGATATCACATGTTTTGTTGATGGATGGACGAATGATGTTCCTGATACTCTCAGAAATTGTTGTTTACAGATTTCCTCCAGAAATTTTGTTCGTTTTTGTGTGTTCCATTTCGTGATGTGATTTTGGCAAATCACAGTTCACTCATGACACAAATGTAGTTGTACCATCCGTAGATGAGTATAAGAGAACAACGGGTGAGCGATGCACATACACGAATGTACATCTCGACACAGGTGTCAACGATATCTCTACAGGCACATTGGTGTGACAGGGATGGATGGATGGGTGTTTGTTGAATGCCAAGTATTGCACATCTGAGTATGAGAGGGTGGGGGACTGTTGTGTTGAAGTATATTTATTGTTGGGGATTGTTTGTTGGCATGGCTTGGGTTCTTGGCATGGCATGCTTCTTCTTTCACTCTTGATCCCACTGCTGCATGAGCTACACAATTGCTCCACGGATGAAGTTGAGTTGGAAGGGCAGGAGGGAGGAGGCAGTGTCGATTGGTGGTCTTGTCAACGAGTTTCTGAATGGTTGTGTTCAGAGTAGAGTGTGGATTGCCACACACAAGAAACCAACGCTCCTCCTCGTTGCCAACAACGCAAGTAGATCACGTATCAAAGTACTCAATTTTTGGCATTATCGTCCGTATTTTTGAGCGGTGGCTGCTGTTTGGACAGAAAGCAACATGAAGAGACAAGAATCATGCATTGATTGGCACACACAAGTTACAAAAAGAGAGAGATCCGGACAGTCAATCAATAATTTTTGTTCAGATTGGGCAAAAACGCGAAAACCAATGTTGGTACCATGAAGAAACAAATAGTTTGATGAAACGGTGTGGGCGACAGGAAAGGAAGAAAGCGAATCGTGACGTCACGTGGGCATTGGAAAGACCCTAATCCTCACGACAGTGACTGTCTCCATTGTGACCAGACCAGTCTCTATTGCGGGGCTCCCCCTGGCATTGAGTCATCCTGGTGTGTCTCAGTACCCAAGTTCTGGGGCCACTCGAACCCCTCCATTGCGGGGCTCCCCCTGGCATTGAGTCATCCTGGCGTGTCTCAGTACCCAAGTTCTGGGGCCACGCGAACCCCTCCACTACACGACTTCGCTGAATGGGGTCATATGACTTCAGAACATCTTTGATTATCCATAAAACTTAAAACAGGCTCTAAATAAAAAATCGATCGGTTAATTACTAGTATTAGACCTTCGAGGACTGCGAATATGTGCTTGGTTTGGATATCCAACATAAAACTTGTAGAGCCCAATAAAAACATGCAGGTCGACTCACAAAGGGGGCTCATGATCAATCAGTTTCCCTTCGATTCCATGCCTTTCCCCGCGAGTAGAGTTTGGTCATTTGTGGAGACGGGTTGGGTTAAATGAATTTGCTGGTTCTTTGCGAGAAAATGACCCCCACTTTTACAAATGACCGGAGACTGTGTGTCATGTGTTGCATGCACTGGCGCCAGCAGGACCCCTTTGGTTTTTGATCTGGTCGTGGAATCACCGCTGTTGCATTCGCCACCGAAATCTACTCGTGGTTGTTGGGGGAAGAGCCGAGGATTACCTCTCCATCGAAAGGTGGTGAGGCCTCCGGATTGAGCTCTTCACATTTGCTTCTGCCGTTGCCTCTGGATTGAGCTCTTCACACTTGCTTCTGCTGTTGCCGCGGTTGTTTGGACTTCAACCACGAAGATTGGCTGGAGAGGTGTCTCAAACGCGCAACAAAACACAAATCAAATGCATGCCGACATAAACGAACAAACTCACAAACTCGCAAAACTAACGAAACAAACACAGCATAACCATCCTCCCACAGAAAGTGTTTCGTCACCATGGATAACGAACCCCATTGTTTGGACCCGAAGATCTCCATGACTGTGCAAGCACAGCGCAGTGTTGTCTCTGTCAACGACATCGAAGCTGGCACCACCAAGGCCAACACCAACACCCCTGAGCACGAGACCATCCACAAGTCCATCCAAACCAAGTCCTTCATCAACCACATCAAGTACATCGTCGAGCTCAATTCCGACACCGTCTTCTCCACTTGGTACAACGACAAGGGAAAGCCAATCAACAACTACACCTTCCAGCAGCTCTGGGATGAAGCAGGACACTGCGCCCACCTTCTTCGCAACAAATGGGGCGTCAAGAAAGATGACCGTGTCGTCCTCTGCTACGACTTCGGACTCCACTTCTTCGCTGTGTTCGTGGGATGTCTCCGTGCCGGAGTGACAGCTGTCCTGGTCTACCCTCCCGGACCGCCGCTCGTCAAGTCGCTCACCAAGATGAACAAGGTCATCGAGGATTGCGCCCCGGCAATCATCCTCACCCAAACATCCATCAACCTGCTCCGCGCCGCCGATCGCGCCAACCCAGCATCCAAGAGCCGCGCCATGTGGCCGAGCGGTGTTAAGTACCAAGTCACCGACCGCATCATCCGTCACGATCCATCCATCGCCGATAAGAGCAAGAACAACAACAGCAACAATAACTCCATGCAGGCAAAGAAGGGCTTCCTTTCCAGCCTCATCTCTGGCCGCTCGTCGTCGTCACCGTCACCTTCCTTCGATGAGCCAAACATTGAAGGGTCGGATCTGGCGTTCCTTCAGTACACGTCTGGCAGTACCGGCAACCCCAAGGGCGTCATGGTGACCCACGACGCCCTGAGAGCCAACATTGAGCTGTTTCACAGCAGTTTCCTCACATGCTTTGAAAAAGGTGCAAACGAGATGCAAATCCTGGAGCGATTTACCACCTTTTCATGGTTGCCTCAGTACCACGACATGGGCCTCATTCAGATGGTGATTGTGCCACTGGCATCGAATTCTCGAGTCCACATGATATCCCCTGTCACATTCATCCGCAACCCGTTGCTCTGGGTGGACCTCATGTCCCAGCACAAGTGCCATTTCAGCGCCGCCCCTGACTTTGCGTATCGTCTGGTCGTCCGCAAATTCAACGAAGCCAACAAACAAGCCAACAGAAAGGCTAATTCCATCCCCAACCTGGACCTCTCAAGTGTCCTTCATCTCCAGAATGCCGCAGAGCCAATCCGACTTGACACGAAAAAGGAGTTCGCCGACGCATTCTGCCCATACGGTCTGCGCAAGGACTGGTTCCTTGCAGCGTACGGACTAGCTGAGAACGTCGTTGGCACCTGCTACAATCACGACTTCTATCTCTCAACCGTCCGCGAAGGTGAAGATCTCCACCCGTTTGTGGCTATCGCCGAGCGCAGCAATCTACACAGCTCCATCGATATCATCATCGTGGACCCGGACACCTGCGTCCAACGTCCAGACAACGTCACGGGAGAGATCTGGGTCGCCGGGGCCTCTGTGACAGCCGGATATTACAACCAACCCCAGCTCACCGCCGAAGCCTTCCAAGCTACACTCCAAGGCGATGCATCGTCCGATGCTGACAGCAAGATGTACTTGCGCACAGGTGACTACGGATTCTACCAAGATGACTACCTCTACATCTGCGGCCGCAAGAAGGACATCATCATCGTCAACGGTGTCAACTACTACCCGCAAGACATCGAGCAGGCCGTCGAGGAGGCATCATCCGCTGTCCGTCCAGGCTGCGTCGCTGCCTTCTCGTCCGACGATTCGGGAAATGACGGACAGCTCGAGATCGTCTTTGAGATTCGAGCGAGCCGTGCGGATGATGCAGAATCGGTGAGTCGGGAGGTCAGAAAGGCCGTGATCGAACACATCGGGTTGACACCAGCAACAATCGCAGCCGTCAAAGAACGCACCATCTCCAAAACAACAAGCGGGAAGATCCAGAGACGCCAAAATCGACAACGCCTGCATGATGGAGCGCAGAAGGTGGTGCTTGACGTGATCGAAAAGTCACACTTCTTCAGTACGCACGATACCAACCTCGCAAGCCAATCCAAGCGCCTGTCGTCGAGGAAATCCATCATCGAAGACTTCGATATCAGAGACATGGACTTCTACGAGCTTGTGAAGAGGTGCATCGGTTCTGATGTGAAGGCCGAAGACACGTGGAAGGATGTTGGACTGTCATCCTTGATGGAGCTGGAGCTGCGACAGTCTTTTTCAACACGGTACAGCGCCACCCTCTCTCCAAACTGCTTCGAGCTCTTTCCAATGGTCGGTGACCTGAAGACGGTCCTTGAGGCAACAGCGGGGAAGCCTCTGCCAAGGAACCTCTCAACCCTCAGGAGGCTCGCCACCGTCCCACACGAGAGGCCACTGTCCCAAGCAACCGTCGCTGTCATCCAGGCCATCGGTGCGCTCGCCATACTCTTCATCTTCGCACTCCCCATTATCCCAGCATACGAAGTTGGAAATGCGATCGCCGATTCCACGGTCCTCTCCGACCATGAGTGGGTGCTTTTCCCTCTGATCGTCCCAGTCTGGGCCACCGCGTTCACCTTCGTGCTCATTGTCTCGAAGTGGATCGCCATTGGCCGATACAGAGAGGGGTATACCAATCAAACAAACATCTACTTTATCAGATGGTGGTTCGTGGACAGGCTCGTGCATCTTTGGGAAAACTTCGTCGGACGCTTCATCGTGGGCACGCCTTTGATGACGTTGTTCTGCTACTTGATGGGCGCTGATGTTCATCGGTCTTGCAACATTTCCTCCTTCATTCGGGAGTTCGATCTGGCGAAGGTCGATGCCAATGCCTTGGTGTGCAAGCCAATCCGCTGTCGAATGTTCGGACCATGGAAAGATGAAGAAGGTCCCAGCTTGCGGTTCCGCAAGATCCAGGTGGGACCGAATGCCATGATCATGGGAATTCTCAGCCCAGGCGTCAAGGTCGGTTCCAATTGCCATGTGCAGCACATTTCTGTGCTGGCTGAGGGCGCCCAAGCACCATCCAGCACTGTCATCAGAGGCAATCCTGGATATATCAAAAGCACAACATTTGCAACAGCAAAAGTGACATCGTCACAAAACAGCAACAGTGTCAGTGTTGACCGCGGTGATAGCGACAGCTACCGTAACGGCGACGATCCGCAACAAGCAGTTGCAAGTCCAGAGATCGACATAGACGAAAGCGCAATGTCAAGAAACGATGCCAGATGGATCATCCTGGGTGGTATGAAGATGACATGGCTGCTTGTCGAGATATACATAACCTTCTGCTGCTTCCTGATTTCTAATATCTTGGTCCGAGATCATCTTCCAGACTGGAGATATTCCAAACTGCAACATTGGATTATATCCATCGGTCTAACATCAGTACTGCTGATGATATCCAGCATCATGCTCAAGTGGGTGATGATCGGCAAGAAAAGGCCAGGCAAAGCGAGGGCGGGCATCTTGAGTGAATTCACCGACTGGGCATGCGACTACCACTTCAACCTGGCATGTTTGATGCTCGACGGACCGACGCACAATTCGATCATCTGGAATCTGGTCCAAATGGCTCATGGACTGGACATCGATCTGCGATCAAAAGTCTTCTGCGACAGCTTCCACCCATCGAAAGTCGACCTCATCACCATTCGACGATCCTTCGTTTCCAAGGCTTCCTTCCACATCGAAGAGGATGGCCAATACAAAGCTATCAAAGTTGAAGACAGCAGCATCGGATTTAATGTGGTCTGCGGTCCAGGCGCGACGGTCCGTAATGCCTTGGTGTCTCCAGCCACGTACATCGACACCGACCTGATCCACGAACAACGTCACCCCAGTAACAGGTCTCTCACAAATTGTGAATTGATTCAGATCACCTTCCTGAGCACGATTCTGTACATCGCCATGATAATCATGATCGCTGCCAGCTTCGTCCCAGCATTCGAGCTGTGGATGCACGCCATCAAGCCACAAACGCCTTTGAGCGCGGTGCCGGTTGTCGTAACGTGCGTTATCATCCACACTGTCGTCTGGCTCATCCTGTTGCGAGCAGTTGAGATGGTCGCGCTGGCGGGAAGCAGCAACCGCACCGAACCATGGTGTATTCCATTGTACATGGTCTACCAATCCTTGTGCTACTGGATCCAAATCTGGTCCTTTGCATCACTTCTATGGGGCACCGCGATGATGAATGCAGTGCTCCGATTCAAAGGTGCAGATGTACAGGGAAGGTTGCTGTATTTTGGTTCTTGCGTTTGCGAAACTGCCCTGGTGACATTCAGTGATGGGAGTGTGGTGGACGAATCAAGCATCGCTGGTCATTACGGCGAATTCTTGACGCTGACTCTCGGAAAATGTTTCATCGACGGCGTCATGCACCAACAAGCATTTGCTCTGGCGAGGAGGGAACCAACACAACCAGGCGGAAGCCTGATTGAGCATCGTCCAGGGAAGATGGTTGGTGACGATCAAGCATCGCGCAAGGGACAACTGCGATTACCGCCCATCTTGGCGTTGGTCGAAGAAGGCCGCGGGTCCACTGACCCAGGAACTGCGCTCGATTGTTGCAGTATGCAAGATCTGGATGCCACTGCACAATCCTGAACGATTCGATCAGATTCAGGTTATCATTGTTTCGGGCGGGACAGACTGGTCAAGGCCTTCTCCACGAGTGCACTGTTGCTGTGCTGTCTTCACGAGTGGCGCCCTCATGGAAGTGATTACATGTCGTATTCTACGCAAGTATTAGTTTTCTATATCTCTCTACTTCTTCTCTGGCTCTTCTTCGATGGCCACCTTCGGCTTCGAACATCTAGAGTGCTATGCTGTCAACAACAACTCCTGGAGATCAGTGCCATTGGCTGTCTCACCGGCCTTGATGAATGACATGTCGCCAGAGCAGATGTACTGGAGGATGCATCGTACGTGCTTTGAGTGATGTTGAGGCAGAATCATGGTCACGTGTTGGGAGCCGTCATCTGTGCTTGTTTGGACAGTACCGGAATCAATGATTGCTTTGATTTCATGGTAGAGCGAATGAGAAGATAGCAACGTCCGCTTTTGATGGCTTGTTGTGTGTGTCCAGATCCAACCAAGAAGGTGGCGTCGGTCATGACCTCGTCGCTGGGAGTGTGGGATTCGTTCTGGTCAATACTTGTGCTTGTGTCAGTGCTGGCACTTGAAAATTTGGTGTGCGACAGGGGGCTGGATTCTGCGGTGGCGATCTGTTCCTTTGACAGCCGTCCCCGACCCTTTGCCCTCTGCCTGATCAATTCGTCATAGAAAATGGAAGCATACGTGTAAACCTCTCGGTTTCGTATCACCAATCGTTGGCACTGTAGTCAGTCATCAAAATCACCATCAATACACTCAAATGTGGCCATGCCACATTTATTGGTCATGCTGGGATCCGTTCTGCACGATCCGAGCAAATACTTCAAACTGCTCGGCATCGACATCATCAGGTTCGGTGAGTGCGAGATGGAGCACAGTGTCACCGCTACTTGTTTTGAATGTTGATGCCGACATCGTGTGACTCCATGAAGTACTTCGTGACATCTTCAGACTTGCAAAAACATGCGATGTGAGATGGAAGGTGACCGTAGTGGTCTTCACCGTTGATGTCCGTGTCATCCGACATCTGCCAGAACTTCACAGTACGTGTGTCGTTATCGTGGCATGCGGATTGGAGAGCAGACACGCTAGATTCGCTTTGAGCGTTCACATCAACTCCATGTGAATCGATCAAGTTGACCTCCGTAGCATGCATTGCGCAGTGCGTAGCGCATCACCCAGCTGCCATCCTCCATATTCGCTATGAAGTCTTCAAACAAATATTATACTTGGTAAGGGTCCAGATGCCAATAGTTGCATGTATTGCACAGAAGGGTCTCATCGTATTTATGCTTGGCCAAACACCACGTTTTGGTTTCTGCCGCTTGCTACGTCTGACAGTCTGGGGATCTCCATCTTCAATGCAATCAGAAGACCCTTCGTTGCGATTCCGGCATCTGAGCTGTCGACGCCTTCATCGCCAACATCTCCGTTGTTGCTGTTCGCGTTGCGGGAACTGCTACGACCGAGGAAACGTTGAGCGTTTGGCTGTGGCATTACTCTCCTGATACCTCTGGGGAACGACGCGCGGCTGTACGAGGATACGATGAATCCAGGAACATCGTTGCTTGTGCTCGCAGCGAGTCGCTCGTCAATGGAGCATAGTACCGTATGCGATGTTGATGCGGCTGATGTTGACAACGAACCCAAGTATTTTATGGGACGAATCTGCCATGCACTCTTCTATTTGCTTTTCTGTCCTTTTTTGTCCACGATAGATACAAGTAGTTGTGTTGATGTACTTACGAGTACTCGTCCGAGTTACTCAAACTCGTGACTTAACGTCCGAAGTTGTTGGTACAACTACGGCTATGTCCGACTTTTTCGAGACAAGTTTGGTCAGTGCATGGATTTGTATCGCAGGAACATGTTGAGGTTGAGGAGAGGCCCGGCAATGGCACAGATTGCATCAGACATCGGCATCGTAATCTTCGCACTATAATACTCCGACACAGTACTCGTGGAACTGTTGATTGTGTTCGTTGAAATTCGTTGATGGATGTCGTTAATGTTACGTGCAGAATAAGCATGCTGTTATGACATGCGTGCTTCGCATCTCATTTGATTGAGCGAGATCTGGATGTGGGGTTCCTCACCCTTTGGTGAGATGGGCGTGCCTTTTGAAAAAGTTGGTTTGTTTGGAGGAAAGTGGCGCCATGGTCTGAGATTCACGATAAATCTCACAATGCCGCCGGGGCCTGATGCGTATGTGTGTGTTGATGAGTTGGTGTGTTGTTGTGGCGCATTGTGGTTGCGCCTCGATGCGCCAAGCGTCAACGTGCTTACTTCTGCACACCCATCTCCTCATCGGCATCAGCCTCGGAGCTCTCGTTCTCCTCGTCCTGGTTCAGCTTGTTCATGGCAGCAGTCTCCATGCGAAGGGCAGACTCGAAAACGGCGGCGTCTTCCTCGTTGCTGCAGGCGTTGATCTCTTCGCGGAGGCTCTTGATGTTGGACAGGACGCGCTCGCGACGGACGGAGTACGACTCGCTCTGTGCGGCGAGGGCCTTCTGGAGCTCGAGGTACTCGCGTGGGACGGCGGAGGAACCGGCCTCACCGACAAGCACGTTGGTTCCCAAATGCATGTTGCGGTTGCTCTGGTGGTCTGGTTTCATGCCGGCGGCGCGCTCCTCTGGGGTGCCAATGTACACCTCATCGAGCTGGAAGCCAGAGACGGCCTTGTGAATGGAAGCGAGAACCCAGGCTCCGGAGCAGATACCAGTGGCTTCCAACAACAGACAGAACTGGAGGAAGATGTAGACGATTGGGTTGGAAAGGAAGGCGATTGGGAAGACGGATGCAACCAGCTGCCATGTGATGGAGGCGATGATGGTGGTGATGAGGGCTCCGAGAAGTCCAGTGTTGAAGAATTCCTGGGTGCTGTCGGAGACTCCGAAGATGTTCTCGCCGGTTCCGACCTCGACATCGAGGGTGGTGACACGGGCGATGATGAAGAAGCACATGGTCACGCAGATCTGGCGTCCGATCATGAATCCTGGAAGGTTGCGCCCGTCACCGCGGAAGAGGAGCTCACAGGTCTTGCGGGCCATTGGGTGGTCTCCACGATCCTCCTTTGGAAGCTTGGCGACGGCGAAGAAGGCGATCTGCATACCCTCGAGCATACCGACGATGGACATGAAGAGGAAGAAGAGGATGACGGCGACTCCGTTTGGCACTCCGGCCCACATGGTGGTCTTTCCGTCGAAGAGGGCGACGAGGGTGACGGCCATGGCGTAGCACAGGATGGCAAGGGAGATGAGGATGCGGCCCCAGTAGAAGAGGTTCTGGGCACCGTCGCGTGGTGGTTCCTTCGACTCGATTTCCTTGCCGGAGGCCCAGACGAAGAACATCTGGACGAGGTAGCACGAATGCAGAAGTCCGGAGAACTCGATGGCGAGGGCGACGTAGAGGGTGAAGACGGCGAAGAAGTTGTTGATGTAGTCAAGCATGCAGAGGGAGGCGTTGACTTGGGAGTTGAGCTGTCCGGCTTGGGCGGTCATGAGGATCATGGCGGCTCCGGATCCGAGGAAGATCTGGATGATGATGTCTGGGAGTCCGAAGACCTCGGCATCGGCGAGTGGGGCACCGCACTGGTTGATGGTGAAGACCATGAGGAGGACCATGAACTGACGTCCCATGAGGTAGCGATCGAGGTTGTCACCCTTGTGGGCGAGGGAGGTGCACTGGTGGGCGGTTGGGTGGGATTCGACGTAGAGGTCGCGGTCGACTGGTGGGAGACCGACGAGGGAACCCTGTCCTCCCTCAACCATGTTGAGCCAGACGAGGGCCGTGATCATGATGACGACGGCGACCACTGGGTGGACCTCGGACGAGACCTTGGTTTGCTCATTGAAGATGAGTCCGCAGACGATGGTGATGGAGAAGATGAGGAGTCCGGTGGAGTACACCGACTTGATGAGCTGAATGGGATCCATCTTGTTTGCTTGTTGTTTGTTGTTGGATTGTCTGTTGATACTCTGGTTGTTGCTGTGATTGAGCGTTGCAGAGATTGCAAGATCTGAGATTGTGAGATGTAGGAGAGTTGGAGACCGGTGCTTTCACTTGACCTTCCTCGACCTTTCCTTCGTTGCATCAAGTTGCTGATTATTGGTACGCTGTGTTTGCCCCTTTTGCGCCTGGTCTGGGAGTTGCATTCAGCAACAAGAGTAATTTTCCACACCAATCAATCGTTGAACACATTGGCTTTGTCATTGGCGTGATGTGATGGTTGTTGGTTTGTTCACGAAAAGATGAGCGAAACCCAGTCCGTGAACTGTTTCGGCACGACCGGCGCGCAAGACGTTGGCAATCGGTATGTTGGTCCTCGTAGTTGTATAAATTCATTTAAGGGATTGGACCTTCAAGGTGGTGCTGGCGTGACTTACTTATGGTTCCTTCCAACGAAGTCCAATGAATCCAGTTTGAATCCTTCAGACTTGGATTCCAAAAGCGCGACAATGATCCTTCGTGTCACTCCTCCCTCCAACAAGTAAGACAGTCGCGTGATTGACTGTCTGCAACAGTTGGATTCGCAGTGTATGTCAACGCTTGCTGTTGTGTCAGTGTGTGGATTTGTCAGTTTGATTGGAACGACGCACATTCATCGAATGTTCTGTTTGTGTTGGTCTGGGACACCCAACAAATTGTCCATTTCATGAGTTTTTCTCTGCCAACTACTCGTTACGGGACTCGACAATGGAGGAATACTGCTGAGAAATTGTTCTCGAATGGAAAAATGGATATTTTTGCTTCTATGCAATGTCAGACAAAATTTGACCGAATTAGACAAAATGAGACAAAAACAGACAGAGTCAGAAAGCGTCAGACAAAGTCAGACAGAAGTAGACAAAATCAGACAAAGCCGGACAAAGTGAGACTCAGGTTGATGACGGAAATTAGAGTGGGCGATGAATCAGTTGCTCTCTCCAGACTATGCACCTGCGCCTTCGCTCTGATATGAGTGATATTGTATTGCAAATAGCAATTCCCACAGTACAATATAACCTCATCGAGATATTTTGGAGGGGCAACATGCGAATTTCCCCCCCCCCCCCCCCCCCCCCCCCCCCCCTCGGAAATTGAAACACAATCGAGTTTTACGTCGCAGTCCCGGCAATCGACCTTCCACATGTCGAAATGAAATAAATGCCCAATCATACCTCTTCATGTACAATAGTGTTTCGTCGTCCTTGTCATACTGATGATGGATGCATTGGCATGCTAGCAAAGAAGAAGCTAGCATTCTAGTGTGAAGGATACATGGAGCGATAGAGAGTGAAAGCAATGTTGGAAATGCCTACAAACTTCATCTGTGATATTTGCATGCAATTAGCAGCGACTCCCTTCATAGTCCAGCCAAGAAAGCTTTGCTCATTGCCCATTTCATCCAATGCATCATACATGGTGTGTTCCTGGATTCTCTGAGGATCGGTGTCCTCTGATATGACCAGGAACTTGGACCAACACGCATTTTCATCCTTTGGAGCTCCTGATTGCCATAGCAGATGTCATTGGTGGCCTCCAACCAACTTAATGTGTCATAGCAATAGTTCTGTGTAGACTGCATGAGGAGCTTCTATTGGACAGCAAACTGCTGATACATCTCCATGATATGGTGATCAAGACTGTTGGCAAGTTCCGCTCACGGTAACCTACGATTGTGGAAGATGGTGTTGGTTGATAGTCGTTCGTTTACTATTTCATTTTGTTGCTACTCCAATCCTCTTGGTGTACTCTGTTGCTTTGACCGATGCTCTTGGCGCTTCAATCTGTTTCGTAGATTCAGTCTCCGACTATGAGTCGGTACGCGAGATGCTCTCTCGCTCCTCTCTGTATTCTCTCTCTTTCAACATCGTGTGCTTGTACTACACGATACTCCGTGTTTGATGCGTGCTCCACATTCGACACTCCGTTCATTCGGTACTGGCTCCTACTCCATGAGTACTAGCCATTTGAAGTTCACCTTCTGTATCCATGATGCTGATCCTCTTCGGTCATCGGATCTTCGCTTCCTGCTCTGACTTGGAGACAGATGTCGACGTGGTGACACGATGACATCCTGTCGACGTCAGTAGGCGTCCTTCTGCTCTCCAGATGTCATGTTCCATTGGTGATGCAGCAGCCTGTCAGATGATATCGTCATCTGAGGTTTAGTTGGGAAGTACCTCAAGATTCTCTTGGTACCATTGGTGGATGGACGGACGATCTTCTAATTCTCTCAGAAATCGTCATTTGCAAATTTCCTCCAGAAATCTTGCTCATTTTCGTGTGTTCCATTTCCGCTGTAATTCTGACGAATCACAGCATACTATTGACACGAATGTAGTTATACCGTCCAAGTGCATATGAGAGAATAACGGGTGAACGATGCACATATACACGTACATCTTGACATATACTCACATGTACATCTCGACACAAACAACCTGATCTCGAAATGCATGAATACGATTGACAAGAGGTGCAGACTGCAGAAGGGAGAGAGATAGCTCAAGTAATCATAATTTTGATCTTACATCATCAACAACAACATTCATTATCATTAGCAATCGTATGAACATCAATCGTCCGCCGGCATAAGGCAAACATGCACATTTGTCATGTTGTCTCTGTGTTAATTTTACTTGCAATTGCATGAGATCCTGTCATGTCTCTCTCATGATCACAGTTCCAAGAAACCATCTTGTGAGCTTGACAGCATCCTACCACTCATACGAATAACCAGTAAACAAACACTCAACCTCACCAACAACAACGATCTGATCACTCTACGTTCTTGGTGCGGTATCCTTCAAAACCCATCTACGATTAAGTTCTATCACACTGCTCCTTGTATCCGATGACGGCGCAATTCGAAGCTTCGCTGCCAACAAGAGAGAGAGAGAGCTGCAGAGAATGTCAGACTTCAAAGAATCATCGATGCAAGGTATCTGACCTGCTCTCCAGATCGAAGCCACCCACGGCTGGTGATGTCATTGAGACGCTGCCAAGATTTGGGTGGAGGAAGTGTCCTTGTGATGGTGGACTACATGATACTCATCATTTTAGTTGCATTTGTCATTCTTATGTTGGTGGGAACAGCAATGCTGCATGCACTAGCTTGTGGAATACCATACAATTGAAAGCACCAGATTTGTATTGTTCCTGACTGCATTCGACAGAATAGATAGCATTCGGCGTGACCCAGCCACAAGACAAGACTCAATATATCTTTGTTCTTTTGTTGGAGTTGACACGCTTCTTGTTTGTTGGATCGTTTCTGCGAAAATCTGCGGAGTGTGGAAGATCTCGTGAACATGAACATGAGCGTGGAACGAACGAGCAAGAAAGGCAAGGGAACGGTGACAGAGGCGACGCGATGACACGGAGGCAACACAGCATTTGAGGCACCACAAAGCGACGGCAAAGTACCGACGGCACTCAGGTTTTGGTTGGAGATATCAGAGAGCAACTGAAAGCATCATAAAGAGGCTTCAAAGGCAACTTGGATACCCGATACATTGCACAGACACGCGCAGCCCAGGTGGAGAGTGGATCAAGAGCAGCAGCAGCAGCAACAGCAACAATAGCCTTGCTCGCAAGAACTCACGATGCAATCCAACACCACCGCGGCTCCGACAGCATCGACCACGCCAGTGTCGTTTGATAAGCTCAATTGGGGACCGGTCTTTGATGACGCCGCTTTCTGGAAGAAGGATCTACGAAAGACGGAGCTGAACAAGCGCTTGGCGACGCAGATGAACATCAGGGGACGAGCATGGAAGGAGTGGCAGGTAGTGTACGAGAGACTGTGGCACACCAGAACAATCGCGAAACTCTTGGCGTCGTCGACCGAACGCCGCGACTACACTTGGACCCTGCGACAGAAGTTCAACCTTGAGCGTCGCGAAAGCACAGGAGAATACTGGGATGATCCACTCCGGTCTTGGATCTATCGGGAGGCCGCGGCAGTTCGAGTTTGGTGCTATCTTCGCGGAAAGAATCCAAACAGGCTCTATGGTCGCCTTGGCATCATGCTCCACCAAGAGCTGGGCGAGAAATGTGGACGGCACAGTGGTCTCAAAAGAATTTATTGTGAGAGTGCATTTGGAGGCCACTCATACTACGTTGGGACAATCTCGGTGTGGCACAAAGGAGTTGAATCACTGATTCCAGATCAAGTCTTCATCAAGAAACGAAAACCATGGAGTGACCAGAATAAGGTGCTACTTTACGATTCCGGAATCGGCACTGGCAAGACCATCGAGCTCGCGGCGAGTGCATTCTCGAGGGATGCGCCCATTGCGTTCCTACTTGAGGCCGATGGTGATATCAAAGAATCGGTAGACATCCAGGAACGGCACACTCTCGCCCGAAACAAGCTCAAAGCATCTCTGGATGCCTGTGTTGTATACTCGAAGCAGGTTATCAACACCATCTCACGCTCCGTCGCATTTTGGAACCATGAACCCGACGACAAGGACGATGTCACAGTCATTCTCGGCATTGATAACGCATCGAAGTGCCCAAACCTTGTCCAAGCGATCATCCACCAATACAGGGTTTTTGGCGATGTCCTTGGAGCATACATCATGAACGAATGCGAGGGTGAGCTCCCCAACGATGGAGTGAAGTCCAACCTCAAGGTGGCATTTTCCATTGCGGGTGCAGGCGTTCACAACTTCGCTATAGGATCTATCTCTTATCACTATGAGTGTCACACACCAACCGTACTAGCGGTGGAGAAACAACTCTACGGGTATCTGCGACAGAAATACCCCAAGGAAGGGGGAGAGAGAGCACGCATCCCCGAGTACGATGAGGTGGCCAAACATCCTCTCTTTGGTCCCATGGCGACCAATCCGAGAATGCAGTCCATCCTCCTGGATTTTCTATCCGACAGATTTTTCCTCTTCAAGAACCAAAGGGATCATGAAACGATTGTTTGGAATGTCCTCCAGAAATTCATGGGTTGTGGCAGCATGAAAGAGCTGCGGAAGGACCCAGAAACACTCATCCAGATGGCGTCGCAGACACTTGCCACTCTCCTCTTCCAGCGCGAGTTCACGATGACCGGCCATGTAGATGAGATTGTTCGAGTCGTAACCAGCTTGGATTATGGTATCCAGTTCGCTACATTCGAGAAGAACACGATCCCAATGCGCCGCCTTGTTGAAGACTCTGGCCTGGTGACACCGGTCCGGTTTCCGTCATCGGAGATAATGTGGGGACTAGGGCCAGACCCAAACAAGGAGTACACCATCCAGGTACCACAACCATTCCAAGTTGACAAGGCAATGGAGCTACTCTGCATCTGGTTGGTGCAACGTGGAAAGACATGGGACCATCCACGCACCCGCTTTGATATCCAGCCGTTGGCTTTTGAAGCGTTGGCCCCGCAGCTCATCAGCTGCGCCATCGGAGGAGCCATGACCGTTGCGCAAGAAGTCCGGAAGGACGTCAAGTCGATCTTGATGGACACACTCAACATGTACGTCTCACCTACGTCGATCGACCACGCTGATAGCGAGGGAGAGGAGTTGTGGGATGGACTCAGAGGAGTAATCCCGGTGTCGGCGGTCTCCGATCTTGCGATGAAGTCCACACACTTCCACAGATGCCCGATGCGAATATCAAGAGCCGACGAAGACGATAGCGATGGATATGAAAGTGAAAGCAACGTTGAAGACGCCGAGCATCAACCGCCAAGGTACCTGATAAGTCCTGGCGAAGCAACAACCTGTACAAATATGGAGGATCTTCAAGTTGAAGATGATTCAGATCGAAGGTCAGGAGATACCTTGGTGATCGATAAGGAAGTAGTGGGCTCGCTTCTCAGCCTCAGAGCTGCATGCTCCAACATCCCTTCTATTTCTTTCTGCTCACCGCTCACCACTGTGGTGCAAGAGGATAGCGATCTCATGGATGGATCCGTTTCGTTCGTCGGTGGCAAGCGAGATGCGAATGGCCAACTCAAGGACCTACAAGTGTACACCATCTGCACCATTGCCAAGAATAGCTTCTGTGCACGCGATGAAAACCTGCCAGAGATATACGTAAAGAAGCTGAGAATGGCAGAAAATGCATTGGACCTGCCATTTGGCAAGAATCGATGGTATTGCGTGATGAGTCGCAAAGAGACATGTCCCGCTGAGCAACCGATCCATGGTCCTGATGAACCGCTGTTGGTGTCATTTCCGGTCGATCGTTCGCCCATGCTAAGTGAGTACATGACGATGTTGGATGATACTTGGAATCCGCACGCACGCCATGATAAGTATGGCACTACGATTACAATGGCAGACCTTAATCGTTGGATGGATTGAGGGAGGCGAAATTGAAGAAGAGGGTAGCGCCGGAAAATCTGGGTGACAGCAACGGATCAGAGGGTGTTACACTTCGTGCGAGGACAGCCGTTGATGATGGGGTGGCGCTGTCGTCAGCATGCATGTTGTGCTAGCATTTGTACGGCGCAGTGGGAATATCTAAATAGACATCATGATGATCAGTCATCATGCTCATTTTCATTATTTTGGCCCTGATTTCAATGAAAAGCCGACTGTTGCAGACAATCCGACACCAACATCCGCCGTTCTCTCCAAACAATGTCACCGCTGCCGCTTTCCGATGACCCCTCGCCGCAGCGACGATCGATGGCTTTTGCATTCCTGTACACCTTCATTCTTTCACCCGGTATCCGTTATCCGTTCTGCATTCTGCAGGTCCCGCTCCCTTCTTTCCACCTAACACTTCAAACCAGAGCTCATTCCACCATCCACCACCACGTTCGTACCGGTTGTGTAGCTCGACTGCAGTGGGCTCAGGAGGTACGACACAGACTGAACCACCTCGGCGATGCTACCCAGCCGCTTCATCGGAACGCCGCTGATCTTGTTCCGCGCCACCGTCGTCGCATCATTCGCGAAGTACGGAGACGCACGATCGGCATGCAGCTCATTCTGACGATCCCACATGTATCCTGGACCGATGAGCGCGGGAGAGATGGCATTGACACGGATGCCGTGCGGTGCCAGATCTTTCGATGATGACACGGTCATTGCCAGCACAGCCGCCTTGGATGATGCGTACGCGATCATTGCTGGCGTTCCTCGCAATCCAGCGACGCTGGCGGTGTTGACGATGGCATAAGAGGATTGTTGGCCTTGTTGGCCTTGCTGGGCTTGTTGCTTGGTCATCTGTCTGGCGACGCGCTGGAGGACCGTGAACATGCCGGTGACGTTGATGTCGAGGACGCGTCGGAAATCGTCGACAGGGTAATCCAACGTTGGCGCGATCTGTCCTTGGTAGCCGGCGTTGTTCCAGAGGAAGTGGATCCCACTGGGGAACTTGTCCACGGTCTGCTGGATGGCACCATCGACGCTTTCTTCGCTGGTCACATCGCACGTGATGGAAATGAAACGAGCGTCGTTGTTGCCATCATCAATGGATGCCTTCGTTTCTTCCAGCGCTTTGGTGTTGTTGTCGAGCGCAACGACGTTGCATCCTTGACGGTAGAAGTACTGGCAGCCTTCGCGGCCGAACTGTCCTCCTGCGCCCGTAATGACGATGGTCTGGTTGTCGAAGGATGGATCCTTGAGGAATGGTCTGGGCTGATCTGCTTTTGTTCTCTCCGCTGCGTCAGTCATTGTCGTCCTCAGCCTTTAGTCTTCAGTTGTGAAGGTGTTCGAGGATGGAAGCTTGGTTGCGCGTTGATGCGAGTTGATGTGAATTGATGTGATTTGATGTGAGTTGCTGCGAATTGTGGGAGGTGTTGGGTATCTGTGCTGTTGTGCTGTCTGCCTCCAATCCATCAATAAATGTGTGGAGACAGTCGCCGACGAGAAGGCCAATTTCAAAGAGGTGTCACCTCGGAAATGACGGTGGTGATAGTGTTGATGGCGTTGATGTCAAGGATACGGCGGAGCGACGATGAGGATGCTCTCTTCGTGTGAGCGCCCAGAACAAAACGAAGAGAGGGAGAAGATCGGAATACGATTGAGATCGCAGAGGAGAGAAGCAGCTGTGGGTGGTGTGTGTGCCATGTCGTTGCTTCGAAGCGTCGAGCGACATCTGTCAAATTCCGTTCTGGATTCCATCTTTTCGCGGGACTGACTGAATGATCGCGTTGAAACAGCGTTGACACCCAAGATACCATTTGAGTCACGGTGCAACCTTCTTTCTGGCGCTTCTTCTTTTTCTTTCTTTCTCCCAAGTTCTTGTTCTCGCATCTTCCTCAATTCGCTTGTCATGCGAATGTGGCTATTCGTGAAGTTGCACACTGCCTCCTCTTTGCTGCACCCACACACTTGTGTAACACTTCTCGTCTCTCTTCCTCTCTCTGTCGTCGTCGTCGTCGCTGTTGTCGTCGTCGCTGTCAGTCTCTCTCTCTCCCTCTGATTTTGGGATTGACCTCTTGTCAATAAAACCGCAAACGCGCCACACACAAACACACAACACAACAGCAGAGAAAAAGGAAAAGGTGGTGTCTGTTGTTGACAGCATCTCCTCTCTTGACAACCGATCAACAATCTCTGCCTGGTTGGGTTGGTTGATGTGAGTTGACACCCAAGTGATTCGCACGTGCCTCACTTCACTTCACCTCATTTGATTTTGGTCTGCTTTGGCCTTGACACCACACATCAGCTCTCGCTTCCACAATTTGGAGGCCATCAACTGCACCATCGATCATCACAACCATTCCACTCTCTGACCACATTAGGCAAGCGAGAGAGAGAGAGAGAGAGAGTTGGCATTGGAATCGTCTCATAAAAGCTCTGACACACAAACACACAGAGACACGATAAGACAGAGACCAACAACAACATCAACAACAACAGCAACGAAACGCCAAAGCAGGACAACGCAAAGCAAATACAGCCCCACCAACACTACACCAACACGAATAACACCACCCAGCTCACATGGTGCACCACATCTCCCACAGCTCCAGTTCTGTGTCAACCGTTTCGAACAGCCATGAAACTGTGAAAAGCGGCCACCTCCATCACCGCGGATATCATCCATCGTCTAGCGACGTGGACGAAGAGGACCAGCTCTTCTTCGTGACCAGCTACTCAAACTTCGACAAGCTAGGTGAGTGACATCGTGGACTGCACAGTCACCCAAGTTCATTGCTGCTGGTTGCGCATGACTCCTTGCGATTGCGCTTTCCTCTCTTCCTCCCCACAATGCATTGCGTTGTGGTCGTGGTTGATGAAACACAGGTTTCGCCGTCGAAGAACACGGAACAAAGAACACGAACAACGCGAACGCCTTCCTTGTCCTGTCTGCCTTTCGTCTCAACGAACCGAACAGATTCGCTCTTCCTTTCCGCGCCACGGACGAGTTCTCCTCTCTGCACATGGATGATCCTCCATCTCGTCCAACCAACTCACTCATCGTTCCCCATTGCGCTAATCCGATCCACGCCACAAACACCAACACCACCAATACTACTCGCATGATGCATTGATGATGATCCACTCGATCATTCTTTCTTTTCGACATCTATTTGCACACCCTCGTCCATCAGCCCACGGTCCTCGAGGCACCCAAGCACAGCACTCGTTGTACATCTACCGCTTCGATCCGACCGACGGCAGTCTCGTCCTCCTCAACGTCCAAGGCGATGCCGTCTTGAACCCCGCCTTCACTCGGTACCATCCCAAGCACAATGTCGTCTACACCTGCACCGAAGACATCGAAGAGGAAGGT
This sequence comes from Craspedostauros australis, assembly GCA_026770025.1. Classification (NCBI taxonomy): domain Eukaryota; phylum Bacillariophyta; class Bacillariophyceae; order Mastogloiales; family Achnanthaceae; genus Craspedostauros; species Craspedostauros australis. The sequence continues at coordinate 2,014,310 of JAMXDE010000011.1, read as the reverse complement.
CTGATCTACGCATACCAAATCCAATCAGATGGGCAGTTGCAGCAGCTCGGCGATCCTATCGGCGCCGGTGGAACCTCGACATGCTACCTCACAATCGACAAAGATCAGCAACACCTGCTGGTTGTCAACTATTGGGACTCCACCCTTTCCGTCATTCGCATCAACGAAGCAACGGGAGCTCTGGAAGGCCCGGTACGTATCCATCACATCGAATGGCACCATTCCCAGTCTTCAGACCACAGAACGATCACTCACACGGCCAACCATCATTCCACGACACCTCATTTTCTCATCCGCCCTTTTTCATGTTCCCAAATCCACCTTGCAATTGCAACCTATCTTCTATATAATACGCAGATCAAGTCCATGTACGATCCCAAGCATGGCAAGAAGATGGTGGCATCAGCGAAAAAGGATGGCGGAGCCAACCATTCCTGCAACGATGCTTCCACCATCCAGCAACGGCAGGCCGATCCTCACTCACATGCGTTGGTGCTAGATCCCTTCGTTGGGACCGTTGCGTACGTTCCTGATTTGGGAAAGGACGTCATCCGCGAATTCCTCTACGATCGCACAGAGGGCCAGATCGTGCATGAATCCAACATGCTGCCATCTGGGCTGTGCACGGGACACCCCGACGGCCCGAGGTACCTGGAGTTCCATCCGCAATACAACGTTGCCTACGTCGTCAATGAGCTCAGCTCCACAGTGGCAGTGTTCGAGGTCGATCGCGATCTGCTCCAAGAAATGGACGCGGCGGCACGCAACCGCGAAGATATGACTAGATTCAAGGGACGCAGCACCTTGCGCCTCATCCAATCCATCAGCACTCTGCCGCCCGCATTTCCCAAAACGATGAACACCTGCGGACGCATCTGCGTTCACCAATCCGGCCATTTCGTCGTGGTGAGCAATCGCGGACACCAATCCATCTGCGTGTACAAGGTGAAGCGCAGGAAGCAAGGTCGGTTGGATCTGGTCGGGCATTTCCACACGCGAGGCGACACACCAAGACATTTCCAGTTCGATCATTCCGGACAGTACCTTCTGGTTGCCAACCAGGACACGGATTCTGTCGCCGTCTTCTCCTTCAATCTCAGCACGGGTCGCATCCAGTACACGGGCAACGAGTACAGCGTTCCTTCCCCCAACTTCGTCTGCTGCTGTCCTGTGTATCCCCTCATGGATGTGGACGAAGAGAGTGTCAATGAAGGCGTGCCGGCAGTGGCGTCGGTTGACACGGCTGAGGAGGAGCTGGCTGCGACATCCTTGCGCCACTCCCGACATCCCAGCTTGGTGATGCGACACAAAGCATCCGATGACGGCGGCGAAACATCCGACAGCGACGATTCCACATTTCGGGCTCATCGCCGACCAAAGCCAAAGGCGCGCACAGCACCGGCATCAGTGCCAGGGCCACCTTCTGCTTCTCCTTCTTCGCTGGAGGTGGAATTGGAGCAAGCTCGGCGAGAGATCGAGCAGTTGCGGCGATTGTTGGAAACTAGAAAGTGATGCTGCAAACGATTAGAGTACACGCAATAGAGCATTTCAAACAGAGTACACGAGCACATCTTGGAATGCTAAATGGCACCATGAGTCAATGGACGAAGACAACCTAATTGCTTGTGATTGACAGGATTGATAGCGCCGGAGGCTCCGGTATCAGAGAACCATCTCTCGTCCGCAACGTGCCCGCATGGGTGGTATGGACTTCGCCGCTCCTACTCCATGAGGCATTGAGAATGATAACAGTGCTCGTCGTCTCTATTCATTGTTACTTGTATGCTTGAACCATTTGTTCGTCCATGTTTAGTTCTATTTCGTGGCGGGTTCCGATTTCCACTGCATTGTGCTGCGCACCTCTCTCCCTCCAGTCTTCGCCAATCTACTGTGACGATGCTGGAGAATTCCAAGATTCAATCCACCTCACTTCCATGCGGTATCATGAAAGCATTCATCATGATGGATGGAGTGAGTGCCGTAGAGTATAGAAACGTCCATTGGCGGTTGCTTCCGGCTCGCTGTGTCTCCGCGTACAAAGGATACTGCAGTTCGAGCAGCGTGTGCAGTTGTTAGTCAGCTCTCGAAACTAGTAGCCTCGCCCGTAATGAGACGAGCCCATGCGATTGCCACCGCCAGGAACAGCAGCAGCTGTAGCGTGGTTCGGCCCTCCTTTGTATGTCACATCGAAGCTGGTGCCGAGACGCCCGGTCTCTTTGGCAAAGTTGATCCGCAACGCTCCGCCGTTAACCATGGCGCCACCCAAAGTTTGCCTTGCGGAAACTGCTGCGGCCCTGCTGGCTGTGTTCACAAAGCTGAAGGTTCCCTTCATGATCACGCTGATAACTGGTCCGTGGGCGCCGACCAAATCGCGAAGCTGAGCCTCGGTAGTCCCAGCACCATACCCCGCAATGAACAGGTTCTTGGTGGCCGCATTGCCTCTCTCATCACGAATGTGCGCAAAGCTTGCCTCGTCGGGCGCACCTGGCATCGGCTGGCCTGCTCCTGGTGGGGGCGGTTGGTACATGCCCATACTGTTAGGATTGCCCGGTGGTGCAGGCGCAGGACCTCCATACTGGGGCCTGCCCATTCCATTTGGCGGTCCACCGTATTGTCCTCCTTGCATTGCGGCGGCGCCATTCACACCGTAGGCATTCATAGGGTTGGGTTGATTGTGATGATGTGCGCCGCCACCGCCACCGCCTCCAGCACCGCCTCCACCAGGAGTTCGACTCTTCCTTTGTGCTGACCGGATGCGCACGGGTTGACCGCCAATTAGTGCACCCTGCAATGAATCCATGGCGCGCATGGCACCAGCGGGATCTTTTGTGTTGACAAAACAGAAGCCACTCAACATGACGATATCGCCTACCCGCACGAATGGTGAGAACATCGCCCTGATCTCAGCCTGCGAGGTATTTGGACCGTACCCACTCAGGTGGAGGTTGCCTTCAGTGCCATTCGCCTCCTTGCCGTGATTTGCTCCACCGGGAGCTGGCATCTGGGCGGGCGCTGGCATGTGTCCACCAGCTGCGTTGCCTCTGCCGTATACGTTGGTGGAGCCAGCATGGCCATACGAACCTGCCGGCGCACTGGGCTGGCCATACCCTGCTGATTGCTGGTTCTGGTTCAGTTGGTGGCTTTGAGTGTATCCTGTGTTGTTTTGATGCACGAGCGGTGGCTGAGTTGTCGCGGCGCTGGGGGTCAACGATTGCACCATGTTCATCAAGCGTGGTTGGTCATAGATTCCGTTTCCATCCACGAATGTGTGCAGCAAGCCGGGGGACTTTGCAAGTGTCTGCAGAGCCTGCTCGTTCTGGCCGATAAGAAACATGGGCAGGCCAAGGGACTGCACAAAGTCCGAAGTTGCTCCCGTTGGTCGTGGTGGTGGTGGAATGCCGAGATTGTTTTGCACCGGCGCATACTGCTGGTATGACTGGGCGGGTGCGCTGGAAGGTGGGGGAGGCGGAGGGATGGCTGCCGGTGTCTGCGGCTGCGGAGTCGGCGTTTGCTGCGGAACGAAGAACGGAATGGAAGTCACGACGAGGGATGATTGCGATGTCATGTCCAGCGCCTGCTCAACGTCGCTCATGGGCGTTGGGTTCGGAGGCACATCGCTGTCGCTCCTGTATCGGGCCTGTGTTGCGCTTGCGAGCCTGCCTTGCTGCTTTGCAACCTCCGTGGATTGGGGTTCGGTTGGTGCAACGTCAGGGACGGGTGGCAGCAATGTTGGCGAGCGCCATGCCATGGTCGGTTGGATAGGCGCTCTGGCCTTCCTATCGCCCATGCCGAAGTCGTCGTCATCATCAGCGAGCTTTGCCTTTGGCACGCTGGACAGCAGCTGCTTTTCGCGGGTCCTGTCACGCTTCTTTCGATCGGACCAGGACATGGGCATGGAGGCCGCGCTCTCGCTGCGCTGTTCCACGCTTCCATTCGGTTCGATGAAGCGCGTGGCATTCAGTTCGCCTCCGAAATGGTCAGCCCATTTGACTCGATTCTTCGAGGCTGACGATTGGAGAATTGATTGAAATCGGGAGCAAAGAAGGACGATCGGAAAGGGAGGAGGGACGATCGAAGAGCGGTGAGTTCGATGCAAATCTTGAAGTACAATTGGTCAAGAAGCACTGCATGCACAAACACAAACCGAGTATCACAGGAATCGGGAGAATGAACGAACGAACGAACGAAACCCATAGTCTCAGATAGGAAAGGACGATAAACATCAGCGCCACGCAGGCGGCGCACACCAACGCGAAATTGAGCATTACTTTTGCCCTCACCTTTCTTTGAGACTGTGTTGTGTAGTTTGGAGACAGCGCTTGCATTCGCTGCGGCATTAGCCTTGGCAACAGCCGGTGATGCCTTGGACAGCTTGGAATCTGTCATTTTGGTGAGCAGGCCAGAGAGTGAGGATCCGGACGATGATGATGCTGACGATGACGACGATCCTCTGGTTGAAGGAAGCAGAGATGATTTCTTTGGCAGAGCCTGACTTGTTTCGACACGGGTCCTCTTTGCTGATGGACCATCAGATGTTGCCGGTGCGGCCGAGGATGATGGGAGCGATGATGCCGAAGACGATGCAGAGATGCTGCTCAGATTTCGCTTTGCCTTTGCATTGGATGTGGTAGCAGCCTGTGCTTTCATTGCCTTGACTGACTTGCTCCACATGTCTTTGATCAGCACGACTCTGTTCTTGATGCTTGCTTCGTTGGGGGTGCCTGCACAAATCCTGTGCTTGTCGATGGCGCCGATGGCTTTCCCCATGCCGGACTCCTTCACGGCCGCCTTCGTCACTGGGAGCTTGGTGACGCTGCTCAGCAAATGAAGGAGCAGGTCGATACCGCCTGTTCGTGCACGAATGTGGTTTGCCATTGGCGATATTATCCATGTGCCGGATGTGCGCAGGATGAGGGAGTGTGTGCATGAGAGTGTGTGTGTGAGAGAGAAAGGGAGTTCGAAGAGGTGGTTCGGTGAGGGGCGCGAACGACGATAGAGGAGCCACACAATGTACCGGTTGCGTCATGGATCGAATCCACCAACTGATGGATGCATAGATGCATGGATGGAAGGCTGAACCGACAAAGGCCTCGAACACTTGAGAATCAGTATGGCGAGGATACTCGTACGAACGCAGCGCACTTACCGACGGATCCGCTGAGGATGTCATCCATCCACTTCTTCGCAGAAGTGAGGAAACCCGCTGCCAGGATGTGATGAAGCTCGGGGTTGGTGCTGGGCGTCGCACCAACGAGCAAGAGGATGATGCAACGGCGCTGCTGCAGGATGGCTTTCTGTATTTCCGGACTCACGGCCTGGATAGAGCCGGTGCTCTCCGCCATCTACAGGGTGACGCAAGGTGTTGGTAGAGTATGTCGAGGTGAATATACGAGTGAAGCGACAGAATAGAGCGGAGGTATACGGATAGAGTATGGCAGAGTGGAATAGACAACAAGCAAGTTGCAGGCGTTGAGAGGCAGAAGGTCGTGTCAGTACGAGTATGGTGTGTGGATGGGCCCGCTGGGGCTTCGGTGATTACTATTCTACGGAAAGGATAGCGTTCTTTGGGCGTGCGGATAATGAGCAGATAATAGCTTGATGGCCGCGATGAGCGATTGGATGTCATGGTGGGCCCGCATGCATGGTTGCGGGATGCAATGGAGGCAAGGCTCGTCCTGCGTGCCCGAGATACGAGCTCAGTGCAACGACTGACTGGTTCTGGTACGGAACTACGAAGTCATCCCACTACTCTACTCTGGTATGCTTGATGCTCTTTGGTAGGCAAACATGAGTCATACTTGTAGATCGCCGGAATGCATTACCTCCTTCACGCAGGCTGATGTTGTGTGTGTATTCCACGGCAGGGTGAGATGTGGTTCGATGCATCGATGGAGAGTGGATGGCACGAACTGGATTGGATTTTGTTGGAAACCCTTCAATTGCGTGGTCGCGCTTGGCCATCTGTTGGCGTTGTTGACGCTCATACTTGTATGGTAGGCATGATAGTATCACTGACGCAGACGTTCGCAGGAGAGATGTCGAATGCATGTGTGCAGCCTGGGGTCGTCGGCGCAACGCAGCTGACCTCGGGATGGAGCCTTTGAGGGATGTTTGGCTGGATCGCAGTTTCCTCTGAACCAAGGTATCTGTAGCTATGCACGCTAGTCAAGACTAAAGCTATTTGTACGTGTTTGCTGCGGATAACAAAACCTCTGATTGTGGACTTCATTTGATTTGGTCTGATTCCTCACAAGGTGCATTATGAATGCAAGGCTGCGAAGTAGTGCGACTATCGATGATGCCCACGGCGTTTCATCGGCAGCTTTCGTGCCGTCTCAGCGTACGGTCGTGATGGTGCCTGTGTTGTGATCGTTTTTGTATGGTACGGCATGCATGAAGAAAACACGCTGCGTGTGTCCGCGGAAGTGTGCAAAGTCGTGAACGGGTTCACGAACGCATGGCCCAATGGTGACTGGTGTGCGTGGAATGTACACATGTGCCTGCATGCACATACATAAACGCACATGTATGTATGTATACTGCTACAAACGTTGCAACATGTTTGTGCGACAGCTCCGGTGCATACTGCGACGAACGTTACCCATCAGTCGCCGATCCACCTTGGCTATGGTGCCTCCTTCGAGGGATAACGCAAAACTGCGAAGCTCTACTCGTACATTGGTGCAAAGGGGAATGTCCACGACGCAGATAGCGCAGAACTCGGAGGACGGACAGTGCAGCCATTGCTTCCGAAGAGCGCAGCTGGTGTCGATCGATGCAGTCTCGACTTCTCATGGAGAGTAGGCGATTCTTGGCAATCGTAGTCATGTGGGTGCGGCGATTCCACGATCGTGGCAACGAGAGATGCTCCGCGCAGCATGCTCGGAATGGGAATCGTGCCCATGCCGCTCCTGCTGTCTTCGTTGATCGAGCAGTATCATGGACGAAATTGATGTTCGTCTTGGTATCGTGGTTGGGGCGATCGTCGGCGGGTGGGCAAAGGCCTGTGTTGTCTTGTCTTGCCTTGCAATCCAGCCATGGGCGAAGCTGTTCCAACAGAGGACGTCTGCATTGCTGGGGGCTCCAAGTCTCCGTCCAGCGCTGTACTGGGCGACAGGGTCTGCTTCGTCGCATGAAAAGGGGACGTCCATGCAGCCGATGACCTTTTCCGGCGTTTGCACTCTATTGGCCGTCAATCGGTGTCACCTCCCCAAGTCGCAGCTACATCGCCAGCCACGAACCATTGCACTTGTCCAACAGTCTGTACTGCCTCTGTTGGTCGGTTGGTCCGTCCACCTATCCGTCTATCCAAGTCTATCTCCATGTCTTCATTCAAACAGCCTCTTGGTTGCACAAACGCTTCCTTCTGTTTTCAACCTACCTTGAGTAATGTGTTCATGTCTCCAACGACAGTCGGGCCTCGTGCCAGTGAGAGATCTTGGAAGGTGAGAGGTGGGAGGTGAACGATGGAGGAAATGAGGCCAAGGCAGGAGCGGCGCCACAAAGGGCGTTTCATGACGGGAAGGAGTCGTGAGGCACATGCTTCAAATGTGAGACAGCAAGGAAGAACAGGACTGGGAAGCCTGACACAGCATCACAAAGCAGGTGCAGATGGCATCACACACATCGCTTGGCCCAGAAGAGAGTGGCAGCACAAATAGATGGTCGCAGACGACAACCGTTGTGGAACGACCAGTAGATGCCACCAACACCTCCGTTTGATGCGGTTGAACAGGGACACATCAATGGAGTACTCTGCACGGCTCTAGTCAATAACAGCAACAACGACAACAATACCACGCTTTTCACTAACCATTGGCATCCAGCACCTTCTCGACTGCATTCTCAAACGCCGTTTGGGCATTGTCAAAGCCATTAGCTTGCAGGAGGGATGGCGGGCACTTGCCCGTTGCCTTGGCTCGATCAATCAAGCTCGTTGACATGGTGGCTCAACTGTTCTGTTGTGCTTTTGGGTATAATGGAGTGGTGTCTCTCTCTCTCTCTCTCTGGATTGATCTGAACTGATCTGTGTTGCAACAGGAGTATTCGATGCGATTCTACGATACGCTGCTGCTCTGATGATCGACAACTTCTGATGATGTGTCTCCAGGACGCTCCCTTTACCTTGGTGTTTGGTGGGTGTTGTTGCTGTTGTTGATGTTGTGTGTGTTTGTGTTGCTGCTGTTGTTTGTGTTTGTGCTCGATTCCTCCCTCTTCTCCTTTGTCACTGCTGTTTGCGTTGTTGCTCGTGTTGCCTGTGTCGTTCGTGCAGGTGCCGTTGGATCGAATCGCCTCTTTGTCGTGTCACAACGCCCAAAAAGAAGTCCGCTGGCATGGAACAACACGTAGGAATCCTACTGAAGCCTACGTTGTATGGATTGTAGTCACACGACTACGTGCCCAGTCAACCAACGTTTTGTCTTCTTGATTTTGTTCTTCTGTTGTTCTGTTGGGGTGACAGACAGACAGGAAGACTGACAGACAGACAGACTGATTCCTTGACCTATTCGACTTTGTTGTTGACGTCACTTTCGATTGGTACGACTTGATTGTTCTTCAAGATTGAAAGAGAATCGCTGAAAAATCGCCAAACGATTTCGCCTTCCTCTCTTTGTTGTCGCCACAAAATGGCGACGCGCGCCACACAACACATCTGAACGCAACAATCGCAGCAACCAACAACAACTTTCGTCGTGCTTTGGAACTCGTTCATCATCGCACAGTGTAATCATTCGTAGCGCAACACATATCTCTTCACATCCATCTCAAACACATCCTTTTGCGACAATCAACGCATCACTCCAAACGAAGCAAAACGGAACGAAACGAAAACCATTGAGCACAACGTCGGGTTGTCATCATACATTGTGCCAATACCCCAATCGATACTGGAGGAAAGCAACCGAAGACCATGAAGACATCAGCTTTGAACCGAATCCTCCTCGTTGTCGTTGCGGCGCTGTGCCTACTGGATGGGCACATAGTGACAGCAGATCAGGGCGACCAAGATGACGCCGCGGCTGCCGACGAAGACAACAACGACAACGGTGAGGATCAGCAGCAGCAAGACGAAGGACAGCAAGACGAAGCGGCCAACGACGAGGACAATGGTGACAATGCAGCCGACAATGCCGATCAGCAGGACGGGAGCGTGTCGTTCAGCGTGTGCGAGAACTCTCCCATCGTCGTTCAAGACATGTCGATCCTGTGCGACAGTCCTGGCACATACTACTACGGTGGCAACAAGTACAGGGCGAGCGAGAGCTGCAAACCAGGTGACAAGGCCCGGCTATACGTGGATTTCTACGTGCAGGACAACGACGCAGTGCTCGCCGCGGAGGACGGAATCTTTGTGACCTTGGTCGCCGAGTCCTTCACATCGGAAGGCGAACAGATCGTGTACGAACATGCCAGCCTGTGCGACTTGTCCACGCTGTCCTCGCTAGACGGATCGGACTGCGGTGGCGCTGGCCAGTTCCGCCTCAGCACGCATTTCTACTGGAGAAACGACTCGTCGGACGGCAGCAGCACCAACAACGCGGACGGGACTTCCTTCTACCCCCAGATGACCATCGGCTTCAAGACGGACATCGCCAACAACGAATTCGACCTCGGCGGAGCCAACACCAACCTGTGCACGGGCAACTACTTCTCCAACTGGAAGGAGGGCGTGCGCAAGACGTACTCCACCACGATGGGCAAGATCATCATCAGCTTTGGCATTCTCGTGGCCACCGCGATCGTCCTTGCCTGCGTGGCATTCTACCTCGTGAAGCGCGCCAACAATCCAACCGTCACCGTGAACATGAGTGGCAAGAAGGTGGTACCATCCTCGGACAGCGATACCAAGAACCACAAGCTGGTAGACAGCGGCGACGACAGTGCCGACAAGCAGCAAATCTGGGACGATGAATTCAAGAAGGTGAAGCTGCTTGCCCAGAAGGATGTGTTGGACTTCTAAGAGAAGCTGGTTGAGACGACGAGGACACAGCATCCGTCGAACAGGCACAAGCATGGCAACGCGCATGGCATTGCATGCATGAAAGCAACTCGCACAACTTCCTTCCATCCACTCTTCTTTTGTCGGAAGCGAGCAGTTCCGTGACGGTGCATTGCATGCGACGATCGTGAAAGTCAGGAAGTTTGTGAGGAAGAACATGGTGGCGTCAACGCAAGGTATTGTATAGCACTACTCAAGAGTATAGTATGTGGAGCCAACCAGAACAGAAGAACAACAGAACAAGCAATCAATGACTTGATGGACGGCAACACTCCAACAGAAGAACGGAAGCCATCAAAGTGAACGGAAACAGTACAAGTTCAAAAGTAACCGTGATGTATGTAGATTTAGTTAATTCGTGGATCCTCACGCCTTTGTTGACGTCACCGTCTCCATTGCTTGATTTGTTAAAAATTTTAGTCGAGCCTCGGTTGGAAGAATTGTGTTCTGGGCACGATGAGCGACGCAATTCGTAAGTTTGTCTGTTTGCGTGACAGCGAAGTGGATGCGTCACACAACACGATGGCCGAAATCTACTAATTTAGCCTCTCTCGGCGTGGTTGAGTCAGCGTTGTCGACAAAAACCGTTCTGTTGTTCTTGTGCGTGTTTTCGGCTACAGACACGCAGTCGTGGTCTGCTGTTGTCGTTGTCATCATCGTTGGCGTTGTTGAAGGGTGTTCTCGTGTGTCGGGTGATTTGGTTGGTCGGCGTGGAGCCTGTTGATCTTTCTTTGTGTCTGCGCAGAGTGTCTGGTCGATCTCTTCCCTTGCAAAAAAACGCCAGCCTCCAACAAGAAGAGAGAAGTTACGTGACTCTGCGCCTTGTACGGTCCAAGGGAAAAACGATTCCCTTGTTCTCATTACAATCCAACGTGACCACACGCGAAGCCACATCTCTGATCAGACTCCATCGGTTCCCATCACACGCTCCTCTCACATAAAAGAAGAGCAGAGTACTCACAATAGAGCACTCCTTGAGTATAAACGCAACAACTGGAGCAACTGTTGTCCAACATCTTGAACAACGCAGACGACCACACCACCACCAACACAGAGTCGCCAACCACCTCATCCTCTGCATTCGTCAGCATCCGTCAGGCATCCGTCAGGCATCCGTCAGGCATCCGTCAGCAACAACCTCATTTGGTCACCACATTCATCGTTCTCATTCTCATCCATCTCAGCGATCTCAGCTATCTCAACCATCGATCAACATGAAGCTGCATCCATTCGTGCACTCTGCGATCGCCTCCTCCCTCGTCTTGCTCTGCAACACAGACGGCATCATGTTCGCCGATGCTCTCAACCAACGATTGGTCGGCAACCGCGGATTGGCGACATCCGCCAATCTCCGTCCCCAGCAGACCTGCCAGCAACATCAACAGCAACCGCAGCAGCAGTCGAGATCGCAGTCGCAGCTGCATTACCCGCAACCTCTCCCCAACAACTTCTCTCCCAAACACCAATCATCGCAACATGCCGCAACGGCGCAGCCGAAGATCCTCCTCGCTCCCGAAGATCTCGAGACGGCCACGTTGGACGCGGACATCGAGAACCACGGCTTGGTTGTCGCGACGCCTTCGGTTCCGTTTCTGCGACGAATCCGAAGGGTCGTGACGAATGCCACGAAGATCGATCGGGCCAAGATGGCCAAGCTCGGCACCACCTTCGCGCTCTCGTACAACTACGTCAGCAACTTCAACGGTGCCATCACTTTCACGTTATCGTGGTTCATCGCCTGTTCGAGGGTAAGTGCGGTGCGTGTCATAGCACTGTGGCCGAAATGGCAGTCGTCCTACAAGTACCATACGTCTGCATGTGTAACGCAACAACTTGCACGTGTTTGGCCAGCCGAGTTCGCAAAATCAGAAGTATCCTTCAATGATTTCCTGACACTCTTTCCTGCTTTTCTTCGCTGCTTCCTTGCTGATGTGATGAATTGATGTCACATCTCCTTCCATGTTCTACGTCTGCACATGCATCATACATGTGCTTATCCATACCACCAACCACCACATGCAAACAATCTTACTCTTCCATCTTGTACGCACACACACACACACACACACACACACACACACACACGCTACAGACGGGACTTTCACCATTCGCACCAGGCCAATGGAAGACGTTGCTGTCCGCATATGCTGGCCTCTACGCCATCGTGACGGTGTTACGTCCCGTCCGCATCGGCGTCGCCGTGGCCTTGTGCCCGCGTGTGGAACGATGCCTCAACAACGTCCAACACAGGCTGGGATGCTCGCGTGGCAAGGCCATCGGGCTCATGTTCGCCATCGGTATCGTCGCATGGGTTGCCATGGGTACCAGCGGCGTCTTTTTGGCGAGCGCCCTCACTGGCGTGCCAGTATTTGCGTGATCATGTCGTGTGCCAATCCCAGTGTGCCATCGTGTGTAGACATAGAATTCTAATTGTGTTATAGAAAGCTGAAAGCCATGCCGTACTGTTATGTCCCAATCTGTGGGTGACAATGATACCCTTCTGATCATGATGGTGTGATTGTTGTTGTGTCCAACGAAGCTACGCTTACACGACCAACTGACCTACACTCCATTGTGCATGATCGGTTGGCGCCAAAAAGCTCGCGACCATCCATTGAGTCCACTGATGGATCCAGTCATGAATCGGAACAAATCTCATGACAACAGAAACACGCATCAAGGAAACACATCAAAGGGGACACTCGAGGAGACATCACCCACAAGATCATCGCTGCGGTCACTCGCCACATCGGTTTGTTCTTCATCTGCGTATCAAACCAGCTCGCACGCAAAGTATAATAGACGCTCACAACAACTATAATAACGACAGCAACACGAAGATGATGCAGCGACTGGTATCCAAGACGGTCCGCAACGGTCGCTCCTTGCGCCATCTGCAATATCGTGTCAACTCTCCAGACACGCCCCCTTGCAAGATCGCTCATCGGGCCTTCTCCGATCGACTGATGGGATTCAGCCCCATGGCGGGCGCAGCGCCACCCTCGACCACACCGGCCGTAGGAATCCCCAGCGCCGCCGACACCACGACGGGCGGAGTCTGGGCACCCACATCGGCCAAGCGCGACAAGTTGGCCGAGCTGCGAACGGAGCTGAAGGAAGATCAAAAGACGTTGGACGATGCCGCCACGCCAGATCAGATGCTGGATCTATACCTGGCCGATGGCATTCATCTCATCGCCAAGACGGTGGATAAGTTGGCGACGCAAGACGCCGTGCCCGCGGCGTTGCAGGAATTGAAAACCAAGATCGAAGCGGAGTTCAAAAACACGGACATGGACGGCATCACGGAGCCGACCCTCCTCACGAAGGTCGCGGTCATTACGCAATGGATCGATGATGCGCTGCTCGAGGTGCCGGCGTCGCGGTGCTTGAAGGATGTGCGCGATTACTACGATCCGGCCGAAGTCAGCTTGGAAGACATCGATACGACCATTGAAGATCTGGTGGCGGATAGCGTGGGTCGTGCTGCAGACCAGGCCGGCGGTGTTGTCGATGGAGACGACGACGACTTGAATGATGTGCGATTTCAGAATGCGGTGATCAGATTACGCTTGCACCTTGCCAAGTCGGCATTGCAACATCTGCAGGAGTCCTGGAAGACTCTGACGACCGTCTCCGATTCCGACGTCGACCGTGCAGCCACCGAACAGCAGGAATTGAGCCGGCAGCGATCCATGCTGGATGGCGACAAACTGACGCAATGCGTCCTCACATTCTTGCTGGGAACCTGTCAGGATCGCGTCGCTGCCATATGGGACCTCCAAGATCATGACAGCGATGGGTTGTTGGATGAGGCGGAAATGAACAACGTCGCGTACTTGGCCGTCAAGCCGGTGGAGATGGCGTTGACGGAATTGTTGAATGATGCCATCGAAGCGCATCCGGTCAGGGCAGCCTTTCCATCCGCGTCGTCAGAATCCAAGCCGAGCGGCGACGACGACAACGAAGATGATGAAGTCGAAGCGCCAACCAGACAGGGTTTCTTCGCACGTCGCAGAGAGACCAAAATCAAGAAGACCCTCATCCGTCTGTTCGCCAAGACGACGAAGGAGCATTTCATGAACGAGGTGGAGATCGATCACCGGTTGAGATGCATCTACGCATGGGCAGACAAAGTGCATCAGGACAACAGCATCGATTCCGTCTTGATCGATTCGGGCTGGAGCGGACGCAAGCGCTACGTCGAGCTTGAACCCAAGATCTCGCTGGCAGAATTCCGCGAAGTCCAGACGGAGCACTTTGCCCATTTAGATCGCGTGGGAGAAGAGCTGGTCAAGAGCTACCGTGAGAACCTTCTGGTGCAGCAGGGCACAGGACGGCAGAATCGCGAGCTTTTCCGCGATTGCATGCTCTTTTTGGGCGTCGTGAGTGCGATCGATATTGGCATTGCCTTCAGCTGAGCTCGATCGCTGGTATGATCGTTGGTATCGATGTCGAATCTCTTTCGCATGAGAGTTGAACGAGGCCGATTGAAGCGTCAAACAGGAAGGGCGAATTGGAGATGAGATCTTGAACCAACAAATCACATCCACCATATTGCTAGTGAATCGCTGTCTTTTACCACTATATATATTATACTTCTCTAGCTGCTGTGTGTCAACACACAGAAGGAGTTATGATGCAGTGGTGTGCATGGACCTGCGTCAAGTTCTTCAACATCCTCGCTCTAGACTGTATAGTAGAGATACCAGTAGCCTATGTTCATGAACAGCTTGTCGGATTGAAGCCTTGAAATTATGAATAGTACAGCTCCATTTTACACTCGTATTTCGAAGAATGAAACTAGAAAAGGACTAGATAGACATCATGTTCGCCTTTTTGTTTCGTGTCTGTTCCGTGTGTTCAGTTTCGAGATGCTTCTTTGCCTCCTCAATTGTAAACCCACGTGATTCACTCTTGTGTTGTGCATGAGTGGTTGGGTGTTCATACTCGCAGTTGCACGCAGTTGCCAAACATAGCGTCCACTGCTTCCTTCGTTACGACCTATTATACCTCTGCCCATGAAGAGACACAAGAAGATGGAGCTTGTTTCACGCAACAACCGCAACGATGACAACGATTCGGAATTCGAGCAGCTGATCTCCAGCAACAGCGGCAGCAGCAGCAGCAGCAACCTCGGCTCGGATCCTGCAAGCCAGGGCGGTTCCAAAGCACAGACGTCATCGTCATCGTCGTCTTCAAGGTCGGACAATGCAAAGACGCTGCGCAATCCAGCACGCAGGAGCAGCCAGGTCTTCCTGCTGAGGAAGATGCTGCTGCAGTGGAAGCTGCTGTCACCACGTTCCAAGTGGCTGTTCGGCATCCTCCTGTTCTCCGTGATGTTCCATGTCGTGATCGGCACATGGGATGTGCTGTTCCATCGCTACGGGTTTGATCCATCCTTGCTGCAACCTCTGCAGCCCGACGAGATGCTGTTCACGGTGGTGATTAATACGTACAAACGGCCCGAGATGCTGCGCAAGGCCGTGCAGCATTACGCGGTCACGTGTGGTCCAGGTGCAGGCGTTGGGCAGGTCTTCGTCGTTTGGGCGGAGCAGGGTGTCGCCCTGCCCACACCAGAGGAACTTCTGACGGCGGACACGAGCAGCGGGCTGAGGAAGTCGGGATCATCCAACTTGCCGCTGAGGCACTCCAAGGTCAAGGTGCTGCAAGTGGACAAGGATTCCCTGAACAGCCGCTTCGAGCCAATCCCCGAATCTCAATCCACGGGCATCTTCATGGTCGACGATGACGTCCGCGTGGCGTGCCCATCGCTGACGCGGGGTTTCCTGGCATGGAAGGCGCGTCCTGAATCCATGGCAGGATACTACCCGCGCATCGCATCGCCTCCGCGTGCTGACCCCACCAGCACAACCGAGCTGGTGTACCACACATGGCCCCACGTCTACGTGCGGCACAAGTTCAATTTCATCCTGACCAAGGCCAGCTTTCTGCACTCCAAGTACATGGAACTGTACACGAGCAGCGCCCTGCCCCAAGAAATCAAGGACTACGTCGATCAGCACATGAATTGCGAGGATGTGGCCATGTCCCTTTTGGTGGCGAATTACACGGCCAGCATGAATGGCAAGGGCGTGCCCGCCCCGCCAGTCTACGTCGAGGGCAAGGTGCAGGACCTGGGGCTGTTCAACGGCATCAGCACGGGCAGCGGACACATGATGACGCGATCCAAATGCCTCACGGATCTGAGCCGCATATTGCGTGATGATCACGGCTGGGCGGTCCCGTTGAATCGTCCCGTACCGCTGCGCAAATACTCGTGGCTGCAGCATCGGCCCGGATTCTGGTTCCAATACCGACCCAGCAACTTCTTCGAGTGGTTCTCCTTTGCCAATTCTTTCACGTGATGGCCCTACTATACAATATATGAAGATGTGTGTGGGTAGCATGGATGCGTAGATCACTGGATTATGTTGCGATGCTCTGTATAAGCCTGTCATGTACTCTGGATCGGCTCTCTCTAGAGACATGATTGAGATCACACTCGTCTCACACTACTCGTATTGGTAGTATTGTGTGTCTGCGGGTATGCCTGCCTTATCTATCTTCGTTGTCTTAGCCTGGTTGATTTGGCGCCACGATTTGAATGCAACGACTGGCGCGCGCAGTCACACACGAATTCAAATCTTGACAAACAAAACCACAAAACCCAAACTTGGGTGTGCGAAGAGGTGTTCTGTTGAACCCGCAATCTGTCGTCTCTCACCATCATTTGTCCACCATCATCTCGCTCTCTTGTGGAAACGATACACTTGAGAGCAATACCATACAAGAAGAGTGCTTTGTGGCTTGATAGGCATCCAGCGACGCTCATTCGCAGCATCTTCAGAGACATCACCATCCAAGAGAAGGAGAGCAGGAATCAAGATGAGGAAGGATACGTCAGCGGCCAGGATCGCGTTGGCACGCAAACGCCAAAGAGCCGCTGCGATTGTGGAGGCCAGGGCGGGGACAGCGACCTCCGCATCCGCGCAGCGGGCCACCTCCACACATGGAATAGCAGCAGCAGCCACCACCACGATGAGATCCCGGGCAACTCCAGCGCCTGTGTCTGCATTGACAGCGCAGAGCAACACTCGCAGAACAGGACTTGCATCCACTCCACAGCGACCATCGCTGGCCATCGATACCTCCCCTGCAACCATCCACAATGAGCGCAACGGCACGGCGGTTTCCACGGCCGGAATCCCGAAGTATCCTGCAGAGCGAGCGGCCAACAGAATACCATCAACGACTGCCTCCCAGCCGGCTCTGTCATCGTCGTCGTCATCGTCTCCTGTCAAAAGACGAGACAGGAACACCTTCACGAAGCGGCTGCTCTCGATGCAACAGCGGCAGATGGATTATCGCATGAAGCGCGTGTCGCCGACGAGTCAAACGATGGATGATGGTGGGACCTTGGCAACGAGCGGATTGACGACGACGGCCACCACGACGAGCGCGACGATGACCTCCAGTCAAACCTTGAACAGAACGGCAACAGCGACGGCAGCTGCATCGTCATCGAATGCTGCTGGTCGAACGGGCGCACCCTCCGCGTACAGGGAGATGAAAATGACGCGGCAGGCCCTCATGAATCGCAACATGACTTCATCGATTTCGAAGCAACAGCACACGGCGACGACGACGACGATGAGTAGAACGCAGGTTGCAAACACGGTGACACCAACCAGCACTACGACGACTGTGCATGCTGCGTCACCAAGAGAGCAGGTTTCGCCATCAGTCGCAATCAATGGTGAAGCCACGCCTACCGCTCAGAATTGGTCGTCGAAACACCAGCAAGTTCCATCGGCGTCCCCGTCCAACACCGCAGCTTCCGCTGCCAACCGAACGACCCAGACGCAGCAGCGCAAGTTCAATTTTGACCACTCGACAGGAAGATCCAGTTTGCTGGAGGCCAGGGTGAATGGTGCCGGGCATGCGCAGCAGCAACGGCAGCCCATGGGTGCGGCCAATGGAGCAGCACAGCACGAACAAGAGTTTCAGCCATCGCCAGAGAAATCGAGGTTTGAAAGTCCGTTGGAGGCACGCCGCAACAAGATCACACAATCGCAGTTTCAATACTCGCAACAACAGAATCTGCAGCAGCATCAAGCGATGCAATCAATTTCCCAACGTCGCACCACCGTGATAGATCAAGTCAACTCGTATCCTTCCCAACAACGATATCAGCAGCAAGAACAGCAGCCGCAGCACACGACAACGATTCCGTCCGATGGGCCAGGGACGCCTTCGTGGTTCAATCAAACACAGCAACCGCAACATCAGCAGCAACCAGACATGGCCCAATATAGCTTCAGCGCGAATGGCGTCGTCGGCACTGCGCAGCAAATGTCGCACAATCAGAGTGACGCCATGCACAGCCATCCACCGTTTCCGAAACAACGCGATGCGGTGCACGGACACGTTGACAATGGAGGTCTCATGAACGGCGCACATCAAGTGCGGCAGCAACCGCAGCAGTATGGCATGCCGTCTAATGACATGGAAGCAGAGCTTCACGCTAACCACGCAATCGAGAACAACAACGCAAGTACAGATATCAGGCAAAATGCACAAGACAGAAGCGGTGCCACGTCTCCGGGTGTACAGCAGCTATCCTCCATGCTTCTCAGCTCCTCTCCCAACACTTCCAAATCGAATCCCAACCGTCGTCCCAGCGGTCATGGCGGTGTCTATTCAAAACCGCCGTTGCATTCGCATTCGCCCGGTAGAATGCCCAGAATGCACAAGGGATCATCCGTGGCTTCTCATGACTCGACCTTGCAATCACATCCGAAGTTCATCAATAGAGAAGCCACAGGAATGCCCATCAACTCAAAGGCGTCCATCATGCTAAGATCCTATTGCACCATGGGCACAATCGAAACCAGGAAGGTCAAGGACGGCGCAGAGACCAAGATCCTTGCCAAGCAAAGCGGCAGATGTCTCGGTCGGCAGGAGGAGACCTTGATCATCTCCAAGATCGACGGCGCCGGTGAAGGCAACGAGGCCAAGATCATGACGGGCGACACCGTGACCTTTTCATCACCTTCGTCGAAAGGACGCAAGCTTGGAGTTTACAAAGCCGGTAGAAGCGGATCGCAAAACAGATACGAAGTCGGCTTCTACAACAGCACTGCTGGACCATGCGAGCACTGGATGGTGCTGCCCAACCTGCCAGGCGAGTCCATCCTGCTGGGTCGGGCCTCCATGGCGAAACCTGAAGAAGAATCCAAATTTGCAACGCAGAATTTTCCCGTATCCTCCGGGCGGCCGATTATAATGAGGAATCGATACTGCGGTGGAATCCTGTCGATTGATGGCAAAGGCGCCCTTGCCATCCTCACGGATTCCTACCAGCAGCAACAGAACCACGGCGACAGCGACACCAGCAGTGGCGGGCTGCTCGATCGTTTGCAGGACCATTCCAAGGTCATTCCGACAGAACGGGAAGCCTTCCAGATCATCTCATCCCACTGCCCGCCGCTGCCACCGTGGATCATGGGAATGGAGCATGATGAACGACTGTTCTTGACTGGATCGTACCTGTTGCATCCCGGGAGGAATCAGAGAAGCGCCAAGATCGAATCGACCTTGTTCCACCACCGGGGCCTGTCGCATATTGCTGCTGACGTGGAACGCATCCAAGAGTCGTGCGTCGGCTCGTTGTCGTCGGAGTGGAAGGAGCACATCCTGCTGGATGAAGTTATCGGTTCCTTCTTGGGATTGGAGGGACGGCACATTCGCATGAAGCAGGTCAAAGCGAAGGACCACAACCTCGCCGACTTCGAATTCAACCTCTTCAACGCTTACGGCATCATCTTTGACGTCAGCCTTCGGAATTTGGTGGAACAAATCTTGCCGCTTTCCACAAGTTTCGTTCGGGTGCGCAACTTTGTGGGCAAGCGCCATCCCGGTTACGAATGCGGTAAGGTCATGCACGCATTCTGCGAGGCGGTTGATCAGCTGCTCAAGGAGTACACGGGGTTCGTCATGAATCTCGAAAGCAAATTCCGAGACGGTGACTCGCTCACGATGAAGAACCTCTACTTCCAAATCACGCCATCATTGCACTCGATGACGGTATTGGAAAACGCGATCAACGCCATCTCCGACAAGAAGGGCGGCGCACTCCTCAACGCATTGCATTCCCTGGGCACCCGAGCCTATCTCGGTGATGTTGTGGCCGATCGAGTCCTCACGATCATCCTCGACAGATCGTCTGTGCCCTACATGGAGATGATGGCGTCGTGGGTACAGAAGGGTGTCCTGCGTGATCCATACTCCGAGTTTATGATTTCTCCAGGCGATAGCAACGGCAGCGGCAACAATAGCATTGGCAACAATGGCAACGCCAGTGGCCTTGCTGCAACAGCCAGCGGCTCTCTTTCTGGCATTCCAAGGAACGAGTCGGAGTCAGTCGCATTGAACGGCGACGAATGGGCCGGCCTGTTTGGAATCAACGAAGAGCATGTGCTGCAGCGAGTGGTGACGACCGATGCATTGAAGCACAGAATCTTGACATCCGGCAAGTACTGGACGGCCATCCGAGTGTGTCGCATCCATGGTTCCAGCACCGCGCCGGCGGCTCTGTCCAGCATGCCACCGCTCCTCAACCAGTCGGACCATTCCGCGATCTCCTCGCACATTGATCGTATGTACCAAACAGCATCGCGGGAGCTTATGCAGCTGCTGTTCGACAAATTCAATGTCACAGAGTCGCTACTCATCGTGAAACGGTTCTTCCTGCTGGACCAAGGAGAGTTCTTGACCAACTTTTTGGAGTCGGCGACCGGAGAATTGATCAAGGACACAACGCAAGTGGCGACGGGACGGGTGCAACAGTACCTGCGAACGGCCATCCAGCAAGCCGAGCTCCCGCAGGGTGTTCCCGACGACCTGCCTTCGTACTTCGGACAAGATCAGCAACGACGCTTGTGCCAGCAGCTTCCCATGTCCTTGCGTTGCCGTTTCGCCAACGAGAGTCTGCTGGATCAAATTGCACGGCAGGAGACCAATGAGAGCGATCAAGCCGCGCAGCTACCTTGGCCGTTGACGGGCGTGGAATCGTTGACGATCGATTTCGCAAGGATACCGTTCCCGCTGTCGCTGCTGCTCTCCCGCCAATCCATGCAGCAATATCAGACTCTCTTCCGACAGATCTTTCTCGTGAAGCACGTGGAGAATCGACTCGCGAGCGTGTGGGACGATCTGCAGTCATTGAAACGGATCGACTTTTCACTGAGAGGTGCCTTGGGCCCGACGTACCTGCTGCGGCAGCGCATGGCACACTGCCTGCAGAACCTCTCGTGTTACTTGTCCTTCGATGTCGTGGAGTCCCATTGGATCGAGATGCAAAGCGCGCTGCTGGGCACCTCGAAGGTCACCGCCAACGGCACGGTCTCGTCGGATCATACCGTCGACGACATTCTGCGAATTCACGACGAATTCTTGCAACGCACCATCGATGCATCGTTACTGACGAGCACTCACCTCCTGGCGAGCCTGATGAAGTTGCTGAAAACGTGCGCACTTTTTGCTGAGCAAATCACACAGTTCATGAAAACAACCGGCATAGTAAGTGCAGCGTGGGATTGCTTGCCGTGGCATGTGGGTGTATGGTTGAGTGTATGTTTGGGTGTGGATATGCTTTGGTTGCTATGGATTTGATGGTGACGGATTGGACGACGAACTGTCACTCACCCAGAACTTTTCTCTCATACTCTCATTCCTCTCGGCAATAATCATGACAGGTGGAGGAAAACATGGACTTGGCAGCGGAGCGACAGACCGCAGTTCAGGCGAATCTGAACGTCGGCGTCGTTTCCAAAGACAAGCGTTCGTTGCACCAGAGCCTCACCCGGTTGCGAGAAGAGACCGTCTCGTTGACGCTGCGTCAAAGCTACAGAGTCGACAGGGAAGTATCGAGCCCAGCCTACCAGCAAATGATCCATCAATTCGGCGAGGTGTTCACCACAGATCTGGCGGACTTCATGACGCACTTGAATTCGCACACAGCCACGGGAGTGATGGCCAATCTGGGAGTGCGATTGGATTACAATGGCTTCGTCGCGGCCTCTATCGCTGCGAGATCAACACCGACAGCAGCTCGAATGAGATAGGTGGCACGAGCACACATATGTAGTTTAGAGCTACTCATGGGGATCTTTTCTCTGGAGCAACTGTGCAAACGACGCTTGTATTCTATGATGCTTGTGAGCACTTGTGCTAGTTCTCGTACTTGTGTTTGCAGCATGTGTAGCTCGTAATATATTATATCCAAGAGCCATTTGAACAAACACTCACAAGGAGTGCAACCTGTAATTGTGGCATCCCGCGCGGTAGTCGAGTTGGAGATGTGAGGAACTAAGTTCAATTTTGATTCAATGTCCAGGGCTATGTTAGTACTTGATGCAAATGACTTTGATGACACCAACTCGCCACAAAACAGAAGCGTTTTTGCGTTTGCTGACACCAACAAAAGAAGGAATCTTCTGAGATGCCGACCGTTATTTTCTTGACACTTTGTCGCGCCGACGTGGTCATACGTTGGCCATCGTCATCAACGCTTCGACTTGTTGGCTGGTTTGTGGTGTCTTCGTTGATGGCCAAAACGATGAGAGAGTTTTGACACCGTGCTTTTCTCGTTGGTGCCTTTGCGTGCTTCGTGGTCGTGGACAACGAAAGGGAAGTCATCGATGTGACGAACATGGTAGTTGTACGAGTGTCACAGCGCCATCATCATCGTTGTGTGGATACCCGCCCGTAGTTCGTTCTGTGGACGATGAACTCCGACGAACCATTTCGGTACTGATACGTATTTCGGCAGCAACGAAACAGCGTCACACGCACTTGTCAATTGATACGCACAAATTGGATGTACGCATCATTTGGTTGCGTGGACACGAAAGGCAGAGAATCGGCCAATCGACTATCAATCAGAAGGAAACGATCAAGCAATCAATCAAGCAATCAATCGAACAATCAAGTAGAGCAAGAGCTCACTCGTACCACACCATTGCCATCACCATGCTAGCACAAGTAGGCCAGATCACCGTGCAATCACAAACCATGGAACTCACTCCTCAAACAGCACGGAATGAACTCGACAGAGATGAGGCGACCAAAATGATGCCACATCGCGATAGCAGTGATGGAAGCATTGGCAACAACATGATCAGCACCACCGACACGAATACGACCGCACCGTTCCCATCAAGGCGCGCGCAGCATCTCTGCATGCTACCCCAGCTTCTGGATGAACTGAGCTTCGACGTGGAGTACCGACATCGCGACACGAAGGTATGGTTCGGCAACGTCGAGATCCATGAATTTGCGTACGCCATCGGCGACAATCCATCCGTCACGGACGGGTGCCCGTTGTCCATGACGATGCACGCCGTTGGCGCGAAGCAATGCCATCGCATCACCAATTACGAAAGCATAAGATGCACCCAACGCAGGAGATCGCGCAGAGAGCTCCGAATCCCTGCGCAACGACGATTTCGCATCCTGCAGGAGGATGTCGGTTTGTCAGTGTACCAGATTTTGGAGCGAACCTCGCGCGTTGCTAAGGAACGCGAGCGCAGGCGCCGCACGTCGCGTGCCCAGCTCTGCGAGGTGGTGTACAATCGGTTGCGCAAGGAAATGGAGGATGAGAGGTTGGCTCGCATCGCCAAGAACAAACGCAGCTGGGACGACGGCAGTGAGAGCACCCATCTGAAACTGCCGCAGCAGAGACTTCAGACGCAAACGACATCTCACTCCTCTTGGATGAACGCCTTCTCTAGGATCTCTCTCGGTGGCGGTACGTTTCGAAAGATGATGTTCTAATTGTAATGTAGTGGTAGTCCGAAGTTTTGTCAGAGTAAAGCGGAGTAGAGTAGAGTTAATGGTCCCCCCTTGAATGAATCCATCTTGCAACCACCATGTTTCTCTATCTTCGTTCCATGTGTCTAGAACATATACATGACTCCAAATGGACTCGTGCGACTAATGGTCCATCATCTCATCTGTCTGTCATGCGACAGGAACAATCTCACAAAACCAACCAAAAACAACACGGAAACCAAACGCAAAACGCAACTCACCAACAAGTGATGGAAGAGAATGCAACCACCAACATCCTCCGCCACCAACGGAAGGGTATCTGAATCCATCACAACCCAAGGTGCTTTTCTGAAGAGAGGTGGCATCACATCACATCACATCCACATCCACATCCACATCCACATCCACATCCACATCCACATCCAAATCCACATCCACATCCACAGACGCGCACCATACCATCACTTACCATACTGTCGTGTGATCCATCATGAAGAAGAAGTACGTGTCTGAGGACGACGCAGAGCGCACGCGCGGCAAAGCAAGGGATGCCGAGGAATCCGCTGACAGCGAAGACGGCAGCGATGATGGAGACGAAGATGAGGAGAACAGCGTTTACGACAGCGAGGACGGCTTCGATGGCTCCTCCGTCTCCGTCGTGGATTCCGAGGATGGATTCGAGGATCAAGGATCATCCGACGAAGATGAAGAGCTGCTCGAGAAGCAGGAACACGAGGAGGAAGACTCCGACGGCGAGATCGAGCAGGTTCGTGACCTTGAGAAGTCCTACGAGCGCACACGCCGGAAGCGGTCGACGACCAAGAAGCGGCAGGTGACTGGTGATGGCAAGAGCTCTGATGAAGGGACCGCGCAAGCGGTGCCAACCAATGACGGCAAGTCAGGGAATGCGCTGGTGCTGCACACGGATGATCTGTCGTCCGATGACGAAGATGCCGAGGGCGAAGGCAACCGAATCGGCCGCGTCCCGTTGCATTGGTACGATGAGTACGACCATCAGGGATACAACGCGCATGGCAACAAGGTCATGAAGTCTGTATCCGCGGACGGCACCGACAAGATCGACGCTGCCATCGCCTCTGCCGACAACCGGGAAAATGGCAAGTTCGTTGTGCATGATGCCCTCAACGACAAGAACGTTGAGCTGTCGGCGCGTCAGCTGGAGATCATCCGTCGTGTTCAGGGCGGCGCCTTCGCGCATCCGGAGTTCGAAGCCAACCCGGACTACATCGACTACTACAGCGGAGTGGATCGCCAGATTTCCGGTCTCAACTCCAACCGCACGGAACCCAAGTCACGATTCAAGCCGAGCAAGTGGGAGGATCTGCAGGTCAAGAGCCTCCTCGCCAAGCTCCGCAAGGGCAAGATCAACATGGACTACCTGAAGGGAAACATTCGGGATATGAACGACCTCAGCAAGAGGAAGAAGGCCGACAACGACAAGCCGTTCATGATCTGGACTGGCGCCGAAGAGGACGAGCTCAACCTGAGAAAGGGACCTCAGTACATCGCGGCGCCCAAGCCGCCACCTCCAGGACATGCCGAGAGCTACGTCCCGCCGGACGAATACCTCCCGACGGAAGAGGAAAAGAAGGAATGGGAGCAGCTCGATGCCAGCGAAAGGCCACATGGTCTCCTCATTCCCAAGAAGCACCCCAACTTGCGTTCCGTCGGCGCCTACGAGCATTCGGTGCGAGAGGTGTTTGAAAGGTGCCTCGATCTGTACCTCTGCCCTCGTGTGATGAAACGAAAGCTCAACATCGATCCTGAGAGCCTGGTGCCAAAGCTTCCCAGGGCGAGCGACTTGCGACCGTTCCCAACGTCCAGGTGCATCGAGTACAAGACCCCGTACGCGGACGACGAAGAGCCGCCGATCATCCGTTGCGTCACCTGCAGCCCCGACGGTCAGTACATGGTCAGCGGAGCCAGCGACGGATACGTTCGTCTTTGGGAGGTTTCCACGAGCCGCCTGCTTCGCAGCTGGAACGCTCATGCCATTTCGCGCGCTGTCGATCCGTCTTCGCATACCACACTCGCGAGCGACGATTCTGATACGGGTGACAAGATCAAGCCCGTCGTGGCGGTCGAATGGAATACGAACAGCTCCCTTCACTGCGTCCTCGTCTCTCTTGGCAAATGCGCCATCATCATCGCGACAGGAACGGAGGGTCTTGGCGATGTCGAGCTCACCGACGCATTGCTCGCAGCTGCGAAGAAGGGCGGCGCAGTGAAGAACGCGAAGGCATCCAAGGCAGTGACATGGCATCCATTGGGCGGTGACAAGAATCCCATGAGCGCATACGCTTCCACATCCGGTCCAGTCGCTGTTCTCGTCACGAAGTTCGAAATGGCCAGCGTTCGCTGGCACAGCAAGGGTGACTATTTCGTCACCGTCTGTCCAAAGGCCGGCGCTTCCTCCGTTCTGGTACACCAGCTCAGCAAGGGCAACTCGCAACAGCCTTTCAGCAAGGCCAAGGGCGAGGTCCAGCTGGCGTGCTTCCATCCCAATAAGCCATTCCTGTTCGTCGCCAGCCAGAAGCACGTCCGCATCTACAATCTTGTGAAACAGATGATGGTCAAACGTAAGTGACTTGCGTGATTTGTGCGATTTGTTGAGCTCAAGTGTCTTGCTCTGTTTTTGTCTTGGGTTTTCCTTTGTCATGTTGGTTGGAGAGCAGCACGCACTATCACACGCGGGTTCATCTCCTCACCATCTCACTTCTATGTGATATTGCTT
Organism: Craspedostauros australis; assembly: GCA_026770025.1. Classification (NCBI taxonomy): domain Eukaryota; phylum Bacillariophyta; class Bacillariophyceae; order Mastogloiales; family Achnanthaceae; genus Craspedostauros; species Craspedostauros australis. The sequence continues at coordinate 1,987,719 of JAMXDE010000011.1, read as the reverse complement.
CCGATGCAATTGCAACAATGGCAACGCTACATACACTCGCACATGCAAATACACAGGACTGATATCTGGATGTCGCTGGATCTCTTCCCTGGACATCCACCCCAGCGGCGATCATGTCATCATCGGCAGTCTCGACAAGCGCGTCATCTGGTTTGATTTGGATCTGTCCAACACGCCGTACAAAACACTCAAATACCACGAACGAGCCGTGAGAGGTGGCCGATTCCATCCCAAGTACCCTCTCATGGCCAGCGCATCCGACGACGGTACCATCCATGTTTTCCATTCCATGGTTTACAGCGATCTGTTGCGTAATCCACTTATCGTCCCTGTCAAGATTTTGCGTGGTCACACCCAACGACGCAAGTTCGGTGTCCTCGCTGTGACGTTCCACCCACGCCAACCATGGCTGTTCAGCGGCGGCGCAGATGGCAAAATATTCCTTTACCAGGACATTTAGAGTGCGGTGCTGTTGCCGCTTTCAGCATGCAAAATGAATCTGACTCCATCCTACTCTGATACAATAGTTGGGAGCATAATAATGGAAACGGAACGCAACAAATTACTGCACGCGTTCACCATGATTTCGAATGATACTAGTATCTCCGCTGTGCTCCATTCACGCAATCATGGCTGTATAGGGGCTTTGCTACTCGTAACTACCAAGCAGATGACTCCTTCACGAGGCCCTTCTTTTCCGCTTCTGCCTTGGCTCGTTTCTCCTGCAACGCTTCATGTCGTGACCATCTGGCTCTGTTCATCTTGAACTTGCTTCCCATCTCCAGCAAGGCCCTGTCAGCCATGCGCTCCGACTCCATCTCCACGAAGGCAAATGTGGAATGCTTCGGGATGATACACGTTACACCGCGAGCACCTCCGTATTTGCGGAAGGCACGCTCCAGTTCTGCACGCCGGATGTCCACGTCTCTGTCCTTCGAGATTTTGGAGAGGTTGGAGATGAAGAGCTTGCGTGGATGGTCGGCGTTGTGGGCATTGACACCGGCGATGCTGCTGAGGTCCTTGCCGTGCATGATCTCGCGGTTGCCCCACCATGTCTTGTACACCAACCAATTCTCGGGTTCTGATAACGTGGTCGATGGAGCGAGGGATATTGTGGGTGCGCAAGTGAATTCATGCGTGCGTCGGAAAAGGTCAAGCATGAAAGGTGAGATCTCCAAATGGCACAGCCATGTGTCTATCAGCTGAAGTTTTCCTTCGATTTGTTCTGATTCCAACATCAATGTACCACACGAAGCACAGCCACAGAAGAGACTTCATTGCAATTGCAGATTGGCAGCAACCTTCCGTAAGTGTTCATACTCGCATCCACGCACAAATATGCACGAACGCAACTCTGCAAACTTACTCTGATAGTCATCGCAGCTTGGGAATTGCAGATACAACGAGCATGGTTTTGAGGGCAGTTCCTTGCGATGTTCCAACCTCGCGCAATGCTTGCCTTCGATGAAGATATCGAACCCCTCTCCGTTGATTTGGACGATGAGCGACACGGCCGTTTGACCAAAGATGAGGGGCACCTGCGACAGAGGAAGATTGATCGCCTGACCCCAAGTGCCTTCCTGTTTGTCGTTGATCACGAGCTGACCACCGCGTTCGAACTGACGAGGGTTGAAATGGCAAAGCACGCTGTCGAACTCGTTGTGGCCTGGTCCCGAGATGTTGATGCTGTGCATCCAGACGTGATTAGTTGAACATGGGGGAAGAAACCGAAATATGATCGTGAGATAAGAATGTGAGATATGAACGCGAGATATGACGGGATAGAATGAAAGCAATGAAGACGAGAGCATTGTCCATCATCATACGAAGCTGATGCCAGCAGTACCAAAAGAAGAATAAATCCATCGAACATCTCGATTTGAACGAACCTGAATCGTTTGGAATCTGACGGAGCGGAAAACTTGATCGCGATCGTGTTGTTGCCAATTCCGCTCTGGGCCTTTGAAATCTGAAAGTCTGGAAGCTCCACCAGGAATGCACCATCGTTGGGATTGTCGGCGACGCTCGGTGGCACCCAAGATGTTTCCTCCTTGGAGGCAGGAAACAGAACCTTGCCTTTGTACTGTTTGATCCCCAAGGTTTCCGAAAAGTCGTGTGGCGGCGTCTTGGCCTTCATCATCGTGGTGAGCAACGACTGTCCTGTAGCCTCGTTGCTGACCTTCTTCCTCTTCAGCAGCGGTGCCAGATCCACACCATCCGCATTCGATTCGAGGAACTTCTCACGCAACGTCTCCTCGTTGCGGACCTTCGTTTCGGCCGATTGCATGCGTGCCTCGTCGACCTCATCGCGCAACGCCTCGAGTTTGGCGGCACGGCGACGGGCGATGTCGTCTTCGTCTTCGTTGTCGTCCATATCATCGCTATCATCTCCCAGGTCATCGGAATCGCTGCCATCGGCACCATCGACGCCAGCTGCTGCCTTCGCTCTGTTGCGCTTGCGCTTCGGGGCCGTCTTTTGCTTGAACTCTGCCTCGCGTTCCGCCAGTTTCTCTCTCGCCCTCTGTTCTCTCAGTCTCGCGTTTTCTCGTTCGTATCTGTTGTTCTTGTCGTAGCCGTGGTGGTCGTAGCCATGGCCGTGAGGAAAGGGAGGTCCACGTTGTGAGATAATTGACACCATGTTGGTACGTGCATCAACGTGTTTCGAGGGTGACATTGCAAGCACGGTACTGATGAGTCCACTTGTTCCGGCAAGCAGCATCCATGACGGGGGTTTGCATGGCGATTCACAGCTTCAGACGAATGCATGATAACACCATCATCACTGGACAACGCCTTGAAGCAGCAAGATCAAACGAACACCCTTGCAATCACTTACCTCTTGATGGTCTCGTACATGCCCAAAAGATTCTGCTCTTCCTTCGTTGGCTCGAAGCCTTCTGGAACTGAGATCAAATTGAACCGCTCCTGATCAGCAGCGGACAGCTTCTTCACGGTGGGTGGGAGACTCATGACGAATGTCGACCGTCTGCGGTGTACAGGAGTATGATGGGTCGGAGGGGATAGAGCACGTCGCAACAACACCAGCAATGGAAATGGGCAAACCAAACGTTGCGTGTTTGCTTTGTGGTCGCCAAGCGCGAAGAAGTAAGATTTCGGGGTTTACGTGTGAAATATAATTTTACGACATTAAATGTATTTTACGTGATGTCGAATTCCCCCTTGTCTCCAGATCGCAAGCAGTCTACTACACGGAGGATGTCTACTAGTGCTCTCGACTGCACTCGTCATCGACGGCCAAGTGTGCCGATCAGCATCAGTGCGAATGAAATGTTCAGCTAAATAAGTATTGTGTTATTGTGTTACAGCATTATACTGTTATGTCTAAGGTAGCGGTGATTACTGTCGTCATCGTCGTCGTGGTTGGTTTCCATCTCTCGTTAAGTGCATGGTACATACGTGCATACAAACTACCCGTATCGTGTGTACGAGTATGCATGTATGTATGTACCGCTCAATAGATGCAGATATGGTATACGTACATAGAGTATACGTATCCATCCATCCATCTATCGGAGAACACTGGCTGGAGGCTTCAACTCGAACTCATCAAACACGATCTTCAGGACGCGCTTGCGGACCATGGAGTTGTACGACAGCTGGTTGATCGTCAGGGCGACCGTCAGCTTCACATCGGGGATGCAGATCACCAGGCTTCCACCCAAGCCTGGATGACCGAACGACTGCACCTTGCGGCCTTCGTACTCGAACTCGTGGACGACAAGTCCGAGGCCGAAGAAGGCGGAAGAATCATTCAGCAAGGCGTGGACTGCCGTCTGGGCATCTCCCTGCTGCTGCTGGGCCATGGCGATGGTCTCGTTGGTGAGGGATCGCTCCTTCATGATGATGTCGTCCATGACCTTCGCCAGAGACGATGCGGATGCGTGCATGTTGGCGGATGGGAGTTTGGCGCTCCTCACCTTCCTCATGTTGTACATGGTGGGTGTCATGAGCTGCTTGCGCCCGGCGTACTTGGCGAGGATCTTCTTGTGGTTGATGCTGGGCTTGGTTGGTGTCGAGGCTGCTGCTGATGGTGCGGCGACTGCCTTCGTTGGCGATGAGGCTGCTGCTGCTGGCTTGATTGGTGCGGTGGCGGCCTCCATCGCCTTCTTGCGCTCGGCCTCCTGCTTGAGCTTCATCTGCTTCATCTTCTCTCGCTTGGCGGCTTCGGCTGCGGCGTTGTTCAGCTGGGCCAAGTCGGCATGGTGGACAGACAGGACCGCCAGCTCGTCGTTGTCGATGTCCTCCGGCAGTCCTCCAGCGTGGAGGTTGAACTCCTCGTCGCTGTCGGGATCGGCGAGGACGCTCTTGAGGTACTGGTCGTACGGCTGCTTCGTCACCGCCTCGATGAGGCCTCCGCACAGCCATGCGAGGGACAGGTAGTGGTACTTGGTCTGCTGACCGCATGGGTACTGGGTGCCCGTGCTCTCCATGAACTTCTTCATGCTGTCCCAGTCCAGCATCTCATCCAGACTGCCGTCGCGTGGCATGGCGTTGGGCATTCCGCTCTGGTGAGACAGGACGTATCGGACCGTGATGTCCTTCTTGCCGAACTCTGGCCAGTACGTGGCGACTGGCTCATCCAGATCGATCTTGCCATCCTGGACGAGCCGCAGGACGCCGATGGCCAGGTAGGCCTTGCCGACGGAGAAGACGTTGAAGAGGGTGGATGGGGTGACGGGGCGTGGGTTGGCGGTTCCCAACACACCTGCGGCGACGTTCACGCGCTCCTCCCCACCCACGCGGACGTTGAGCTGGAGGCCCACCATGCTGCCTTCCTTCTGGACGTCCGCGATCGCACCCTCCAGCTTCTCGCGCAGGGCGTCGCTGGAGACGGATGATCGATCGTGGACCAGGGACTTGGCGCGATCCTGGGTGGGGACCGACTCGCAGATGGTGGTTCGGGCGGCCTTGGCCATGGTGTTCAGGTACGGGTACTTGACGTCGAGGTAGGAGCAGAGTCCGCGGAGGAGGTTGCTCACTCGGGCGAAGAAGATGAGCTCCGCTGGCCATGCGTCGATGGGGTTGCGCAGGCTGTCGTGCTCACCCAGACCCTGCTCCTTCTTCATGGCGGCGACGCGCGCCTGGTACTCGTGGGAGAGTCGCTTCTGGACCTTCTTGGCCTTGGACTGGGGGATGGTCGTGTGGAAGGTCTGCTGCAGGGTCACGAGATCCTCGAATGGATCGTGTCTGTTCATCTTCACTCCCATCTCATCGAAGCTTCGCGTCAGCTCATCGGCATCGCCGACATCGGTCGCGTGCATGAGACGGGACAGACCGAGCTTCATCTTGTGATCGAAGCGCTTGGTGAGTCCAAAGTCCAGCAGGACCGGCACGGAGCCGTCCTTGCCTGGCGCGGTCGAGACGAGGATGTTCCCGGCGTGCGGATCCGTGTTGAAGACACCTCCGACGTGCATCTGGACTGCCCATGCTGTGCAGATGCGCTCCAGCAGCAGCTTGCGGTCGACGTTGTGCTTCTTCATGGCCTTGATGTTGCGGACGGAGAATCCGTCGCAGAACTCCATCACCAGGACGCGCTCCGTGACGAGGCCTGGGATGGCCCTTGGCACGATGACATCGACCTTGTTCTCTGCCATCAGCAGTCGGACCTCGTTCATGTTGACGGCCTCTGCGCGGAAGTCGAGCTCCTTCTCCACCTCCATCGAGTACTCCTTGACGACGGACTCGAAGTCGAGGTCTGGCTCGAAGCGGGCGAGGAACTCCATGATGATGTGAAGGTTCTCAACATCCTGTCTCATCAACGAGGCCACGCCTCGGTGCTGCACCTTGATGGCGACCTCCTGTCCGTTGGTGAGCTTGGCGCGGTGTACCTGCGCCAGCGACGCTGTGGACAGGGAGACGGGGTCGATGGATTCGATGGACTTGAACTGGACGGGCGTGAGCTCTTCATGGAGCGTGGCCATGATGTCGTTGTCGAAGCTGCGTTCCGGCAGATCATCCTGCAGGGCCGACAGCTCCTGGACGAACTCGAGGGGCATGACATCGGCGCGGGAGCTGAGGTATTGTCCGACCTTGATCCAGAATCCTTCGAGGGTCTTGATCTGGTCTGTGAGGCGCTGTGCGGTCTTGCGGTTGGCGAGGCTCCAGAAGTGGACGATGTCTGGATGTTCCTCGGCCTGGGCGTCGGTGAGGTTGAGGGATTGCTGGATGCGGGATGCTTCGCGCTTGGCGAATTGGTACTCGATGAAGGTCTGGATGGCCATGCGGTAGACGCTGATGCGGCGGAGCTGCTTGGCGAGGAAGCTTGGCTCATCGTGTGTCGAGTTGTTGTTGATTTTGTTGTTGGCGTTGCTGCTGCTGCTGCTGCCGTTGTCGATGATGGAGAGGATGGCATCGTCCGACTTGGTGTTTCCGTTGGCCACTTGTCGATCGGCGGTGAGGACGACGAGGATGACGGCGAGGAGTGTTGAGACGAAGAAGATGAGCATGGCATCAAGCATGTCCTTGAGGTTGGCGAGCATGTTGGGGAGCTCATCGGAGTATTCTTGCAGCTTGGCCTTGAGAGTTGGGGGCGAAGTTGTCTTCATGATGGATACCGTCTTCGAGCAGCATGCGGATGAGGAAGGGCAGCATGACGAAGCGGCGCATGAAGGGAAGGAGGAGGAGGTATAGTCTTTCATCTTGGATGTTCGATGTTCGATGTTAATTGTTGATTGTTGATTATGGTATTGGATGGTGTGAATGTTTGTGAATGCGCCAAGTATTGCACTTTCGAATGGAGACGAGGAGACTGGAGACGGTGTCTGATGGTGAATGGTGTGAATGGTGATGAATGGTGTGAATGGCGATGAATGGTGCGAAAGTATGTCTGTATTTGTGTTTGTGTCTACGCTTGTTGTGTATTGTGTTGTGTATTGTGTGTGGACAAACAGAGTAGTTTGTGTGAGAGGTTATGCGTTTGTTGTGGATTGCGGTTGTCGCTGAATCGAATTTATGAGGAATTTATGAGCAGATGGACGTCAGACAAGTTGTTTCGCTCGTTTGTCCAATGGCCCTCTGTGAAACAACCAAAGTGTTTGACGGTTGTTGTCATGAACCGATCCCGATCACATCATAACTTTCTGTCTAATCTTGTCGTGACATTACTGTGTGCAACGAGAAGCAGGGCCAACAAGTTGGATGAAAGCTTCGCGTGGACAGAAGAGCATGAGCTCTTTTGTCCATCTTTGTCCGTGGCGTTGTGAATGAATGGCTGAGATGGACCGAACAAGTAGCCGCCACCGAAACATGCAGTCCGTGATGATTCGCTTGTTACAATGGGGATTCGTTGAACGCGTCCACTTCGGCGAATTGGATGTTGTTCAGATTTATTGGCGCACTATGAGGCGTATATCCTGGAGCTTTTTGTGCCGTTTGTCACGATGTTTGTAGTGACGTTATGTGGGAGGCGAGAATGGATGTTTTGTGCGTGAAGCGAAGAAGGAGACAAGTGCCCTCGCACCACCAACAAGACAAAGGCGACAGAGACGACGAGCAACGACGAACAAGGGCACAAGCGAGGTGAACACAACATCGCGCACTGACCAAGGCGAAATCGTAACATGTGCGCAGAGGTCGCGCTATGATCGTGAACAATCATAGTACACGAATACGTTGGGCAGAGCACAGAAGAGTCCCCTGCTTCGTTGTGTTGTGGTAGTTCTGGTAACACATGGACGGACACGCAATGCCTCACAAGTGTAACACTATTCTCTAGTCGCAACCACGAGTAGTCACAAGGCAACGTTGCGCGACATGAATATTGCACACAGTGCTGTGTAATGTTTGAGAACATCAAACGAGATCAAGAGCGATTGGACCAGATCGAGAGCGATTGGATGAGATTGCTCACAACATCACACAAGTCAACAAAAGGAACCATCATCACGAACCGCAAAACGCATTTGCTGCCTAACCTTGTTCCCTGGCGCCCAGTTCGACTGATCCTGAAACGCCAACGCAATCACAATCCACACGATCAACATCTCAATTGGATTCTGGCTGACTCCGGCTGACTCCGGCTGACTCCGGCAGATGGTTGTACTGGCACCAACGCTCACACATTCACACATCCACACATCCACTCACTCGCGAGTGCAACATACCGGCCCATTGGAGGGAAACGTTGGATTATGCGGGTACAATGCTTGCAAATACTCTCACATAGAGCAACATGTATGTTTGGAGTCATTGATACCATCTTCAAAAAGTCGAATCGTTGCATTTGCGCTCCGTGCTGACCATGCTGACCATAATGCCAGTACCCGTAGTCACGCACATCACACACGTCACACCTGAATCACACGAACCTCGTCGACCAAGTCCAACCATCTTGATCAGCGAGTCCGATCATCCATCCAACTGGCGAGGGACGTGATTGCTCCTGTTCGTGAAGCCGATGTGGCGGAGGCAACGGAAGCAACAGTGACGGTGATACAACAGTCCGCAGGTATACTCCACTCTCACTTCTGCTCGCACCATGTTCTGTTCTGCCCCGTTCTGTTCTGCTTTATCGCATCATCATGGTCATACAAGCCCCTGTTTCAGCTCCATTCCGGAGGAACATGTCAGTGATGCCAGAAGTGTCTGCCTGCTGTTCCGGTGCCGTGAATTCCGTCGTGTATGTGGATTGGCGACTGCGTGGGAAGGATGGAGGAATGAGAGGAAAGTGGTGAGGATCAGGAAGGTAGGGAGGGTGAGACAAGGAGGAAAGTGGGAAGGAAGACGGACGCAGCTGCCTGATACCATCGGCAGACAACGAAGGGCGTAAAGAAGCCAGGAAGTATGTTTGACCAGAAAGATGCATTCTCCCAGGAAAGTGGATGTGATGCCGCTCCATGCGGAGTTATTGGACGGTGCAACTGCAGACACCAAGATGAGGATGCCAAAATGTGAGAGGAGGATTCTGTGCGATGGTACCACACAACTCTACTCTACACGACTCTGCTCTGCTCCACCCTGCTTTGTTCTTTGTCATGGTTCGTATCCATGGCACGGAATTTGTAGTGATAGCATGGGGACAGGGGGACAGAACCACAGAAGTACAGAACAGAGAACAAGGAAGTGGCCGATGAACAAAGGCTGATGGTGCTGAACACGCTTTCGACTGACAATTCTGTCGGTTGGTGGCCTCCACCGCTTACTTTGTTGGTTTCTGGTTCTGAAAGTTCGCCGATTCCGCCACCAAGAGTTTAACTCCGCTTCGTGATAACAGGACAATTTCGTTTCGTTGTTGTGACTGTCGCGGTTCTCATTGATGGACACATTGAAACGTGAAACGACGTGGACATTTCCAGTGTACAGAATAGTTCGATTCTGTCGTATTTGTGATAGAAAGGTTGTCCCACTTAGCGTGTCATGTCAACTGACAAGTTTGGCTATGGATACCAGCATAATCGTAGCCAATTGGTCTGGCTGAATTGTGTTGTTTGTTTTTGGGAAGTGTTGATTTGTGATATGTGATATATAAGTACCGCACCTTTCGATGTTGCTGTTTTCGAATCATTTCCAATTCGTGTAATAGCGTATACTCTCCTCTCTTCTGCTCTGCTCTACTCTACGCTAGTCTACTCCATGTACAACACGCCATGATTTGTCTTGATTCGGAGTGAGAGAGTGAGTGAGTGAGTGAGTAGTGAATGGAGGGTGTCAGAGGAGGCGCATTGGAGTGGGGTGAAGTGATAGGTGGAAGCAACTCATTGAAATCATCCACCGTACTGGAATGAAGCACCTGCTGGTGTGGAGAGCGCGGGAGAGCTCGTCACCTTGGCCAACCACGGGTTACCCAGCAGATGCTCAGCGGCTCCTCTACGCTACACTCTCTAGACTTGCTCACTGAGTCAGCACGATATGCAGGGCAAACGATGGATGTGCATTCATTCGGAACATGCCTGCTATTTTCAATTATCGCAGAACGCTGTCCGGGGCCTTCAAGTTGAATTCTTCAAACACGATCTTCAGCAGAGTATTGCGGGTCGCTGGATTCTGGGAAAGCTGGTTGGTGGTGAAAGCGACTGACAACTTGGCATCCGGGATGCAGATCACCAAGCTGCCGCCCAATCCAGCATGGCCAAAAGAGAAGACTTTGCGGCCTTCATGCTCGAATTCGTGGACCTGGAAACCAAGCCCAAAGAAAGCGGACGAGTCATCCAGCAGGGCGTTCTCTGCTCCCTGAACTTCGCCCTGTTGCTTTTGGGCCATCGCAATGGTGTCAGTCGTGAGGGCATGCTCTTTCGTAATGATGTCATCCATCACCTTCGCCAGCGATGACGCGGATGCGTGCATGTTGGCCGATGGGAGCTTGGCGTCTCGCACCTTCCTCATGTTAAACACCGACGGATTCATGAGCTGCTCGCGACCTTTGTACTTCTGCAGCACCTGCTTGTGTTCCTCGCCTTCTTTTTTGTCATCCTTGCTCTCGACGGATTCGATCTCTTTGCTTTGAGCTTCTTGCTTGGCCTTCAGCTGCTTCATCTTCTCCATCTTCTCTCGCTTCGCGGCTTCGGCTGCCGCATCCATTGACCCTTCCAAGTCACTTCGAACGATGGATAAAACCGCCAACGCATCGCTCTCAATTTCCTCCGGCAGTCCTCCCGTATGCAAGTGCAGGACATCGTCGCCGTCGCTCTGGGTAAGGATGCTCTTCAGATACTGATCGTACGGTTGCTTCGTCACTGCCTCGATGATGCCTCCGCATAGCCACGCGAACGATAGGTAATGGTACTTTGTCTGTTGCCCAGCCGGGTGCTCAGCGTCTGTTGTCTCCATGAATTTCTTCATGCCGTTCCAATCCAGCATGGTGTCGAGCGTACCTTCTCGTGGCATCGCATTCGCCAATCCACTTTGATGCGACAAGACGTGTCGGACGGTGATATCTTTCTTTCCGAATTCTGGCCAGTATGTCGCGACTGGCTCATCCAGACGGACCTTGCCGTCCTGGACCAGTCGGAGGATGCCGATCGTCAGGTACGCCTTGCCGACGGAGAAGATGTTGAACAGCGTCGAAGGAGTGACCGGGCGCGGATTGGCAGATCCTAGCACGCCGGCTGCAACGTTTATGAGCTCCTCGCCAGCGACACGAACGTTCAGTTGAAGACCCACCATGTTGCCTTGCTTCTGCATGTCCCCGATCGCACTCTCCAACTTCTCACGCAGAGTGACATCGGTAATGGATGACTCGCGGTGGACCAAAGACTTGGCTTGGTCATCGATCGGGACGGTTTCGCAGATCGTGACACGAGCCGCGTTCGCCATGGTGTTGAGGTACGGATACTTGACATCGAGGTAGGAACACAGTCCTCGGAGCAGACCGCTGACCCGACCGAAGAAGACCAGTTCGGACGGCCATGCTTCGACGGGGTTGCGGAGCTTCTGTTTCTCACCCAGGCCCTGGTCCTTCTTCATTGCATCGACGCGCGCTCTGTAGTCTTGAGAGCGCTGCTTCTGAACTTCCTTGGCTTCTGTCTGTGGCACGGTCTCCTTGAATGAGCGCTGCATGGATGCCATGTCCTCAAAGGGATCATGATCGTTCATCTTGAGCCCCATCTCATCGAAGCTCCGAAGCATCTCATCGACGTCACCCACATCCGATGCATGCATGAGACGAGAGAATGCTACCTTCATGTTGTCATCGAGGCGCTTGGTCAGTCCAAAATCCAGCAAGACGGGGACGGAGCTATCTTTTCCCGGTGCCGTCGAGACGAGGATGTTGCCGTAGTGGGGGTCTGCGTTGAAAACGCCACCAACGTGCATCTGGACTGCCCAAGCCGCGCAGATGCGCTCCAGCAGCAGCCTCCTGTCCACGTTGTGCTCATCCATCGCCTTGAGGTCGCGAACCGCGAATCCGTGGCAGAACTCCATCACCAGCACGCGTTCCGTGACCAGGTCTGGAATGGCCCGCGGTACGATCGCATCGACCTTGTTCTCCGCCAGCAGTAGCCGGACCTCGTTCATGTTGACGGCTTCCGTGCGGAAATCCAGCTCCTTCTCCACCTCCGTGGAGTACTCCTTGACGACGGGCTCATAATCGAAATCAGGTTCGAAACGGGCCAGAACTTTCATGATGACGCGGAGATTTTCAATGTCCTGCCTCATCAATGAAGCCACGCCGCGGTGCTGCACCTTGATCACCACATCCTGCCCATTCGTCAGCTTGGCACGGTGCACCTGCGCCAATGATGCAGTCGAGAGGGAATTGGGATCGATGGATTCGAGGGCCTCAAACTGGGCAGGCGTGAGCTCCTCTCGAAGCGTGGTCATGATATCCTTCTCGAAGTTACGCTCCGGCATGCTGTCCTGCAACGCCGATAGTTCCTGGATATATTCGAGCGGCATCACGTCGGCGCGGGAGCTGAGGTACTGCCCGACCTTGACCCAGAACCCTTCTAGCGCCTTGATCTGGCCCGTGAGGCGCTGCGCCACCTTGCGGTTCACATGGCTCCAGAATTGGATGATATCCGGATGATCCTCGGCTTGCGCGTCGGTCAATTGGAGATTGCGTTGCATGCGCTTCGCCTTGCGCTTCGCAAATTGGTACTCGATGTAGATCTGGATTGCCATGCGGAAGACGGTGATGCGACGGCGTTGCTTGACGAAGAAGCTTGGCTCGTCGCGTCTGGTGGCCGCACCAGTATTGCCGCTGTCGACTGCGTCGTTGTTACCGCACAGCATGGTCCGCGTGTTTGACGTCTCCTCTTGGTCTTTGCGACGGCGTTGCTTGATGCCAAAGCCACCGATGTTGTTGCTGTTGATATTAATGTCGATGTTGGCGCTCGTGCTGGCAGATGTGTCGTTGGTCACGCCGTCGACGTTGCCAGTGTTGTTCCTGTTGCTGTTTCGGATGACGTTGGGAATCGACGTTCCCGGTTGCACGCTGCTGCGAGATGCTGGACTGTCTGTGGTGACGATGGCCGCTGCTACGGCAAGGACGGTTGCGACGAAGAAGATCACCGAGTTGCCCAACTTGTCCATCGCGGAAGACTTCGACTGAGAATGACGAATGACGAATGACGGGTATTTGCTGCCGTTGTCGTACGTGTGGTTTGATGGGTTCTTCACCTTCGAAGATGGATGAGACGCGTCTTGTGGTCTTTGTTTCGTGCTACTGTTTCGTGCTGATGTTGCTGGATCTCTCCTCTCTTGAGATGAAATTGTGAGAGGAGGGAGATGCATGAAGCAGTTGGAATGGATGAGGATCGTTGTTCGTCGTTGGTGTCCGCGGTGGCAGTAGTGCGTTTCTCTCGTGTGTTGTTCGTTGTTTTCGGCATCATTTTGGTTGTTTCGGAGGCGATGACGTGGGAAGCATCAAGAATGACGAAGAACTTTGTTCATTGGTGTTCTTACCTCCCATCTCCTCAATACTTAATGGCAATCGTGTCGAATCTGTGTCGCACTTGCGATCTTCCGAGCCAAGTTCTGCCAAAATGACACGAGACAATCTTGCGATCCAGTGAGTCAGTAAACGTCCATTGGTCCAATGAGTCTATTGTCATGGTTTGGCGCCAAAACTGAATCGTGATGGATCTTCCTTGTTCTCCCACCAACAACAACAACGGTGACAACCACAACAACCATAATAGTAGTAACACAGGCAACACACAGAGACTGCGGAGCTTCGAGACAAACTCTCGCGAGGACGCAGGTCGCCCATTCGGTTGTATGCGCACCGAAATCTGGGGCGTGCGGACATTGCGTCATCCTCGCGCACCCGAGGCTGACTCCGACGCAGCATCTTCCATGTTCATGCCTCAGAGTTGCGGACATCATGCTGTCGTACAAGCTGAGACCCGCGGCGTATGGCAGGACCAAAGTCAGCGCAGCCACAAAGGAGGGCGGCTTGACGCGTGGCGGGCCACTGCAGCGCGCGATGGAGAAGGACATGAGGCAGATCTTGAAGCTCTTCCTGCAGAGCTATCGTGCGGAAGGATCCAACAACGCCTCCGCCACCGCCGCAGCAGCAAAAGAGGACTCATCGTTGGGGGATGCTCCGCACGCTGCACTCGGCGCCGCGTTCCGTGCATTCGGTGAATTATTCCGCGATGGCGACGTCGCAAAAGTGTTCCAGACCATTCCATCACGATCCAGCCATCAAGCTTTCTCGCAGCTGGTGTACGCATCGTGCTTCTCATTGCTGCGCGAAGCGAGTTCGGTGGAGGAAGCTGCCGCCGTCGTATTCTTGCTGTACACGCTCAAGGAGACTCATCCCATGACAACGCATCTCGAACCAAAAGGATTGCTCCCAACACGATTGATGTCGTTGGAGAATTACAAGATGATGTATCGGCGGCCCTTCAATCAGCGCATTCGCATCGATCGAGAATGCTACCTCCGCATTCAGGAATGGCAAGAGAAAGCGATCGCCGAGACGAACAAATGTCGCATGGGCTATTGGAAGATGCTGGAGATTGTATGCAGGGAAGCGGAGCGTCAAACAGCATCGCAAAAACCTGCGCAAGCGGTGGGTGGTCCTCAGCATCAAACACTTTCGCACATCTGCACTTGTGGAATTGCAAGAGATTTCACATGCGTGTTTGATCGGCTGAAGCCGAGCCTTGATCTATGCGAGTACACAGGTCCCGCATCATTGGAAGGACTCGTTGGGCATGCCGACTACGAATCCAAATGCTGGAACAAAAGGTTGCTGTCGCAAGAGAAGGCGAAGAAGACAGATGGACAGCAGAACACCGGTGCTGTTCGCTCCGACCCACCGCCGCATGCTTCTGTAGAGGAGGATATCACTGCAGACGATCAAGCTGCATCGAGGAAGAGCATCGACGAGCTATTATTGAACTCCAATGCTGCCATAGATTCATATCAATCGCAGCTTCGCGCGATTCGCTTCCCATTGAGACAAGGGCAAACGAAAAAGATGGCGAGAGTGCGGAAACATTTGGCTGGCCTCTTTCGGGATGATGCTGCGGTCGTCGGCAGTAATGGCGAACAGAAACATGATGTAGATGACGACAGCGATCACGATGATGCTAGTGATGACACTTCAAACGCGAGCGCAATGGATGTGGACCAGAACGCCAGGCGCGAAGATGATATTGCAACCACGACTCATGATCGTCATGCTGGAGCCTCCGACCGATCGACGCCAAACGAAGCATCCGCCAATTTGGAACAGGGCGCCAAAATCACGGGTCAGGTTACCGCCCAGGCAGCCCAAACCTCGACAGAAATGCAAAGCGCTGTGTTGAAAGTGACATGCGATGGAGACAAAACAACTGGGGTCAATTTCAAGTTGCCGAAACGTATCAACCCTGCCGTTCTCAGTATGCTCAAGGTATCGGTGTTGCCGCACGTTCAACGTCAGATGCATCAACGCAGGCAGAAGCAGTGGGCGGAGCAAGAACGAAGAGAATTGCAAGAACAGATCGCCGACAAGCAACGCAGCAAGGAAGCCAAGCAAAAGAAGAAGAAAGAGCAGCAGGCAAAAAAGAAGAAAGTGGTGAAGGTCATTCATCGTGGAAAAGACTCGAGCGATGCGATGCAGGGGAACTCTGGAGGCGATGCAACCGCAACGAAAAGCGCAGGTGGGAGGAAACGAAACACCAATGCCGTCGACAACGACGATCTCTCTCATGCGACTGGGGATGGTCAGAGAGCCCTGCGCCGTTTGCTCATGGCGCACTTGGCAGATGCTGAAGAGCCGAAGCAAAATAGCGCGAACGTGCAGAGACGGAAACGGAGGGGTAGTCAGCGGAGATCCCCAACGGACGCCATTGCGCAGAAGGCGGCGAGAAGAAAAGGGAACGTATCCATCGAATCTGAAGAGGTTGACGGGAGTGATGAGAACAGCCGGAGGACAGATCACGATACAATGGCAGCCGAGAATGAATCAAGAGCCACCGGCGACGGTCAACAAGCGCTGCGGCGTCTTCTCATGTCAACTCGTACTACCAAAGCCAAAGCATCGAACGATAATCAGGAGTTGACGGCACGTAGGAGAGCACGGCCAAAGGCGAACAAAAAGAGTGTCTTTCCATTGCTCATAGCTCATCACCGCCAGGATGACGGCAGCAGTGCATCTGACTTATCGTCGGCCTCTTCCTTGGGAGATGATCATGGCAGTGCCGATGTCGGTGATGATGAAGACATCCTCCTCCGTGAGATCGAAGAAAATGACAGCGACGAAGATGATGTTTTCACTGGATTGGGGATGGATCGTGGCGAGCAAGACAGCGACGATGATTTGAACGAAGTCAATGACGTTGTCGATGACAGCGTCTCGGTAGCATCCACAGCTGCGGGAGACTATGCGTTGAAGCTTCTTCTTGCGGAAGCAAGCAGCCAACACCGAAGATCGGTTCGCAAGCGGCGCGACGACGCTCGTGGCGAACGTCCCACAAGAGCAAAGAGAAGCCGCGTCGCACGGCCTCAGCAGAGCACGACCGAAGACTATATTGGCAGCAAGCAAAGGGATGATGCTGAATCCATTGGAACAAAATCGACCGCAGTTGGGAAGAATGCAATAGCTTCTTTGTTGCAGCAGGCCGCGCAGAGGCCAGCCAAGCAGCCGATCAGGCGGAAGGCGCGGCCGTCCCGGGCAACGGCACCCGCAAAACGTAGAAATGATCCAAGCGCTGATCTGGACGGTGCTGACGACGAGCACTCCGTTGGGTCGAAATCCACTACAGTTGGCAATGACGCATTGGCATCATTGTTGCGACAAGCTTCGGCACGTCAAACGGGACACCCAGCTCGCCGCAGGACGAGATCATCTCGAGCAAAGCCACCCGCCGAACACAAAGATGATACCAATGGCGATGCGCGCTCAGTCGGATCAAGGTCCGCTGGAGCCGGTAAGGATGCGCTCGCAACATTGCTATCTGGAGTTGTTGAAAAAGATAGCCAGGCTCGGCTCCCCGCAAGAACTCGAACTGGAACTCGATCACAGAACAAGGCCCGATCCAAGCCGACCGAATCATCGCCAGCAGATGCAGAATCGCCCCTCCCAGTTTCTCGGCGTCGATCGCTGAGAGCAAGGAGGGCGGTTGCTCGTCTGTCGCCGCAGAACTTTGATCTCAGCGATGGCCAGTCGGTTGGTTCGCAATCTACCGCTCATGGTAAGCGAGCACTTTCCGCGCTACTCGAACGTGTTCAAAACCAGAAATTGCCACCAAAGCGGAAGACAGCGAAGCGAAAGAAGGCTGATGAATCCAACAAAGGCCAAGAGGGCATTTCTGCAGATGCAACTGCAGGACGGAACAAACGCAAGAAAAAGCAAACGCCAGGCACAGATCTGAGCGCAACAAAGCAGCAGCCCAAAACATCGGACAGCAGGGTCATTGCTCCTGATGTAGAAGTGGCAGAATCACCAATACCAGGGCAAGCGGAATCGTCCGATCATGAATCTGTTTCCGAAACGATCAGCACCATGGACCACGATGCAATGAGCACAGCCTCGAGTGCTCGTGGGAGGTCCGCGCTAATGGCGCTGCTCAATGCAAGCACGAAGAAGAGGAAGAGCGGCTGACACGAACGTGAAGTGTGGTATGTACTATCATGGTAGGTGCGAACCAAACAGCTATCCGTCGCATCCTTTTGATGATCGGCATGCAGCTAGACTGCGAGTACGTCCGTGGGAATGATGAAGCATGCCTCGTCATGCAAAACTGAGTTTTAGTAAGGCACAGAAGATGAATTGAATTGAATTAAATGCTTTACGATGAGATGCCCTCCATTATTATTGCTTCGCCGTTGCTCATTTCGAAATCGTCATCAGGTCCTGCGATCACATCATCCTCGCCAAGGGGCTCGCCATCAATGCTGTCAATGGAAATTGTGTCGTCATCCTGATGGTTCGTTCTACCATTCACAGCATCTGCACTTGCGTCTCTGCCGTAATGGCTGAGACTCGTGTTCAGGTCCGCTTGCTTTTGCTCGAAGACGAATGGCCGTGGCGCATGGTTGGGCTTTGCTAGAATGCTGTGATCCTCTTCGCGCTTGTTGCCAGCATCATGCGACTGCGTGGGTGATGCCTGCTGCTGTCGTGCATTGCTGTTATCATCTTCCTGCCTCAGCCTAAGTTGGCCTGATGCAGACGGAGGAGACGAAGAAGTTGACTGCGAGTTGGAGCCAGCCTTCGGCTTACCTTTCTCTTCGACAGGCCGACCTTCAAATCGGCCCTGAAGCTCCTCCATGAAGGTAGGGCTGTACACACTCCATTCCGTCCATGCTCCTAGCACACCCCGAACGGCCGTGCGGAGCTTGTGTTTGGACAGACGACCAATTTCTGGACCGCCGTACTGGCCCAAATTGGTGAACACATCCGGCGCCATCTTTGCAATTGCGTCCCTGTACAAGAATGCATTGCGGACGCCCGGCTGCTGGGAATTGAAGAGAATGTCGGAGATGAGGAACAATCGTGCGATTTTGGTGCCGACATCGACGCCAGCACCGTTGTCCATGACCAGGATGCGGAGGAGCTCCGCGATGGAGCGTGCGGCGTAACCTCGTTCGAAGCAGAATGCCATGGCCTCGCAGATGCTCCGCCTCGAGTTGGAAAGATGGATTCTGGTGAGTTTGTGAAATTCCTCCTTGTCTTCCTTGTCCAGATCCTCGCTGCCGTCCGTCTTGTGGTGACGCCCGTAGCCGCGCTTTGCGCGGGCGCGTTCACGCTGCCGTCCTGTCGCGTACTGTACGCGCTGCACAGTGGGCTTCTCGATGACTGTCTTTGGTTCGACTAATCCACCCACAGAATCGACGGCTGGTGGAGCCCATGACCCGCCGACGGAGTGCAGCATGACAAATGGCTCGGGCCGCCATGCAGAAACGGAGTCATTTTGGCAGAACGAGTAGACACGCCAGCGGTAGAAGATGTGTTCTTCCAGGGACTGTGCATCGCTCATGGACGGCTTGAGGAAGGCGTAACGATCGTCAGCCCTGTGCTTCTCGATCAGACGATTCTCCAACTGAGACCCGTCGCCTGCAACAAATCGTGCCACCGTCGTGATGAAACGGCACCGGGCAGGGTCGGCTGGAGCGACAACTTTGATCGGCGGTCTGGGATCGTTTGCGGAAGAGCGATGGTTGCTAATATGTTGCTGGCCTGGATCGTTTGCTTCGGTCTTGATGGTAGGCATCCCTGCGGGCTTCGCCGCGTGCGTGTCTCCTCCATGCTTACTCGCATGCTTGTCTTCTGCATCGGCACCGCCTTGACTCGACGTGGAATCCTTGCGGTCTCTTCGTCTGACATCCAAATGGTTGCTCGCGCCTGCGCCCTTCCGCACCTTGTGTCGGATATCCTTGCCCCAACGCAACATGAGACGTCGCCCTACTCGGAAGGGATCCGTCTCACTGCATGCGTCCAAAGCCTCTTCTGCGTCTGACCGCTTGTTGAAGCAAACGAATCCTATCCATTTGCGGTCCCGGGGAGATGGACGTCAATCGGGAAGAGAGGAGCACGCGGGTATGTGTGTGTATGTGTGTTTTGTGTAGTTGGTCGTTTTGCATCGGATGAGGCTGTCAGTGTTTCACGCAACGGCGGCGACCTCGTCCTCAGCCGACAAAGTGCCCAGATACTCAGTTTCTTGATCAATTTCTCGTCCGTTGTCTGAATGACGAATGACACCCTCTGCTGGCTGTTTCAGTGTTGCACACAAGTCACCACCCTTGCTCCGAACGCTGCGAATGGCTCACATCATACATACGACGAGTATACCACTTATGTTCAGAACTCTCCCGCAATCTGCCCAACCAACATGCACATACCGGTATTTCGTTGCCTCATTCTCTCCGCTTCAGTTCTTGGCCACATGATCTTGACAGAATGCAATTCGCCTGATTGGGTGTTCAAAACGATGATGAGAGTTGAGCAGATATGACGACAATGGTTGCGACGAGATGCGTGGATGCTGCCGGGGTGGTCCCGCCCTCCGTTCCATCAATTGTTTTGAAATGCAATTCCAAAACTGTGTCACCTTCGTTGCATGTCTCCAAGCGATTTTGTGGCAGATCCAGGCAGTATCATCCATCTGACTGAGATGCCAGCTCTCAGCACAATACGACACACCACATTACATCTTCCACACGCTTGTGACTGTTCAATTTCGTTCCCGTCCGTCCCAATGTTGCATCACAATCCGAAGTCATTCAAGGCTTCGTTTCATTGACCAATCCACCTATCTATCCACCGATCCATCTGTCTATCTACCGACGTAAATCCAACAGAAGTCTCAGTTCCAATCTCCATCCATCCGTTGCACATGGAGATCGATACAAGCAGCAGCGTCGGGAACGTTGCGCAACACGGGTTTTGGATTTCTTACCAAATTGGACAAACAATTCGCTGAGTTGCTCTTCCGTGATGCTTGGATCCAAATTTCCAACGAAGATGTTGGTGGTCGCATGCTCTTGCCCGCGTTCCACGTACGATCCCTTTGCGTTGTCACGCGATGTCGATGCCCGACCGTAATGGCTCTGCTGCTGCTGCTTGTCAGAGTTCAATTCCAACAGCAACGCATCCATCTTGGCTTTGCGTTGGTCATTGATGTTGTGGTGTCGTTTCGTGGAAGATGTGTTGGATGTTGGCAGTTTGGCGCTATCTGTTGGCTTTCCAACTTCCTCGGTCTTCTGCTGCTTGTGCGTGTCGGCAGTAGCAGTAGCAGCATCACCATGGCCATCACCTCCTGGTGCTCCTTTGGCGGGTTTCGATTGCTCGATCCCATTTTCTGACCGTTTCCTCTTGTTCTTGTTCTTCTGCTTCTGCTTCTGCTTCTTCTTTCTGGACATGGAACTGAAGGCATCTTCATCCTCCGAGGAGGATGATCCCTCCGCTTCCTGGTGACCCGTCCTGAGCCTCCCCATCGTCGATCCTGTCCTCTCCACTTCGGAGTATGAGGATGGTGCTGCGACACTTGATGTAATTACGAAAATGCGCTGCTGCTTTTGTGCGTGCTGTTCCTTGTTGTTTTGTGGCCATGGGGGTTTGTGTGGTTTTGGTTTGGCCGTTCTGTTTCGTGTTGTGATTCGAGATAACTGACTACATCGACTACAACGGCAGTCTTCAAATTCGTCAATGTTCTCGAACACGACGATAAACAGACAGACATATCGACGAATAAACATACAACGTTTGAACAGACAGTCCAGCACACAGTCACGCAGACAACGCGAGGATTTCACGTATCCACAGAGAAGGAAGGTGGGCAGATAGACCGTGCGTCCGGAACACTCAGACGACGAACAGCACAGATGCCCACCTCCAATTCTCGCATCCCATATTGGCTGGCGCTTTCCTGCGGCCAGAATAGGAGAGCAGCATGCTATTAGTCGCGATTCAACAAGTAGAATGAGAACAATGAAGAAAGCAGAGCACTCCATTCGGTAAACTGGCTCATGAGAATGGAGCTGAGGCAATCGAAGGAGGAGGGCAAAGGATTGATGAAGCAGGAAGACCTGCTAATGCACCCGTGCTTGGCCATGGTGATGGACCCTCCTGCGCTCTCCACACCAGCAGGTGCTTCGTTCCAGTACGGCGCATGACTTCAATGAGTTGCTTCCACCTATCACTTCACCCCAATCCCATGCGCCTCCTCTGACACCCTCCATTCACTACTCACTCACTCACTCACTCCGAATCAAGACAAATCATGGCGTGTTGTACAGGGAGTAGACTAGCGTAGAGTAGAGCAGAGTAGAAGAGAGGAGAGTATACACTATTACACGAATTGGAAATTATTCGAAAACAGCAACATCGGAAGGTGCGGTACTTATACATCACAAATCACAAATCAACACTTCCCAAAAACAACAACACAATTCAGCCAGGCCAATTGGCTACGATTATGCTGGTATCCACAGCGAAACTTGTCAGTTGACGTGACAGGCTAAGTGGGACAACCTTTCTGTCACAAATACGACAGAATCGAACTATTCTGTATACTGGGAATGTCCACGTCGTTTCATGTTTCAATGTGTCCATCAATGAGAACCGCGACAGTCACAACAACGAAACGAAATTGTCCTGTTATCACGAAGCGGAGTTAAACTCATGGTGGCGGAATCGGCGAACTTTCAGAACCAGAAACCAACAAGGTAAGCGGTGGAGGCCACAAACCGACAGAATTGTCAGTCGAAAGCGTGTTCAGCACCATCAGCCGTTGTTCATCGGCCACTTCCTTGTTCTCTGTTCTGTACTTCTGTGGTTCTGTCCCCCTGTCCCCATGCTATCAACACAATTCCCGCACCATGGATACGAACTCTGACAAAGAACAAAGCAGAGGAGCACAGAGCAGAGCAGTGTAGAGTAGAGTTGTGTGGTACCATCGCACAGAATCATCCTCTCACATTTTGGCATCATCATCTTCGTGTCTGCAGTTGCGCCGTCCAATAACTCCGCATGGAGCGGCATCACATCCACTTTCCCGGGAGAATGCATCTTTCTGGTCAAACATACTTCCTGGCTTCTTTACGCCCTTCGTTGCCTGCCGATGGTATCAGGCAGCTGCATCCGTCTTCCTTCCCACTTTCCTCCTTGTCTCACCCTCCCTACCTCCCTGATCTTCATTACTTTCCTCTCATTCCTCCATCCTTCCCACGCAGTCGCCAATCCACATACACGGCGGAATTCACGGCACCGGAACAGCAGGCAGACACCTCTGGCATCACTGACATGTTCCTCCGGAATGGAGCTGAAACAGGGGCTTGTATGACCATGATGATGCGATAAAGCAGAACAGAACGGGGCAGAACAGAGCATGGTGCGAGCAGAAGTGAGAGTGGAGTATACCTGCGGACTGTTGTATCACCGTCACTGTTGCTTCCGTTGCCTCCGCCACATCGGCATCACGAACAGGAGCAATCACATCCCTCGCCAGTTGGATGGATGATCGGACTCGCAGATCAAGAAGGTTGGATTTTGTTGATGAGGTTCGTGTGATTCAGGTGTGACGTGTGTGATGGGTGTGATGTGTACGACGCGCGTGATGTGTGTGACGTGCGTGAGTACGGGTACTGGCATCATGGTCAGCATGGTCAGCACGGAGTGCAAATGCAACGATTCGACTTTTTGAAGATGGTATCAATGACTCCAAACATACATGTTGCTCTATGTGAGAGTATTTGCAAGTATTTTACTCGCATAATCCAATGTTTCCCTCCAATGGGCTGGTATGTTGCACTCGCGAGTGAGTGAATGCGTGGATGTATTAAATTGCGAATGTGTGAGTGTTGGTGCCAGTACAACCATCTGCCGGAGTCAGCCAGAATCCAATTGAGATGCTGATCGTGTGGACTGTGATTGCGTTGGCGTTTCAGGATCAGTCGAACTGGGCGCCAGGGAACAAGGTTAGGCAGCAAATGCGTTTTGCAGTTCGTGATGATGGTTCCTTTTGTTGACTTGTGTGATGTTGTGAGCAATCTCATCCAATCGCTCTCGATCTGGTCCAATCGCTCTCGATCTCGTTTGATGTTATCAAACGTTACACAGCACTGTGTGCAATGTTCATGTCGCGCAACGTTGCCTTGTGACTACTCGTGGTTGCGACTAGAGAATGGTATTACACTTGTGAGGCATTGCGTGTCCGTCCATGTGTTGCAAGAGCTACCACAACACAACGAAGCAGGGGACTCTTCTGTGCTCTGCCCAACGTATTCGTGTACTATGATTGTTCACGATCATAGCGTGACCTCTTTGCGCATGTTACGATTTCGCCATGGTCAGTGCGCGATGTTGTGTTCACCTCGTTTGTGCCCTTGTTCGTCGTTGCTCGTCGTCTCTGTCGCCTTTGTCTTGTTGGTGGTGCGAGGGCACTTGTCTCCTTCTTCGCTTCACGCACAAAACATCCATTCTCGCCTCTCACATAACGTCACTACAAACATCGTGACAAACGGCACAAAAAGCTCCAGGATATACGCCTCATAGTGCGCCAATAAATCTGAACAACATCCAATTCGCCGAAGTGGGCACGTTCAATGAATCCCCATTGTAACAAGCGAATCATCACGGACTGCATGTTTCGGTGGCGGCTACTTGTTCGGTCCATCTCAGCCATTCATTCACAACGACACGGACAAAGATGGACAAAAGAGCTCATGCTCTTCTGTCCACGCGAAGCTTTCATCCAACTTGTTGGCCCTGCTTCTCGTTGCACACAGTAATGTCACGACAAGATTAGACAGAAAGTTATGATGTGATCGGGATCGGTTCATGACAACAACCGTCAAACACTTTGGTTGTTTCACAGAGGGCCATTGGACAAACGAGCGAAACAACTTGTCTGACGTCCATCTGCTCATAAATTCCTCATAAATTCGATTCAGCGACAACCGCAATCCACAACAAACGCATAACCTCTCACACAAACTACTCTGTTTGTCCACACACAATACACAACACACAACACACAACACACAACACAACAAGCGCAGACACAAACACAAATACAGACACAAATACAGACATACTTTCGCACCATTCATCGCCATTCACACCATTCACCATCAGACACCGTCTCCAGTCTCCTCGTCTCCATTCGAAAGTGCAATACTTGGCGCATTCACAAACATTCACACCATCCAATACCATAATCAACAATTAACATCGAACATCGAACATCCAAGATGCAAGACTATACCTCCTCCTCCTCCTCCCCTTCATGCGCCGCTTCCTCATGCTGCCCTTCCTCATCCGCATGCTGCTCGAAGACGGTATCCATCATGAAGACAACTTCGCCCCCAACTCTCAAGGCCAAGCTGCAAGAATACTCCGATGAGCTCCCCAACATGCTCGCCAACCTCAAGGACATGCTTGATGCCATGCTCATCTTCTTCGTCTCAACACTCCTCGCCGTCATCCTCGTCGTCCTCACCGCCGATCGACAAGTGGCCAACGGAAACACCAAGTCGGACGATGCCATCCTCTCCATCATCGACAACGGCAGCAGCAGCAGCAGCAACGCCAACAACAAAATCAACAACAACTCGACACACGATGAGCCAAGCTTCCTCGCCAAGCAGCTCCGCCGCATCAGCGTCTACCGCATGGCCATCCAGACCTTCATCGAGTACCAATTCGCCAAGCGCGAAGCATCCCGCATCCAGCAATCCCTCAACCTCACCGACGCCCAGGCCGAGGAACATCCAGACATCGTCCACTTCTGGAGCCTCGCCAACCGCAAGACCGCACAGCGCCTCACAGACCAGATCAAGACCCTCGAAGGATTCTGGATCAAGGTCGGACAATACCTCAGCTCCCGCGCCGATGTCATGCCCCTCGAGTTCGTCCAGGAGCTGTCGGCCCTGCAGGATGATCTGCCGGAACGCAGCTTCGACAACGACATCATGGCCACGCTCCATGAAGAGCTCACGCCCGTCCAGTTCAAGTCCATCGAATCCATCGACCCCGTCTCCCTGTCCACAGCGTCGCTGGCGCAGGTACACCGCGCCAAGCTCACCAACGGACAGGAGGTCGCCATCAAGGTGCAGCACCGAGGCGTGGCCTCGTTGATGAGACAGGATGTTGAGAACCTTCACATCATCATGGAGTTCCTCGCCCGCTTCGAGCCAGACCTCGACTTCGAGTCCGTCGTCAAGGAGTACTCGATGGAGGTGGAGAAGGAGCTCGACTTCCGCGCAGAGGCCGTCAACATGAACGAGGTCCGACTGCTGATGGCAGAGAACAAGGTCGATGTCATCGTGCCAAGGGCCATCCCAGGCCTCGTCACGGAGCGCGTCCTGGTGATGGAGTTCTGCGACGGATTCTCCGTCCGCAACATCAAGGCCATGAAGAAGCACAACGTCGACCGCAAGCTGCTGCTGGAGCGCATCTGCACAGCATGGGCAGTCCAGATGCACGTCGGAGGTGTCTTCAACACGGATCCGCACGCCGGGAACATCCTCGTCTCGACCGCGCCAGGCAAGGACGGCTCCGTGCCGGTCCTGCTGGACTTTGGACTCACCAAGCGCTTCGATCACAAGATGAAGCTCGGTCTGTCCCGTCTCATGCACGCGACCGATGTCGGCGATGCCGATGAGCTGACGCGAAGCTTCGATGAGATGGGAGTGAAGATGAACAGACACGATCCATTCGAGGATCTCGTGACCCTGCAGCAGACCTTCCACACGACCATCCCCCAGTCCAAGGCCAAGAAGGTCCAGAAGCGACTCTCCCACGAGTACCAGGCGCGCGTCGCCGCCATGAAGAAGGAGCAGGGTCTGGGTGAGCACGACAGCCTGCGCAACCCCATCGACGCATGGCCAGCGGAGCTCATCTTCTTCGCCCGAGTGAGCAACCTCCTCCGCGGACTCTGCTCCTACCTCGACGTCAAGTACCCGTACCTGAACACCATGGCCAAGGCCGCCCGAACCACCATCTGCGAGTCGGTCCCCACCCAGGATCGCGCCAAGTCCCTGGTCCACGATCGATCATCCGTCTCCAGCGACGCCCTGCGCGAGAAGCTGGAGGGTGCGATCGCGGACGTCCAGAAGGAAGGCAGCATGGTGGGCCTCCAGCTCAACGTCCGCGTGGGTGGGGAGGAGCGCGTGAACGTCGCCGCAGGTGTGTTGGGAACCGCCAACCCACGCCCCGTCACCCCATCCACCCTCTTCAACGTCTTCTCCGTCGGCAAGGCCTACCTGGCCATCGGCGTCCTGCGGCTCGTCCAGGATGGCAAGATCGATCTGGATGAGCCAGTCGCCACGTACTGGCCAGAGTTCGGCAAGAAGGACATCACGGTCCGATACGTCCTGTCTCACCAGAGCGGAATGCCCAACGCCATGCCACGCGACGGCAGTCTGGATGAGATGCTGGACTGGGACAGCATGAAGAAGTTCATGGAGAGCACGGGCACCCAGTACCCATGCGGTCAGCAGACCAAGTACCACTACCTGTCCCTCGCATGGCTGTGCGGAGGCCTCATCGAGGCGGTGACGAAGCAGCCGTACGACCAGTACCTCAAGAGCGTCCTCGCCGATCCCGACAGCGACGAGGAGTTCAACCT
Source organism: Craspedostauros australis (assembly GCA_026770025.1). Lineage (NCBI taxonomy): Eukaryota > Bacillariophyta > Bacillariophyceae > Mastogloiales > Achnanthaceae > Craspedostauros > Craspedostauros australis. The sequence goes on along the minus strand of JAMXDE010000011.1, from coordinate 1,960,759 downwards.
CCACGCTGGAGGACTGCCGGAGGACATCGACAACGACGAGCTGGCGGTCCTGTCTGTCCACCATGCCGACTTGGCCCAGCTGAACAACGCCGCAGCCGAAGCCGCCAAGCGAGAGAAGATGAAGCAGATGAAGCTCAAGCAGGAGGCCGAGCGCAAGAAGGCGATGGAGGCCGCCACCGCACCAATCAAGCCAGCAGCAGCAGCCTCATCGCCAACGAAGGCAGTCGCCGCACCATCAGCAGCAGCCTCGACACCAACCAAGCCCAGCATCAACCACAAGAAGATCCTCGCCAAGTACGCCGGGCGCAAGCAGCTCATGACACCCACCATGTACAACATGAGGAAGGTGAGGAGCGCCAAGCTCCCATCCGCCAACATGCACGCATCCGCATCGTCTCTGGCGAAGGTCATGGACGACATCATCATGAAGGAGCGATCCCTCACCAACGAGACCATCGCCATGGCCCAGCAGCAGCAGGGAGATGCCCAGACGGCAGTCCACGCCTTGCTGAATGATTCTTCCGCCTTCTTCGGCCTCGGACTTGTCGTCCACGAGTTCGAATACGAAGGTCGCAAGGTGCAGTCGTTCGGTCATCCAGGCTTGGGTGGAAGCCTGGTGATCTGCATCCCCGATGTGAAGCTGACGGTCGCCCTGACGATCAACCAGCTGTCGTACAACTCCATGGTCCGCAAGCGCGTCCTGAAGATCGTGTTTGATGAGTTCGAGTTGAAGCCTCCAGCCAGTGTTCTCCGATAGATGGATGGATGGATACGTATACTCTGTGGACGTATGCCATATCTGCATCTATTGAGCGGTACATACATACATGCATACTCGTACACACGATACGGGTAGTTTGTATGCACGTATGTACCATGCACTTAACGAGAGATGGAAACCAACCACGACGACGATGACGACAGCAACCACTGCAATAGTAGAAGACAATAATGCATAACCTGAACATTTCATATTCACAATACTCACTTCTGAACTGATACAACTACTATTCGGAATGGTCGTTCGATGCGAGCATGTATCATCGGACCTCACGAAATGCAATAGGCGAGCAACCCCCTTTTCAGTTTTTGATTCACAATGGCATTTGGTGAATTTCGTCCATACAGCAAAATCCAACACTTATATTTTGTTAATCTTGCCCTCCTCCTCCAACATCTCCATGGCAGTTTCGAACATGCCTGCGAACATGGTGACATCGACAGTCTCAACGTCGCCATCATCGTCATGTCCATTGTCGTCTCTGTTGCCGTCAGCATCATCGTCGTCATCATCATGATCGGCGGGTGTTTCGCTCTTGCTTTCGTGATTGCGTGGCTTGTCACGTGCAGTTTTGTCCACTTGCTCATTTCCGTCTCCATCGGCGTCATCCTCCGCATCTTCTTGCTTTATCCTCTCCAACGGCCCACGCCACTCCATATCCTCTACAGTGAGAATCGATGATTGTCCATGGACGGCCTTCACAATCTCTGCCTGCAACCACTCCAACGCATCGTCCGTCCCGTACCACGCTCCCATCTGCTCGCTGTTGCAGTACTCGATCGCCTCCTCCAGAGGTTGGCCTTCGTGAGCCTCCTCGATTTCTTCCGTGTAATCCATGACGGATTGGAAAGTCTCCGCGAAGGCCAGGTTGTACGCGCAAAAGATGTTCGCCTTGACGGCCTGCACCAGCAGCTGTTCGGTCGTCGCCTGCGTACTGCCGGCCTCTTCGAGCAGCTTCCAGCTCACGTACTCCACGAGGACTGCCGAATAGCGAATCCAAACGGATGGGTCGGTCGGCGACAGCTTCTCCCACAGCCTGCGTGCCGAATCGGGACGGTTCGCTTCGAGGTACAATCGCATCAGATGGCATCGTGCCGGCGTAATGGGGTGCGTGGGTGAATCCAACTCCATGCATTCCAGGAATGCCTGTCTTGCTGATTTGAATTGCTTGGCCTGCAGGCTGAGCAAGCCGTACTGCATGAGGGAGGCCAAGAATTCGCGGCATGCTGGTTGCGGGACACTGCCATGGTTGGTTTTGCCTTTCTTGTTCTTCTTTTTGGTGGTGGTTGCGGGGGTGGCGGCGGCGGTATTGGTGTTTTCTTCATCGTCGTCGCCATCGTTGCCATCGTCGCCGTCGTCGCCGTCGTCGATATCACCGAACTTCCCTTTGCACGTTGCGATGATATTGCGCATGCGCTTCCGCTTGGCATTGTCTTCCTCCAACGCCTTGATGTGCGGATCGACGTACCGCGTATCGAAATCGTAGACCTCCCAGGCAGGTCGTGCGGCACCCCTCAATTTCCACGTCTCGGGTCCCTTGCGGCCCTTCCTCTTCTTCTTGCCTCCATTTTCCATGATCTCCTTCTCTTCCAACCTTTTGCGTTCCGCCTCGGCCGCCGCCTTGCGCTGCCGCAGCTGCTCTTCGACATCGTCCCATCGTTCCAACCGCTGCCGCTGCTTGTCGAGCTTGCGTTGGATCTGCTTGATCTGCAATCGCAAGACACCGGCCTGACGCTTCTCCTTGGATCCGCGCGTGAGGATGGCCGATCGTCGTTGGCGTTCGATGAGCTTCTCCTCCGACGTCTTCTTCGTGCTGTTGATCTGCCGCTTGGCCTTGCGGATGGCATGATCCGTCGAGGACCACAAGCTCGTCGATGAAACGTTGTTGCCACCGCCATCTCTGCCGCGTTTCTTGCCGCCGCCGGTCGTGGCGGATGACGCCTTTCCTTTCTTGCCCATTGTATCCTATTATATTAGATTGATGAGTTGGGTTGTGTCGTTGATTCACAACAAATGATCTTCGAGTGGCAACATGGACATCTCAATTGCATTGCAACCCATCACATCGCATCACATCGCGTGAAAGAGTTGGTGTTGCTCGTTTGCGGAAAAAGGCGCCAACACGACGATTCGTTGGTGAAACGAAGAACAACCACACGGACGTTGGACAGACACATCAGACTCCATCGAACATGTCCTTGATCCATTCGAGTCACGAAAAGAACAAATTGTTGGTGACATTGCGAACGCTTCGAACGTATCCGCAATGACCGCATCGTCGCCGTTCTCTCTGGCTTCGCTTCAAACCGTGCTTTGCGCAGAGCACACACATCACGAAAACAGTGGCACCACTCAGCACACAACAAGGAAGAGTGGACGCAACACAACACCAGAGACAGACTTTCGAGAGGAATTGCTCCACCCGCTGATCCTTGCATTGCAGCTCCAGCCTGCTCCAGATCGTATTCTATTCTATTGCAATTCCTCACCAGCACTGTGCTCACACTACCAGAAGAGGCGGGAGCAGTACGGATAGACAGGCGAAGGTCGGAGAAAGAGAGACGTTGCAAGGAATCGCCCGCTTGGTTGGGTTGTCGTTGGACGGCAGAGGACGAGTTGAAACCCGCGAGACGGCTTGCGAAGCGTTCGCCCATATCCACTGCGATTGCGGGTGGAGGCGACAGCGTCGAGGCCGTCGAGTGCGCAAGGAAAGGAACGTCGCCCAACAACAGCATCACATCGCATACATTGAGCGGATCGACGATGAGTTCGCCAGCGCAGCAGCACGGCAACCTCGAACGCCTCCATCATCAGAATGGCAGTCCCGGGACTGAATCCACGATGCCGCTCGGACCGTTCTCGTCATTGGCCACCAGGCCACCGCACCGAGGGGGCTCCAAGTCTCCCACGCGAGGTGGCCCTCACCATCGCGATGGGCGCAACAACCGCCACAAGAGCAAGTCGCGGTCTCCCACGCGCGATGGACACAATCACAACGGCAACCGGCGCAGGGGCAACACCAAATCTCCCAACCGAAACAGAACCAGGAATCGGAAGCCAGCGAAGATGACGGTCATCGTCAATCGGACGGATCTCTGGGATGCTGCGGCTCAGTTCATTCCGGACGAGATCAATCCAGACTTCCTCCCCAAGCACGATCAGGACATGCCCATCAATCAGTACCGATTCGTGCAGCAGGATGCGCTGCCCTCTCAACAGCAGCAGCAACAGTCGCAACAGCCTCATCAACACCAGCATCAGCATAGGCACCTTGTTGCCACTACGCACGTCACGCACAGAATCAAGTACGATGCAAACTTCCTGGACAAAGTCAAGGAGCAATCCAACTTGGAGATCATCGACACCATCACCCCGAATCCTTACCCTCCGGACGTTGTCAAAGACAAGTACTGGGCGCAGCGCAGGCGACTCTTCTCTCGCTACGACGACGGCATCTGGATGGATCCGCAGGGCTGGTACTCTGTCACGCCAGAAATCATCGCCGACCACGTCGCGAAGCGCATTGCGCAGCTCGCATCCACCTGCCACGGCGGCATCACCTTGCTCGACGCCTTCTGCGGATGCGGCGGCAACTCCATCGCGTTTGGAAAGATACCGCCGCACCTCATCAAGCAGGTCGTGTGCCTCGACACGGATCGTTCCAAGCTCATCAAGGCCGCGCACAACGCCGCCATCTACGGCATCCCAACCAACAAGCTCGTCTTCGTGGAATGCAACGCCATCTTCGCCATGCGACATATCTACAAGAATGGCATGTTCATGCTGGATCAGCCCCGCGCTGCCATGCCGCCCTACATGCCACCGCCCGTGGAGCAAGCCACCTACTCCGGATACAAGATCGGAGGCCTCGAGCTACTGCCACGTCACATCGATGCCATCTTCATGGACCCGCCGTGGGGTGGAGTTGACTACGAAGTCGTCGGCAAGAATGGATACTGTCTCGAGAAGCACATGAAAATCAAGGTCTCGCCGGATGATCCCTCCAACAACAACAAGAGCGGTAGCAACAATACCAGCGCCAGCAGCCAAGGCCAGAGCTCCACCATCAACAACAAGAAGGACGATTTGGATGCTGGTGACTACGTCAGCAACGACTTCTTCGACACCATCTCCAACTCCACCACCAAAAATCAAACATCGCGTTCGCGCAGCAACAGCCATGAACAGCAACTGTCCGCCGAAGCGCGCAAGGCCAACTTCAACAAGCGCGATGACAACGACAGCGGCGAATTCATCAACGGGGCCGATCTCATCCAGATCGCCGCCGAGGCCACATGCTCGCGCGTCGTCATTTACGACGTGCCACGCAACATGAACAGACTCTCGTTGGGCAAGTCCGCGCTCAAGGCAGGCTATCACGGCAATATCAAGCTTGAGGAGCACTATCTCAACGGACGGCTCAAAACGGCAACGGCCTACATGGGCGCGGATTTCACCTTCATGCTGGATCCCAACTTCACGGATGATTAGGGGAGATCGTAGAATGCGTGTAGTGGCAGTTCTCGTAGTCAGTACGTATGGTAGAGTAGAACAAATAGGGTAGGAATGGCAACAATATGACAACAGCGCTGAAGAGAGCAACGTGGAGTGAAATAGAGTATTGTCAAAACTGAAAGCCAACGTGTTGCTACCAACACTGTGATTATTGATGTGTACCATGTCATGGCATAGTAACAATCTTCTACTTTTCTGTGGCACGACTCCCACTCCCCCAGTGCTGCCGAGGCAAGCGCTCTAAATCACATTCAACATCAACCCGCGACTGATGTGAATCTTGCTCATGTCCTCCACACCATGAATGGTGAATTCGTCATCAAAGTCTTCGTCATGATCCGAGTCCACTCGCCACTCCTTCTGCGAAAGGCGTTGATGCTGCCTGGTGATGCGCTGCGTGCGTCGACTGTGACTCACCCACGCAACCGCCACGAACGTCAATCCCACGACGCCGGTTCCCATCATGGCCCAAGAAACCTTCTTCCACATAGATCGAACCACATCACTGTGGGTATCGCCTTTTGGCGTCGCTGCAGCCGTTGATGGCGGTGGCGTTGCAGTTGTGGCGATGTCGTCAAGCACCGTGGATGCCTCAGTATCATCTTTGGCTGTTGTGTCCGTGGCTGTATTCGTAGATGTGCTGTTGCTGCTGTCCGTATCTGCGTCTTCCTTCGGTTGTGTCGTCGTCTGCGCACGTTCCTCGCACGAATTTCCAGTCCATCCCTCGGGACAGGAGCAGTGATGCTGGCTCGTGCTCTTGGTATCTTCCGCAACACCATCCCGCACGACGCAGGTCCCGCCGTTGAAGCACCGCTCGGCATCTCCGCAGTTGATATAAGGAACTTCGCAGAATTTGCCGGTGAAATGACCGAAGCACTTGCAGTTGTACAGTTCGCCGTCCGTATCGGAATCGACCAACGACTCGGTTTCGGCTTCCGGCGTCTTTTGGCATCGACCTCCGTTGTGGCATGTCAATGGGCAATGGATGGTGCAATGGGAGCCGGAGTATTCCGGTTTGCAATGGCAGTGCCTGTATCCCATCTTGGAGACGTTGGCGTCCCGGCATGTGCCGCCGTTGGCGCATTCGTCGTCCGTTATGCAAACATCGTGATAGGCAAAGGAGTCGGTGTATTGAGCGGACGTTGAGATGATGGTGCATTGAAGAAGAAGGAAGAGGGACACGACCAGCTGCAGCGTCGTTGCGGAATGCAGTGCCATCTTGCTGGATGATAGTGTCTTTGACGCCTGCCGTGATTGCAGTCGCAGTCGCTTTTGTTGGTGTGAGGATGCTTTCATGTTTGGCTCCTGCGCTTGCGATTGTTGCTGAATGCGACTGATGACTCTGTTCAGGTGTTGCTGGTGGCAGTGTGAGTATGACTGATGATTGTGTGTGTGCTCTGCTTTGCTTCCCGTTGTTGTGATAGATCTTCCCGATTTGCCTCTTGTTCTGTTGTTGCGAAGTATGTACTCGTACTCGGCGTATGATGTGATGTGATGTGCTCTGTTGCATGCATCATCGCCGATCCCATCGTCGTCTGCAACAACTGCTCTGTTGTTCGATTTCATCGCCTCTGCGATTTTGTTGAACAAAACATGAGGCCGAAAATGTGGACGTGATTCATCGCATCAACAAGTCTTGCGAGACATGTATGAGACATTGATCAGACATTTCGAAAACAATGCAAAAAAGGAATCAAACGGTCGCGATTTGAATGTACACTTTAAATAGTATCAAAGAGAACAGCTTCTGAATACCAATAAGAGGGTATGCTACAACTTGACTTTTCTGACGCCAATCAATTCGACAGCATGATGGCCAACACAGAAAAAAGAGAACGTGGAAGTGTGCCAAAACATCAACATCAACAACAACAACACATCAACAGAAAAAACGAACACCACCTCATCCGGAGATGGTTGTGGTGGCCGCTTGTCATCTCTCTCCGTCTGTCTACCACTCATCTGCTGATGCATACCTCCAATCGTGCAACATCAAGAGAGACCAACAACAGCATTCGACTCACAGCCTTCTCGTATTAGTGCATCAACAATCGCAGCGATTGCGATAGCTAGCAGAAAACGGAGCCACACATCCAATCCAATCCAATCCCATCATACAAGACACAAGATCTCAGCCAGACGATAGACGATAGACGATACCATTCCACTCAGACCCACCATGACGAGACAAACGAGCAGCACCTCATGGTGCACAACGCGGTCGATCATGAGATCCGCTGCGATGCTTTCGATGATCACATCGTCGGTGGCTTTCCTCCCGAGATCTCCTCCGCAGCACTTACTCAGCAGAAACGGTCTCGAACCGGCCGCAGCCAACCATCAGACGACGCTTTCTCAGCAGACGAATGGCAATGACCCTGTCTTTCAGGTGGGAGATCATTCCAGCGATGATGCGGACGATGGACATTCCGCGCAGCCGCAGCAACGACCCATCGATGCCATGATGGAATTCGCCAACACGGCGGATGATGACATGGCTAGCATGTCCTTCTTTGAAGAGGATGGCGATGAGGCGAGCCTCATGATGGACGGCGACACCGACGTGGAGGGTGATGGAGAGTTCACCGCATTCACACGTGATGAGGACGACATCCTCACAGAACGCGAAGATCGTCTCTACGTCGATGAAAAAGGCATCCGACGCAAGGTGGAACGCTGCATTCTGATCGGCGTCGAAGACTTGGGACTGCAGCGCAAAGCGAAGCGGTCGGAACGCTACTACAACCCGTTGGAGAATGGGCAGGATGCGCCAGTCTTCACACTGGAGGAGTCCCTGATCGAGATGCGGGAGTTAATCCGCACGGCCGGTATGGAGATCGGCGCCGAGATCACGCAGCGACTGCAGGAGATCAATCCCAAGACATACGTCGGCACAGGCAAGGTGCAGGAGGCCAAGGCGCTGATGGAGGAGCAAGGATGTTGCACGATCGTCTTCGATGCGGAACTCAGCCCTGGCCAGCAAAAGACCCTCGAGAACACCTTCAATCGCAAGCTGCTGCAGAATGATTTTCTCGTCTCCGAGCGTGAGATCAAGGTCGTCGACCGCACCGCGCTCATTCTAGACATCTTCGCACAGCACGCCAAGACGAAGGAAGGTAAGCTGCAGGTCGACCTCGCACTGCACGAGTACCGCAAGCCAAGGCTCACCAAGATGTGGACGCATTTGGAACGCCAATCCGGCGCCGGCGGCGTCGGTCTGCGAGGACCTGGAGAATCGCAGCTCGAGATCGACAAGCGTCTCGTGCGCGACCGCATCATCGTCCTCAAGGAGAAGATCAACAACGTCCAGAAGCAGCGTGCCATGCATCGCAGAGGTCGATCGCGAACGGGCCTGCCAATCCTCTCCCTCGTGGGCTACACGAACGCCGGCAAGTCGACGATGCTCAACTACCTCACGCGAGCCGGTGTCATGGCCGAATCCATGCTCTTCGCCACCCTCGACCCCACGACGCGCAAGGTCAAGCTTCCGGGATACAAGACACATCCGGAGGTGCTGCTCACGGACACCGTCGGGTTCATCCAGAAGCTCCCCACCCATCTCGTCGCGGCCTTCCGCGCCACCTTGGAGGAAGTCCGGGAGGCCGATGTCCTCGTCCATGTCATCGACGTGTCCAACCCGGCGTGGGACAAGCAGGAACGGGCCGTGCGCAAGGTTCTGGCAGACATCGATGCCAGCGACAAGCCCATGGTGCGCGTCTTCAACAAGATCGACCTGCTCGACGAAGATGACGCCGAGTACCTGAGGTACGAAGCCGCCATGGCGGAAAACACGGTGGCCGTGTCGTCCCTGCACGGAGACGGTTTGCAGGACTTCGTGGCGGTCGTCGAAGATGCGTTGGCCGATTTGCTGGTGCCAATCGAGCTGGAGCTGCCGTACAGTCTGGGCGATGAGCTCAATCTCATCCACGAACAAGGCAACGTCGAGACGATCGATTACCGACCGCAGGGGACCTACGTGATGGGCAGAGTTCCCCAGTCGATCGCCAACCGTCTGCAGCAGTACAGCGTGGCCTCCGATGAGGGGATGGGACAAGCATCGGCTGTTGCGACGGGTGGTGGTGACAACGATAATGACGATGGGATCGACTGGGTGGCCCTTGGACGTGGCAGGCACAAGCAACGAAGCTAGACGGCATACTCAAATGGGTAGAATGAAGTGCACACTATGTGCACTCTACATCTCTCTCTAGAGAGAGACAGAGAGAGAGAGAGAGCGACGACGACGACGACCACCTACTTACGTATTCCATCATGGCGCTTAGACAGCATTCATCCACGTACGTACATGCAATCGTGTGTGCGTGTGTGTTTTCTGCCGTTGCGCAATACTCTTCATCTGTATGCTTGCCTGCATGTTGTTGCAATCACACGAAACAAAATATTGCAGAGTAAGAGTACTCTAGTCTTTCCTTCTCACTTTCTGAACCACAATCCGACGACTGCATACTGACACTATGACCTTGATTCGGAGTGGACTTCCAGGGCAGAGCGGCATGCACTCCATCTACGAATTGAAGTGTCTCCGATCGTTCCATCTTACTTTGGGCTGCCTCTCTTGTGACATTTCCTCCCGTGGGCGTTGTACGTGCGAATGGCCTCGTCTCCGTCGCATCTTTCAGTCTATGGACATAGTACATACTCGGAGGTTGACACCGATACAACGGATCGTGTGGGAGTGCCGAGCCAGCCCAATTTCAGGTTTGCCGCAAAACCTGAGAATGTTGCGAGAGACTCGATCGTGTTACCTGCACCAAGAGATGTCACGGTGTTTGCTTGTTGGGTGGCATCAGAAGAATCGCCCAAGCATCACCAACGCCTGTGATCTGTTACCATACCAGCACACTCAGCCGATTGCCACAAAAGAAGCAACGGCCATTGCCACCATAAAGCTCCATAAAGTTCCAACTGCAAACAGATCCGAGTCACCTTCAGCCATGGTCTTCATCTTGCCTCCACTCTTTCTCTTGTTCACTTCTCCAGTGCGCCATACCAGCCATCACCAGCAGCAGTCCCATAGGGTTGGATGGACGCGAATGACAAGACGGCCGTCTCTTCGCTCCCTTGAATCAACACGTAACAACTCCAACGAGCCAGCAATGACCGACCGGAATCTCTTCCATGCCGTCGAACAGGGAGATCTGGGTGCATTCGACGCATGGAGAACTCCGTCTCCTCGTACCCCCATTGACACCATCAAGGATGGATCTGGCAAGGGTCTCCTCCAAGCCGCATGCTCTAGTGGTCAACTGGATATGGTCAAGCACCTTTTGGAAACATGTAAAGCAGATCCCAACGTTCGATCCGAGGACGGAGAGACCGCACTCCATGCCGCATGTGCACGAGGTAGTACCGACATCATGCAATACCTGATCGAGTCACACGCAGCAGATGTCGCCTCCCGAGATAACCTTGGCAAGACTGCGCTCCACTATGCATGTCTTGAGGGTCATTTGGACATCTTGAAGAGCCTGGTGGGATCTTACTCAGCAGATACCACCAAGCAGGACAAGGCTGGCGAGACCGTGCTCCATACAGCATGCCTTCATGGTCATTTGGCAATTGTCAAATACCTGGCAGAATCATGCGAAGCGGATATCAACATTCAAGATAGCTTCGGCAACACCGCGTTCCATTACGCATGCATGAAAGGTCATCTCGAGATTGTGGATTATTGGATGGAGACTGGCGCCGCGGATGGAAGCATCCGAAATCAGGATGGCAATACCGCGATGCAGCTTGCGGCCAGACATGGTCGCATGGAGATCGTCAAGCGTTTGTTAGAGTCATGCGAACCAAGCATGGGCTCTTCAAATCCTTCCATCGTAGCCGCGCTCCATCTTGCATCTTCGAAAGGAGATCTGGAGATGGTCAAGCAAGTGGTGAAGTCACACAAACGGACTGTCCAAGTGAAGGATGAGAATGGCGAGACATCACTGCATCGTGCATGTTCCAATGGCCATGTGGATGTCGTGAGGTACTTGGTGGAATCAGGCAACGCGAACGTAAACGCCAAAAATTGCAATCGCGATACTCCATTGATTTGTGCATGTTCCAATGGCCATGTGGATGTTGTGACGTACTTGGTGGAAACAGGCATCGTGAACGTAAATGCCAAAAATTGCAATCACGATGCTCCATTGGCTTGTGCATGTTCCAACGGCCATGTGGATGTCATCAGATACATGGTGCAGTCTGCCAAGGTAGATGTCGACACTACCATGAAGGGAGAGTCCACTCTACTTGATTGGGCATGCATGGGCGGCCTCTCGGATGTTGTGAAGTGCCTTGTGGAGTCAGGCAAGGTCGACATCAATAGGCAAGGAAAGGACGGCATGACCCTCTTGCATCACGCATGCGCCGCGGGTGACTTGGCCACTGTGAAGTTACTGGTGGAAGCAGGGAATTCAAACATCAACGCACAAGACAACAGCGATCTCAGTCCACTCCATCTCGCGTGTTCGAACAGCCACATGGATGTTGTCAAGTACATTGTGGAATCGACGAATGCAGACATCAACATTCAAAGCAGTTCCCATGACATGCAGACCCCGCTTCACGAAGCATGTATGAAAGGCGACTTGGGCGTGGTGAAGTGTTTGGTAGAGTCAGGCAGATCGGACTTGACTACCATTACCACCTGTGGTGGGACCCCACTTCACATTGCATGCTTGAACAACCACATCGACGTGGTTGATTACCTCTTGAGATCACCCGATGCAAATGTCGACGTCACTCTCCAAACTAAGAAGGGTTCCACACCACTCGTTTATGCAGCTCAGAATCTGGAGTTGGAGATGGTGAAGTATTTGGTGGAGACATGGGACGCAGATGTCAATGCGTGTGATAGCGATGGCATATCTGTGCTCTGCCTGGCATGTAGGTCCTGCCGGCAGGATGCTGCCATGTACATGATTGAATCAACGAATGCAAACATCAATGCTACAGATGAAAATGGTTGGACTGCACTTCACTATGGATGCGCCGGAGGGAGTTTGAACATGGTGAAGGCCTTGCTGGAGTCGGGCAAGATGGATATCAATCACTGCAACCGTGCCCAAAGCACCCCACCACTCTATCTTGCAATGGAGCACAGGGAGACAGATGTCGTCAAGTATATCTTGGAATCGACCGATGTAGACTTCAACGTCCGAGATGACAGAGGCGCATCCATGCTTCATATCGCATGTAAGGACGGGAGGTTTGATATCGTCGAATGGTTGATTGAATCGTACAACGTTGCTATCGAAGCAACAGACAATGGAGGCGCCACTCCACTTTACACTGCATGTGAGTACGGCTATTTGAAGATTGCGAAGTACTTGATGGAATCGTGCAACGCAAACGCGGATGCCAAAGACAACTATGGGAGAACTTTACTCCATGCTGCGTGTTTCTCGGGACATGTTCCCATGCTGGAGTGCATTTTGAACTCAATCAACGCAGACATCAACGCCCAAGATGACTTCGGCAGCACTCCGCTACTTCACGCATGTTACTCTGGTCGTGCGAACGCTGTGCAATACATGTTGGAAACAACGCAAGCAAATGTCAACGTACAGGACAGGCGAGGTGACACTCCACTCCATCTTGTGGCTGGGCTCGCGGACAAATATTCCCCCGTGAAATTCTTGGTGGAATCAAGAAACGCAGACATCCATGCAAGGAATAACAAGGGCGATACCCCACTTCACAAGGCATGTGCCGGCAACAAATGGCGGGTTGTCAAATACATCTTGGAATCAACAGATGCAGATGTCAATTGCCAGAACGATGCGGGCCAAACTCCGCTGCATCTGGCCAGTCAACGCGATAACTTGGATACCGTCAAGCACTTGGTGGAAGTCCGCAATGCAGATGTTGATATTCTGAACGACGCTGGTGACACTGCGATGACGTGCGCGGCTTCGTCATGGTGGCGCCTAGCCTACAAGTACTTGAAGGAGCGTTCCTGATCATGGAGTGGTGCAGACCAACCTCCCAACTACGAGCATCCGCCTGATTGTGATGAGGAAAATGGAGCGCTACATCGTGCTCACATGTAATGAGGGAGGCAAAAGGATTACTCCAGTTCAGTTTTAGTGCAATTGGAAAAAGAGAGATGGTGTTTCGTCTTGATAGTAGTATCGCTACTACCTGCAGAGAACGGAAAATGCATTACACGATAACGCTAGTTGTAGAGTTTTGGCCCCTTGTTGCCGCTGGTTTGCTTGCTGTCGGGAGAAGTGTTGATTGAATATTTACATCTACTTCGTGTTAGTGAATGTTCCGTGCTTTTCGAGGCACATTCCCAGCAAGGGCCTGTTCTCAACTGGTTGATGAACCACTTGCTGTTGAGACTCAAGCAGGAAAAACTAGAGAGAGTGATCGATGTGAACTGATAGTAATTTGGGTAGGTTGTAGATTGCTATCGGGTGGATTATGGTAGGCACTCGTCAGCTGAAGAAATCATAGAAAAGTAAGCTTGCAAAGCCATGGGATGAGCCACTTTGATGAGAACAAGCAACACAGCTCTTTCTCTTGTGGTTGAGATTGATGCATATCTTTGGCATGGAAGTCTGATCCGAATCTTCGGATTCAGAACAAGGAAGAGCCGCGCTGTTCTTGTGTAGACCTGCAATCTGATTGGTTGCATTGTCAGGAAGCAGAAGGATGTAATGCACTTGCAAATGGAGGATTGATTGCATCAGAGCAAGTGATGGTGATTGAGATGCAAGATCGGATCGTCATGAACGCTCAATAGGTGTCTGATCTTGCACCTCGCCTGGATTCATTATCCATTGTGTCCTTGTTGAGTGTTTCATGCAAATCAGTGAGTTCTGGTTTCATACGAACAGTTGAAGTTCATCTAAAGAACAGACTACTTTCCTCTTAGTGTGTCCAGTGTCGCACCATGAAATTGTTATTGGCGCGTCAATTTTGGCGCGAAACCTCCCACCAACAAATACGGAACAATACCTCCTTTCCCTCTTTCTCCCACTCTCACTCATGAATCACTGCTGACTCAAATACTATCCGAGTCAATGGGATCAAGACACCCTGGGAACTATGCTCTCCTGAACTATTGCAATGCAGCCAACCTGAATTCCGGTGTCAGCTACACAACCTGACAACCCTGCACGACAACAGCCAAGATATTTTCCCCGCTTCAACACATGCAGGGAATCCTACATCAATTCCCTCGGCCTGACAACCTGTGTTCTCGATCTCAACCTCAATCAAGGTGTCAAGGCTTAGTACTCGAACGTAGAACGACTACGATGAGATACTGGAGAAAGAGAGAAAGAGAGGACTCGTCCGCCTTCAGCACTGAACCTCTGAAGGTCAGTGCAGAGCTGCACTATCCAACTGAATATCGTTTCTTCATCCTTCGTCGCAAACTGATCGACTCACAATGCAGACTATTCAATAAAACAAATAGCACAACTTAAGATCAGAACAACCATACTAATCTACTCATTGTCACCTACTACAATCTTCCCAGATGGCCATCCCTCGCCAACTGCATCCCCAGTTTCATCCAAACTGGCAGTCGGCAAGGCCTTCCCTTCCGGATCGTGTCACAGTGTTACACGAAAATCCAACTTCCGTGTAAACTTGTGGACAGCGATTTTGCACTGAGACGAACCTCCTTCATTCTTCCCTTCCACAAATACTCTCTCCATCCCTACAAAACAGTGATAAAAACTGACTCTACTCTGCATTTTATTGTCTTTCTCTACTGTTATGCTACAGCCATCCATGCAAGTCTCTTGTGCATGGAATACATTGATGTATATAATTGTTGGAAATCCAGGGGAACCCAGTCTCTCATAGTCTCTGGTTATCTCCTATTCCTATTGTTGCATTGTTGGAACTGTGAGCTCAACATCTCCATCTCTTTCAATTTCATTTGCCATAGCATGCATAATCCACAGTAGCACACAGTTGTTGGCAAGTTCCGCTCACGGTAACCTACGATCGTGGAAGATGGTGTTGGTTGATAGTCGTTTGTTTGCTATTTTATTAGTTGGTTACTCCGATCCTCTTGGTGTACACCAGTTGTCTTGCCTGATGCTCTCGGCGCTTCAATCTGTCTTGTAGATTCGATCTCCTGACCCGACTATGAGTCAGTACGTGAGATGCTCTCTCGCCACTCTTCGTATTCTCTCTCTCTCTCTCAATATCATGTACTCGTGCTACACGATACTTCACGTTCGATGCGTACTCCGCATTCAACACTCTGTTCATTCAGTACTGGCTCCTACTCCATGAGTACTTACCATTTGAACTTCACCTCCTGTATCCATGATCCTGATGTCCTTTGGTCATCGGATCTTCGCCTCCTGCTCTGACATCGAGACAGATGTCCACGTGGTGACATGATGACATCCTGTCGACGTCAGTAGGCGTCCTTCTGCTCTCCAGATGTCACATTCCATTGGTGATGCAGTGATCTGTCAGATGATATCGTCATCTGAGGTTTAGTTGGGAGGTACCTCGAGATTCTCTTGGTACCATACGTCTCCATTGATGGATGGACGGACGAGATTTCTAATTCTCTCAGAAATCGTTGTTTGCAAATTTCCTCCAAAGATTCTGCTCATTTTCGTGTGTTCCATTTCTACTGTAATTCTGACGAATCACAGCATACTATCGACACGAATGTAGTTGTTCCGTCCAAACATGTATAAGAGAATAACGGGTGAACGATGCACATATACATGTACATCTCGACAACGGAGGGCTTGCGCGGATTGTTCGTTGAGCCATTCCACGATGCTCTCCAGCCTGCGTTCCCCGCTGCTGATGCCCGTGTCTTCCCCGTGATTGCTCATGGTGAGGTCGTGGAGGTGTCGAAGTCGTTGGGCTTCGCTTGGTGTCGACGGTCGTCTTGGAGTTTGCTGCTCGACCTCCCTTTGCTTGCAAAGGTGTGCACGGAGGTACTGGCAGGAGTGATTTGAAAACAAGCACCTGGTCTGCAGGTGCTGGCGGTAGCCTCTGCTTGGCAAGGGCTTGGTTGGTTGAGTTGCCTTCGGGCTAGCTCATGTATCGCTAGTCAGGCCGGTTGGTCATGAAGGGTTGGGAGCCTTGGGGCTCGGTGTCGATAGACACAGCGATCTGCGCGCTGAGGAAGTCTCTTGGAGGGTTAGGAAGGTGGATGTAGTTGATTGCAGATCGCAGCTGCCAGTTGGTATTCCATGTCTTTTGCACGTTGTCAGGAGGATGATCTGTCCTTCAACCGGTTTTGACGCCGTTTGGTATTGAGAACAAAGCTATGCCAGACAATGATGTAACTGTAGTAGACTCGGATGTAAGCTGTGATGATTGTTTCTGATTGCTTGTTCTTATGTGTTAAGCTTGCTATTGATAGGGCACTCGAGTAAAAAGGTAGGGTCATGCTGTCGTGCTCCAGCCGTTCTTGTTGAGCAACAACATGTCGTGGTGATCCCGCACACACACAGTTGTCCATGCACGCCATCCGCAGGGTAGTGCCTGATCCATAATATGGATATGCTTCAAGACAAGCACAGGTTCTGAAAGATGGCGAGTTTGGACAGGTGGCAGGAGTGCATGAGCTGGAGGATGAGCAGAGCATGGATTGTGGTCCAACTACACACCATGTGTGCGGTAGGCTTTCATCACAATACTGGGTTGGGATACCGGGTACCACGTACGCGACACGATCAGATGAGTCCTGGAACAGTCCCGGATCAAGTCTGTCCCAACTGTGGTGACTTTCGGCTGTGTGTTGTATCAGCGAATGACGTCATTGGCTTTCTTTGGTTTCGTGCCATCTGCCCCCACATTTCGGCTTCTGCGCCAACAATCTCAGGCAGACGGCAGACGATAGACGATACCATTCCACTTAGATCCACCATGACGAGGCAAACGAGCAGCACCTCATGGTGCACAACGCAGTCGATCATGAGATCCGCTGCGATGCTTTCGATGATCACATCGTCGGTGGCTTTCCTCCCGAGATCTCCTCCGCAGCACTTACTCAGCAGAAACGGTCTCGAACCGGCCGCAGCCAACCATCAGACGGCACTTTCGCTGCAGACGAATGACAACGACCCTGTC
Source organism: Craspedostauros australis (assembly GCA_026770025.1). Taxonomy (NCBI): domain Eukaryota; phylum Bacillariophyta; class Bacillariophyceae; order Mastogloiales; family Achnanthaceae; genus Craspedostauros; species Craspedostauros australis. The sequence goes on along the minus strand of JAMXDE010000011.1, from coordinate 1,943,382 downwards.
TTTCAGGTGGGAGATCATTCCAGCGATGATGCGGACGATGGACATTCCGCGCAGCCGCAGCAACGACCCATCGATGCCATGATGGAATTCGCCAACACGGCGGATGATGACATGGCTGGCATGTCCTTCTTTGAAGAGGATGGCGATGAGGCGAACCTCATGATGGACGGCGACACCGACGTGGAGGGTGATGGAGAGTTCACCGCATTCACACGTGATGAGGACGACATCCTCACAGAACGCGAAGATCGTCTCTACGTCGATGAAAAAGGCATCCGACGCAAGGTGGAACGCTGCATTCTGATCGGCGTCGAAGACTTGGGACTGCAGCGCAAAGCGAAGCGGTCGGAACGCTACTACAACCCGTTGGAGAATGGGCAGGATGCGCCAGTCTTCACACTGGAGGAGTCCCTGATCGAGATGCGGGAGTTAATCCGCACGGCCGGTATGGAGATCGGCGCCGAGATCACGCAGCGACTGCAGGAGATCAATCCCAAGACATACGTCGGCACAGGCAAGGTGCAGGAGGCCAAGGCGCTGATGGAGGAGCAAGGATGTTGCACGATCGTCTTCGATGCGGAACTCAGCCCTGGCCAGCAAAAGACCCTCGAGAACACCTTCAATCGCAAGCTGCTGCAGAATGATTTTCTCGTCTCCGAGCGTGAGATCAAGGTCGTCGACCGCACCGCGCTCATTCTAGACATCTTCGCACAGCACGCCAAGACGAAGGAAGGTAAGCTGCAGGTCGACCTCGCACTGCACGAGTACCGCAAGCCAAGGCTCACCAAGATGTGGACGCATTTGGAACGCCAATCCGGCGCCGGCGGCGTCGGTCTGCGAGGACCTGGAGAATCGCAGCTCGAGATCGACAAGCGTCTCGTGCGCGACCGCATCATCGTCCTCAAGGAGAAGATCAACAACGTCCAGAAGCAGCGTGCCATGCATCGCAGAGGTCGATCGCGAACGGGCCTGCCAATCCTCTCCCTCGTGGGCTACACGAACGCCGGCAAGTCGACGATGCTCAACTACCTCACGCGAGCCGGTGTCATGGCCGAATCCATGCTCTTCGCCACCCTCGACCCCACGACGCGCAAGGTCAAGCTGCCGGGATACAAGACACATCCGGAGGTGCTGCTCACGGACACCGTCGGGTTCATCCAGAAGCTCCCCACCCATCTCGTCGCGGCCTTCCGCGCCACCTTGGAGGAAGTCCGGGAGGCCGATGTCCTCGTCCATGTCATCGACGTGTCCAACCCGGCGTGGGACAAGCAGGAACGGGCCGTGCGCAAGGTTCTGGCAGACATCGATGCCAGCGACAAGCCCATGGTGCGCGTCTTCAACAAGATCGACCTGCTCGACGAAGATGACGCCGAGTACCTGAGGTACGAAGCCGCCATGGCGGAAAACACGGTGGCCGTGTCGTCCCTGCGCGGAGACGGTTTGCAGGACTTCGTGGCGGTCGTCGAAGATGCGTTGGCTGATTTGCTGGTGCCAATCGAGCTGGAGCTGCCGTACAGTCTGGGCGATGAGCTCAATCTCATCCACGAACAAGGCAACGTCGAGACGATCGATTACCGACCGCAGGGAACCTACGTGATGGGCAGAGTTCCCCAGTCAATCGCCAACCGTTTGCAGCAGTACAGCGTGGCCTCCGATGAGGGGATGGGACAAGCATCGGCTGTTGCGACGGGTGGTGGTGACAACGATAATGACGATGGGATCGACTGGGTGGCCCTTGGACGTGGCAGGCACAAGCAGCGAAGCTAGACGGCATACTCAAATGGGTAGAATGAAGTGCACACTACGTGCACTCTCTCTCTCGAACGAACGAAAGACGACGACAACGACCAACTACTTACGTATTCCATCATGACGCTTAGACAGCATTCATCCACGTACGTACATGCAATCGTGTGTGCGTGTGTGTTTTCTGCCGTTGCGCAATACTCTTCACCTGTATGCTTGCCTGCATGTTGCTGCAATCACACGAAACATAATATTGCAGAGTAGGAGTACTCTAGTCTTTCCTTCTCACTTTCTGAAGCACAATCCGACGACTGCATACTGACACCATGACCTTGATTCCGAGTGGACTTCCAGGGCAGAGCGGCATGGACTCCATCTACGAATTGAAGTGTCTCCGATCGTTCCATCTTACTTTGGGCTGCCTCTCTTGTGACATTTCCTCCCGTGGGCGTTGTACGTGCGAATGGCCTCGTCTCCGTCGCATCTTTCAGTCTATGGACATAGTACATACTCGGAGGTTGACACCGATACAACGGATCGTGTGGGAGTGCCGAGCCAGCCCAATTTCAGGTTTGCCGCAAAACCTGAGAATGTTGCGAGAGACTCGATCGTGTTACCTGCACCACGAGATGTCACGGTGTTTGCTTGTTGGGTGGCATCAGAAGAATCGCCCAAGCATCACCGACGCCTGTGATCTGTTACCATACCAGCACACTCAGCCGATTGCCACAAAAGAAGCAACGGCCATTGCCACCATAAAGTTCCAACTGCAAACAGATCCGAGTCACCTTCGGCCACGGTCTTCATCTTGCCTCCGCTCTTTCCCTTGTTCGCTTCTTCAGTGCGCCATACCAGCCATCGCTAGCAGCAGTCCCATAGGGTTGGATGGACGCGAATGACAAGACGGCCGTCTCTTCGCCCCCTTGAATCAACACGTGACAACTCCAACGAGCCAGCAATGACCGACCGGGATCTCTTCCGTGAGACTGGCGCCGCGGATGGAAGCATCCAAGATCAGGATGGCAATACCGCGATGCAGCTTGCGGCCAGACATGGTCGCATGGAGATCGTCAAGCGTTTGTTAGAGTCATGCGAACCAAGCATGGGCTCTTCAAATCCTTCCATCGTGGCCGCGCTCCATCTTGCATCTTCGAAAGGAGATCTGGAGATGGTCAAGCAAGTGGTGAAGTCACACAAACGGACTGTCCAAGTGAAGGATGAGAATGGCGAGACATCACTGCATCGTGCATGTTCCAATGGCCATGTGGATGTCGTGAGGTACTTGGTGGAATCAGGCAACGCGAACGTAAACGCCAAAAATTGCAATCGCGATACTCCATTGATTTGTGCATGTTCCAATGGCCATGTGGATGTTGTGACGTACTTGGTGGAAACAGGCATCGTGAACGTAAACGCCAAAAATTGCACTCGCGATACTCCATTGGCTTGTGCATGTTCCAATGGCCATGTGGATGTCATCAGATACATGGTGCAGTCTGCCAAGGTAAATGTCCACACTACCATGAAGGGAGAGTTCGCTCTACTTGATTGGGCATGCATGGGTGGCCGCTCGGAGATTGTGAAATGCTTTGCGGAGTCAGGCAAGGTCGACATCAATAGGCAAGGAAAAGACGGCATGACCCTCCTGCATCACGCATGCATCGCCGGTGACTTGGCCACTGTGAAGTTACTGGTGGAAGCAGGGAATTCAAACATCAACGCACAAGACAACAGCGGTCGCACTCCACTCTATCTCGCGTGTTCGAACAGTCACATGGATGTTGTGAAGTACATTGTGGAATCGACGAATGCAGACATCAACATTCAAAGCAGATCCCATGACATGCAGACCCCGCTTCACCAAGCATGTATGAAAGGTGACTTGGGCATGGTGAAGTGTTTGGTAGAGTCAGGCAGATCGGACTTGACTGCCATTAACACCTATGGTGGGACCCCACTTCACCGTGCATGTTCGAACAACCACATCGACGTGGTTGATTACCTCTTGAGATCACCCGATGCAAATGTCGACGTCACTCTCCAAACTGAGAAGGGCTCCACACCACTCGTTTATGCAGCTCGGTCTCTAACCTTGGAGATGGTGAAGTATTTGGTGGAAACTTGGGACGCAGATGTCAATGCGTGTGATAGCGATGGCATATCTGTGCTCTGCCTGGCATGTAGGTCCTGCCGGCAGGATGCTGCCATGTACATGATTGAATCAACGAATGCAAACATCAATGCTACAGGTGAAAATGGTTGGACTGCACTTCACTATGCATGCTCCGGAGAGAGTTTGGACATGGTGAAGGCCTTGCTGGAGTCGGGCAAGCTGGATATCAATCAATGCAGCCAAGGTCAAAGCACTCCACCACTCTATATTGCAATGAAGCGCAGGAAGACAGATGTCGTCAAGTATATCTTGGAATCAACCGATGTAGACTTCAACGTCCGAGATGACAGAGGCGCATCCATGCTTCATATCGCATGTAAGGACAGAAGATTTGATATCGTCAAATGGTTGATTGAATCGTACAACGTTGATATCGAAGCAACAGACAATGGAGGCGCCACTCCACTTCACACCGCATGTTGGCACGGCCGTGTCGAGATTGCGAAGTACTTGATGGAATCGTGCAACGCAAACACGGATGTCAAAGACAACTATGGGAGAACTTTACTCCATGCTGCGTGTTTCTCGGGATATGATCTCATGATGGAGTACATTTTGAACTCAATCAACGCAGACATCAACGCCCAAGATGACTTCAGTAGCACTCCACTACTTCACGCATGTTACTCTGGTTGTGCGGATGCTGTACAATACGTGTTGGAAGCAACGCAAGCAAATGTCAACGTGCAGAACAGCCGAGGTGACACTCCACTTCATTTTGTGGCTGGGTTCGCGGACAAATATTCCCCCGTGAAATTCTTGGTGGAATCAAGAAACGCAGACATTCATGCAAGGAATCACAAGGGCGATACCCCACTTCACAAGGCATGTGACGGCAACAAATGGCGGGTTGTCAAATATATCTTGGAATCAACAGATGCAGATGTCAATTGCCAGAACGACGCGGGCGAAACTCCGCTACATCTGGCCAGTCAAAAAGATCTCTTGAATACCGTCAAGCACTTGGTGGAAGTCTGCAATGCAGATGTAGATATTCTGAACGACGCTGGTCACACTGCGATGACGTGCGCGGCTTCGTCAAGGTGGTGCCTAGCCTACAAGTACTTGAAGGAGCGTTCCTGATCATGGAGTGGTTCAGACCAACCTCCCAGCCACGAGCATCCGCCTGATTGTGATGAGGAAAATGGAGCACTACATCGTGCTCACATGTAATGAGGGAGGCAAAAGGATTGCTCCAGTTCAGTTTTAGTGCAATTGGAAAAAGAAAGATGGTGTTTCGTCTTGATAGTAGTATCGCTATGGTACCGTACATGTCCATGGGGAGTGTTCTCGTACTTCACACATTGTCCTGGCCACTGTTGACGTATCGGAAGGTGATGAGATATTCGGGGTAAGCCTGTGCGTCATGGTACGTCACGTAGATGCTTGGGTTGTCCATCGTGTCGCCAGCCGCAAGACCTACGGTGGAATCGTAGAGGATGTTCTTCTCGTGGTCGCGCACATCGGGCGTCAGCATGTCCAGCCGTCCTGGACAGTACTCTCCCACCATCACCCTGCATGCAATCATATAACGTCGGCCGGCGGAGTCAGCAACGGCATAGGCCTGATGCGCACTATAGGCTGCGTCTCTAGCGAAGTAAACGCCCTTGCCGTACATGGTGGCATTCTTGCCACAGAAGGAACGGTTGAAGCCTTGCTGCAGAATCTTTTCGATGGACTCCACATTCGTCGAGTGCCAGAGCCAGCATCGTTCGAATCGATCGACGGCGTTGCGCATGAGCCGGTCGGGGTTGGATTGCTCCATCACCTCGCTGTCCTGGATCTCTCGATGGCACATGGTTTGGCGCTTCACGACGTAGGATTGCCACATGGCAAGATTCTGAATGCGTTCCACGCCAAGAATTTCGACAGGATGACGGAAATTCTGCGAGTGCAACGACTCGAAGAAGGCCTTGCCCACCTTCTGGCCTTCGGGTTCGTTGGGTCCCAGCTCGTACCGTTCTGCGCTGCTTCGGTTGTTGATCCTGTCCCAGTACTTGGGCGGGGCCAGCACATCGGAGTCTCCGACGTTGGACTGCAGAGCCTTCAGGTCCTCGGATGTGGGAACGCGCGTCGTCTCTTGGATTGGGAACCAACCAGTGTCCGTGTAGATGCTGCTTTCCTCTCCCGTGCCTCGGATCGCCATGTGCAACAGGCTGCGCGCTAGCATGTCGTCGGCGTGATGCAATTTCGTTCCGAAGGCCCACTCGCCGCCGCTGTGCGTTTTCGATATTTGGATGATATCACCACCGACGACAATCATCTGCGGCTCGTCCTTGATGTCGTCAGGTATCGTGCCGTCGCCGATCAGAACATCGGACAGGTCGACGTCCTCCATCTGCGGTTGGACGTCGATGACTTCGATCTGCCGTGAAACATTGCGCTTGTAGTTCGTCTTGGCGTTCAGCTGGGTCATTTGCTCAAAGTCCACGTCGTAGCCTGGCAGAGGGCTGCACGATGTCAGTCCCTCCTGGTAGCACTTCTCCAGCTCCATGTTGCTCAGCTCGCCATACTTGATCCAGCAGTCATCGATGTCACCGTAGATATCCTTGGTGTTGTGCTGCTCCATGCAGGCCCTGTTCTCCTCCCAGCACCAAATGGCCTTCTCAATTCTGCCTGGCCTGTCGGCTGGGTCATCCTCCGTTGCGCTGCTTTGCTTTGGCATGTAGGCCCGGATGACGGCGCGCATACCAACGACGGAGTCTTGGAACTTCTTCACCTCGGCGTCGAGATGGTTGATGCGCTTCTTCAATGCTCGTGATTTCTTCTTCTTTTGATGCCGGTACACAAAGAACAGCGCGATGATGATACAGGCGACCGGGACGACGATGCCAACGATCAATGCGACGTTGATCTCGCGCCGATCGATGACCGGTGGTGAACCTTCGCACGGACAACCGCACGGGATGTTCCCCTGACAGATGCAGAAGGATCGGTCCTCTCCCACGCACGTACCAACGCCGTACGCCTCGCAATGCTGCATACCTTCCACTGTGGGGCATTCCGCAACTAGGAGCACGTCAAAGTCCAATCCCTTGTACGTCATGTTGCCATCGTTGCGATCTGTGATAAGGGACATCTTCAGTTCCGGCAGTTCCTCTCGTATGCCCTCAAAGTCGAGCTCGATGATATCCTTGACGGCGCAGGAGCTGTTTGTGCACTTGCCGGTCTGCCAAGACGATGAGCACGCCTCGTCGTTGGTGCATGCCTCGAGGAAGAATTCTTGCTGCATGGATGTCGAATGGATGGAGAGCGTGTCGCCAGTATCGCTGGACGCATGCGCTTCGAGATCGAGCGGGGAGTTGAAGATGAGGCGGACGGCGACCGTGTCGGCTGGAATGGTCTTGTCCTCCAACGTCCACCTGCAACCTCCAGTAGACGACCAAGGCATCGCGCGGACGCGTCCGTACGATTTGGACTGGCTCAGCACGCGGCCGACGGTGTATTCGGGCGTCATGAGCGTCGTCGCAGGTGCCAAGGGGCTTGTGAATGCGCAATGCGGAATCTCGCAATTCTGACCCATCGACCCAAGCTCGGGACACGGCGCATCCTTGATGTCGATGTTTTGCATCTGCACGGTGGCAATGAAACCCCGTCGGCGACCTCGTGCATCGGTCATCAGACGCATGCTCGCGACGCCGTTGTCGGTTGGCAGGTAGTACGTCTCGGACTTGCTGATCTCCTTGTGGGTTCCGGTCAGCACCATGTAGGGTTCCGTGGAAGTCTCCGGACTGCCGGTCTGCAGCCAGATCAAGTCGTGCGTCGGTTCCAAATCGTACATGATGCTGACGCGGATGGTGCTGGGCTCCTGCGCGATGAGCATGAAGGTGCAATCGAGGTCGTTGGGGTAAGCGATGGCGGGATCGACGGGCGCGGCCGACAGGATGGTTCCATTGCGCAGCGCCACGGGGTCCACCATATCGGAGCTCCGCAGCGTGTAGGGCGTGTTGGGCTCGCTGAATCGGATCATGTTCATGCCGAGGCACGTCTTGGTTTCGGAACAATCGGCACCCCAACCCAAGCCGCCGCATTCGCATTTGCTGTCGAAACAGCGGTGCTGGTTGCAGTCTGCGGAATTGGAACAGCCGATCGCGTCCCGGTCGTACGAGGCGAGGAAGCCGTCGCCGACCCTGCCGCTGTAGACTCGGTCCTGGTTGCTGTCGGTATCGAAATGGACGGAGATGCATCGGTGGCCGCGGAATTTGGGAAGCGTCAATGCGCCGTCGTCGTAGACGCCGGACAGCTGGCCGAGAAGGACGCCGCGCTGTCCCGACCTGCAGGAGTCGAGATCGGGGTGCTCGTAGATCCGCACGAAGTCGCCGGACCAAACGCGGAACGTGTCGAAGCTGATCTCGACCAACCCTTTGCAGGTGCCGTTGGACCGACGCGCCGCCCAGTCGTCCTGGCATGCGGCGCTGACCACGACCCATCTGCAATGCAGATCGTCGGAGTAGCTCTTGTGATCTTCGCCGTTGGCTCCGTCACCGAACGTGCCGACCATATCCGCCAGGACGGTCATGTTGAGGCAGGTGGAATTGCCGATGGAGGACTTGCCGGCCGGTGCCCGGCCAATCTCGTCCGTGGCGAATAAGCCTCGGCCTGTCTGGTTATCCATCCTCTCGAGCGCCGCGATGAGATGATCCGGGCCGTCGAGTTCCATCCGCACGGGCGGCGTTACGTTGGCGTAGCTCCCAACAGGCAGGCAAGCGTCGCACGGTTGAATCGCAGCGTACAGGAGGGAACCATCGAAGATGTCGCCACCGCACACGGACGCCGCGTCTCTGCACGTGCCGGACTCGTCCTGCAGCAGATCCAACGGTCCCAGCTGGGCCAAGATCTTCTGATCGACCAGGAACTCCGCCGTCTGCCTCGTCGCGATGTGCTGCAGCGAGGGCGCGGTGCAGTTGCCAGGTCGCGGTCCGAGGTAGTCGCAGGAGACCTGCTGCTGTGCCGTTTGCTGCACGAAGAGTCCCAAGTTGGTGCGCTGCGCGAACTTCTCCTCGCTGCTGGGCTGGCCGGCGATGGATCCGCTCTTCATGAGCGTGTCGACCATGGATGAGATGAAGGAGCGCGGCGTCGTTTCGGATGCCTCCCACCTGTGGCTGTTGGCCTCGTCTACCTCGCCCAGCTCGTCCAGGAAGGAGTCGTTGAGCTTGGACAGCATGCCGACGAAGTGCTTGAGGAAGACGGGGTGGTTGCGTTCGAAGGTTCTCGTGGCTACGATGACCACGAAGGTGGGTCGGCCCCAGTCGGACAGAACGCGCGCCGACATGAGCGGCCTGGCTGCCTGCATGCCTTCCTTCCCGCTGAGGATGAACTCCTTGGCGGATCCCCAGATGCCCGCCGCATCGATGAAGGGCAGTTCCGTGGTGTCGTTCCTCCAGGCTGTCTGGATGGCGGACGGTGACATGTTGATGACGTTGACGCCCTCCAATCCGAAGAGCTCTATGAGGAAGAGGATCTGGTAGTGCATCGTGGAACCGAATGGCACCGCCACCGTGCTGCCCTTGAGGTCGAATGGTGTTTCGACGCCCTTGTATCCGGACTGCGGATGGTCCGGGCGGACGTAGATGCCCTGGGCATCACCCTGGTACTGCGAGATGTAGACGACCTTGGCATCCACACCACGTGCCGCAGCTGTTGCGAGGTAGGATTGGCGCAGAGCAATTTTGATTTGGAAGTGCATTGGATTGGGTGGTGGAGTAGATTGGAATGGATTAGGGCAGCGAAACGAGATGAAGCGTAGAACACGTTGGGAGGAAGTGCGTTGGTGAGACTCTGTGTTGCTGTTTCGGTAGACCCTCCAATGGTGTGCAAGTATGTGCATCTATGGAGAACGATATGCAATGGCAAAGCTTGGACAACACTCAACCCAGTGCAACCCAGTGCAACCCAGTCCAACCCAGCCCAATGCTGCTCTGCATGTTGTCAATGTCGAGTGGCACAACTTGCAATCACAACGAATAGAACTGAACTGAATGGAATGGAATAGAAGAGTCGCATCGACACGCACCTTGCGCCCACGGCGTGGACCCCAAATTGGCAAGATCGAGCTGCAGATTGTCCAACCTCGATGATGCAAAGTTGCCGGACGACTGCGGGTAGCATTCCACCTGGTACAGCACGTCCTCTTCCGGAATGTGCAGATCGAACCAGCCGCGAGCACATGCCACATGCGGCGGCCGGGCCTCTGTGAAGTACCCATACCGCACTCTGTGTATCGTCAGCGCTCGTGTGAGATGGATAATCTGGAAGAGGGCCGAAAAGGCCGTCAGCGTGGTGAGCGATGTGCGCATCATTGTGGAGTGCGTTGTGCAGTGCGTTGTGGAGTGTGGCTGTTGCGGAACTGGCCGTCTCCGTTGTCTTTGATGTTGTCACTGCTGATAATCGCGCTGGGATGAACGCAATGATCGCTGAATGAATGATCTTGGATCAGCCTCTCTTGGTGGTAGCGACGGAGGAGCCGCGGATGAAAGAAATCACGCAGAGTGATGAGAGTGATGAGAATGAGGAATGGAGATGAAAGTCTCTCTTCCTGCTTGCTCTCTTCTTCTACTCTTCTTCTGCGTCTCAACAGCGAGTGTCGAGAGGGTGTCGAGAGAGCGCCTCAATAGTCCTGAGACAGTGGTGACCCACAGAAATCACTCGGGACTTGGGCTCGAACTATCTCCTCTCTGGTGATTGACGTACAGTCTCTCGTCGTTTTCGTCCACCAGCAGAAGAGAGAGAGAGAGGCAGAGACAGAAAGACAGGAAGAGAATGCTGCGAATGCTGCGGAGTTGGCACAGAGACCAGGCGACCCTTCCTCTCTCGGATGTTCTTCTCTGTCTGTCGCGTGTTTGATACAATGGCTGTCTTCAATGCTCCCTTCAATGCTCTCTTCTCTCTGCCCTGCGCTTTGTGCTTTGTGCTTGTGCTTTGTGCTTGTGCTTTGTGTTGTGGTGGGTGTGCTACGATCTACAATATGATCTATGAAACGCGAAGACGCAGTGCCGGCATAGAGCCTGTGGTTGTGTCGATTCTGGTTGCTTGTTTCCCTCTTGCTCTTTTGGTTGTTTCTTGTTCTTCTTGCTCTTGTTCTTGTCGCTGGTGCTCTTGGTACAGGCAGAATGCATCAACGCGCTCCGCCACGATGAGGCGAAGATCACGGTAGCGTCTTGTCAAACTCTCTGCTCCGTGTTGGTTGTGATGCACACACACGACATGCAACGAAGGCGACGTGTTGCATGGTGTCACGTGCATTCGCTGTGTGCCACGCGCCAAAATGGTTGGGCCTCCGGCCTTGTATGCCACCGCCTAATTGTTGGTCACCTCGATTTGTGCCTTGATACGCAGTTCATAAACAACTGAAGCAGCAGCCGGTGTCCGATGTGTCCTTTCCACGTCCTGAATTCATGATCCAAAAATGGTTCTGCCGATGGAAGTGTCATGCGCATGATCAGTATTTAATCAAGCCACGTACTGTGCGACAGTCCTCTTCGTTCTGTCGGGAATGAAGCCTGATTAAGTGTAGTTCGCCCAATCATAGCGTGTTAGCGGTACAAGTTTGTGCCCACACCACTCAAATACTCTTCCCAACAAGTAATCCAGCATCTGCGCTGAAACATGTTCCTATTTTGCAACGAATCCCCACGAAAGCGCGATGACCACAAGACCTCCATCTCCTTGATCAATTCCCACAGTTGCGAGGAGAAGAACGAGATGGATGTTGCGCTCTTGGGGAGAGATGCTTCGGACGGTATGCTGTGTGCTATGTATTGTAGGTATTATACTCATTATAGTCTGGCTTGGATAATAGAATAAGTCATTTTAGATTGATCTAAATTCGAGTGTAATAGGGTAGGTTTGATGGTGTTGGTGACCCGTATCGCAGTGTCCGTCTCTTACTCAACACTCGTCCCTCTAAAGATGTTGTGCAAGCAAACGCCGTTGCTCTCTCTAGTCAAGGAAGTTCTCGAGGTCGGCACCATCCTCGTTGTCGTCCTCCTCCATCTGTGCGAATGTGAGGAAGTGCTGGGGGCGATGGCATTCGGCGTAGAAGTTCTCCGGGATGTCCACCTTCAGCCCGTAGTCCATGCGGACGTTGTGCTTCACGCCCTGGAAGTTGTAGTTCCAACCCAGACCGTCGCGCGGCACCATGAAGAAACCACGGAAACGGTCGCTGAGGAGCATCTGCACCTTCTCGAAGCAGCTGGAGGAGTAGTCCTGGGCGTTGGCAACGCCGCCGGCAACGTTCTTGCTCTTCTCGCCCCATTGCATTCCGGCGTCTGTGACGCGGTACGCCGTGAGGGAGCACGAACCTTGCGTGAACGACGTCGTGATGATGATCTCGTTCTTGCCGTTCCAGGCGTTTGGATTGTCGCCCATGATGCTGGAGTGGGTAATGACGTCTGGAGCTGGCAGCACTTGCGTGCCATTCTGCACGATCTCGTTGGGCTGCGTGTGGATCCAACCCAGCGGCTCCAGATCCTTCAGCATCTCGTCATCCGGCAGCTTCTGCGGCATGGTCACGCTCTGGTGATTTCCGACCTGTGGCACCAACACGATGCACCGGATCTCGCGGACCTGGTCGTTGTCCTCTGGCGTCACACCGTACAGGTAACCCGCGATCTGGGTTCGCAGATCTGCGATGGTGATGAACTTCGACAGGATGTTCTTGGGCAGCACGTACGTGAGGCCGTCCTCCGAAATGTCCTCGGACGAGACGTAGATGTGCTTGGTACGGAGGTGCAGATTGGCGGCGCTGATGGCACGCACGCGCCAATCGGTCTTGCTCTGGAAGGTGGCGGCCTCGTACTGCGTGGTGGTCGTCACGACGATCTGCTCGCCGTGCACGTTTGTTGTCTTGGTCGTCGTGGCCGTCATCTGCGACTGCTCGCGAGTCTGGGCCTCGATCTCGGCGACCTGCTGGCGCTGCACGGATGGTGGCGCAATTTCCATGCCCAGAATGATGTCACGAATCTCACTCTGCGTCAAGCTGGAAACGTTCACGTTGTTCTTCTTTCCGTAGTCGGCCAGGATGAGGTCCTTGAGCGCAACCTCCACCTTCATCCACTGCTCGTCCGTCAGCGACGGCCACACGTGATGAGGTTCCGTCACGACGCTTCGGTCTGGACGCAGGATCTGCTTCACCTTATCGACATGGACGTGGAGTCCGCGCAGGATCAGGATCAGTCGGGAGAACGCGGTGTACGACGAGATGGTCTTGAGCCAGTCATCGTAGATGTTGAATAGCACCATCTGCGGCTCGGTGGCACGCAGGATGAGGTCACCGAACTTCTCGACCTTGAGCGCGGCCTGGAACGGCAGCTGCAGCTCGGAACCCTTGAGGACGATGTTGGGGAAGTCAAGGGTATGCACTTCGAGCGGATCGAGCATGCCCTTGCGCGTCACGATGATCTGCTTCGGCTGTTCTTCGATCGGCAACGAACGGATGAGGGCGGCAACTTCTTCTGCCGTCTTCCACTTGGCGAGCTGGGACAATCGCTTCTGTCCTGCCCACACGCTCGTGTGGATGATCTTGAGGAAGAGCTGTCCTGTTCGTGGGTTGAAGATGAAGATGGCTCCGTTGATCGGCTTGGTGGTCAGGTTACCCTCGAAGGTCTTGTGAATGGTGACACGGTACACGTTCGTGTCATCCACGAACCAGATCACCTGGTTGCTGAACAGCTCACCGTAGTTCTGCGAACTGAGGTATGGCTCAGTTGGCTCACTGGAGTACAGCTGCAATCCCTTGCGGATGCGCTCGCGCAGCACGTACAAGGCTGGATTGGCCTTCATGATCTTGGCGAGAGCCTGCTGCATGAGCGGCTTGCCTCCTGGGATGTAGTTACCGAATCCGCTGTACAGCGAGTACGCAAGGTCGAACGCGATGAGACATCCTGTTGGCGATGGGTAGATGCTCATGTTGTCCGTGGTGTAGTCGAGGTACTTGGCACGCGAGTAACGCTCGATGTCATGGGAGTCGAAGTCGCCCCATCGGAGCTGGATGTCCAGCCAGTACTTGTTGGAGGTGCTGCCATCGTAGTCGTCGCGGGTGTCGTGGAGCAGACTTGGCTTCGACACCGGCCACTTGTAGGCGGCGAACAGCACCAAATCGGCACAGCTGCTGTTCATCTTGTACGACTTTCTTGGATGGATCGTCTCCTTCTGGACGGTCTCGATCTCGAGGGCATCCAATTCTTGATCGAACACCTGCACGATGTCCATCACCACACTCTCGTGGATCTTCTGCCACAAGTGAGCACGGAAGATCTGGATGAGAGAGATCTTCAGCGTGGGGATCTTACCGTGCATGAAGATACCGGTGAGATCGAGCTGCACCTGGAAACCGACGTACACGTTGGCACGGTTGATGGTGGGTGACCACCAGAGCGTGAAACGACGGTTCGGAATCTGCGTCAAACCGGAACGCTGGGCGTTTGTCAGTTTTTTGCTGTGGTGGGAGAAGCAATGAGAGATTGCGGAGGATGGCAAACGAGGAGGACAAGAAAAGGAGGAAGCAAGGAAGACGCAGAGGTGAGTTGAGTTGGCTGTGACAGGCGTGTTCGAAGTGCTGTGAAATATTGGCATGCGATCAAACAACAATCAGACCAAGTGAAGCAGCAACGCAGCAATCCATCACATTTGGCGTAGCCATTGTCCACTTACAATTTCATGCTCTCCTCGAAACCAGATGCTTTCTCCCAGAACAGACCCTCCCAAGTTGGGAAGTAGGTGCCCTTGAAGAGACTGTGCTCCAGGATGCCCTCGACTCCTCCAAGAGCCTGGATCATATCCGTACGGTAGGAGTTCAAGTTCCACAGCTTTCCGTCGTGGCGCGCATGCGTCCACCAGAATGGATTCACGCGCAGGACTTGGAACATCTTCATCTCCGTTCGCACACGCCAACCGCGGTCGTACGCGAGGGTGTGACGGTCCTTGCTGAAGAGGGTGTTGATACGTGGGATACCTCTGTCCCAGGAATCCTCAAGATCCTCCAGCGTCAGACGCCTGTTCTGAGCGTTGGCCTCCTGTCGCTTCAGAGCGTACTCGGCCCAGACACGCTGAGAGTCCACGAACTCACTTTCCCAGGACTGGATGTAACGGAACAAGTTGGGGATGAGCTGATCGGCATCGTGGCTCAATCCGGAACGGAAGTGCGTCACGCCCATGTCGGTCTGCTTGCTGTAGCGCAGGTCGCTCTGTGGGATGAGAACGTGTCCCATCGACAGCATGCCCAGTCCTCCGAGTTCCTTCGGGCAGTAGAACACCACCGGTGGGAAACGGCTTGGCATCTTACTGTTCAGCCCGATCTTGATTCTGGTCTGAATCTTGTTCTCGTTCTTCACCAGCAAGTCGAGCAGCTCCTGAGTGTTGAGCACGGCCTCACGGTAGTACGTCATGAGGCCAATGACGGCAGTGTTCCATTTGTTGGCGATCTTGGTGAAGGTCGTCGCACCGCTGCTCATCAAGATTTGACGGATGCGGTTGTCGAAGGCTTGCACGGCGATCTCTTCGACGCGCAGATGAGCCTGCGCCGTCATTTCCTTCGTGGTGTCGTTTTGGAGGTTCCACACACCGTCGCGGTAGGTGGTGGCGGCCTGATCGGCGAAGCCTGGCTGCAGCGCTCCTCTGCTGCTGGTTCGCAGCGGCTTGATGCGGATCTCGAAGCCGTTCATGTCGAAGAGCAGGTTTGGATTGTCGGCGCTGTACACGCTGACGAAGGAGTTGTCCCAATCCAAAGTGGTGAGGCTGCGTGGCAGACGGTTCTTCATGTCCCAGAAGACGGCGCGGCCGAGGTTGACATCTCGCTTCAGCAGACGCATGCGGCAGTCACGTGGCCAGCACTTCTTGTTCCTGTACCCCACGGCGTTCTCGTTGTTGGGGTCGGGATGCTCGATGAGGTAACGCTGGATGAGGTCCTTGCCTTCGTTGGAGTCGAATTTGAACACCATGTAGACCTTGTCGAGGTAACGCGTGTACATGCGGATCGGGTGGTTAACTTCGGTCTCGACATCCGCGTAGGCGAGGTATTCGTTGGGACGCTGTGGTGGCCCGGCGATCTCGCTGGCGCGCGTGAGTCCCAACACCAGCAGATCCAGAATGAGACCGTAGTACTGCGTGAGGAAGGATGCGAACTGAAGGCCACGAACGAGACCGTAGCTGTTGGTATGCATCATGTCCTTGAAGGAGATGCTGACGTTGTTCTTGGCCGTCATGTAATCCGCGATGTTGTGATCCACGATGAGGCGCAGGAGACGATTGAGCAAGGTGAAGTCGAGCTTCTCGTAGAATTTCTCGAACTTCGATTGGACGAGGACCACGCTCTCTCCGTCTTCGGCGTCCCAGACATTCTCCAGGTTGTTGATGCCCTGGCACCACTTGTACACGAGGAGCGGCGGTGGTTCGGAGTCGGCCGGCTTGACCCAGTTGGGGAAGAGGTGGCGCTTGTCGGCTTCGTACCAGAGGTACTGATCGAGGTAGGCGTCGGTGATCTTCTCGAGCGGTTCGATGGTGTAGACGGGCGAGAGGTACTCGTACATGTCCATGAACTCGATCTCGACCTCCTTGAACGTGCGTTGCGTCAGCAAATGGCGCTTGATGCGGCTGAGTGCCTCGTGCGGGTTGTCGTAGGCCTGCTCAACCAACGCCAGCTCTTCGCGAGCCGTGCTGTTGAGACGCATCTGAAGTCCGTATCCCTCCTTGAGGCGCTCGAGCGCGAGGATGAGAAGCTTGGTGTCGTGCTTGTAGGACAGGGGCGGGAAAGGAATGGGCGTGAACTTCCTGCTCTCCAACCAGTGCACGGTGGTGGTGTAGATGGCGACGGCCTCTTCTGCCGAGACGTACGGTCCGTCCTTGAGGTAGTTGTGCTGACGCTCCTGCTCCGCCTTGAGCCAAAGTCGCGTGAGACGGCCCAAATTCTTGCGCACGACGGTCTTGTCGACCGTACCGCCGCGCTTGATGCGCTCTCGGTTGTAGTGGGCGATGTTGGTCCACCAGTCAGCCTTGGACTTGACGTAGCGCAGGATCATGTTCTCGATCGGCGCGGGCATGCCTGGGACCTTCCACGGGATGTTGGCCTTCCAGCAGCGGAAAGCTTCGCTGAGATGACTCAGGATGACGCGCGACTTGTTCTGCTTGACGCCGGCGGGCATCATGTCGAGGATGTCATGCATGACAGAGGCGCGCAGCTCGAGATCGAAGTGCGATTCGACGCGCTGCTTCGTGACGTTCTTGGCGAAGGACTTGGAGAGACGGCCCTCGAACTGACGCGCGAGGAGATTGCCCAGCCAGCGCTCGAGGAGCGGGACGATGCCGCGCATGAAGAAGATCCAGACGCGCCAGCTTGGTGCCCAGAATCCGACGCCGGGTCCCTTTCCGACGGGCCCGGTGTTGAAGCGGTAGTAGATGAGATGCTTGAGGTCCTTGCATGTGCGGATCTGGCGCATGACACCGTACTTGTAACGGTACATGCCCGTGAGCTGACCGACGTGGTTGAATGCGTACTGCAGACCGTCGGCAAGCTGGTAGGAGTCGATGTTGGCGAGGCGGAACTGCACGTGCGCGTCGACGACGAGCTTGGTGAGACGCAAGATTTCTCGCACGAGATGGAAGGCGTTTCCGAATCGCGACTTCTTACGTTCCTTGGTCGTCAAGGTCTTGGTCGGCTTGAGGTTGAAGTTGTAGTCGAGGTGCAGGTACTTGAGCTGCTTGCGGCTGATGAGGAGGTTGAGGATGTTGTGTCCTTGGCGGCACACCTGCAGACCAGCCTCGACCCAGTCGAGTTCCGTGCGCTGGAAGAACTTGGTGCTCTTGAGGCTGCGGAACAGATCGCGCTTGGTCTTTGGCTTGTCGGGCTTGCACTTGAGCTGGTTGAGGACCCATGCCTTGAGGAGCTTCTGGTAGGAGACGCGGACCTTGGTGGGGTAGTTGAGTTCGCGCGAGACGCGGTCGCGGTACCAGTGGCCGATCAACGGCACGTCGATGGTGCGTCGCGTCGTGCCAGATCGCATGTTGAAGGG
This sequence comes from Craspedostauros australis, assembly GCA_026770025.1. Classification (NCBI taxonomy): domain Eukaryota; phylum Bacillariophyta; class Bacillariophyceae; order Mastogloiales; family Achnanthaceae; genus Craspedostauros; species Craspedostauros australis. Next base: position 1,925,460 of record JAMXDE010000011.1, on the reverse strand, counting down.
ATGCGGCGCGGCGAGGAGGGAGATACCGGCCGACGTGTTGGGCGTCGCCAACGGGGTGTGGACCAGGAGCGGTTCGAAGGTGGCGGACGACATGACCTCGTCATCCTCCTCCCAGTACGTGTCGTGCTCATCGAACTGCGACCAGACGTTGTCCTCCTCAAAGTCCTCATCGACGTCGCCGACGAGGGGCAGGAAGCTGTCCTCGGCGAACTCGTCGCCGGGATGGGCGGACCAGTTGTGCTTCTCGACGCGCATGATGGGGTTGAGGGAGGAGGGGAAGGTGCGCAGACAGAAGGTGTCCTCATCGTCGTCATCCTCGTCGTCGTCGCCGCGCACGTAGTTGGACTGCACGTGGTGGTAGGGCGCCAGGTGTACCTTGCGCGGACGCGAGTTGTAGACGTGCGGGAAGGCAATGCGGTACTCCGTGCGGATGGGCTGGCGGATGATGATCTTGGAGATGTCGTTGAAGTCGTTCCAATCCTCGTCGTTCTCAACGTCACGGAAGAGGGGATCGAACTTGGGTCCTCCCGGGATGGCGAGGTTGAGGGCCTTCGCCGTGAGGAAGTGCGGCAGATCGAAGAGGTAGTGGACGTTCCTGTCTGGGTTGTTGTTGAGGAGGGGCCCGGCGAGCTCGTGGAGCTGCGCCATGACGGGGGTGCTGAGACGCCACTCCTTGTAGCTGGGCCCGTTGAGGTGGACGTGCTGCGCCAAGGGCGTGCCGCGGTACGTCGCGATGTCGCTCAATGGCTGCGGATCGTAGAACCAATCGCGGATGAGGTCGTACTGATCATCTTCGAGATCGAGCTGCACGGCCTCACCGGGCTCGACGTTGAGGAGATGGTCTACGTAGTCCAGCGGCGGCTCCTCGTCGTCGAAGGGCGGGAAGCGGATGCGCTTGAAGTGGCGACGATCGCGCTTCTCGCGGCGCATCATGAGCCATGCCGTTCCCCACTGCGCGCGGTAGACGGGCTCGATGACCTTGGGCACCTCGTCCACGAAGCTGATGGCTCCCGTGATGTGGAAGAGGATGGGTACTTCCTTGTAGGACTCCCAGGGCATGGGCATGTTCTCCATGAGCTTGTAGAGGGAGTGCGGCAGGTACTTGAGCGCTCCGATGTAGAGGCGGCGCTCCGTCTGGAACCTCTTGGACGACATGTCTCCGTGATCCTGCAGGATCTTGCGCAGGAAGTCTGCCGGCATGACCTCCTTCTGCGGAGCCGAGAAGACCTGGTTCTTCGCTGGAGCGGCGTTCTCCTGCTTGACCTGGTGGTGCATCTTTCCATCGGCCGCCTTGATGGCGTCCCTGTCCAGGTCGGACATGGAGGTGGCCTCGAAGGGGACCTTGTCGGGTGGAGGAGGGATTCCACCGTAGGATGCACCGGAGTACACCGCGCTGGGGGGCATGGACGGCGTCATGCCTGGTGGAGGCGGCGGTGGTGGCGGAGGGGCCATCCCAGGCGGCGCCATTCCCGGTGGGGCCATTCCAGGCGGTGCCATTCCAGGCGGTGCCATGCCTGGCGGTGGAGGTGGAGGAGGGACCATCCTTCTCTCGCTGCTGTTGAGTGCCGACTACCTGAGTAGCTGAGTGGCTGAGTGGCTGATGTGGAGTATCTACTCTACAGTGAACACACTACTTCTGCTCGCACTTATAATAATAGCAATGGTCAATGACAGTCAGTCGATCCAATCACTGCCAACGATCAACAACCTTAACTGGATGTGTTAATCGATCGGTGATCGTTTCTTCCTGTCCTTGCCTTGCCTTGCCTTGCTGGCTTTGACTTGATCGGTGATCTGTTGGTCTCGAGCAAGTTGTGGGAACAGGCAAACCAAGTGGATGGATGGATGGGTGGATGGATGGATGATGTTGGTGGTGTTTGACGAGCTGCAAACCGCTTCTGTGGATGTACGGCTCTTTGTCTCGCGTTGATGTTCGTGTCTCAAACGCCGCTTCTTTGTTCCGAATTTGGTTGGTTGGTGCACAGTTGCTGCGCGTACGGTCAGCCCCACATCAAGCTGCTGCCCGTTTTGTTGTTGAAACGACTGTTTGAACCTCTGAACTGTCGCAGAATTGAATTCGACGCGTAACTTGTAAGGAATCATTGTTTCTTGAATCGACCGTACGCTATACGGTCAACGCTGAGTATGACTGTTCATGTTCCCTACGGCCATTCCCATCGCTGGATCCGCCCAAACGAGTCTGTTGATTCCAATCATCCACGACCAACCATTTTCGTGGATCCAACAAAAATGATCGCTTTTTGTCGCGGCGGGAAGCATCAACCGAGATTGCCATCCGCCTCTCTTGTGAATGATCGATGACATGTCCAACCGAACCCTGGGGAGAGTGGATGCATCCAAGAATACTCTGCCCAGGCGTCCTGAACGAACAACATCATCGGCATCAACATCAACATCATCGACTCTGGAATAGTGTGACAGAAGCAAGTTGAACGAGACAATACAGGCAATACAGGCAATATCGGCAATACTCGTACTCGTACAAACAACACAAACAACACAAACGACAATGGCCAAACGAGATCGCAACGAAACGGAGGAGGAGCGTGCCGAACGCAAACGAGCCAAGAAGGAAGCAAAGAAGGAAGCAAAGAAAGCAAAGAAGAAGATCGCCAAGAAGGACAAGAAAGACAAGAAGAAATCAGCCTCGACGACCAGCACCAATGTCGTCCCGGCCAAGGCGCAGCCGACTCCGGCGGCGGCCATCACGCCACAGCGCAGAATGGCAAGCGACGATATCGACTCCGTCCTCGTGCACAAGAAGGTCAACGTCGTCATCTCCTTGCTGCCGCACGCGCTCAAGAATGTGCAGCTGCATGTCGAGAATTCCATGCGGCAGTACCTCATGAAGTACTCGGATGGGATGGACGGCGTCCTCATGGCCTACGAGAACGTCCGGACGCTCAAGAAGGATCATGCCAAAGGGACGGGATGGATACTCAACGAGCTGCCTTACATCCATTACGATGTGGCGCTCGATGCGTGTCTCTTCTGTCCGAAGGTTGGATCCAAGGTAGGTTACGTTGACTTGGTCAATTGGATTGGATGAGATTGTCGTCATGGATGTGACTGGTCTCTAATTGGACAATACAGATGGGAAGCAGGAGAGGAAGAAAGTCACGGAAGAGTATTGCACGCATACAAGATATGCCATCCACTGCGGCAAAGCGCCACGCAGGTTGCTGCGGCTCTCGTTCCATTCCGATCTGACGAATAACCTCTCTGCGAATTGCCATTCCCCCTTCATCCATAAACAACAATCGCGACGCCCGACGCAGATGGTCGGAACCGTCAATGAATGCTTCGCCTCCCACGTGGGAATCTTGGTGTTCGGATACTTCAATGCCATGGTGGCGGCCGAAGATTTGCGATCGTCGGGATACAATTTCAATCTCGACACGAGCCAGTGGGTTGCGGAAGGCTCGGAGAATGTTATTGAGCCGAACATCCCCGTGGAATTCATCGTCAAGCAGATTCACGAATGCAACGGGATCATGTCGCTGGAGGGGACCGATCTCACGATCCGTTTGCTCGTCGATGAGGCGATGCCCGCGTTGGCGGTCGAGACGGCGGCGACGATAAAGAAGGAAGCGCAGCAAGAGGTTAATGTCGAGAATGATGACATTGAAGATGACATCGAAGATGATATCGGAGATGGACAGAGCGAAGATAGGCAAGACCAGGATGCTGAGGATTCCGAGGCGCAAGGCATGAGCGATGATGACGATGAAGAATGACCATCCACGAGAGTACCTATCTTTGGATTAATTCTGATTTCTCTCTTTTGTAGTCATTCTCATCTTTTCGATCACATAACCGCAGCCCCCAGTCGCATGGAGACTCGCAGAGAGAGAGAGAGAGAGAGAGGGATTACTCGATGATGTGTTGTCTCAAAGTGTTCTCCATGAAAAGCGGCCTTCGACAAGCGACGCCTACTATGAGTTATGGCATGGTTGCATGCTGGTATGTCAGAGGTGCCAAAGCAGTATAGTACGATCACATCAATGAGTACACCGCGGCATACTCTACTTTTCCTCAATTTTGCATGGTACTCCGTACTCCATTCTTCGTCTCCTTCGAAATGCACCACAACGATCACTGCGGCGACTCGTTGGCCATACTGGTGTACTTCTGCACCAGAAGCGCCTCGGACTGTTCCACTGTGGCGGGATCAAAGCCTTCGTAGCGCTCCGGTTTCTGCTCGCACAGAGACAAGTCCACGTGCTTCAAACAGCAGAGTCCCAGCACGACCTCCGGCTCCTCCTGATTCTCATCGGCACCTGCATCGCCAGTGCTCTTGGACTTCGCACCCAACGATGGCCTGCCGTTCTTGTTCGGCGGTTGGATAACGAGGGCCAAGTCAATCGCGATGTTCTTGATGTACCGTTTCACGATGCTGGACATGCCGCGGATGGCCTTGTTGCCCATCAATTCGACAGTGACTTCCACAGTGCAGCACGAATTCTTCGCGGCGTCCGCATCGTGCTGATTGTAAATGGTGTCGACGAGACCGCGTCGGTAGATCGGAAGGACGGACGCCTTCGGGGCCATCATCCGGATGGGCAACGGCGCGGACACGATGTGAGGTACGATCTTGAGCCGTTCGCGGCGGTACTTGTTATCTCCCTTGAGGAAGCGTTTCAGCGCCCTCGTGCGGCTGTCGTCCGCAGGCGTCTCGATGAGGCTCTCATCAAAGTCTTTGACCCAATCCGGCATTTTGAAGTACACCAGGATGTTGCCCCACTGCGACATGGCATTGACGATGAACGTGGGGACATTGCGCAGACCGTTCTGGATCAAGAATGGATGCGTGCCGGCCTCCTCTTCGGCGTCGTCGGAAAGGAAGATGTCCATTCCGCGCAACTCAAAGAAAGGCTCAAACTCCTGCTGCTGTCCCAGCTCATTCGCCTTGGCTTCCTCGGTATCGAACGTTCCGATGGAAATGCTGGAGCTTGACGCGGCGTTGCCATCGATGCTTGGATGGGTGCTGCTGCCGCTATCCATTCGACCATACTCATGAGGAGGATCTGACGATGGCGATTCGGACCTCATCTGCTGCGCACCTATGCTGCTGCGCCTGCGTTGCTTGACATCATGCTGCGAAGGATGCTCCACTTGAGTCGCCGAGGATCTTCTCGCCTTGCGCGTCGAGAGGGTCTTCCATGGCTTGGGCCGTCTGCGACGTGAGTTTTTGAAAGGGGACGATCGCTGTTGAGTTTGGTCCGCATCCTGAAGCGCTTCGGCCGTGTACGGCTGGGTGGTGGCAGGAGCGCCTTCCATGTCACCTTGTGGAGGTGCGTCATGGCTGGATTCGCGCGTTTGCGTGGGTGGGTCGATCTCGGATGTGGGCCGACCCAGCACAACATGGTCAAAACCAGCGACGACATCCTTCGCATCGATCCGGATGCCGACAGTGAAGGCAGCCAGCATCAAGCCAATGACGGCGGACCATGGGAAATCGTTTTGGAGGATCTCGTGTCGATGCAGGATGATTTGATCGATGGAATACAAACAGCAGTGAATGATCATGATCGTCACCCAATCCACGGTTTTGCCGTCTCCGTCTTTGCCTCCAATCAGATTTAGCAAACTTCCGAAGGACAGAGCCGATCTTGTGCCCAGCAATGCTGACCGCGAGCTGTTCATGCTGTGACCCGACAAATCCCGATCATGGTTGGACAACGACGACGGCGATGACAATTCGGACATCCCACTTTCATTGCGCGCCACATGCTTGGGCGAGGACATGGAATTCGGAGTCGCACCATTCTTGCTCTCCATGGCGCCGTCATCGTCGTCGCCCGATGACGGAGTCCTCTTCGACCGCAGACTGCGCGCGATGGTCTTGCCGACATTCTTGGATCGCTTCTTGAGCGTCTTGGCAACCGTGGCGACGGCCTTGGCGGCCTTCTTTGGATCCTTGCGCTGCCTGCGATTGAGGCGCTGACCGTCGTCGTCGTCCAGGCTTTCGCTGTTGCCTGCCGATTCCCTCCTCGCCAGCAGCGCTTGGATGATGTGGCTGCGATGCGGAGATCGATCGGCTCTGCCCGATCTCGCTTTTCTGCCTGCCAGGGGTGGTTTGTCAGGAGTAGGCGAAGTTGCAGTGACATCTCCATTGCTGTTCGTCAGCAAAGGTGTGGCCGTATCGATCGTCAAGAGTTGACGCGACGCCGACTGCGATGTGGGTTCTGCGTCAGCTTCGAGATGGTGCTCATCCGTCGAATCAGCTCGCCTGTGGCCAATCTTCCACGGCAAGGATTTGCTCCCATCCTTGGAGGATCCTCGCAATGCCGCCACCATCTTCTTTGCGGTCAATTTGTTCCTGGGAGACTTAGGAGCCTTGGGCGTCCTGTTTTGCTTCGTCGTGGATTTGAATCTGGCCATTGCTGCTGCAGCCGCTGCGGCTGGCTTGTTCTGTTTGGCGCTGGCCGGAAGTTGTTGGGCATCGGCAGTTTCATCGGCCTTGACATTGATCGCTGCGCCAACTTTCGATTCGGTGTGATCGAACTCGACCGCACCGAGACTGGAAAAGGATGCTCCCGCTTCATCCGCGATATTGGCGAACGACGCATGCTGCGATTCCGAATTGTCTCTGATGTACGCATCGATGTAGGAGGGCCCGTCGTCATGCTCATCGAGGTCCATAGTGCGCGCGGAATGCGACGAGGCGGAGGCGATATCCGCCTTGCTGTGCTTCGTCCCGTCCAAGCTGTCGCTGTTCGCCTCCAAACCGACGTAGAACTCGTCTTCAAAGTCGCTGGTATGCCGCTCGGCGTCGTCAGGAGGACGGTTCCTCGCATCGCCATCGTCATCGAACGAGTCCGTGACAGCGCCATGCTCATGATTGCCATCGCTGGACCGGATACGATCGCGAAAGGTCTTGGCGACCTTCTCTCGCACGCGGCCTCTCGTTTGCTTGGCGGCCTGCACGACGTTGGAATGAAATATGCGGCCGCGTTCCTGCGTGCGTTTGGCGGCGTTGGAGACCTTGCCGCGCAGCCGATCGGCGAATCTGCGCGGTCGGCCGTCGTTCATCAGGACCTGATCGAGGTTGTTGCTGATGCTGTCGTGGAAGGTATCTTCGTCGTCGTCGTCGTCGTCAAGGAGGAGGACGTCGCCCGCGCCTCTGCTGTGTATCGAGAGCGCATCCTGTGCGGCCAGTCCCTTTGCGTCATCCGCACCAATGGATGGTGGCATCTTGAGCATCGAATCCGGAGGTTGGATGGCCCCCGTGCTGTGTCTCCTGTTGTCATCCATCATGGCGTGCGGAAGGTGGCTCTTATCATCGAGCTCGCTCGCATTCATATTGTCGTTGCTGTTCGTTTCATTGTGGGGAACGCCGTCCAACGATGGAACAGATCGCGCGCCTTCCATCGTTTGCCGACCGTGCTTGCCGACGGTGTTTGGTTGCAGACAGGTTCCAGGAGAGTGTGGATCAGTGCAGATTGGAACAGACGCACTCTTTCTCTCTCAAGAGAGCGTGTCCACGAACAGAGACTCACTCTATCTCGTTCTCTATCCGTCTATCTATAATATCTATCTATCGTGCTTCGTGTTTATGATCAGACCGAGGCGAAGGAGACGGCTTCGGTGTTTGATCTTGTTCGTGGAGCAAGACGTCACGAAGTGAGATGAGACCAACCAAGAACCTCCCTCGCGTGATGTCACTGTGCCAAGAAAACCCCAACAACTATTTCCACAACACAAACAACGCACAGAGTCCATTCCAAGATTCTCACAAGACGACGCGCAATTCCTCCGTTCTCAACGCAAGAAGAAGAGCGGTCAACGGTTCTTCCGCCAATGACCGGGTGCGCGACATCGAAACCATCTTCGTCATTCCGCGCCGTCTTGGTCGTGGTTTTCCATCATTCGTGTTTGGGCGGAATGAAACACGAATAGTCGTAGACCAACCGTCCGACCTAACGATGATAGAGTCGACAAGGACCTACTCTACTCCATGGTCATATTACAACATAACACAACATGATATTATTATATTCAATACATTTCAATACATACCAACAGTAACTGACACGTCTGATCAGATATTATTGTTCGCATTATTACCCTGCTGCATATTTCATATCTCATCTAATAGTTCTTCTTCTCTCCACTCGTTGTTCCATCCATCACACGAAGTTGGTCGGCTCCCAATCGTCGCCTTTGACATCGCCGTCCTCCCAACCATCGCGTCGACCCAACTTGCCCGAGGCAAAGCCCACATCGAGACCATCCAAAATGGCCATTTGTTCTGCCGACAGCACCTTACCGTTCGCATTGACACCACCGTACGTATTCTCCGCGATGGCAATCTTCTCGACCTTGCTCGATGGCGCCGATCGTGGCACGCACGTGTATCCCTTCTGCAATGCCCATCGCACGAGGATCTGGGCCTTCGTCATCTTCTGCGCGTTGGCAATGTCACCGAGCTGATCCCATCCGGCCAAGATGTCGGGACTGCTGCTCAGCTTGGACCACGTGCCGCATCCGACGCCGATGCCGTACTTGGCGCAGTACATCACGATGTCCTTGTGCTGATTGAAGGGACTGATCTCGAGCTGATTCATGGCCGGCAGATCGTACGGAAATGCGCGCTGTAATTCTTGCAACGGTCCCAGCCCGTAGTTGCAAACTCCGACGGCCTTGACGAGTCCGGAACGTTGCAATTCCAGCAGAGCTTCCCACGACGCCAACCGCTTTTCCGAATTCGTCAATGGACTGTGGATGCAGACCATATCGAGGTACGACACGCCCAGTTCCTTCATGGCCTTCTTGACGCTGCGACGCACATCTTCGCGGTTGGTCGATTGCTGCTCATTACAGAGCTTGTGCGACAGGTACAGTCCATCGCGTCGACCACTGCGTCCGATGGATCCCATGGGCGATGGCGCGCGCAAGAGACCGACGCCGCCCGATTCCGCAGTCGTAACGATCGCGTGTTCCTCACCGATGGTGACGGTCGCCCGATAGCGCTCCAACAACGCCGGCTTCTCGTTCACGCCGTACTTGGCCTCGACGGCAGGCAGTCCCTGATTGAGATACAAGGCAACGGCCTTGGCGACTTCGGTGTTGGATCCGTACTGACTGCCGACGTCGAAATATCGCACGCCCGCCAACAACGCGAGGGCCGTGGCCTGTTCGGCCTGTTCCGGCTTGGTCTTGTAAAGGGAATAGCCGATGCGCGGTATGGTCGTCGTGATCTGTTTGTTGTTGGCACCGTAACGACGCGTCGTCAGAACCGGCGATGGATCCTCCAAAGGAACGACCGATCGTCCGTATCCGACACCTGCAGTGGTGGACGAGCCGCTCGTGGATCGCGCCGCGTTGATGGCGTTCATGTCGACCTTCATGTCGTCCTGCAATGCTGCGGCGTGGGCGACGTTGGGATTCATCGTCCACAAGGAACCTCCCATGAGCACGGATGATGCAGCGCTGACGAGGACGTCACGTCTGGATGCGCCGCTAATCTCCGACGCGTCAGCAGCCTTGTTGGGAGAATGCGGTGCAACGAAACCTTGTCCCTTCTTTGCAACATTTTCAGTGCTGCTCTTCATTCCATTGTTGCCGTCACTGATGTCCTGGAACGACAGACCATTGACGGTTGCATGCTGGGCGATGAAGACAAGGACAAGGGCAACGAGCATCAGCTGCATCCAGCGTTGGTGCTGATGCCATCCATGCCTCTGAACCGCAGGGTTGGGAGTGGCTGTTGCTGTCATCTTCCGGAGTTCCGCACACTATTGCCGTTGTACCTTTACCTGCACCTGCACGTTGCCGTCGTTGTTGGTAACGAAGACAGCGATGGTGGTGGAGTTGTGATGACGATGGTGGTGTCCAAAGCGAAGGGAAGGTCGACGGATCACCATGGCTTGATGACGAAGATCATCGCTCCGTTCGCGCTCTCCATCGCCCTGACGTTGTCGAAGAAGGAGAGGTGGTATCTTTTGATTCCGATTGGCGTTTCGATCTTTCGGAAAGTGAGTAGTATTGTAGTGGTATCTATATAGTAGTACATTAAAGTAACTACTTGCGAAGACAATACCTAGTGTGTGCATTGTCCATGTCGTATTAATATACTAACAGAGAGATATTATATACTACGACAAACACGATGGAACACGCGTGACCACAACTCCCGTCACAAAACATCACCAAAAAGCAACCAACGAACAAGGCGAAAAAGGAAATCCGACAAGGAACACGCAAGAAATCCAACGAGGAGAGTCATGAATCAAAGGAGGCATCCGACAAACCAGGGGGAGCGCATCTTGCACACTCTCGTCATCAACCTCTTTGCCTCGGACCATACTCTTGGGAAGGCGCACAGTCGTAGCTGGACGAGAGGAAACGCGCACGTCACAGCACATCACAGCACATCACAGCACGTCATATCACATCACATTATAGACAATCGAGGACAATAGCATCCACACTGGCATCCACACCAATATCCACACCAATACTACTATCCACACTAACGTCCATAGACACAATATCCATAGGCACAACACCCATCAAGAGCATCAAAGAAGTTTGAACGACAACGATGACCGCACAAGACGAAGAGAAGCTGATCGAACGGTTCACGCAATGCGTGACGTCCGCAGAACCATTCGAGAACGAGGAGCAAAAGGCGGTGTGCCAGAAGATGGTGGACAACCTCCCCAAGCTGGAGCCAGAGAAGGTGGACACGGAACGTGACCTCAAGGACATCGCAGCGTGCACTTCCTACGCTTACTGGTACCTCTCCCAAAAGCCAGACACGCGACCAGCGCCGGAAATTCAGAATGCCATGGCGTTGCGAGAAGCTCGTCGTCATTTGGCCTACATGACGAACGACTACGACAAGGCGTTGGCGTCCTTCATCCAGTGCTTGACGTATCGCAAGGTGCGTCGCGGCGTGTTCTACTCCGTCGGAATCTAGTTCTCATACTGCGTTGTGCTGTCGTGCGATGCACTGCGCTGCATGTGATGGAGGCGTTACGGAAGCAGCGTGGGGGTGAGAGTTGCTTGCGCTGTCGTGCGGTGCAAATGGTACACGTGATCTGTCGTGGGATAGATGACTGGACAGCTCTCCAGCTCATCATCCATCACAGACACTCTGTATAACAGATTGTTGTCTCACTGCTCCTTCCATTTCCCACTTTCATTCAATCATGTTGCTCATCCACTCCACTCTACTCTATTTGCTTCATACATCCACGCGCGCGCGTGACTGGATAAAACTATGCCTCGCACAACACAACAATCTACAATGCCAATCTGCAATGCCAATCTAATCTACAAATTCAATACTACACCTCGACGATACGACTGCAGGAGAACAATCTGGATGTGCTGAAGACGTGCTTCAATTCTCCTCCTGCACAAAAACCAGAGGAGGCAGAGACTGCGACCGATCCTGCCGACACCAACGGCGATTGCAACGGCGTTTCCAACGGCGAGAAGAAGGAAGAGACGGAGGAGGAGTACTCGAAAAGGATCGGCAACCTGATTCTGGAAGATCTGACACACCAAAAGGTCATCATGCGAGCGCGCGACAGAGAACACCGCGGCGTCATGATCAAGTACGCTCGTCTCAGCACGGGGACGACGGAGGATTCCTACATCTGGTCGCAGGTCTACATGGCGGAACGCAGCGTCGCCGTGGCGGAGTACGGAACGCTCGGGAAGCATGAGCGCACCGTCTCCATCTTTGACTACCACGGCTTCGAATCCTCGAAGGCGCCAGCCGTCTCGACGCAGATCAAGACGGCGAACCTCCTGCAGAATTTGTATCCGGAGCGGTTACAATCCCTCCTCTTCTTGGAACCGCCCTTTTGGCTTCGCGGTGTCCTGGCGGTGCTCAAGCCTGTCATATCGGCGGAGATTCTCGATCGAATCGAAATGGCGACGGGGACTGTGAGTTCATTTCATCGTATTGCGGCTCGTGCTGGTACTCGTACTGATACTGTGCTCGTGTGCCATGAGGGCTGTGAACTAAAATACAATGCCTCGTCCTTGATCATAGCATGTGATGCGACGACCCATTTGTCTTTTCTGTATGCTGGCACATTCACGTTGTACTCACAACAACTCTACTCTACGCCGCTTTACTGCATCATCACCATCTCGTATGCACACGAACAGGAGGAAACCAGCAAGATGGTCAGTGAATTGGTCGACGCGGATCAAAAGGCACTGCTCTTGACACCAGAAGAGCAACTGAACACAGCGATTAGCCTCGAGCACTTCCTGTTCGACGTCCCATTCTACGCCCTCTACGATGATGTCAAGTGCGAGCGTGAAATTCCAGAGCCTCGAGCAGCAGAAGAGACTGGTGAAGGTGATGGGTCCCTTGCATCGTTGGCTGGTTCCGCCACGTCCTTCATGAAGTCCTTATGGTGAAGCGTTTTCACCTTGGTACGCAGCATTGCGGGCGGCGGGAAAGTTCAGCACGTACACGCACGTGCAGGAAGATCCGCCTGCTTCATGAACTGCGATGTCGACATTTATATGTGGAGCTTGTGATCTTGTTCTCTTCTCCTATTCCTCACCATACTCAACTAAGTATCATAAGTACTATTACACTCCTCGGCAGTTTACTCCCACGCAGACACGAAGTGGGCAATGGCATGCTGCAGTTCACCGCCCTGCCAACAGTATCCGCCCTCCAATCCGGATGCGACCCTCGTTCCAAAGTGTTCCTTGATCTCTTGACCGATAGATCGATAATCCCGCGGTTGTAAATTGAGCTTGCTCGTCAGATCAGCCTCCAACGCATCAAATCCAGCCGCCACAAGCAACACATCCGGTTTATCCTGCAACAAAAATGGAATGGCCTGCGACACCAAAGCATCTCGGTACCCATTCTCGTACGTCGTCCCCGCCGGCAAGTTGATGTTGTGAATATTCCCCAACGGTCCATGATCATCATCGCCCGACGACCGCGGATCGTTGGGATCATCGGCCGCACGTTGCACGGAGAAATCCGACATGGCCTCGTGGATGGAACAGTACCGAATGCGGGATTCATCTTGCACGCAATGTGCGATGCCGTTGCCGTGATGGGCGTCGATATCCAGGATGGCAACACTGTTCACACCGGGCTGATCCAACGCATACACAGCCGCGATGGCGACGCTGTTGAGCAAGCAGCCACCCATGCCTTTGGATTGGCAGGCATGGTGGCTGGGCGGGCGCACGAGGGCGAACGTGGGTGCGGTACCGGACAATGCGCAATCCACGCTGGTCATCCAATCCTGTGCCGCATTCAAGGCGGCCTGGAAGGAATACTGGTCCACCAACGTTCTGGAATAGACCGGATTGAGGCGTCGTGGTCGATCCGTCTCCAAACACACTCGTTCCAATTCTTGAAGGTAACTTGCGTCGTGCACCTTGTTGACGTACTTCAGGATCTCCGTCTGTTTTGCCGAATCCTTCGCATCCACGTGCAACGACGACGATGCAACATCCCCCAAATGATCCAATATCGCTGCCATCCGACCAGGCCGATCCGCGATCAACTTGCGATCGTACCCGCCATTGATAGGCTGCTCGTCTTGCGCCACCTGCTTGCCACCTCCGGCATACCAACCGCCACCGGCACCCAGCGCGGCGCCCAGCACGAACAGCTTCTCGGTATGCAGCACGTTGGCTTCCAGCAGCGAAATGGCAAAGCCCACCACAGTCGCAACGGCGAAGGCCGACGCGATGGCCTTGAGTTTGGTGGGCGTCCATGGTCGCGAGTAATCGTCGTCCAATTCGGTGTTCTCCAAGTGTTGCAGCGATGTGGGAGAGTACTGGAAGGGGCGGTTGTTTGCCCAGAGGCTGGTGCCGTCCGCTCGCCGACTTGTGCATGTGCTCATCGTTGGTGCTGTCGTTGATGCTGATTGCGAAGCCGCAGTTGGCATCACAACGAAACCGGCGCTGACATTGCACGTGGACAGCAGGAGTGCTGCTAAGCAGACGATACCGCGAGGAATGCTCGCAAATACAGAAGTCATCATGTTACTCTCTCTTTCGATTGATGCTCCTATGGATCGTCGCTATGTGTGCTTGCAGATGCCATCGTCGTCTCCCATGAATCTGCAGCCGCTGCCTCTTTGTGTTCGTGTCACCATTGCACATCAACCACACAGAACACGATGGACTTCAACAACAGATCTTCTTCTGACGCCTTTTGAGTCGTGGATACGAATGTCCGAAGCAACCAAGAGGCGCCGCAGTCTATCTAGAGCCATCCAAGGCAGCACAATGCATCGCAGATAGGTACTTGTAGCACCACACCACACCGTACCATGGCATGCCAGAAGTGGAGCACTCTAAATATGTACTATCTTATTCTACCACACTTGATCTTGTTATGTGCATCTCATGTAGATGTGTCCACCTTCGCGTTCTTGTTGCGAAGGTAATATTCGAATGCCGACTCCTCCACCGTCTCGATATCGTCGGGATCGTACTGCAAGATTTCATCCGGAAAGCACTCCTTGGCCACGATGGCGCCACGACCACGTTCGTTGGGATCGTCGACCAAAGCATCATACGCGCGCGCGAACCCGCGACGCACGCCTTCGAAGATGGCCTCGCGGCTCGTCTCGAGCTTGGATACTTCGGGCGATCCCGGCGGCAGGGCCACCGCCAGGAGATGCGGTTGCGACGTGTCCCTGTAATTCCGCTGGCTGTAGGCGGCCTCATTGAGCTTGAGGATGTCCTCGGCGTACAACTTCTTGTGCAGCTGCTTGCGCATGCGCTCGTGCACGGCCTTGAGGCGATTTTTGCGCAGGAAGAAGCGCTTGGTGATGAGGCGTTCGAAGAGGGAGCCCTTGCCAGTCGTGTCGGTGCCGTCGGGTCGCGTGCGCAGCACGACGACGTGCGTCGCGCCTTCCTTAACGGCCGTGCGGTACGGCAAGGGTTCGTAGATCAAGGCGTCGCCCAGCGGTTCGTAGTTGGCGCCCTTGAGGTTGTTGCCGATGACGTACTTCTTGTTGTGATTGGCGCCCATGCGCTTGTTCTGCGCATCGCGGTCCAAGTTCTGGACGGGACCCGCGATGCCGGGCAGCAGGCAGGATCCGTGCATGGCCGATGCCAGCTCCTCGAGGGAATTCCAACCACCGTTCTCAAGGTCCAGAATGACCGCCTGCTCGCTCTTCAATCCCGACGTCACGACGCGCAACGGCAGCTCCTTCTGGCGCTCCAGGAACCGATCCCAAACCAGCGGCTTCGTTTCCTGCATCGTGCGTTGCAGCAGGAATTTGAGATTGAGCACGGGTTTGCCGTTGGACCGGCGCGTCAGGACGTCCTTGAACAACCGCGGATCGACGAGACCGAAGCCCAACGATCGCAGCAGCCGCTTCGTGTCGATGAATTCGCTGCCGGCCGTCGTGAGCTTGTCGTAGTACACCTCGGGACCGAACCACGGCACCTGCTTGTTGATGAAGTACGCGCCGATCATGGAACCGGCCGACGATCCGTAGACGCTGTCAAAGCAATCGCGCAGGCCCAAGTAATCCAAGGCGCAGACCATGCCGGCCGAGACGCAACCGCGCATGCCGCCGCCCTCGACGGCCAGTACGACGTTGCAGCTGTCGGTGCGGTTGTGAGATGTGGAGCCTTGCAGTTTGCGCTCCAGCAGCAGTTTCGAGACGGGATGGGTATAGTCGGGATGGTCCTTCGAGCCGATGATCTGCGTGTTGCCTTCCACGTACACCGACGTGAGGAGCTTGTCGTAGTTAATATCACCGGTCTTCGGATCACGAAAGCGCTTTGCGTCGTCCTCCCAGTAATCGTCCAAATCGGACATGGTCGTGATGTTGTATCGTTGCAGTGCCGACTTCGACTTGCTCGTTGTTGGTGGCATTATCTGCTGATCGATGCTGACGGTATTTTGGATGTCCTTGTTGTCCTGAATCGTTCGTCGGAATCCCAGGCGATTCAGACGCCGTCTCCATCGTGACTTTGTTGGTTGCTTCTGCTTCTGCAGTTGTCCTTGCTGCTGTTCCTGCTGCATTGCATTTTCTATGGGAGAAAAGTCGCCATCATTGGGATAGGAGGCCACATGCAGCGTGGTGCGAATCTCCGGACTCTGACCGTCGCCCAGCGCAGTTGATGGCGACTGCAGCTTCTGGGGCGATCTTCCGTTGACAACAGTGGGGTGAGCGACGGTGGTCGGAATGGTTGGGAGTTGGATGAGCAGTGTTGAGTGGATCGCCGTCGATCGCAAGAACGCAATTGTGGAGCCTGGCAGCAGGATCCACACAACGATGCATTGCATCGAAATGCCCAGCGTCATTCTCCTCAAGCCCGTCATTCCTTTTCTGTTCCTTTCGTCTTTGGTTCTGGTTGTCCTTGCTCTGTACCAATACGACTAGAACTAAGACTACGACAACGAGTAGAGCGTGATTGAGTGATAGATGGACGTATGGATATGGTGAGAGTATGTTGCGAGTATGATGCGAGTATGATGGTTGATGTGTCGAATGCAACGCAGCAATGGTGCGAAAGGAGAAGAATGGTGTTGTTGTTGCGTGTGTGTTTGCGTTTCTCTTTCTCACTCTCCACCTACCACTGTTTGCACCTCCTGTTACTCTCGGTTGTGACAACCTGTATGAGTGCAATGTCAGTTCGTTCCACTTGTACGATACAATCACGTGCAGAGAGCACCCCTCCGTCCCTTCCTTGTGTCACACCGAAGGACTTGATGTGTGGTGTTGTTCTGGTTTGGGAGTTGATGGCATCATCAGCACGAAAGGCAACATCACGAGAAACCATTCGAACGATGATTGATTGGAGATCTCTGATGATGTCGATACGTGGTCAAAAACGTGTCGACATCATCGAATCTGCGACGTCGCATTTTGAGGACTGACAACGATCACGAACAAGGACGACCCAAGGAATTGTTTCCGCGTCTGTACTTGATCAGAGAAAAGAAGCCGTGATCGATTGAGTCGACGCGCCAACTTGCGAAAAAGGTATCTTCGTTTCTGCGCAACAACAACAAGAGCAACAAACACGGTGGCAAGCTCTCCTGAAACAGCCTGTCTCGGCTGTCGTGTTCATTGCCATCGTTGCGGTGTTCACCGTTGCCAACACCTTGATACCAAAGATGCCGCCACAGGAGCATGGCGAAGGTCTCATAGTTTGGAAACAGCTCAAGTGAGCAGGCAAGATGGAAGCTTCCAACCACGGCAACATGCCTTCGACACATCGCGAGCAAGGTTTCAGTATGGACATGCAACAGCATGAACAGGACCAAGCGCGCAAGCAAGATCAACAGAATGGCAAGGCGCAAGATCCTCGAAACAGCGGTGAGTGGCACAACAACCAGGAGAATGTTGGCCCCAATCGTCAGCTGCAAAGCGACCAGGAGTTGAACGTTCGCGAGAATGATGCGCGAGGACAGCAGAAGGGGGTCCTCAGACACAAACGATCACGGCAAGACGCGCAGGTCGATCCCAACCTCCCAAGTGTGCTGCAACGCCATGTCACGTCTCAGCATCACTCCCGTTCTCGACACAGCAGCACTGCATCTGCAGCCAAGCGCAAACCAGCTCCAACGCCATTTCGAAGCCTTCGACGAGGCCGATTCTCGAAGAAGGCGCATGCGGCCACATCATCCTCACGAACAGCGACATCCATAACATCCACCAAGCGCAAGTCTCCTGGCTTCCCGTCTTCCTCAACATCGTCAAAGACATCGTCTCGCGCACAGAGCCACCGCTCTTCGCAGTCACGGACATCCACTCGAGCTCGAATGCAAGCGCGACCGTGGGCACGTGCACACAGCGCGGCGAGTGCGCATGGGAGTTCAGCTCACACCCCGGCCACGTACATCGTGTGCTCGATCGCGGAGAACTTGGCAGGCGAGACCTGCGTTGCATCCATAGACGCCGGTACACCGACCACGCTGCAAGTCACCAAACAGAGCAACAACGGGCAGACCTATGCCGAAACGTTGGCGTACCTTGAAATCCTCAAACCTCAAGAAGTGCTGCTCAACGAAGGTCGCAAAACGTCCACCCTCGTTCAAAAGATCGTCGAGTTCTTCGATGGCTGCGTTCCCACGAGCACGGCGTTGTCGGCCGGGTGTGCGAGACGCAAAGCAGCGACTGCCAAGAGGCGTGGAAGACTAGGTGCACGTCAGTCATCGCACCGATCCTGTGGCAGCAGTGTCGATTCGCGAACAAGCGAGAAATTGCAGGGCGCGGCACCTGAAGATGGTGGCACCAGAGTCAAGTTCGTACCAAGGGCCTGCTTTGATCAAACGAAGGGCGCGGAGCTGTTGCATCGCATCGCGCGCAAGGAAACCTACGATTCCACAGTCGTGGAGGAGTACATCCTATTGTCGGCTGCGAATGCCTTGCTGCAATACACACAGCAGTATCTCGACGCGATGTTTGCGCGAGAATGCCTCAGCCTCGTCATCAACTCCGGAGGCCAGAATCGAATGGCCATCGACCGTTCCACCTTGCTCCAGTTGGAGCTCCTCGTCAACGCCAAGACCGGCAAGACGAAGAACTCGCTGATCGATTCGATCGATCGCACCAAGACCGCGGTCGGCAGTCGCCTCCTGCGTTCCAATCTCATGGCGCCACCGTGCAGGCCATGCACAATCCATTCTCGGTTGGATCTGGTCGACGCTTTCCTCAGCAACGAGGAGCTTTTCTATTCCGTCATGGATCATCTGAAGAAGTTTCCGGATGTCGATAAGGTCCTGGCGAGCATCGCGTTGGTCCCTCGCATGTCTACGTACGACGCTGCAGAAGCATCCAAACGAGGTACGGGCCAGCCGCCTCGTGTCATGGAGCGGCTCGCAAGCAAGGGTATCGCCGCACTCGTGTGCATCAAGACAGCGCTATCTGCATTGCCATCCTTTGCAGCAACTCTACAGGATTTTTTGGAGCGCATCGACAATGATGATCACAGCAGCAAGCAGGGACAGCAATCTCCTGACGTTTCACAAGATGGGCATCCCGACACTTCGTCAGATACACAGCTGAATGATGCGTCAAGTCTGGCACGGCGGTCCAAAGGAACATCGTCATTCCAATCCAGTCTTCTGATCGGTCTAGGCGCAGGATCAATGCCGTCGACGGCCCCGATGAAGCATCTCCTGCTGCGGGCCATCCTTTGCACCTTGCAACAACCGGCGTTAGGTGAAGTCCTCGAGGCTGTCACTGGGATCTTCACTGACAGCACGAACTTCACCCGTAACGCCCACGAGATGCGCCACCAAACGTGCTTCGCTCTCCGGCCTGATGATAATGGGATGATCGATGTTCTGCGCAAACATTTCCTCGCAAACGTCGACAGCATCTACAAGAAGGCGGACTCGTACGCAGAGATCCATGGATTCCACGTCTCTGTGCGATACTCCACCAAACGAGGGTACTACCTCGTTGTGCCGAATGAGGTGGCAGCCACCCTGCCCACTGAGTTCATTATGCCGTCCAAGATCGGCAGATCCATCACTTGCACGACAGAAGAAGTCCAGAGCCTGAATGCCCGCGCCCTTGATAACGTCAAGGATATCCTCGCAATCACGTACGAACAGATCGAACAGGTTTTGGATGTCGCTCGTTCCAAATACGACGCAATTGCGGCACTTTCGGATGCCGTCGCGCTGCTGGACATGTGCCACAGCGTCGCGGATGTGGTGACACTCAGTACGGAGCCTTGGGTTCGGCCAGAGATCATCGATCCCGACACCATGACGCACGCTTCATCTCGGGTCGTCGATGGCAACAGCGACAATCTGGAGACGGCTCGAATCTACATCCAAGGTGGGCGACATGGTGTGATGATGGCAGGATCTGCTGCGGCGGCAGGAGGCATGTCAGGTATCGTGCCAAACGATACATTCCTGCCATTCAACAAACGTCACACGATTATATCGGGGATCAATGGATCCGGCAAGTCTACGTATTTGAAGCAGGTGGGAATCATCGCCATCTTGGCACATTGTGGAAGCTACGTACCAGCGCAGAAAGCAAGGCTGCCAGTAAGTCGCGCTGGGCTTGCACAGAAACTCAACTTGGCCATTCACGCACTTTGATATCCTCCTACTGCGCTAGGTCATGGTATGCTGAGTCGAAGGCGACATCAGCACTTGATCCTCTATTGGAATTGAACTTCATCATCTGACTATGACTCTGCACTTGCTGTGTTTACAATTTTGCAATCAACCATAATCCAACCAGACATGGACACGTCTCTGCGCGAGAATCGGAAATGGCGATGATCAAGGTAGGTGCCGATTCTGTTCCATTTCAGTCTTATCGGTGGCTTTCGTGCAGGCACTCCTTGTTCCAAGGCTCACATACACATCCTATGATGTATGCTCACTCTTTTTCGCACCGATGCTTGTACTCAAATGCACATATGCAAATGTGCTCGCCGACCTTGCCCCCACAGAAAACAACATTTCTTCCTTCCTGATGGAAATGAAGGAGGTCGGCTTCATTTGCCGTAACGCCAACGAGCAATCTTTGGTCCTGATCGATGAGTTGGGGCGAGCCACCAGCAACGAGGATGGCATCGCAATTGCGTGGTCTGTCCTGGAATACCTCCTCAAAACGAAGGCAACCACATTCTTCGTTACCCACTATCAAGATATCTGTCAGATGGGCGAGGTGTACAGTGACAGAGTACAAAACCAACACGTGGAGGCCAAGATCGAAGGTGACGGAGGCATCGGCAACGTCTTCTACAGCCACAAAGTGCGCAAAGGGATGTGCAAGGTGACCTCGGACTATGGTGTGCACGTTGCAGCATGCTGTGGATGGCCGGATGACCTGCTCAAGATAGTACGTGAACGCAACGCCCTGCTCTACCCAACCAGTAGAATCCGTGTCAGCTGCTATCTCCGAATTCGACGACGTTTGCATTGAGGGATTCTCTGCGCAATTCGTCCTGTTGCTGCCGGAAAAATAGCATCATGGTTGGTTCTGCCATACCTGTCGAACTCAGGGCTCACACTTGCTTCCCTGCCATGCCCTCTATCGACCCGCCTTGCTCTCATCTGCACATACCACGTTCCACCTCCGTTTTCCCTGAAGGCTCAACAAGCCGAAGCTCAGCTCCACACAACGCTCCCTTCCAGAGGACTCTGCGAAGATCAAAGTAGTATCGAAACGTCGATTCAACTCAAACAGGCTATTCGGAGCATCGTGAACCTGGTCCAAACGGAGGAAACTTTGGAGTCGTTGAAAACGAAGCTGCAGGTACGCACTCGCAATGTTCTCTTGCGTTCGTTCGATGCGCTGGTGAAGGTTGGACTCCCATCGATGGGTCATTACTGACACGTGAGGACTCCGCCTTGATCTCTTTCTCCATACCTTGTCATCCAATCGCTTGTATAATATTCTACCATCCTGGCATTTCATCCCCCCTTCTCTCCCGCTTGCGAAGCACTTGAGAACTTCCCTCTCCGTATCCGACGAAAAGCTGGGAGGGGTGTTGTCGAGTATGTCACGATCGGAGAGCACAAGCAAACATGTCACAGAAGCCGCGAGAACGGACAGCAACCAAAATGATGAATTGGAATGAGACGGGGGAGGATGAAAGTTGTATTGTGGGAGGTAATCTAATGGGAGAAATAGAGAGTACGGAGAGCCGTGTTCGCCTCGATCGATCCTCGCATTTTGGTCCAGTCGATCGATGTCGATCTATATTTATTCGTAGCCTATGATTTATTCAGTCGTGTGTATACTTTCTTCCACCTGGAAGTTCATCACATCGCGATCCTTTCTTGTTTGGCCTGTCGGAATCTCTCACAATTTGCAGCGAAACGTGGTGTCAGCGAGGGTCCTGGTTGCTTTCGCTGGTGGTACCACGCCGTTGATGGCCGGAGTTGCACATCGGTCTCATCATGATTTCATTCGAGCCATCAGGAGTACTCACACCCACCATACGCAACTTTTGCTACTCTCGAGTGGGACGGCCTGCACATAATCCATCGAATCAGACACCACCGTACCACACAGACAGAAGGATGGATCTCCAAGAGAGCTCCCAGCGGCGCAGGGCCGCGTCGCGTCTGCTGACCTGCTCACTCCCGATGTGCCTTGTCTGGCTGTCGCTGCTAATGCTGCTACTTCAGCCATCATTTGCATCATCGGCACGATGGTTTGGTCAGATGCCTTCCATTTTGAAGACCAACAGCAAACAACGAGCGTCGACGCTCAAGCCATGGTCAGCAACTTCAGGAATGGTCAGAGGAGGAGGAAGCACCGACGAATCGGCGAACGAGGAAGCCGACGATGAGCGATACAGCCGCCAGGTGTACACGCTGGGGCGCAGGGCACATTCATTGATTCGATCCTCCACGGTGTACATCGACGGACCGTGCGAATCTGGGTTGGTGTATGAATGCGCCAAGAACCTCGCTCTGTCAGGCATCGGCAGCATCGTCGTGGTCACGTCGACTGATGACGGGGAAAGTAGCGGCGATGCAACAGATTCCAATTATTATGACGGCACGTTGGATGATCTGGGCAAGGCGTACACATCTGCGGCGATGACAGAAACGGGATTGAAAACGACAGACGCGGACCTGCTGGTTTCCTTCATCCAGCGATTGAACCCGTCCATCGCCGTGCGCAAGGTTAGCCGATCGGAACTGAAGGTGGAGCAGGCCACCAATGGCATTGTCCTGTCCATCGATCGGCCGTACGCAACGCAGCAAGCTCTCAACAGGATGTGTCGCGACCTTGATTTCGCATTCGTCGGTTCAGAGACGGCTGGGGTGTACGCTCGCGTATTTTGCGACTTTGGTCCTTCCTTTGAGGTTCATGACATGGATGGAGAAGCGCCGTTGGTGGTTCCGTTCGACCACATGGAGAAGGTGGAAGGTCAGGATGCCGCGCTGATGATCCACTGCGTAGAAGATGAGAGGCATGATGTTTCCAAGGGAGATAAGATCGCCCTGCAAGTCAAAGGTGGAGAGACAGTGGAGACTCAGCTCACAGTCACACGCGTTTTCACCCCGAGCCGATTCTCTGTTGAGTACGATACTGGTGGAGACAGCGGTGACAGCAGCGGGCAAAGCCTGGACGACTTCGTCAAGAACATGAATGACGATGCTGTGTCATTTAGCCGGGTCAAGATTCCGCAAATGATCAGCTTCCTTTCACTCGATGAAGCCACCGACACCATCAAGTCGGATGGTTCGCTGTTTTCCCCATGCGACCTGGAAAAGAGCTTCGACGATGTACGAAGGGATGCCATCTTCAGCTGTTTCCAAACGCTGTCTCAGAAAGCCAGCGACGACGGTCGTGATGTTTACGATGGTGATGAAAGTGCCTTCATTGCGGCCGCGAAAAAGATGTCGAATCTTCCGTCTCACAATGATGCATGGATGAAACATTGCCAGCAATTCTACAGAACGTGCCAAGCAAAATTCGTTCCCATCCAAGGGATCTTTGGAGCAGTTGCAGCACAAGAGTCTCTCAAGGCGGCATCTGGTCTGTACACCCCGATCCAGCAGTTTCTCATGTACGATTGCGACGAGGTGCTTGCGTCCGACGATGATGAAGAAGATAAGGAGGCGATTGGCGGTGCTTCTCCTCAATGCACGACCTCGTCGTCTGAGGTACAGACGGGGCTTGAGCACATACTCGGAACTGACGTCTACAATGATCTGCGATCGAAGAAGCTCTTCGTCGTCGGTGCAGGTGCCATCGGCTGCGAAGTCCTGAAGAATCTGGCAGCGATGAATGCTGGCACAACGAAGAAAGGTTGCGTCATTGTGACAGACATGGATACGATCGAACGCTCCAATCTCAGCCGCCAGCTGCTGTTCCGCGATGGAGACATTGGCGACTTCAAGAGCATTGCGGCGGAACGCGCCATCCATCGATTCAACCCGAACATGAACATCGAATCGCACACGTCAAAGGTGGGCGATGAAGAGACTGGGCCGTTCGACGATGCGTTCTGGTCGAAAGGATACGACATCATCTTGAACGCGCTCGATAACATGGAGGCGCGGTTGTACATGGATGGTCAGTGCGTTTCCAACGCCAAGGCGTTGGTTGATGCGGGAACGCTGGGATCAAAGGGCAACGTGCAGGTCGTCGTTCCATTCCAGAGCGAATCGTACGGCTCCAGCGCCGATCCTCCAGAACCGTCCATCCCTGTGTGCACCCTCAAGAACTTCCCGTACATGATTTCGCACACCATCCAATGGGGCCGCGATCTCTTCGACGGCTTCTACGCTCGCCGTCCCGTGCAAGCCAATGAGTACGCATCCGAAACAATCAACGGCGTGTCTCCAGCATTCACGAGCCGGCTCATTAACAAGCTCAGCAAGGAGGCCGCCAAAGATGCAGCGAAGGAACTTGCTGAAGATTATGCGGTGGATGGTGAATACTCGGTCTCGGATGAAGTTGACATGTTGCGCCAAGATGCCCTAAGTTGGGCCTCTAGCACAGCAAATGAGCTCTTCCATGATGCCATCCAAGACCTTCTCACAGAACACCCACCGGACAGCCTGGACGATGATGACGAACCGTTCTGGTCAGGATCACGCCGAACCCCGACACCGCTCCGTTACGACGACTCAGATACGTCAGGTCTGGACCCACAGCAGCAGCAGCAGATCAACGAGTGTCTCGTGGACTTTGTCAAGTACGCCGGAAGGTTGAGACTGGAGATGTATTCCGAGACAGCAAGGGATGATGTCAGTCTGTCGACGATATCCACACAGCAAGCTGTTGAAGCATTGTCAGCGCTTCCACCGTCGTCGCATGGCAATGGCAAAGTCAACAGCAGCAACAATGAGGATGATAGCGATAGCGACGACGAGACGGCGGAAACGACGATCCGCAAACACCTGGGCTCCATCCCGTCCGGAACGAAACGCGAGATGTTCGTCGCCGAATTCGAAAAGGACGATGATGCCAACGGCCATGTGGCATTCGTCACGGCGGCCAGCAACCTGCGTGCGCTGTGCTACGGCATTGCACCCGTCGATGCGATGGAGACGCGTCGTGTGGCTGGACGCATCGTGCCCGCCATGATCACCACCACCGCATTCGTTTCCGCGGTTTCCTGCCTCGAGTACATCAAGTTGGTGCAGGGCGTGCCGTTGCGGAGGCATCGCAATGCTTTTATCAATTTGGCATTGCCCTTCTTCGCCTTCACGGCACCGTTGCCTGCTGAGGAAGTGAGGGGGTTCCGCGATGAGAGCTACACGCTTTGGGATAAGATCGTGCTGAAGGAGAGCAGGAAGGCCTCCGAGAATGGTGGTTTGAAGCTACAGCACGTGCTGAAGAAGCTGGCTCGGACCATTGATAGTGACGATCCATCCTCGGTGGAAGTGACCGCCATCAACTACGGCCCCTACATGATCTACGCTGACTTTTTGCATGGTGGGGACATGGAGGTGCTGAATAAGAACATTTGGAGCCTGATCCGCGAATCCATCCAGTCAGGTCAGGCATTCGACGATGCGTCATCGCGAGACGGCGGGCTGTTTGGTATCGGTGAGGATGACGACGACGACGATGGTGGCAACGCCGACAACGTGGCTATCTCGCTTTCGGGTGATGATCTTGCCGAATTGTCCAAGGCGGACCTGACTGTCATGGTTGAGGACATGGAGAACGGCGAAGAGGTGGAACTCCCACCAATTCAATTGATCAAATTCAAACACCGATGAGACTGAAAATACACATCGTACTCGTAATACATGTAAAATAATAGTAGCAGAGGAATGCATTCGGAGGTGGGAAGAGACAAGGATCGTAATTGCAGGTAGGCAATAGAGATGGTGGCGGTCGCGCGGGTGGTGCGTGAAGGAATGCTGCATGGTACGACGACATGTATAGCACACAGGGTGAAAGGATTCGTGGGAGAATAAGTGTGGCACGTGCGGCATCCCAGAGAGATCTGGATGGATCCCTCTGTTCTCCGGTACAATGAGGAGGAAAGGAATCGAAGGAATACCACACATCAATGTCCCATCATCCACCAGGATTCACCTTGTTCGTCTGCATCTTCTCCTGTTGTGATTTTGCGCAACAAGAGAGGGATGCGATCAACAGTGGATTCCGCTCGGGTACAACTCCATTTTGTGAGATCAACATTGACGCGTCATCCGCGATTTCAAATTGTTGAGAAAGCGCACCTGCGTGACAGTGCTCGTAAGATGCGCACCCTTGCGAATGAGTGATTGGAGATGGGAGGAATGAATGGGAAACGCAAAGCACATGCACAATCGAGGCGGTTGAGATGTTATAGATCTTACCAAACCAGCACCATAGTGGAGGACATGTATGCGTGTTAGAAACGATGAGCGAGCACCCACCATGTGGAACTTGGAGGACCTCTCGATCTCGCGCAACTGCGAATAGGACACAAGCGCTCTATTCTATTATGTTATATAGTACGAGTAGTATAGTATTACATATTATTATATGAAGCTTGCTGTGTTACCAAAAGCACAGAGTAGAATTGCAGTGGAGGAGAGCAGAGCAGGGGGATCAATGCTACAGGTTGGAGCATCAAAGTAGTCGTATGGAAGAGGGATCGAAGAAGCATCCTGGATGCGTCAGTCGGCAACGACAACGTGCACACATCTATGATGTCGCTTGCGATGGCGCGAAAAGGAGAAAATTGAAGTTCGTGCGACACAGTGACCAATCCCTCTGTCCGTGTCGAATGACTACTCCTTTGTGCGCATTGGATCTCTGCTCCCATCCAGCCATCCAATCCATCGGCTTGCATCATTGTTCCCTTCATTCGGCGGTTTGTGAGGTGTTAAGCAACCTGCTCGGCGCTGTGCGTTGCACTGCATTGCGTTGTGTGTTGTATTCGTATCAACGAGCCCGCAGGATGACGCACGGTTAATTTTAAGAGAGGGAGAGAGAGAGATGAAGAGATAGCACAGCATGTGCTATTGGTCCAACCCAACCCATCTGTTTGTGCTGTTGGTGGGTGGGTGTCATTGTTACTCTCTGCGTGGCGCCATCCATGGGCATCGCTACCATCCCTTCATGTTTGTGGTGGGTTGTGTCTTTGCGTGAGTTGTTGTGTGTGACTGGCGACTCCCATTGATTGGGGCAAGCAAAGAGCGATGACGCACACACACAGTATCACTGAACAAGACTGAACAGACACAACAACTCACAGAATCGTCACGACTGCGCGAAATGGTCGAGTAAATTAGCTCAAAACCCCAAGAAGTGGCGCTCGCGCCCAGCCGGTCATGCGGATGCTTGTGTGTGACTGGCTCGCTCACGAAGAGTTTTCGAACCGGGGTGCGCGTGTCTGCCGTTGGGACAGCCGTGTGGTGTCACGAGGAACACGGCGATAACAAAAACTAGCGCCGACGATGGTGTCTTCGTGCTCGTAGTCGGAGTACTATACTATACGCGAAACAGTACGGGTGGAGGCGGAGGGATAGCAAGAAAGAGGGAAGAAGAGACAGAGCAAATCAAGAAAAAAGAGAGCCAGCCAGGCGGAGGGAGAGGAGGGAAGGAACAAAAGAGGCAGAAGGCAAGGGAAAGGAAAGGCAAACTCCGACAAGCAATAATCCCAACAGCAAAGACACAGAACCAAGGCAGAGGAACGAGAACTGGAGGCTGCTGCACCAGAAATAGCAACAACAACAGCTACAGCCATAGCTACAGCCACAGCGGCATTGAAACATTCGCCAAGATCCACTGCTTGTCATCTCTCTCTCACTCTGGGAGGACATTGAATGCCAAAGGCACCAAGGAGCTGTGCACAATCCATCCAAAGAGCCGTCCAAACACGAGGTAGAGGAGAGCACACCTTGTGCCATCCCACACTTCGTGAAGCAGCGACAGCAGCAGCAGCAACAGCCAGCTGAGATCCACGCAGCGACAGCACACTCTTGCTCCCACAAATCGAAACTTGCATCCTTGCGCAAAAAGCGCATCATCCATCACTCGCTTCCTGTTCCATTCCTTCAGACAGCGCAGAACCGAACAGCATTGGGAGGTCAGCACTTGCGGACAACTCAATCCATCACAGCAACGGCAGCGGCGGCAACTGTGGCAGAAGGAGCGTTCATCTTGTTGTTTGGCGCCATTCATCCAATCAACCATCACGCAGTCACTGCAATCATTATCGCAATCATCACAGCAATCATCACAGCAACTCAGATACTCGTGTAGCACTCACATAGAGCAACAGAGAGTATCGGCAACCACAATACACACACAAAACACACACAATACGAGCAGACCCCACCTGCAGACAGATTACTATTATACTATCCTTCACCAGCTGTGCATACTCTGCGGGCACTCTGCACCAGACAGTCAACGGCAGCTCTGAGCATCGAAGGAACAGACGCTCGGAACAATCTCATCGATCTTCCGAGTTCACAGCAATCTCAGCTACAAACCCATTCAGCATTCCACGTGACATATTTGCAGTCCAAGCATAGTGCAAGCATAGTGTAAGCACAATCCAAGAACAGCAGAGCACCACATGCCCGACATCTCCACATCCACCAGGGTGGACATCTCGGCCGGCAGCGACCTGATCATCACCAAGTTCAACGAGCTCGACGAGGCCACCATGTCAGGAGATCATCAAGCCTCGACGGTCGTCTCCAAGACGCAGCCCAGCGGCAGCGGCAGCATGGACGGAGACGCTGGAGCTGGCGTCGGCCACGGTAGCAACACCAATGGAAACAACAATGGAAACAGCAATGGGATCGAGATCGGCAGAAGCATAGACATCAGCAGCATGAAGAAGGTGGCCATCAGCAGCAGCAACAGCAGCAGCAGCTCCGATGGTCAGTATCAAGCGCACCAGGACGCGGCTTGCCCAACACAGCAGGAGGTCTCCATCCCAGTCTCGCCCGACACGCTCAAAACCGCGTCGTCCGACTCGGAAGCACCCACCGCCGATGTGCATGGCAGCGTGGAGACGAAGACCAGCGAGGACACCTTGGAGAGCGACATCTCGGCACAATCGCCGCCCGTCCACCAGGACCTGCAGAACATGGCCTTCTCTGGCTTCGTGCAACCCAACCGCACCCGCATCGTCTCCTTGGACCGGGGCAGGCAGCGAATCATGGGGGATGAGGAACCGTCCGCGGACCAACCCTCGGTCAATTCTAAATCATCCCACTCCAAGTCTGCCAACAGGCGCACTGCCCGCCACTCCTTCAACTCGGCTGTCGCCTCCAACAGCGTCAACTTCATGCTCGATGGGGATGACGAGGCCAACGACTCCTCCGATGACGACTCCTCCTACTTCGCATCCAACCTCCCGGGTCCCAAGAGCGGCCAGCAGGCATTGGGCTACTCCAGCGCCGGCTCCGTCTCTCGCAGCCATCACCACCTCTACCCTTCCCAGTCGAGCAGCGTCGCAGCCAGAGAGTCCGATGCCAGCCTCTCCCTCTCGGACGAGAGCGGCGACGAAGACTTCATCGCCAACCAGACCATCAACGTCCGCATCTCACCCATGATCCCACCCAAGGGAACTGTCGCCGACATGCTCCTCTACCCGCAGCGGATAACCCGCATGCACTCCGTCAGCTCCCTGGTCAGCTCCGACAGCAGCGAGAGCTCGGAACCCCGCCACCGCCATCGACGCCCGCTTGGCCTCGCGCGACAAACCAGCGGCGGCAGCGCCTGCTCAGCCTCCTCGCGCAGCATCGCATCCACCAACAGCGACATGCAGCTGCACAACATGATGGTCGACATGACCGGCCGCGCCATCCCGGAGCCTCCGCTTTCAGACTCCATGCAGCAGCATCAGATGGGATACTATGACTACAATGTCCACTCTACCAACCACATGCACGGCGCACCGCCGCAGCCTGTGGCTTTCTCCTCAGCCATCGCTGTCACCTCCGCTCCCGCAGCTGCGCCGGAGATGACGCAGGACCAGCTGGCCTCCTGGATGGGCGCAAGCGACAACGCGCCTTCCAATCACACCAGCGTCTTCATGAACCAGCCAGCGGCATCCCAACTCTTCCGAGCCTCCCCGATGGCTGCGCCCAACGCCTCCTCCAGCCCTCTGGAGTATCGCAGCGTCAGCGACAACACCAACGGAGCCGTGTCCCTGGTGTACAGCGAGGACGATGACACAGTCGAGGGGCGCCACCTCCCCATCACCATGGTCGCAGGTTTGCCACCAAAGGGCACCCCCAACCATGGTTACCCCGTGCAGAGCATCGGCGGTGCCAACAACCAAGCCCATGGACTCGATGGCATGCAGGATGGCAGGGGAGGTTCCATGCCCGGCGATCAACCCCGATCCAACCAGCTGTCAAAGGACGTCCACAGCGATGATTCATTGGCGACAGGCAACGGAGGCGGAGGTGGAGACGTCGTGGAAAGCCACATCACCGTCAACCCGGATGGATCAAAGTCCTTCAAGGTCTACTGGCAGCGATGGCTCATGCTCATGTACATGAGCCTCCTCAACCTCCTGTCCGACTGGACCTGCTATTCCGTCGCACCCATCGCGCTCCTCACGCAGGAGGCCTTCGGTGATATCGACCCGGAACGTCTCGTCGTCATCTTCCTCGGTGCCAACGCTGTCTCCACCGCATGTGAGCCAATCATCTTGGCGAGACTTGGCTTGAAGCGCACGGTCCTCTTCGGTTCCCTCCTCCTCATGATCGGTTCCATCGTCAAGAGCGGTGGCATGCCACCCATCATCCCCTCCAGCCTGCAAAAGGGAGACGACGCGTGGCGACTCTACCTCGGCTTCTTCCTCGTCGGTCTCTCGCAACCCCTGTACCAATGCACGCCCGCGCTCTTGTCCGCGTCGTGGTTCCCCGAGCAGGAACGAACGTTGGCCACCGGTGTGGCACTCAATGCCAACCAGCTCGGAATTGGAGTCGCCTTCGTTTTCGGTTCCTTGCTCGTCTCCAACAGTGACGATATCCCAAGCTACTTCGGACTGCTCAGTATGATCTCCACCATCGTCTTCTTCGGAACCCTGTTCCAGTTTGATGACGCACCACCAACACCACCGTCCGATACTGCCCGAGTCATGCGCGGTACCCTGGAGATGAGACTGCCCAATATCGGCGGCTTCGTCAATTCGATGCGCGAAGGGTTGGGATCCGAACGGATGGATTCGGCCAAGGGCGCAGCGCATGCTGCTCCAAGTCCCGCACCATCCACGGCGCCCGTGGATCGCAATGGCGCCGTGGCGTCGGCTACTGATGCAACAAGCACTGCATCCTCCACCCGCCGACGCACCATTGCCAACCGCAGAGTTGCCCACGCTCCTGCACCAGCTCTGTCGTACGGCACCACCAGCAATGCCGTGCAGCAAATCGCCCGCATCCAGCAGGAGGCTCAGAGCCGCATGGCGCTGGCAC
This sequence comes from Craspedostauros australis, assembly GCA_026770025.1. Taxonomy (NCBI): domain Eukaryota; phylum Bacillariophyta; class Bacillariophyceae; order Mastogloiales; family Achnanthaceae; genus Craspedostauros; species Craspedostauros australis. The sequence goes on along the minus strand of JAMXDE010000011.1, from coordinate 1,894,130 downwards.
CGTCACCCATGATGCCCGGTCGGGTCGGGCCACCGCCAGATGGCGCGCAAGGACCCAACGATGCCAACCAAGCCCAGCCACCGATGTACGACGGCGACAATCAACCACCCGCCGATGGTCGATACCCCAACATGCCACCACCCGGTCAGCCACAGCAACCACAACAGCCGCAGCAGGGACCGCCGCCTGGTCAGATGGCGTACCCAGGCCCACCGCCACCAGGTGCTCCTGGACAGATGCCACCGCCGCAGTACGGTGCGTACCCACCGTACCCGTACCCATACTGGGATCCACGCATGCAACAGCAGGCCTATTACCAACAGCAGCAGCAACACCAACAGCACCCACAGCAATACGGGTACTATCCACAGTACCCGCCGGCTCCGCAACCGGACTATTTTTACAACGTGCCATACCCACAGCACTTGCAGGGATACGAGGATGCGCAGAGAGCATTGCCAAGCGAATACGGCGTCTTTGAAGGTGCCGAACCCACGGTCACCTTCACGCCGCACCATCTGGACATCGACATCCGTGACGACCAAGTCTTTCGATCCATCAAGGCATGCTTCTCTCGTCCTGGATTCATCCATTCGCTGGTCGCCTTCACTGTGTCCGGCATCGTCATCAACACCCTTTCTACTTTCATGGACTATCTCGTGCGCTTGAACGGCGCGCCGCAAGCCTACACAGGCATCGTCGGTGGCACCTTCCAGTTCGTCATCATGATCTCCAGTCTCATCATCGGAAAGCAAACCGACAACACCCGCGCCTACTATTCCGTGATCATCGGCATGCTGGTGCTCGGTGCATTCGGTCTTGCGGAGTGCGGAGTGAGCCTGGATTCGGACCGCGGCAACGAGCTGCGTTGGGCCCTCGTGATTGTGGCAGGCCTTGTCGGCCCGCTCCAACCCGTGTCCACCGAATTGGGCGTCGATGTCGTCTACCCGCTCAGCGAGAACACCGTCCTCGTCATCCAGCAGCTCTTCTCCAACTTGCTCAGTGCCCTGTTCATCCCATGCTTCAAGGCGATGAAGAACATTGGAACCGCCGAAGCCGACGAAGGCAGCACCGATGAGCACCCTGAGTTCACCTTCTCTTTCTACCTCCTTATCGTCCTCCATGCCGCAGCCACCGTGTTCTTTGCCACCTTCAACGGGCGATACCTGCGCTACGAACACGAGCTGCAGAAGAAGGCCGCCGAAGAGCAGAAACACCGCGAGAAGGAGAATGCCGCCTACAGCAACGAGTACGCGAGCGAAACCCAACCACTGATGAACAAGCAGGTGGTGTAGGCGATCGTCAAGAGACATCTCGAAGCAATCGGTGCACGATCGCATTCAACGATTGAATCTGCGAATATGATGGTACGATACTAGCAGGGTATGAATAAGAGGATGGTGCTGTCTTCGTGTGCTCACTCTACGTACGTAGGTATTACAAGCAGCATGATAACTTTCAATGAATCCAACCAACTCCTCTCTTCACTTGTCAAGAGCTGCATGACATCATCTTTCGAGAGTATTTGAAGTTTCAACGTAGTAGTACTCTGCAAAAGGTTGGTCAACTCGCTCACCTGGGTCCTCGTCATGTCATAACTCATACCGATTGATGCCATCGGATGGGAGGAACCCCCGGAAAATCACCAAGGTCGTACTCTACGTACGTGTATGGTGGGAATGAAATATGCACTAGTAGTGCCATCGACAGGCGAAGCATTCATTGTTCAGTCTGGGTCGTACAGTAAGTCACTGGAGACGATACTGAACGCTATGTTGCCACACATTCGTATGTAGTGTATCACGTAATCTGCCCTTTTCCACCAATCACTTGTCTCCGTCACGTTTCCGCCATGTTTACCTACAACAGGCTCGATGGCAGGTCAACCTCATTCTGGTAGATCTGCTGGAGATCCTGCCTTTTTCGGATGAGGTGGACCTCTCCCTCCTTGGTGACCATAACTTCCGGGGCCTCTGGGAAGGAGTTGTAGTTCTTCGTGCTCATTCCGCTGCAGTACGCGCCGCTACCGTCCATGACGAGAACATCACCGATGGTGGCCTTGCGCAATGGACGCTCGGCCAGATCCTCCGGCTCACCTGGCTTGGGCGTCATGAGATCACCGCTCTCGCAGCAATGTCCCACGACGACGACTTCCTCGACTTCCGATCCCACGTCCTCGGTCTTTCCGGACGCTGGCAGGACGGTGATGGGGTGGATGGCACCGTACAGCGATGGTCGCAGGACGTCCGTCATACCGGCATCCATCTTGAGGAAGACGTGTCCCGATTCTCCGGTCGTCGAGACCTTATCCTGGATGGTGGTGACGAGGGCACCGGCCATGGCGACCAAGAATGTGCCTGGCTCGATCTCCATGTGAAGCTTGCGGTCGTCGTTGTCGGCGGCGAATTGCTGAAACGCCTCGAGGACGGGCTGGCCGATCTCCTGCAGGTCGGTGGATGGCTCGCCTTCGTTGCGTCCCACCTTGTATCCTCCTCCGAGGTTGAGTGCCGTGATGGATGGCCAAATCTTGCAGAAGGAAAGGGATTTGTTCGCCACCTGCTGCCAAATTTCTGGGTCGCTGCCGCTGCCGATGTGCGTATGGATGCGCTCCACGGTCAAACCGTACTTGTCGACGATGCTGGGGATGGTACCGTCGTTGATGAACTCGTGCCAAATTCCGAAGGAAGAGGATGGTCCGCCGACGTTGGTCTTGGAGAAGGATGTGGTGGACGACGAGAATCCACCGGACCCGACGCCTGGGTTGATGCGAATTCCGACCTTCTGCCCTGTTCCCTCAAATGCCTGTCCGACGCGCTCCAACTGGGAGATGGAGCTGCACGAGTGTGTTTGGTTGAGGAGGGAAATGTGCGCGCGTTCGAAAGCAAGATGGAGTGAATACAGTGGATGGCGGCTGTGAGAATATGCCACAAAAATGTGGATTTGGTTGTTGGGCCGGCAAACGAGGCTGGTAACGAACTGAAATTCAGTTTTGCGATGGAAACAGACAGAGAGGGAGTATGGGAATGCCTCACTCTCCACATGCACACATCATCAACAACGCCGATGGAAGCATAGAATCTTCGACGACGAAACCCATCGCGTTCCAAAATCTCTTCCAATGCATCGTGGAATGCACCATTCGACGTGCCGCTGACTCTTGCAATGCTTGATACGCTCTTTGATACAACGATCGACACAATCATTGATTCAACTCAACTCAACGCACACTCACCACGCGTTGACCTTAATTCCGAGCTTGATGAGATCGGCAAAATCGGCTGGCAGCTCCTGCGTGCTGAGACTGATGTTCTCGGCTGGAATGCCGGCCGAAATTGCACGTCGCACCTCGAATCCCGAAGAGGCGTCGATCTTGATGCCCTTGGAGTGGAAGAGCTGCAGAATGGCCTTGTTGGGGCAGGCCTTCATGGCGTATCGCACAGTGAGGCCGTAGGCATTGGGGAATGCCAAACAGGCATCGGCGGCCTCCTCGAGCTTGTCCATGGAGTAGGCGTAGAGCGGAGTGCCGCCAGCGACATCGACGCAGCTCTTGGCCGTCTCTGGCGTGAGGAAGGCGGATTGCTGCGGGTTGGCCATGTGGAGGGCGGATGGCGTTGATGTGGCGGACGCTGCGGCCTGGTGGACTGGAGCGAAGGCGCTCGTGGAGGAGGCCATGGCGGTCAATGCCAAGATGCTGGATGCTGTGGTGAACTTCATCTTTGTGTAGAGTAATATTATATAATATTATAGTATTCGAGTATTGTGCGGTGTCTTGATCAGGTTGCTGCAACTGTTGCTGGCATTCGATCACAGGAAGGATGGATTGAGAATGTGATGATTCTGGAATTGTGAGCGTGGTATCGGAGGAAACGAACAGGTCTCTCTCGTTTGTGGAGGAAGTGCAAGATGGTGGAAAGATACGACCTGCCATACTACACGTCACTCGTATCTCGAACGGTGATCCGGGAATTCAATCAGATCGGCGGTTCGTTGTTGATGGCTGATGATGTGCGTGGTGGAGAGGAAACTGGCAGCAGGAGCAAAAGAACGAAAAGTATCGGAAGACGCATTTGACATGTGTTTGCGGAATTGCGTGGGGGAGAACCGTGGCGGGCACGGACCACAGACAGACACGACAATTACGCAGGTTTGGAAACGCCTCTTGGAGCCTCAAACGTGCAACACGGGAGGAGCGGAAGCTCATTCGGATTCATGCAGAATGCAATCTGTTCGATGTCTTCCCCAACCTACTATACGAGTCCACACGAGCCTCAGATGCTCGCAATACGAGTATGGAAGAGCATAGAGAGCAATGTCAGTATGGTATTGTAATAATCCACGCTCAAAGAGCACCATGCAGAATACTATTATGTATATTTTTTATGTAATGTTCGCGAAACCCGATGTTACTTTTGCATTTCCGTTGACATGTTGCCAGGCTGACATCCCACTCTCTTGAAACCACATACCATACTCCCGAATATTCTTCTCATGCGTACGGATGCACACACGTATAATACGATATAATGAGTGTGCGTACGCAGAGTGCGGAGGAGAGCAACCCATTTACTGCCCGCTCGCCTTGGTGATGGTCCATCGCATGTAGGTCTCGAGGAACTGGAAGGGGAAGAGGAGGATGTTGAACGGCGCTGGCATGCGGAAACCGATCTTGAATTGGAAGAAGAATCCAAGGGCGGCGAAGACATACGAGAGACCCTCGTCGAGCGCGGAATCCTCGTGGTTGTCCTTGATCAGACCGCCGAGCTTGATGTCGCGATGCTGCAACGCAAGGTAGGTGGCGCGTGCCATCATGAGTCCGCCCACGAGCGCGGACGCGAATGCAGATCGAACCGTTTGGATGTACCAGGCGATGGACATTCCAATGGACTTGGTCACCCTGCAGGAATATTTGCGCCGATCGAGGGAAGCCATTCATCATGTGCGGATGCCAGAAATGAATACAATGAGGACAGCAGCAGCGTGAGAAACCGATAGTTCAATTCCAGATGTTTTTCATTGCAACATGGTGATTGCGTCAAGCGAAATCCAAATGCCGCAGAGAAGAGAGCGAAGTAGAATAAAATAGAGTAGAGTCCTCTCCTTCAACTCAAGCCAACTCAAGCAGTTGTTTTGGTCTGCATGAATTCACACGAGTGCTCCCACAAACAAATGAACACTCAATGAATCACCATCGACATCATCACAAGCAACATGAACAAGGCCGCCACAACCGCGAATCGTACCATCCACAAATGACAGGAACCCATTTGTCGTAATCATCCGGCACGGCCTTCTGGATTGTCGGTGCCACGAAGCGATCGATGGGCTTCTTGAGGAAGTCGGAAATAGCGAGCGCCATCGAGATGGCCCGGGCGAATTCGATGGTGAGCACGGCGGCGACGGCCAACCACACGCGGTAGATGTTGGTCATGGCCTTGTCGATCTTCTCCGGATTCATCTTGCGGATGACGAGGAGGGTCTTGCGCTTCATGTAGTCCTGTCCGGAGAGCTGGGAGGTGTCGGCCTTGCCGTCATTGTCCTCGTCCAGTTCGTCGTCCTTCTTGGATTCCTCAATGATCGTCAGCGCCTCGTTGGCGAGGTCCGAGACGGCCTCCATGATGGTCTTGCGGCCACCGTACTCCGCAGCTTGGACGGCCGCGAAGAGGACCGGGTACAGACCACCGAAGAAGCAGAACACGAACCCGATCAGGAAGTTCATCACATTCTGCGGCAGCTTCTTGAACGACACGTAGGCGATCATCGTGTAGTTGATGATCTTGGGCAGCAGGAACGTGATCACGTCCAGCACTGGCTTCGCGACGCCCTGCAGCATGGCGGCGGCCGCGGTCATCTTCTCCTGGATGTCCTTCAGCTCCTTGCTCTTCGTGCTTGGGGGGTTCGTGGATTCCGACATGGTGGCGATCGTTTCTGCTGGAGTCCTCTTGCTTCAGCTATGATTGTGGCTGATGTTGTGCTTTGTGCTCGGTGTTATACAATGTATTTATTATATGCACAATCGCAAGTCTGCAAGTAGAATACAATGCGATCTATTTTAGTATGAGTATGGGTATGATCACACCTGCTCTGAAAATGGGGCAATGGGTCGGAAAAGGAGAAGGAAGATCACCAGAAGGACAGAGAGTCAAGGAGTTGCTGCGCAGGGACGCGAAGCAGATGGTGGAGGTGTGGGCGTGTTTCTCACGCAAGCGAACCTCGTTGTGTGTTTCTTCGCTTCGTTGTGGATCTTTTCGAGTTTCTCATCAAGATTTCTGGTTCCGATTCGATTCAATGTACTACGTATATAATATGCATATACCAATCATATGGTACTTATTCACACTACTGATTCGGCCGACTAACAAGAGGCCAACTACTCAATCCAACCCTCGGAAGCCAGAGAGATGTACGTACTGCTAACCTGACCTCACCTAAAACCTAACACTCTAATAGCTTCATTTAAGTAATTCTCGGTGGTCGGGTTCACCACTGCATACGATTGCGCACATCATGGTTGATGCTGCTCCACTCGGCCTCGCATTCCGATTCTCTTCAATCTCTACTAATCCACACATCCAACGCAAACATTCATGCGCCCGCCCATCCAAAATATTCTTTCGCTCCATCCTCGTACGAGCTAGATGGTTTGCAGCATCACTTGCTCGCTTCCAGCAATCGCCGCAACTGCTCGATCTCTCGCCGAGCTTGCTCCAATTCCTCCTCCAGCGAAGGATGAGAGACAGAAGGTGGCCCTGGCACTGATGCCGGTGCTGTGCGCGCCTTCGGCTTTGGTCGGCGATGAGCCCGAAATGTGGAATCGTCGCTGTCGGATGTTTCGCCGCCGTCATCGGATGCTTTGTGTCGCATCACCAAGCTGGGATGTCGGGAGTGGCGCAAGGATGTCGCAGCCAGCTCCTCCTCAGCCGTGTCAACCGACGCCACTGCCGGCACGCCTTCATCGACACTCTCTTCGTCCACATCCATGAGGGGATACACAGGACAGCAGCAGACGAAGTTGGGGGAAGGAACGCTGTACTCGTTGCCCGTGTACTGGATGCGGCCCGTGCTGAGATTGAAGGAGAAGACGGCGACAGAATCCGTGTCCTGGTTGGCAACCAGAAGGTACTGTCCAGAATGATCGAACTGGAAGTGCCTTGGTGTGTCGCCTCGCGTGTGGAAATGCCCGACCAGATCCAACCGACCTTGCTTCCTGCGCTTCACCTTGTACACGCAGATGGATTGGTGTCCGCGATTGCTTACCACGACGAAACCGCCGGATTGGTGAACGCAAATGCGTCCACAGGTGTTCATCGTTTTGGGAAATGCGGGCGGCAGAGTGCTGATGGATTGGATGAGGCGCAAGGTGCTGCGTCCCTTGAATCTAGTCATATCCTCGCGGTTGCGTGCCGCCGCGTCCATTTCTTGGAGCAGATCGCGATCGACCTCGAACACTGCCACTGTGGAGCTGAGCTCATTGACGACGTAGGCAACGTTGTATTGCGGATGGAACTCCAGGTACCTCGGGCCGTCGGGGTGTCCCGTGCACAGCCCAGATGGCAGCATGTTGGATTCATGCACGATCTTTCCCTCTGTGCGATCGTAGAGGAATTCGCGGATGACGTCCTTTCCCAAATCAGGAACGTACGCCACGGTCCCAACGAACGGATCCAGCACCAACGCATGCGAGTGAGGATCGGCCTGCCGTTGCTGGATGGTGGAAGCATCGTTGCAGGAATGGTTGGCTCCGCCATCCTTTTTCGCTGATGCCACCATCTTCTTGCCATGCTTGGGATCGTACATGGACTTGATCTGCGTTTTATGTAGAAGAGAGGTTTGAATTGAGAGGTGGATTTGGGAACATGAAAAAGGGGTGGATGAGAAAATGAGGTGTCGTGGAATGTTGGTTGGCCGTGTGAGTGATCGTTCTGTGGTCTGAAGACTGCTGCGGTATGGGAATGGTGCCATTCGATGTGATGGATACGTACCGGGCCTTCCAGAGCTCCCGTTGCTTCGTTGATGCGAATGACGGAAAGGGTGGAGTCCCAATAGTTGACAACCAGCAGGTGTTGCTGATCTTTGTCGATTGTGAGGTAGCATGTCGAGGTTCCACCGGCGCCGATAGGATCGCCGAGCTGCTGCAACTGCCCATCTGATTGGATTTGGTATGCGTAGATCAGACCTTCCTCTTCGATGTCTTCGGTGCAGGTGTAGACGACATTGTGCTTGGGATGGTACCGAGTGAAGGCGGGGTTCAAGACGGCATCGCCTTGGACGTTGAGGAGGACGAGACTGCCGTCGGCTGGATCGAAGCGGTAGATGTACAACGAGTGCTGCGCTTGGGTGCCTCGAGGACCGTGGGCTGATGGACGAGGGTGTGCAAATCGGTGTTGAGAGAATGATCGAGTGCATCATCATCAATGCATCATGCGAGTAGTAATGGTGGTGTTGGTGTTGGTGCGTGGATCGGATTAGCGCAATGGGAAACGATGAGATGGGATGGATGGGTGAGATGGAGGAGCACCCATGTGCAGAGAGGATCTGTTCGGTCCGTCGTGGAGAAAGGACAAGAAGGCGTTCGCGTTGTTCGTGTTCTTTGTTCCGTGTTCTTCGACGGCGACACCTGTACTTCATCAACCACGACCACAACCGCAACCACAACGCAATGCATCGTGTGGAGGAAGAGAGGAAAGCGCAGTCGCAAGGAGCCGTGCGCAACCAGCAGCAATGAACTTGGGTGACTGTGCAGTCCACGATGTCACTCACCTAGCTTGTCGAAGTCCGAGTAGCTGGTCACGAAGAAGAGCTGGTCCTCTTCGTCCACGTTGCTAGATGATGGATGATATCCGCGGTGACGGGGATGGCCGCTTTTCACAGTTTCATGGCTGTTCGAAACGGTTGACACAGAACTGGAGCTGTGGGAGATGTGGTGCACCATGTGAGCTGGGTGGTGCTATTCGTGTTGGTGTAGTGTTGGTGGGGCTGTTTTTGCTTTGCGTTGTCTTATTTGTCTCGCTTTGGCGTTTCGTTGCTGTTGATGTTGTTGTTGGTTTCTGTCTTATCGTGTCTCTTTGTGTCTGTATGTCAGAGCTTTTATGAGACGATTCCGATGCCAACTCTCTCTCTCTCCGCTTGCCTAACGTGGTCAGAGAGCGGAATGGTTGCGATGATCGATGGTGCAGTTGATGGCTTCTAAATTGTGGAAGCGAGAGCTGATGTGTGGTGTCGAGGCCAAAGCAGACCAAAATCAAATGAGGTGAAGTGAAGTGGAGCACGTGCGAATCACTTGGGTGTCAACTCACATCAACCGACCCAACCAGGCAGAGATTGTTGATCGGTTGTCAAGAGAGGAGACGCTGTCAACAACAGACACCACCTTTCGTTTTTTCTCTACTGTTGTCTTGTGTGTTTGTTGTTGTATTGACAAGAGAGAGAGAGAGAGAGAGAGACCAACAGCGACGACGGCGACGACAGAGAGAGGAAGAGAGACGAGAAGTGTTGCACAAGTGTGTGTGGGTGCAGCAAAGGGGAGGCAGTGTGCAACTTCACGAATAGCCACATTCGCATGACAAGCGAATTGAGGAAGATGCGAGAACAAGAACTTGGGAGAAAGAAAGAAAAAGAAGAAGCGCCAGAAAGAAGATTGCACCGTGACTCAAATAGTATCTTGGGTGTCAACGCTGTTTCAACGCGATCATTCAGTCAGTCCCGCGAAACGATGGAATCCAGGACGGAGTTTGACAGATGCCACTCGACGCTTCGAAGCAACGACATGGCACACACCACCCACAGCTGCTTCTCTCCTCTGCGATCTCAATCGTATTCCGCTCCGCTCTTTGTTCTGCGTACTTCTGTGGGGCACTCCACCGTATCCTTGACATCAACACCATCAACACCATCACCACCGTCATTTCCGAGGTGACACCTCTTTGAAATTGGCCTTCTCGTCGGCGACTGTCTCCACACATTTATTGATGGATTGGAGGCAGACAGCACAACAGCACAGCTACTCAACACCTCCCACAATTCGCAGCAACTCACATCAAATCACATCAACACGTATCAACGCGAAACCAAGCTTCCATCCTCGAACACCTTTCACAACTGAAGACCAAAGACTGAAGACGAAAATGACAGACGCAGCGGAGAGAATAAAAGCGGATCAGCCCAGACCATTTCTCAAGGATCCATCCTTCGACAACCAGACCATCGTCATTACGGGCGCAGGAGGACAGTTCGGTCGCGAAGGCTGCCAGTACTTCTACCGTCAAGGATGCAACGTCGTTGCGCTCGACAACAACACCAAAACGCTGGAAGAAACGAAGGCATCCATTGATGATGGCAACAACGACGCTCGTTTCATTTCCATCACGTGCGATGTGACCAGCGAAGAAAGCGTCAACGGTGCCATCCAGCAGGCCGTGGACAAGTTCCCCAGTGGGATCCACTTCCTCTGGAACAACGCCGGCTACCAAGGACAGATCGCGCCAACGTTGGATTACCCTGTCGACGATTTCCGACGCGTCCTCGACATCAACGTCACCGGCATGTTCATGGTCCTCCAGCGCGTCGCCAGACAGATGACCAAGCAACAAGCTCAGCAAGGCCAACAAGGCCAACAATCCTCTTATGCCATCGTCAACACCGCCAGCGTCGCTGGATTGCGAGGAACGCCAGCAATGATCGCGTACGCATCATCCAAGGCGGCGGTGCTGGCAATGACCGTGTCATCATCGAAAGATCTGGCACCGCACAGCATCCGCGTCAATGCCATCTCTCCCGCACTCATCGGTCCAGGATACATGTGGGATCGTCAGAATGAGCTGCATGCCGATTGTGCGTCTCCGTACTTCGCGAATGATGCGGCGACGGTGGCGCGGAACAAGATCAGCGGCGTTCCAATGAAGCGGCTGGGTAGCATCGCCGAGGTGGTTCAGTCTGTGTCGTACCTCCTGAGCCCACTGCAGTCGAGCTACACAACCGGTACGAACGTGGTGGTGGATGGTGGAATGAGCTCTGGTTTGAAGTGTTAGGTGGAAAGAAGGGAGCGGGACATGCAGCATGCAGAACGGACAACGGATACCGGATGGAAGAATGAAGGTGTACAGGAACGCAAAAGCCATCGATCGTCGCTGTGGCGAGGGGTCATCGGAAAGCGGCAGCGGTGACATTGTTTGGAGAGAACGGTGGACGTTGGTGTCGCGCTGTCTGCAACAGTCGGTTTTCCATTGAAATTAGGGCCAAAATAATGAAAATGAGCACGATGACTGATCATCATGATGTATATTTAGATATTCCCACCATGCCGTACAAATGCTAGCACGACATGCATGCTGACGACAGCGCCACCACATCGTCAATGGCCTTCCTCGCACGAAGTGTATCACCCTCTGATCCGTTGCTATCGCCCAGACAATAGGGCTACTATCTTCTTTAATTTCACCTTCCCCAGCCAACCCCCGACTATCAGGCTGTCATTATAATCGTAGTACCATATTTTTCATGGCGTGCGTGCGGATTCCACGTATCATCCAACATCGTCATGTACTCACTTAGCATGGGCGAACGATCGACCGGAAATGACACCAACAGCGGTTCATCAGGACCAAATACCGGTTGCTCAGTGGGACATGTCTTCTTGCGACTCATCACGCAATACCATCGATTCTTGCCAAATGGCAGAATATATTCTGCCATTCTCCGCTTCTTTTCGCATATCTCTGGCAGGTCTTCATCGCGTGCGCCGAAGTAATTCTTGGCGATGGTGCAGATGGTGTACACTTGTAGGTCCTTGAGTTGGCCATTCGCATCTCGCTTGCCACCGACGAACGAAACGGATCCATCGATGAGATCGCTATCCTCTTGTACCACAGTGGTGAGCGGCGGATAGAAAGAAGTAGATGGGATGTTGGAACATGCAGCTCTGAGACTGAGAAGCGAGGCCGTCACTTCCTCATCGATCACCAAGGTATCTCTTACCGATACACCTGAATCATCTCTGACTTGACGATCCTCCATTTTTGCAGAGGTTGTGGCTTCGCCAGGACTTATCAAGTCTGTCGGTGGTTGATGCTCGGCGTCTTCAGTGCTGCTTTCACTTTCATATCCGTCGCTACCGTCTTCGTCAGCTCTCGATATTCGCATCGTGCATATGTGGAAGTGTGTGGACTTCATCGCATGATCGGAGACCACCGACACCGGGATTACTCCTCTGAGCCCATCCCATAACTCCTCTCCCTCGCTATCAGCGTGGTCGATCGACGCAGGTGAGACGTACATGTTGAGTGTGTCCATCAAGATCGACTTGACGTCCTTCCGGTCTTCTTGTGCAACGGTCATGGCTCCTCCGATGGCGCAGCTGATGAGCTGCGGGGCCAACGCTTCAAAAGCCAATGGCCAGATATCAAGGTAGGGACGTGGATGGTCCAATGTCTTTCCGTGTTGCACCAACCAGATGCAGAGTAGCTTCATTGCCTTGTCAACTTGGAATGGTTGTGATACCCGGATGGTGTACTCCTCGTTTGGGTCTGGTCCTCGTCCCCATCCTTTCTCCAATGGCGGAAGCCGGGCCGGTGTCACCAGGCCAGAGTCTTCAACAAGGCGGCGCATTGGGATCGTGTTCTTCTCGAATGTAGCGAACTGGATACCATAATCCAAGCTGGTTGCGACTCGAGCGATCTCATCTGCAGTGCCGGTCATCGCGAACTCGCGCTGGAAGAGGAGAGTAGCAAGTGTCTGTGACGCCATCTGGATGAGTGTTTCTGGGTCCTTCCGCAGCTCTTTCATGCTGCCGCAACACATGACTTTCTCGAGGACAATTCGAACAATCCTTTCGTGATCATGTTGGTTCTTGAAGAAGTAATATCTGTCGGATAGCAAATCCAGGAGGATGGACATCATTCTCGGATTTTTCGCCATGGGACCAAAGAGAGGATGTTTGGCCGCCTCATCGTACTTGGGGATGCACTCTCGCTCTCTCTCTGTCATGGGACGTTTCTGTCGCAGATGCCCGTAGAGTCGTTTCTTCACCACCAGTGCGGTCGGTGTGTGACACTCATAGTGAGAAGGGATGGATCCTACAGCAAAGTTGTGAACACCTGCACCCGCAATGGAAAATGCCACCTTGAGGTTGGACTTTACTCCATCGTTGGGGAGCTCACCCTCGCATTTGTTCATGATGTATGCTCCAAGGACATGACCAAAAACCCTGTATTGGTGGATGATTGCTCGGACAAGGTTTGGGCACTTCGATGCGTTATCGATGCTGAGAATGACTGTGACATTGTCCTTGTCGTCGGTTTCATGGTTCCAGAATGCGACGGACCGTGAGATGGTGCTGATAACCCGCTTCAATCCTACAAAACAGGCATCCAGAGATGCCTTGAGCTTGTTTCGGGCGAGAGTGTGACGTTCCTGGATGTCTATCGATTCTTTGATATCACCATCGGCCTCAAGTAGGAACGTAATGGGCGCGTCCCTCGAGTATGCACTCGCCGCGAGCTCGATGGTCTTGCCGGTACCGATTCCGGAATCGTAAAGTAGCACCTTGTTCTGGTCTCCACGTGGTTTTCGTTTCTCGATGAGGACTTCATCAGGAATCAGTGATTCCTTTCCTTTGTGCCACACCGAGATCGTCCCAACGTAGTATGAGTATGAGCAGCCTCCATATGCACCCATGCAACAAATATTGTTGAGACCATTGTGTTGTCCACATTTCTTGTCCAGCTCATCGCAGAGCATGGTGGCAAGATCAGCATGGAGCCTATTTGGATTCTTCCCGCGAATATAGCACCAAGCTCGAACTGCCATGGCTTCCCAGTAGATCCAAGACCGGAGAGGATCGTCCCAGTATTTTCCCGTGCTTTGGTGACGCTCAAGCTTGAACTCCTGTCGCAGGGTCGAATTGTATTTGTCGCGTTCGGTCGACCACGCCATGTGTTTCGCGATTGTTCTGGTGTGCCACAGTCTCTCGAATGTTTCATTCCACTCCTTCCGTGCTTGTTCCTTGATGCCCATCTGCTTTGCCAAGCGCTTGTTCAGCTCCCTGTTTCCTATATCGTTCTCCCAGAAAGCTTCGTCATCAAAGACCGGTTTCCAATTGAGCTTATCAAGTGACACAGGCGCAGTCGATGCTGACGGAGCCTCGGTGGTGTTGGACTGCATCGTGAGTTCTTGCGCGCAAGGCTGCTGCTGCTGTTGCTCTTGATCCACTCTCCACCTGGGCTGCACGTGTCTGTGCGATGTATCGGGTATCCAAGTTGCCTTCGAAGCCTCTTTATGATGCTTTCAGTTGCTCTCTGCTATCTCCAACCAAAACCTGAGTGCTGTGCTTTGCCATCACTTCGTGGTGCCTAAATGTTGTGTTGCCTCTGTGTCATCGTGTTGCCTCTGTCACCGTTCCTTGTCTTTCTTGCTCGTTCGTTCCATGTTCATGTTCATGTTCACGAGATCTTCCACGCAGCTTTGCGCGGAAGCGATCCAACAGACAGGAAGCGTGTCAACTCCGACAAAAGGACAAAGATTTATCGAGTCTTGTCTTGTCGCTGGGTCACGCCAAATTCTGTTTATTCAGTTGGGACAGACTTGGTCCGGGACCCATACGGCACTCGACCGTCCGTTTCGCGTACACGGTATTTGGTATCCAACACCGATACTGTGATGGAAGGCTACCGCACACATGGTGCGTAGTTGAACCACGATCCACGCTCTGCTCACCCTCCAGCTCATGCACTCATGCCACCTGCCCAGCTAACCATCTTGCAGAACCTGTACGCATCTTGGAGCATATCCACATCAATGGATCAAGTGCTGCTCTACGGAAAGAGCTGCTGGACAGCTGTGTGTGTGCAGAACCATCACGACATGTTGCTGTACAACAAGAACAGCTGAAGCACGACAGCATGAACCCCTGCCTTTTTACTCGATCGTCCTATCAATAGTCAGCTTAACACATAAAGCAAGCAATCAGAAACAATCTTAACAGCTTACTTCTGAGTCTACTACAGTGACACCATCGTCTGATACAGCTTTGTTCTCAACATTAAGCAGTATCAAAACCGGTTGAAGGACAGACCATCCTCCTGACAACGTGCAAAAGACACGGAATACCAACTGGTAGCTTCACTCTACTTCATTTGACGGACCTGGTCACCCCCAATTTCGAAGCAAGTTGTTGGGAATGTACATGCGTGTATGTACATCGTTCACCCATTATTCTCTGATACTCATGTGTGGACGGTACAACTACATTCGAGTTGATAGTGAACTGTGACTTGGCAAAATCACATCACAAATCGAACACACAAAAATGAACAGAATTTCTGGAGGAAATTTGTAATCAACGATTTCTGAGGGAATCAGGAACATCGTCCGTCCATCCATCAATGAAAACATATGACATCGAGCTTCGCTCGATGTCTTTCCCAACTCAACCTCAATGACAATATCATCTGCCAGACCATCGCATCATCGATGGAATGTGACATCTAGAGAGCAGAAGGACGACAGCTGACATCAACAGGATGTCATTGTGTCACCAAGTTGACATATGTCTCCACATCAGATCAAGGAGGCAAAGATTCGATGATCAAGGGACATTAAGATTGTAAGTATGTAAGGAGGAATGCAGTGTGGGAGTATTGGCAATTACTCACAGAGTAGTGGGCCAGCAGAGAACAAAACAACGGAGTATGTAATGCATGCGGAGTACACGTTGAGTACGGAATATTGCATGGTGTGAACACGCAATATTGAGAGAGAGAGAGAGAGAGAGAGTATGAGCAACAGCAAGAGAGAATCTTGTGTACCGACTCATAGTTGGACCAACCAGAGAGACGCGCCAAGAGCATCGGGCAAGAGCAGAAGAGACACCAAGAGGATCGGAGTGTCTATGTATTGAAATAGCAAACAGAATGCCAAAGTACAACACCGTCTTCCACGATTGCAAGGTATCCGTTCATGGAACTTGCCAACATCTGGGAAGCAGCACGCGCCCCTCCGGCGGACAAGAACAACCGCAGGTTTGGAACATCACCAAGGGTGACACCAATTGTAAGATGAGGTGTCATGGGATCGAGGATCAACACATATGTCAAGCAAGCATGCAGGACCGCAGATTCATACCAAGTGAACGTAGACGGATGCGAGCACGCAGATACAAATGACGAGATGTCGAGACGAGGGCATGAAGAATAGCATATGAAGATGCACGAGCAAGGCATGATGAAAGTAGAGGGAAGCACCTGGGAACACAGTGATACCCCACGATTCTACCACAGTGAATGCCTACAATGAAAATGAAATCAGAAGAGAAAGTGAGATTGAGCTCACAGTTCTAAAACAGTACAATCTAATAACAGTTTAGATTCATACTAAGTATAACCCCAGATTTCCACCATGTAAGTGTTGGTGTGTATGCCACTGTAGAGTATCTGATGCCACCAACACCACCATTTCTGGCGCCATCGACACAAGCATTGTGACCTTTATTGATGTTACTGTGCTTGCCAGGTCAGTTTTCCTACGTTTGACTCCAATTTGGGTGTTGTTGATGATGGTGATGGGAATGTGGCGATTGATGATGACAATGACTGTTGCTGGTCATTCCACGGAAAACAGGAACAGGAATAGCAACAGCAGCAGGCAACAACGAAGGGACGTTTGGCACCACCACAGTATCCTTGACTCGATTAGTGACTGAGATAGTGTTGAAGACACAAGCGAAGCTAGAGTTGATATCATCGTCATAGAATGCTCTGCTTTGCTAGCACAAAATCGGGAAGTGGCGGTAGAGTACGAGCTAGAGCATGCCGGTATGTGTGGCTATATATGTGATGGTTAGAGTTCTTCACAGGCAGAGTCGAATGGAGGAGTGCAATCCATGGCTGGGTCGTCGATTACGAACGTTGCTGTGGGCGACTTACACAATGATGCTTGAGCGCAACCGCTGCTGCATGGGGCTGCTGCCGTGCAGAATCCTGCTCTGATGATGATGTCATTGGTTGCAGCGTCACTAAAGCCAAGATAACCGCACGCGTTGGAGCCCGAGCACGCACCGGCTTCGATGATCAAGCTTCCTGCAAACTTGGTGGATGAGCGATGCACGTTTTCACAAGCGCCTCGCTCTCGGCATGCATTCATTCCAACGAAGACATTTGCCACGACCGGTTCCGTGGTTGTAGACCCTTGGTTGTTGCGGATCGCAACGCGAATACATGCATAGTCTGAATGGCATGCTCCTTCTTCCACTCGTACATTGCCAAAGGTATTCTGTCCAAGAAGAGTGCAGCTGGATGATGATCCAACACAAGCTCTTGGCCCGATCACCCTGAAACCGACTTCGACACCAGCAGCTGGCTGACCTCCAGCGAAATTGCCCACCCCATAGCAAGCACTGTTTCCCTTGCAACTGTCAAGTATGATTATGTTGGGACGTGTCAATACGCATGCTTGAGATCCTGTACATGACCCTGAGCTCACCGTCATGACACCAACAGAGTTAACGGAGCAAGCACCCAAATCGCTGCAGCATGAGCCATTGCACGCACTTGTCACCACATCCGCTCTACCAGTGAAGAGCTTCTTGTCCTCGTTCACGATCTTCAACAATGCGTTGGTGACACTTTCGTCGTTCTTGATCTTGTCAAAGCGTTCCTGCGCCACCTTCAACATCACGGGCTGTGGAGGGTCTGCATCATTGCATCCAAAGATGCTCTTGATCATGTCGCGCTTTCCCTCAGCCAGAGAATCAACCATGGAGACGAATTCCGCGCATGTGCCTGTTGCACCATCGCACAATACGTCACCAGTGACGCGCTTGAACATTGATGTGTTGTCACCCGGTGTTGGGAGACATCCAACAGTCAAGGATGCTGGAGGGAGAGTTGGGCTGCTTGTTCTTGTAGGCTCTTGCGAAGGCTGTGAGCTTGGCGCAACTGACGCCAACGAAGTCGGCGCCGATGTTGGAGCTGGTGTTGGAGCTGACGTGGGAGCTGACGTGACAGGTGTTGGAAAAGGAGTGGGAGAAAAAGTCGGACAGTCTGTGGGCAAGGTGTCCTTGCCAATACAGTACTCCTCCACCTTGTCACCAGTGGGATTCATGTTGCTATCGTTGCCTCCCTTTGGACAGGCCCCATCGACATCGCTGATGATGTACACCTCGTCGGAGTCGCACTCCGTCTTCGTCATGCATCCTCTGCAGCCTTCGAAACTGCCACATCCACCAGGAGGAACGACGAGGTCGGTCCTCATCCTGTCATTGAAGCCCATCTTCTCGCATGACCCATCGGCGGCGCAACCACCAGCACCAATGGTCAGGCTGCCTGCATACTTGCCAGCAGTACCATAGTTGACAGTGGAATGGGCATCTTTGCAGGCATTGCTGCCTACGCACGCATTCGCCCCAATGTCGATATGGCTGCGCAAGCGATATGATGGTGCCTTCTGCACGACGCTGTTGGAAATCCGGGGTTAGTGTTAGTAAGACCTAATTCGTTGTTAGACCGTACTATTCAGAACTGTGAGCTCATTCTCTTCAGCTCCTTTGCCTTTCGTTTCTCATGTAGCATCTCCTGCAGCAGCATCGTGTTAGACTGTTGTATTCATGCATCTTATCATCATGAATCAACGCTTGCATGCATGAGATCTCATCCGCAGGCATCCTCGACATGCACATCGTCGTGCATATCCGTAGGCATTCTTGCCATGCACCTCGTCGTGTATATCCTTATTCTACATTCCCTGCGGTACGATTCCACAGTCTTGCGTTTCGCTCTTGATCTCCTGACACCGAACTTTACGATTGGTGTCATGATTGGTGTCATGGATGATGCCCTTTCTGAGTTGTTCTAGTCCCTGGCTGACACGTGCCATGATCTCCAGATGGGGTGATCATCAATGTGTCGGTCATCATCTTCCTTCACATGATTTAGATATCGTGGCCTTTTCTTGATTCACAGAGGACAGGCTTGTTTTCTTGGTAAGACTGAGGTCATTCCCGTATGATTCGTGTCGTGGTTGGAATGGATAATATTCAAAGGTGTGACGAATAATATCCAAAGGTGTGACAAATAATGTTGGGAGTTGCGGCAATCATGGGTATCTTTCCGACAGAGTCGTACCCTCGATTCCTGACACCCTTCCATTGTCGCATCGACAACACATCACTCACACTCTCACATCTTTCATAATTTCGTGTCCTCTCCTCTTCGTCATTGATCCATTGTGGAACGCAGTTGGATGTAGTGATCCCTGTGTTTTTCATAGGTCTCCTTTTTGGTATTCTTCGTAAAGCCATCTGCGATGTTGTCTTCAGAACGCACAAATTTGGTTCTGGCCTCTCCGTTTGTGATCAGCTCTCGAATGAAATGATGTCGGATGTCGATGTGCCGTGTCCTGGCGGATGTTGATGGGTTGGATGCGATGAAGATCGCTCCAACATTGTCAACCATCACGTCTGCCGGCTTGTGCATCCTCAGTCCGATGTCGTTCATCAATTGTGTTACGAAGCGAATTTCTTTTCCTGCCTCCGACAGGGCGACGTACTCTGCTTCCGTCGAGCTGAGTGTTACGCTCCGTTGTGCCTTTGATCTCCATATGATCGGCACTCCTTGTAGTAGGACGATGTGCCCTCCTACGCTGATGCGATTGTCCTTGTCACCTGCGAATTCGCTGTCGGTGTATATCGCAATCTTCCATGCATCTTGGGTCAGTGGACTTGGTTTCATCTTCAGTCCGTACTCTCTCGTGTCCCATACGAACTTCATGACTCGAAGCATTTCCTTGTATGCTGCGGCTGTTGGTCCATCCAACACCTTGGTCAGTTCTCGCACTGCATTGGCGATGTCGGGTCGAGAGTGTTTCACCAGGTATAGCAGCATACCTACTCCGCTTCGGTATCTGCTGTGTCGTTGCTTGTCCACTTTGGGTGCATCGCTTTGCCTTTGAATGCCTTGCCCTGGTGTCCCAGGCGTTCCGTATCGTTGCAGCTTCACCACATCGCTTCCGAACGTATCGATGATGTTCTTTAGGATGTGTGGTTGGTTCACCCAACAGTTCGTCTTGTCGTGGTTGAAGATGATCTTGCAGCTCAGGTAGTCTTCGAGATCTTCCTCCACTTTGACACCGAATCGTTCCGCTCGGATATCCTTCACAAGCTTTTTCAATTCCTGCTCCTCTCCGATGCAGAGGCAATCGTCCACATAGGTGCCGATCAGTAGCAGTCTCCCTTCCTGATTCCGAATCAGCAGGCATGGGTCCACCTCGCTCTGTCTGAACCCTAGCTTGAGTAGGATGTCGACGAGCTTCTTATTCCATTGTCTCGCGCTTTGCACGAGGCCGTAGATGGTTTTCTTGAGTAGCAGGCATTCGTCGGCTTCGTGCCTCATACCCTCTGGGCATTGCATGTAGATCTCTTCGTCGAGGTCTCCATGCAGGAATGCTGTCTCAAAGTCGATGATGATGCTGTCCATGTGTAGTATCATCTTCATCGTGAGCATGATTCGATATGTTGCATCATGTATCACTGGCGCGTGGTGTGCTGAGAAGTCGACTCCTGCGATTTGCGAGTATCCGCATGCCACGAGTCTGGCGCGGAATACCCCATTTCTCTTTTCCTTGAAGACCCATTTGGTCTTCACACACCGCCGATCCTTCGGCATCTGGTCCTTCTTGATCTTCTCCCATACTTTCCTTCTGGCCATATCATAGAACTCTTTGTTGATAGCTTCGCGCCATTTCTTTCTTTTGTTGGGATCCGCATGGTCCCAGCAGTCTTCGAATGTGGTGGGGTCCAGCAGCATAGCGACGTTCGCAAGTTCTGCCCCTCCTTCATTTTGTTCGTCCTTCAATGCCTGGTCCGCAGCGATGATATCATCTAGTCTCATCATTCCATGAGGTGTGTCTATCATCGTACCTGCGATATCTCTGTTGAATATTGACCCGTCTGTGTGGAAGTCGGGTCCTCCTGTTTCCGGTGGAGTTGTGATGGTCTCTTCGGGCGTCACATATCCCTCGCTGTTGTTAGGTTCTGACTCATCACTTGATCCGAGATCTCGCTCCTCCTCTGGGATTGGGTTGTTGTTATACCCGGCGAGAGCGCTCAGCATCCTTGGTATGCGTGTTACAGGTTCTGCGACAGGGGTGTCTTTGGGCTCACTCTCGGCCGCTTCGTCTACTTTCCCCTCGTCGTCCCTTCCGAATTCATCGTCGTTCTCTTCGTTCGATTCATTTTCCCCTTGGGCAGGGAGCAAGTCATCTTGCCCTCGCGCAGCGTCATCAGTATCTTCTATTTCTTCGGCTCTGCTGCTGCGATCCGCGTCGTCGGCCTCCATTCTCTTGATGGTCTCCGATCGTCGCTCCCAAGTTGTTCTCGTAGCTCGGGTGTTCATACCCGACGTAGAGTCGTCATCTTCTAGATCTATCAGCATAGATCTGTTGGCATTCTCGATACCTCTGAATTGCCCGTATGACTGATTCATCCATGTCACGTCTCTCGTGATTAGGATCTTTGTTGTTGCGAGATTCAGCATTCGATATACTCCTTTTGCGTGCGATTGGCCGTAGCCAACGAACATGGCTGGTCTGGATCTATCGTCCAGTTTAGCCTTTATCGTACGACCGCCGATGTATACCATGCCTATTTCTCCGAATTTTCGTAATCCATCCACGAATGTTGGGATGCGGTTGTTGAAGAGAACACATGCTGGTTCTCTTGTCTTTGTCTCGATAATATTTTCGAGCTGAGTCGCGGTTCGGGCTGCCTCCGCCCACAATTTTCCACGCACTGTTTTCGGTAGGTGCGTTTGGTTGAGCATGGAGCGGACTTTCCCGTACAACGTCGCGAATTTTCTTTCTACGCGACCGTTCTGTTGGGGAGTGGAAGCGGCAGTGTATTCGAACGTTGGGCCGAATCCTGCGCTGAGAAGCTGTTTTTCTGCGGCATAATTCTCTCCCGCGTTGTCACATCTGATATTTTTCACATGTGCCTGTTGGTTGGAGTGAAGCCATCGGATGAGCGTGATTAGCTTTTCTCCGACTTCGCTTTTCTCTTTCAAAAAGTAGCTCCAACAGTAATCACTGTAATCATCGATGACAAGGAGCCAATATTTTCCTTGTCCGTAGCTGTGCGTTTGAACACTCGATGTGTCAATGAACAACCGCTCACCAATTTCCTTTGCTCGGAGCTGCAGGCGTTTTGTCATTGACTTCTGCTTCTGTTTTCCAATTGCGCAGTCAATGCACGCATGCAACTTGCCTGTGACATTCCAACCGTATCGTCCCGCTGTGCGAGAGATCGTGTAAGTGTCAACATGGCCTAACATTTTATGAATTTGGTTGATGTCCACCGCGGACCTGGTGGACACGCCGACATTGGCTTGGTCTTCGTGGGGAGGGGTGCTGATCATGTTCACTCCACTCACGAAACCGCTATGGGTTGCCATGAGTCTGTCGAACGTGATGCGTTGCCCGCGCTTCTCCAAGCTCATCACGACACCTTGGTTGCTGATGTCGAAGCCGTTCTCGAGAGCTTTGTTGATGCTCAAGAGGTTCACCCACAGGTTGGGCACGAACTTCACTTGCTTGAGCACAATGGTAGCTTGGTTCCCATTCTTCTGCATCACGACCATGCGTTTGTCGCCAACCTTTGTTGCCTTGAGGTATCGGCCGCTGCCGATCTTGATGGAGTGGTTGGCCACTCGTACGTTAATCATTCCCTCTTCGCTATTGGTGAGGTGGCATGAGGCGCCGGAATCACCCAGCCACGTGTTTGCTTCGTGGTGGTCGGGGGCGATGGTGTGGCGGAGTGCGCTTGCATCGTCGAGATCACCAATCACCATGGCCATATCTGGTTGATTGTCTTGGTGGTCACCTATCACCATGGCCATGTCTGGTTGAGCATCGGCCGCTCGGTAGATGGGGAGCTGGTTGAACTCCTCTGGGTCTCGGACTCCTTGGTCTCCTGGATGATGCATCCACATCAGCATCTCTGCGGCATGCTGGACCAGGCTGTCGATGAGCCCTCTGTGGATGGGTGGCAGGTTGAGCTCCTCAAGCCTTGCGTTGATGTGTTGCACGGCTTGCACCAGTTGCATTGGCGTGTACACGTCGATGCGGTGCATCATGTAGTAGAGCGTGCGAGGGTTCAGGCTTTCTCCTCCTCCTTCGGTGTACGCGTGCGCCGCGTCGCAGCACAGTAGGGCGAGCTCAGAGCGCACTTCATCAGCAACCATCATGTTGCTGAGAGAGTATCTCATTGCGACATGCAGAGGTCCTGCAGTCCAGAGCTTCTGGCGGCGCGTCATGATGTCTTGGATCGTTGTTGGCGCCGCCCTTGCAGGGGGGTTTGCCAGTTGAATGAGGAACGGCGAGTTACGGCAGGTTTTGCACATGGCGTAGAGAGGGCCGCGCTGAAAACACAGCGGGCACCATCCTGCGGTGCTCCCTCCATTGCGGGACGACTCTTCGATCATTCGATCGACCAGAGTCCTTGGTTCGGTTCGAGAGTAGATGGTGGAGGTGACGCGATGGTCGACTCCAGGCATCGCTACTTCATTCTCCATGATGTCTCCGACGTTGAGGGGTTCATCCTCGTAGACGATCCCGTCGAAGAGGTTGTCTTCGTCGGTGTAATCGTCTTCGTCGCTTGATGGAAAGTGCTCGCGGTTGATGGTCTCAACTGCAGCAACTGGGGGTCCGTAGTATCCGTACACACTCGGGGTGTGAGCCTCTCGTTCCTCTTCGGAGTACTCGATCTCTTCTTCGAGGTCGAGTCCGGTCATGTCTTCGTCGGTGGTTGCGAGGGCCATGTCGTCGATGAACGACTCGTAGTGCGCCATGTCGGTGGTGTTGGTTGTTTGGTTTTTCTTGATGTTCGTGATTTCGTCGATTGTCACGATTCTTGGGTTGGTCACATTTTTGACCTCAACGGGGTCGTTTTCGAGCTCGTCGATGGGGAAACACACCAATTCTTCGTTGTTGGCCAACTTGTCTTCGTCGGGCAACCACATGGATTCATCGGTCATCACGAGATCGATATCGTCTTCTTCGTCGCTGGCGGGCATCCACATGGGTTCGTCTACCACGACGAACGCGGCGTTGTCTGCCGCGGCGTCTTCGGGTAGCCACATTGGTTCCTCGACCATCACGAGGGCGACGTCGTCTGTTCCGTCCATACCGTCGGTGGCCACGTTGGCGGCGTCGGCTGCTCTCATCGCTGCCTTCAACTTGAAGCACTCGAGGATCTTGTGTCCCTTCTTACCGCAGTACTTGCAGTTTCCGTTGAACTTAGCCTTGTCCTCAGTATCACTTCTCTTGTTCTTCTTTGGGGGCTTGCCACCTTTGTTCTTAGGCGCAGAGCGGCAGTCAGCCTTCTTGTGCCCGTAGGCCCCACAGTTGCGACAGTGGCCCTTGAAGCCACCAGTGGCGGCGAGTGCCATTTCTTCCTTGCTATTGTTCTCGCGCTTACTACCTCCTTGCTTGATGTGACGTGCGTCGTAGGTTGCACTCACTGCTTCGCGAATGTCTTCGATAGTCATTTGCTTTTCGATGTTCTCGAACTTGAGCTCGATGAGCTTCACATCCATTTCGTAGTCCCTTCCGAGAGCGTTGAGCACGAGCATGTGGTACAGCTCCATGTCCATGTTAACTCCCGCGTGCTTGAGGCGGTTACGGATCACCTCCATTTCGGTAAGGAAGGTATCCGGGTGTTCGCCCTTCTTCAATCGCATCCCGTTGAGTTGAGCCAACAACTTTGCCTTCATTGGCGCAGTGCGTTGCTCGTAGATGCGCTCGAGAGCCTTCCACGCCTTACGAGGGTCTCCTCCCTCGTAGATGTTGCTCTCGCATCCCAACACAGCCATGAAGGCGACATCGCCTTCGGTAGTTTCATGGTTGATTGCCATGGTCAGTTCTTCAAACGCGTACTTGGCCAGAGCCTTCTTGTACTCCGCCTTCTCGTCGGGAGACATGGCAGATAACTTCGAGGCCTTAAGCTTCTTCTCTTCGCTTCCCGCGATGGAGGCGAGAGGAGAGGGGTCAAAAGCTTCGGTCTTCACAATCACTTCATCCAAGTCCTTGAGATACAAGTCTCCATAACCCTTGCGGTTGGCGCGGGCGAGGAACTTCGCACTCCAAGCTTTCCAGGAGGATCGCTTGCCGTCGAACATGATCATGTAACGATCGGTCTTACCGAGGAAGGACGTCATGGTGATGATGGTGAGAGTCGTTTGTTGCTGTGTTGGTGATGATGGAAACGTAGGATTTCAATCGTAACGTTTCGAAACGTGTTGGAAATCCGGGGTTAGTGTTAGTAAGACCTAATTCGTTGTTAGACCGTACTATTCAGAACTGTGAGCTCATTCTCTTCAGCTCCTTTGCCTTTCGTTTCTCATGTAGCATCTCCTGCAGCAGCATCGTGTTAGACTGTTGTATTCATGCATCTTATCATCATGAATCAACGCTTGCATGCATGAGATCTCATCCGCAGGCATCCTCGACATGCACATCGTCGTGCATATCCGTAGGCATTCTTGCCATGCACCTCGTCGTGTATATCCTTATTCTACATTCCCTGCGGTACGATTCCACAGTCTTGCGTTTCGCTCTTGATCTCCTGACACCGAACTTTACGATTGGTGTCATGATTGGTGTCATGGATGATGCCCTTTCTGAGTTGTTCTAGTCCCTGGCTGACACGTGCCATGATCTCCAGATGGGGTGATCATCAATGTGTCGGTCATCATCTTCCTTCACATGATTTAGATATCGTGGCCTTTTCTTGATTCACAGAGGACAGGCTTGTTTTCTTGGTAAGACTGAGGTCATTCCCGTATGATTCGTGTCGTGGTTGGAATGGATAATATTCAAAGGTGTGACGAATAATATCCAAAGGTGTGACAAATAATGTTGGGAGTTGCGGCAATCATGGGTATCTTTCCGACAGAGTCGTACCCTCGATTCCTGACACGACGCGGCGTCCAGCTGCATTGCATGCGTCGGATCCGATACATGCGCCAGTCTGGATGGTGACATCGCCATGGGAGCGGCGTCCCACTCCCTCGCAAGATTGAGGGGTGGTGCATGCCATCTCACCGACGAAGGTGACTCCTGTGATGGACGGGTTGATCTCGTTCTCATTCATCAACTCACATGCACTGTCTCCGGTGCAGGAGGAATCGAGAATGAGGGGATTGGGGCCCATATCCTTGCAGGCGCTGTCACCGGTGCATGCTGTGATGGCGATGGTCAGGAATGGAGGAGAGTTGGAGGCGGAACCGGTGACTGAGATGCATCCCGAGGGTCCTTGGCAGCATGGGGTGGCGACGACAGGCGATTGCATCGCAGCGATGGTCATGCAGGTCTCCTTCATTGCATCTGGCCGTTCAGTGATGAGAATCAGGTTAGTGGCAGCGACCAGGGTCAATTGGCCAGCAAGGATATCGCTGGATGCGTACTTGTTGAAGAGCTTGCGTGCAGCTCCTTCTCTGAGGTCTCCTGCACATCCGAAGAAGTTCTGCAGCTGCTCGGATTCCTTGACGGCGGTGATGGCTTCGCGGCAGGATGGCTTGGCAGAGTTACAGATGATGGTTTTGGCGCTTCTCTCTTCTGTTGTGAGATCGGTAGTACCATCCGGCTTGCAGACAACGGAGATGGTGGAATCGAAGACGGTTGGGGCAGCTGATGGTTTGGCAGTTGGCAGGAGAGTGGGCTGGGAGGTAGGCAACGCGGTTGGTGGGGTTGTTTCTGCACCAGCCGGGTTTTCAGTGGGTGGCGCTTGGTTGTTCTTGTTGCCCTTGTCGGTGTTCGTGTCACCGTCGCTGTCCTTGAGGATGCGGGTCTTCATCATCATAATGTGGAGTTCCTCGGTTGGATCCACAGGAGTCCTGTTGCCGCGGAGCACGGCGTGGACCGTCGCCGTGTCGGCGAGAGTGAGAAAGGCGACGAAGGCTGCCTTGGTGTAGATCATGGTTGTCGGTACTTGGTGGTTGGTGATTGATCGTTCAGGGTTGATCGTTGCTTGTTTGGTGTTATTGGTTGACAACTTGGATGAATTTATGAGATGAAGAGTTTGACTTGTTGGTTGTTTGGGCCATTTTGTTTGCGTCTTCGATGTTGTGCATGAGGCAACCTGGTACGAGGATGGCATGGCGCCAAGGAGGCCAAAGCTCCGCCACAACCTGGAACCTTCACAACTGGTGATATCACCGTTGGACAGAAAGACTCCGTGGATCGATGCCGATGCCCAGCATTTATGGTGCAGCATGACCCTCCCTGACATACACCATCCATTGGGCCTGACCAATAATACGTACGAGCAGAGTGTATGATACGACTAGGACAAGCAGACATGGAGCACGCCGCTCTTGCTCATCTCCACAGGTCATCATCTGTCGTTCTTCTTGATCCGCAATTCTCGTGTGTGCCACGAGAGCACCCTGTCGCGGTCTGATTTCCAAAAGGGTACACACTTTATGTATTTTCGCACGCAACACGCAACCACCACAACCCATTCCGCAAAACAACAGCCCTGAAGTAGAGCAACAGAAAATACATCAACATCTTGATCGCTTCAACGCAAGAACGCAAGCGATGAATCGGTATCTGGGTTTGCACCTTCCCAGTGAAAAGGAGGGAGAAAAAGACTCGCCAACTGATGGGGTGGAAGGGTTTTTCGTGATCGTCGCCTCCGTGATGCAAGCACAATCAGGCTGTCGAAACTCGTAGGGAACGAGAGCTGAATGCGCTTTGCAGGGACGAAACACCTTTTTCGAATTTTGGTCGGGCGTGCGTGGGTCGGAGGGTGGTCCTAGTATTGAAGTAGAGTATCGCTTCTTGCGAGTTACAATGATGGGTGAATTGCGTCCGTGCCGATGTGAGCGTACGACTTGCCCTGGGATGAACACTCCAATGCTGATACATTTTACTGTGCAGCTGCGGCAATCAACAATTCCGAACGTGTTGCCCTGACTCTGGAGCCGCCAGTGAAGGGTTCCTACTCTTGAAAGTAGGAACCGTTTCGCGTTGGTGTACTTCACCCTCACAAGCATTCGTGTGACGAATACAACACAACTCTGCACAAGATGCGTGACATGTTGTGAACAAATGTTCGTCGTCCCAGCGAAGAATCTCCGTTGGGCGAAGACAGAGAGGCATTCGATGACCCCTTGAGATTCTCTGTGACTTGCGGTGACCGCTTTGGTGGCTTTCTTCTCTGACGACGCTCACCGACATCGACAAGACCAATGTGTTTGTGAAGAGACTGGAGACGCCATCAGTAATCCTCCCTCTCTTCATGTAATCTCTGAATTGGTGACATGCATCATGTGCGGGCACAGCCAACATCGACATCGACATCGACATCAACGTCGACATCGACATGATGACAACAGAGCACCACATGTGTCGAACAGGGATCCTTCCGCAGCGATACGAAAATCTTCCGGATCAAGGTCGAAATAGGTCCAAACGAGCAATTCGGCAACGATTCATGAAGGATAGAGAGCATAAGTTGAAGTTCATCTCAAGAACGGACTACTTTCCACTTAGTGTGTTCCTTGTCGCACCATGAAATTGTTTTGGCGCGTCAATTTTGGCGCGAAACCTCCCACCAACAAATACGGAACAATTCCTCCTTTCCCTCTTTCTCCCACTTTCACTCATGAATTACTGCTGACTCAAAACTTACTTGAGTCAATGGGATCAAGGTATTCCAGGAACTATATGCTCCTCTGAACCCTTGCGATGCAGCCAACCTGAATTCCATTGTCAGCCATGCTAGCTGACAACCCTGCACAACAACAGCAAGGAGATCCTCCCTGCTTCAACACAAGCAGGGAATCCTACTACAATTCCTGTGGCTTGACAACCTGTGTTCTCAATCACAACTTCAATCCAGGCGTCAAGGCTTTGTACTCGAATGTAGAACTACTATGATGAGATAGTGGAGAAAGAGAGAAAGAGAGGGCTCATCCATTCTCAGCACTGAACCTCTGAAGGTCAGTGCAGAGCCGCACTACTCAACTGATTATCGTTTCTTCATCCTACATCTCAAACTGATCAACTCACAATGCAGACTATCCAAATAACTAATAGCACAACTCAAGATCTGCACAACAACACTAATCTACTCATTGTCATCTACTACTACTTTCCAGACTGTCACCCCTAGTTGACTTCGTCATCAGATTCCTCGAATCTGGCAGTCAGCTAGGTCATCCCTTCCGGATCGTGTCACAACAGTACACAAAATCCAACTGCATACATGAATGCATCCATAGCGCCATCACACTGCGGAAGAACGTTCATAGGCCATGAACAAAGCATGATGGAAGCAAGAGACGACCTTGCATGAAAGTCGCCACCACCAACAACACCATGGCTCCTTTCTTGTGTAGCTCCATTCCATGACACCTTCAGGATGGAGCAGATTGTACACCAGACACAACCACGATCCCATCGACACCAGTGGAAGTGCACCAGCGCGGAATGAAACGCACGTGAGAGTAGCACCCCCAGCTGTAGCATCTGTTCCATGATCATCTCTGCAAATGCTCTATCGGATCGTCATCATCGATTCGGGCACTATCAACAGTTCGAAGCATCTTATTGATAGTTGGAGTTTGGATTCGGGCTCAGTCGGCGCGAATCGGTAGGAGACGACTCAAGAACTGCCAGTTTCAGGATAACCGTGCAATGCAGTTCAAGAGGAGTATACTTGTTAGAAGATGTGTAACTGTAACGATGAGTAGATGAGTGCTTTTGTACTAATCTCTGTCTTTGTTATTATGAGTTAGCTAGTGGTGTTGTTAGGACGAAGAAATGATGTCACACAACTTGATAGGGCCCTGCACTGATTCATGGTTCAGTGCTTGAGGGCAGACATTGATTGTAGCTCCTTGCTCTCTTCACACATAGCCATACTGCAGTATAGATCATGACGCTTCAGTTGAGGTGGTCATGCAGCAATGGCTGTGGTTGGAGTTCACCCTCGGATTCCTTTGCTTGAGTTGAAGCGAGTTGGATATGTGTGCCAAGACTATGACAATGGCGTGGTAGTCATTGACATGGAGGGAATCGAGGTTTGTTGTTGTGAAAGGATTTGAGGAGCATATAGTTCCCATGGTAAGGCTGAGTCAGATCGGTCATGGCATGAGTCAGGACGGATTCGTGAGTGGAAGAGAAAAAGGAGGAGAACAGATTTGGTTGTCGATCAAGTCGGAAGATTTCGCGCCAAAAAGAAAATTTCTCCCATGGGAGGAGAACACCGTGTTCGGTGATAGTCTGTCCCTAATTGAATCTCAACTCTCCCTCTCAGTGTTGGGTCGTGATTGAGTTGTGGTATCGATGAAAACTTCATCCTTAGTTGTTTGGTGTGATAGTGCCCTTACCAACCCACGATCTTGAATCGTAGTTATCCGAAGATCACGATGGTGAGACCCTTTGTGAAGATGTTGGCGAGTTGCTCTGGCATGGGGATGTGCTGGATACAATGAACCCAGCCTTGACCCAGTACCAGAAGAAGTGCCACTTCGTCAAGAAGTGCTTGGTGCGCGCGGTCGGTTGGTGATTGGTTGCGAGGGAGATGCATGTCAGGAATCGGGTGTTGTGAAACACCGAATTGCCGTACCTCCCAAGAGCGTGGAGTTGAGCGTTTCGAAATGATACATTGCCGCAACTCCCACGTTTGATCTTTGTGACAGAAAAATGTGAGCTGCACGTGTTTTGCGGTGGAGAACGCCACGTGCCGAAGGCGAACCTGATCGTGACGTTCCTGACCTCAATGCAGGAATGTGAGTCACAATTGTATGTTGCAGGGGGCAGGGATTTTGGATTCATGACCAACATCATGATACACGCAACTACGGCTCCCATGTCACAACGAATGAGAAAAGAGTTATTGAGACTGGCCGGCGTCACGAAGTGTGAGACGGCTTGTGAACAGGTCCCTGATGACGAACCGGTGAATGATGGGAGAGAATTGGAGAAGTCCCTGATGAGAAGTCAGAGGAATAAGAAGGATCCAAGCTGTTCCTGTGAAACATGGAGACTGTGATCCGATCAAATGGTACGAGTCAGGTGATGCCTGTGATTCAGCGATGCCTATGCCAACAAAACTATTGGAGGCAAGACAACGTGATGAATGCATGGACATGGGGAAATCGGTAGGGCATGCATGTCCATGGTGAATTCGAGATGAATGCAAGATGAATGTATGCTAGACCAATGGATGGACCCATGGAGATCTCAGGAGGAGATTGAACTTTAGAAGTTGAGAGCAATGAAGAGCTCACAGCTCAGAGAAGTAGATTCTAACAAATGAATAGCTTTCTACAATCACCACCACCCCAGATTTCCAACAATGGTTCTCCAGCGTGTCACCAGACAGATGACCAAGCAACAAGCCCAGCAAGGCCAACAAGGCCAGCAATCCTCTTATGCCATCGTCAACACTGCCAGAGTCGCTGTATTGCGAGGAACGCCAGCAATGATCACGTACGCATCATCCAAGGCAGCTGTACTGGCAATGACCATGTCATCATCGAAAGATCTGGCACCGCACGGCATCCGTGTCAATGCCATCTCTCCCGCGCTCATCGGTCCAGGATACGTGTGGGATCGTCAGAATGAGCTGCATGCCGAATGTGCGTCTCCGTACTTCGCGAATGATGCGGCGACAGTGGCGCGGAACAAGATCAGCGGCGTTCCGATGAAGCGGCTGGGTAGCATTGCCGAGGTGGTTCAGTCTGTGTCGTACCTCCTGAGTCCACTGCAGTCGAGCTACACAACCGGTACGAACGTGGTGGTGGATGGTGGAATGAGCTCTGGTTTGAAGTGTTAGGTGGAAAGAAGGGAGCAGGACATGCAGCATGCAGAACGGACAACGGATACCGGATGGAAGAATGAAGGTGTACAGGAACGCAAAAGCCATCGATCGTCGCTGTGGCGAGGGTTCAGCCGGAAGCGACAGCGGTGGCGTTGTTTGGAGAGAACGGTGGACGTTGGTGTCGCGCTGTCTGCAACAGTCGACTTTTCATTGAAAAATGGCCAAAAAAATGAAAATGAGCACAATGATTGATCATCATGATGTCTATTTAGATATTCCCACTGTGCCGTACAAATGCTAGCACGACGTGCATGCTGACGACAGCGCCACCCCACCATCAATGGCCGTCCTCGCACGAAGTGTATCACCCTCTGATCCGTTGCTATCGCCCAGACAATAGGGCTACTATCTTCTCCATTTCCAATATCGATTCCCTCGTCCCCAATCCAACCAACGATTGTAGGTCTGCCATTGTAATCGTAGTGCCATATTTTTCATGGCGTGCGTGCGGATTCAAAGTATCATCCAACATCGTCATGTACTCACTTAGCATGGGCGAACGATCGACTGGAAATGACACCAACAGCGGTTCATCAGGACCAAATACCGGTTGCTCAGTGGGACATGTCTTTTTGCGACTCATCACGCAATACCATCGATTCTTGCCAAATGGCAGGTCCAATGTATTTTCTGCCATTCTCTGCTTCTTTTCCCATATCTCTAGCAGGTCTTGATCGCGTGCGCAGAAGAACCTCTTGGCAATGGTGCAGATGGTGTACACTTGTAGGTCCTTGAGTTGGCCATTCGCATCTCGCTTGCCACCGACGAACGAAACGGATCCATCCATGAGATCGCTATTCTCTTGTACCACAGTGGTGAGCGATGGGCAGAAAGAAGTAGATGGGATGTTGGAGCATGCAGCTCTGAGGTTGAGAAGCGAGCCCACTACTTCCTTATCGATCACCAAGGCATCTCTTGACCTTCGATCTGAATAATCTCCGACTCGAAGATCCTCCACATTTGTACAGGTTGTTGCTTCGCCAGGGCTTATCAAGTGTGTTGGTGGTTGGCGCTCGGCGCCTTCAGTGCTGCTTTCACTGTCATATCCGTCGCTATCGTCTTCGTTGGCTCTTGATAATAGCATCGGGCATGCGTGGAAGTGTGTGGACTTCATCGCAAGATCGGAGACCACCGACACCGGGATTACTCCTCTGAGCCCATCCCATAACTCCTCTCCCTCGCTATCAGCGTGGTCGATCGACGCAGGTGAGACGTACATGTTGAGTGTGTCCATCAAGATCGACTTGACGTCCTTCCGGTCTTCTTGTGCAACGGTCATGGCTCCTCCGATGGCACAGCTGATGAGCTGCGGGGCCAACGCTTCAAAAGCCAGTGGGTAGATATCAAAGCGGGTGCGTGGATGGTCCCATGTCTTTCCACATTGCACCAACCAGATGCAGAGTAGCTCCATTGCCTTGTCAACTTCGAATGGTTGTGATACCCGGATGGTGTACTCCTTGTTTGGGTCTGGTCCTTGTCTCCATCCTTTCTCCAATGGCGGAAGCCGGGCCGGTGTCACCAGGCCAGAGTCTTCAACAAGGCGGCGCATTGGGATCGTGTTCTTCTCGAATGTAGCGAACTGGATACCGTAATCCAAGCTGTTTACGACTCGAACGATCTCATCTGCAGTGCCGATCATCGCGAACTCGCGCTGGAAGAGGAGAGTAGCAAGTGTCTGTGACGCCATCTGGATGAGTGTTTCTGGGTCCTTCCGCAGCTCTTTCATGCTGCCGCAACACATGACTTTCTGGAAGACACTCAAAGCAATCCTTTCATGATCCCTTTGGTTCTTGAAGAAGAAAATTCCGCCGGATAGAAAATCCAGGAGGATGGACATCATTCTCGGATTGGTCGCCATGGGACCAAAGAGAGGATGTTTGGCCGCCTCATCGTACTTGGGGATGCGTGCTCTCTCTTCCCCTCCCTTGGGGTATTTCTGTTGCAGATGCCCGTAGAGTTTTTCCTTCGCCACCAGTGCGGTTGGTGGGTGACACTCAAAGTGAGAAGAGATGGATCCTACAGCAAAGTTGTGAACACCTGCACCCGCAATGGAAAATGCCACCTTGAGGTTGGACTTTAATCCATCGTTGGGGAGCTCACCCTCGCATTCGTTCATGATGTATGCTCCAAGGACATGACCAAAAACCCTGTATTGGTGGATGATTGCTTGGACAAGGTTTGGGCACTTCGATGCGTTATCAATGCCGAGAATGACTGTGACATCGTCCTT